>CM051001.1:27853236-27917304 GCA_027704905.1 Muraenolepis orangiensis
CTTATCCTCTCCCTCTTTCTCTTTTATCCTCTCTCTCTCTCGCCCTCTTTGTCTCTCTCTCTCCCCTTTCTCTCTCCCTCTCTGTCTCCCTCTCTATCTCTCTTGTCTCTTTTATCCCCTCTCTATTCTTTATTCTCACTTTCTCTCTCCCTATCTCTCTTTTACTCTCTATTTCTCTCTCTCTCTCTCTCTCTCTTTATCTTTCTCTGTCTCTGTCTGTCTCTCTCTCTCTCTCTCTCTCTCTCTCTCTCTCTCTCTCTCTCTCTCTCTCTCTCTCTCTCTCTCTCTCTCTCTCGCTCTCTCTCTCTCTCTCTCTCTCTCTCTCTCTCTCTTTCTCTCTCTCCCCCCCCCCCTCCTGGTGAAATGGATGGAATCTGTGCTTAATTGGACTTTAATGAAAAGGGAGTTAACATCATCTCCAGATCTATGCTGTCTGATACCTTCTGGAAGCTTCAGGAAGCAATATCCATTTTAATGAGCTGCTGGAGAAACACACCAAATCTAATCTTTCCTCGTTCTATAATAGAAAAAGTGTCATTACCTTTTGGTTTTGCTTTAGATCTATTTCTCAAGGGCATTGGAAACTAAATTGAGTAAAGTCAAAGTTTGTGTGTCTTGCTGAGGGTTTGGGGTGGCGCTGATGTGGCGATGTGAGAGTGTCATATCTTACACGTGTGTTATTCATATCTTAAACGTGTGTTATTCATATCTTAAACGTGTGTTTTAGTAATAATATCTTCCTGTTGTTCATATGTTCTCCCAGGATTACCGAGGAAGCGTTCGTCCCTTCGTCAACTTCAACGCCAAACACGATGCAGAGTTCCTACACAGGGCTATGAAGGGAATCGGTCAGTATCCTCCGCCTGCTCCTCCTCCTCCTCCTCCTCCTCCACATCCTCCTCCTGTTCCTTCTCCTGCTGCTCCTCCGCCTGCTCCTCCTCCTCCTCCTCCACATCCTCCTCCTGTTCCTTCTCCTGCTCCTCATCCTTCTGCTCCTCCTGCTCCTCCTCCTCATCCTCCTGCTCCTCATCCTCCTCCTCCTCCTCCACATCCTCCTCCTGTTCCTTCTCCTGCTGCTCCTCCTCCTCCTCCTCATCCTCCTGCTCCTCCTCCTCCTGCTCCTGCTCCTCCTCCTCATCCTCATGCTCCTCCTCATCCTCCTCCACATTCTCCTCCTCATCCTCCTGCTCCTCCTCCTCCTGCTCCTCCTCATCCTCCTGCTCCTCCTCTTCATCGTCCTGCTCCTCCTCATCCTCCTCCTCATCCACCTGCTCCTCCTCCACCTGCTCCTCCTCATCCTCCTGCTGCTCTATAATAACATGGAGGTGATATCTGAGGACCCAGACCCCTACTGTTTTGTTTTTTAGTCACATGCATGTTATTATGACAATACATATTCTTAATTTCTCAAGAAACCAGTGCACATATGACATTTCTGAAGGTTGTACGTAATGTGTACTACCGTACTTGAGTGTTTTAAAAAATAATGACGTAGTTTAAGTAATGCTGAAAACATATTTCTACAAAATATTCAAAGTCACGGGGAGAACAGACCTAGCAGTGTTCCTTCAGCTCACTCATCTAGCGTGTGGCCGTGTTCACAACAAATTGGTTTATTTTCCTTCTCTGAACTTGTCTCCCGTCGCCGGTTCGCAAGACACATGAACATGGCATTCTCTGGTCATTAGCGTGTCCCTAGCGTGTCCGTAGACACAGAGCCGGGACGGCTGAGCGAACCATAGGCCATAAGCCCGGCGCCACTGCACACACACACTCCGCCGTGATTGGTTGATGCTCCTAGCACCCGCTAACCTCCCGATGACCTGAGATCAGATAATATATAACCTTACACCTAAACTAACCACCTCTAACCTAACACTTAAACTAACCACCTCTAACCTTACACCTAAACTAACCACCTCTAACCTAACACCTAAACTAACCACCTGTAACCTATCACCTAAACTAACCACCTGTAACCTATCACCTAAACTAACCACCTGTAACCTATCACCTAAACTAACCATCTCTAACCTAACACCTAAACTAACCATCTCTAACCTAAACTAACAATATCTAACATAATACCTCAAATAACCATATCAAACCATCTCTAACCTAATGCATAAACTAACCATCTCTATATTGATTGATCACATATTGATGTATTGATCAGCTATTTATTGACCAAATATTGATCAGGTATTGATGTATTGATCAGCTATTGATTGACCAAATATTAATCAGGTATTGATTGATCAAGTATTGATCAGTTATTGATTGATTAGGTATTTCTCATGTATTGATGTATTGATCATGTATTGATGCATTGATCAGGTAATTATTTATTGATCAGGTATTAATTTACTGATCAGGTATAGATGTATAAATCAGGTATTGATGTATTGATCAGGTATTTATTTATTGATCAGGTACGGACGAGGATGCAGTGCTGATGATGCTGACGGGGCGGAGCAACAGCCAGCGACAGGAGATCAAAGAGGCCTATAAGAAAAGCTACAAAAAGGTAGGCGGAGCCTGAAGACAGCCCCCCCCCCCCATGACTCTGTGTAGGCAGAGCCTGAGGACACGCCCCCCACCTGCTATGGATGAACATGTTAATGAAAGGCTTTGACCATAGCTTGTCCAGTTCTATGATAATTCTTCAACCTTCCATGAATGATGATGTGATGATGACCCCCAGGACCTGGTGGGGGCTCTGAAGTCGGAGCTGGAGGGCTTGTTTGAGAGTCTGATGGTAGCTCTGATGGCTCCTCCGGTGTCCTACGACGCCCGCCTGCTGCACAACGCTCTGAAGGTACCGCTCATTCACCGCGCTCAGCTAGCTTGGAGTGGGCTAACCCTCTCACTGAGAATGGACTGTTCTGATTGGCTCTGATCGGTCAGGGCCCGGGGACGGACGACGGCGCTCTGATCGAGATCCTGGCGTCGCGGAGTGGGAAGCAGCTGAAGGACATCGCCAAGGCCTACAAGAAAGGTTTCATAACTCATTCATTAGAGAGGTTTCATATACTATCAACATTTTGTTATATTGTGGGCTAGTTCACTCTCCAAATAAATCACGTTGTATTGTATTTCCGTTGTTTCCCCCACATGGGGCCTGAACAATACCTGGAGAACAATCTGTTGCGTCCGTAGCCATGCAACACAAACTGCAGTTTACTACTCCAGCCAGTAGGGGGCGCTTAGTAACGACTTATCAACGTTACTAAGGTCCCCGTTCAAGCCCCCGCTGTAGCTAGCCAACTTGAGCTAATCCTTTCTAAAGATTGTGGGATTTAACAAACTGAATAAAGACAACACACACAAACACAACAAACTGAATAAAGACAACACACACAAACACAACAAACTGAATAAAGACAACACACACAAACACAACAAACGATGCATTTGTAGCTCAAAGGATATTTGCTGACATTTTCTATTGCCAGATTCTACATCAGCAAATTATGCTTTTTATGAATTATGCTAAGCTGGCAGCGCTGTCTTATGGGTCGGGACGGCTAACAGAGTAATACCACTAGAGTGGGCTAGGGGGCGCTGCCGTGCTCATTGGATCACGATCTAAATGTCTAGTTGACCAATCAGGTGGCTTGGTTGGATTTCACTTCATCCCTTAGGTTTCACATGTTTGGCCCTTGATAGGAAACACAACAAGTTACTTTAGTCTGATTATACCTGAGTGAGCAGGTCTCTGCATGGCCTAGTGCTCACATCCGCTCCTTCTCCTTCTCCTTCTCCTTCTCCTTCTCCTTCTCCTTCTCCTTCTCCTTCTCCTTCTCCTCTTCCTCTCAGAGTTTGGCGGGAAGCTGGAAAAAGATATTATCAGTGACACGTCAGGCCACTATGAGCAACTCTTGATACTCCTCTTACAGGTAGGGAGGTATGGAGGGAGGGAGGTGGGGAGGTAGGAGAGGGAGGAAAGGAGGGAAGAGGACAGGGGATGAGGGAGGAGAGGGAGGCAGGGTGGGGGGATGAGGTTGGAGAGAGGGAGGCAGGGGAGGAGAGGGAGTGAGGGATGAGGGAGGAGAGGGAGGGGGGATGAGGGAGGCAGGGAGGAGGAGTGTGAGGTAGGAGAGGGAGGGAAGGAGGGAGGGGGGGTTTATGGAGGAGAGAGGGAGGCAGGGAGGAGGAGCAGCGGGAGGGAGGGGAGGAGAGGGAGGAGCTGAGGAGAGGGAGGGGGATGAGGGAGGAGAGAGGGAGGCAGGGAGGAAGAGTGGGAGGGAGGAGCTGAGCCTCCCTCTCCTCTGAGGATGAGGGAGGAGAGAGGGAGGCAGGGGAGGAGAGGGAGTGAGGGATGAGGGAGGAGAGGGAGGGATGAGGGAGGCAGGGAGGAGGAGTGTGAGGTAGGAGAGGGAGGGAAGGAGGGAGGGGGGGTTTATGGAGGAGAGAGGGAGGCAGGGAGGAGGAGCGGGAGGGAGGGGAGGAGAGGGAGGAGCTGAGGAGAGGGAGGGGGATGAGGGAGGAGAGAGGGAGGCAGGGAGGAAGAGTGGGAGGGAGGGAGGGAGGGGAGGAGAGGGAGGAGCTGAGCCTCCCTCTCCTCTGGGGGATGAGGGAGGAGAGAGGGAGGCAGGGAGGAAGAGTGGGAGGGAGGAGGGGAGGAGACGGAGGGGGGGTTGAGGTAGGGAGGGAGTTGTGCAAATCATTATGTGCCTGGAATCATCTTGTATGTCTGTCATCATGACTGTCCTCATGTCTATCTGTCTGTCTGCCATCGTATCTGTCTGTCTGTCTGTCTGTCTGTCTGTCTGTCTGTCTGCCTGTCTGTCTGTCTGGCCTTCTCCAGGGGAACAGGGAAGAGGGTGTTAACGAAGGAAAGATTGAGAAAGACGCCAAGGTAAGAAACCAGTCTTAAAACCAGTAAGAACCAGTTAACACTGAGTCTTAAAACCAGTAAGAAACCAGTTAACACTGAGTCTTAAAACCAGTAAGAAACCAGTTAACACTGAGTCTTAAAACCAGTAGGAAACCAGTTAACACTGAGTCTTAAAACCAGTCGGAAACCAGTTAACACTGAGTCTTAAAACCAGTAGGAAACCAGTTAACACTGAGTCGTAAAACCAGAAAGGTGTGTGTGTGTGTGTGTGTGTGTGTGTGTGTGTGTGTGTGTGTGTGTGTGTGTGTGTGTGTGTGTGTGTGTGTGTGTGTGTGTGTGTGTGTGTGTGTGTGTGTGTGTGTGTGTTAGGACCTGTTTGAAGCGGGAGCGTCTAAGATCGGAACAGACGAGGAGGTGTTTATTTCCATCCTTGGCAAGAGGAGCCCTGAACACCTGAGACAAGGTTTGCTTTCTCAGTACACTAACCTCCTAACTCACTACTGTCCACTCACCTCCTAACTCACTACTGTCCACTAACCTCCTAACTCACTACTGTCCACTCACCTCCTAACTCACTACTGTCCACTCACCTCCTAACTCACTACTGTCCACTCACCTCCTAACTCACTACTGTCCACTAACGACACTAACCAACTAACTCACTACTGTCCACTCACCTCCTAACTCACTACTGTCCACTCACCTCCTAACTCACTACTGTCCACTCACCTCCTAACTCACTACTGTCCACTCACCTCCTAACTCACTACTGTCCACTCACCTCCTAACTCACTACTGTCCACTCACCTCCTAACTCACTACTGTCCACTAACGACACTAACCCCCTAACTCACGACTGTCCACTAACCTCCTAACTCACTACTGTCCACTCAACTCCTAACTCACTACTGTCCACTCACCTCCTAACTCACTACTGTCCACTCACCTCCTAACTCACTACTGTCCACTCACCTCCTAACTCACTACTGTCCACTAACGACACTAACCCCCTAACTCACGACTGTCCACTAACCTCCTAACTCACTACTGTCCACTCAACTCCTAACTCACTACTGTCCACTCACCTCCTAACTCACTACTGTCCACTAACGACACTAACCCCCTAACTCACTACTGTCCACTAACCTCCTAACTCACTACTGTCCACTAACGACACTAACCACCTAACTCACTACTGTCTACTAACCTCCTAACTCACTACTGTCCACTAACGACACTAACCAACTAACTCACTACTGTCCACTAACCTCCTAACTCACTACTGTCCACTCACCTCCTAACTCACTACTGTCCACTAACGACACTAACCTCCTAACTCACGACTATACACTTACTTTAACCACACTAACCTCCTAACTCACTACTGTCCACCTACCACACTAACCTCCTAACTCACTACTGTCCACTAACCTCCTAACTCACTGCTGTCCACTAAGCACACCTCCTTACCACTACTACTTATAATAAACCATGTGTCTCTATATGAATTGGTGAATGCTTCTTCTCAGTGTTTGCTGCCTATAAGAAGCTGTCAGGGTCGGACCTCGAGGACAGCATAAAGAGTGAGACCACCGGCAACCTGGAGAACCTGATGGTGGCCGTCGGTGAGACATGACGAACACATGATGAATGAACACATGATGGATGAACACATGATGGATGAACACAGGATGGATGAACACATGATGAACACATGATGCATGAACACATGATGGATGAATGCATGATAGATGAACACATGACATATGAACACATGATGGATGAACACATGATGGATGAACACATTATGAACACATGATGATCACATGATGTATGAATACGTGATGGATGAACACATGATGGATGAACACATGATGGATGAACCCATGATGGATGAACCCATTATGAACACATGATCACATGATGGATGAACACATGAAAAAGTACTAAACCGATCTCTCTAACCTTAAACATTTTTAATAAATGAGTGAATGTATTATAATACTTGTGTTGTGTTCTTCTAGTGAAGTGCGTTCAAAGCGTTCCCGCCTATTTCGCTGACGCCCTCCATGGATCCATGAGGGTAACACACACACACACACACACACACACACACGTTTGATTGACTAGAACATTTCTATAGCTTGTGTGTGATTGGTTAACGTGCCGGGACGTTTCTTATGCTTGTGTGTGATTGGCTAGCGCGCCGGGACGGATGACGACACCCTGATACGGGTCATGGTGTCTCGCAGTGAGGTGGACTTGTTGGACATTAGAGACGTCTTCTATAAAACCTACGGGGCCTCGCTGCACAACACAATCCAGGTACAACTATACTTAATACATCTATACTTAATACATCTATACTTAATACATCTATACTTAATACATCTATACTTTAGACATTTATCCTTTATATATCTATACTTTATATATCTATCCTTTAGTCATCTATACTTTATACATCTATCCTTTATACATCTATACTTTAGTCATCTATACTTTATACATCTATACTTTATACATCTATCCTTTATATATCTATCCTTTATATATCTATACTTTATATATCTATACTTTACATATCTATTATTTATATATCTATACTTTCTATATACGTATATATATACACACAGTATTCTGTATATATACCTTATGTATCTTTACTTTATGTATGTATACTTTATATCTATATATAAATATATATATGTATATATATATACATACACAGTATATATATCTATATATAGATATATCTATCTATATATCTATATATCTATATCTATAGATATATATATAATTTAACTATATATATCTATATATATATAATTTAACTATATATATATATATATATATACATACAGTACATATATAGATTAATAATTATTGAGATAAACAACTATATATCTATGTCTTTTCTATATCTGGAAACACCTAGGCACTGCCGAGGTGCCCTTGAGCAAGGCCCACCAGACCCCTCCACTGCTCCCCGGGCAGCTGTTCATATAACAGCTGCCCGCTGCTCCTCATACTAGGATGGCTTAAATGCAGAGAAACTCATTTCACTGTGTGACCAATGAAGAGGATTCAATCCTCCAGATTTAGATTTAGATTTGGATCTCTATATATCTATAGATGTAGAGATATATAACTCTATATATATATATATATATGTATATATATATATATATCTCTCTAGCTATATATATATATATATATATATATATATATATATATATATAATATATATGTATATGTGTATATATATATATGTGTATATATATATATGTATATGTGTGTATATATATATAGATATATATTATATTTATATTTATATATATATACATATATATATATATAGCTAGAGAGTTCTATATCTATAAAGATAGATTTAGAACTCTCTATATGTTTATATGTTTGTCTCTTCTATATCTCTATATATTTCTATAGAACTGTCTATCTAGATGTGTGTGTGGTTGTGATGAGTGATTCACCATCCAGTGTTCGATGATAACTGCGTTAGTGTTGAGTTAGGGGCCCGTCCGTCCCGCTCTGGTCCCTGACGCCGGTCCTCTCAAGATTTACGATGTCACAACCGGGCGCCGCAGTCATCCCACTTTAATTTACCCAGAAGCCCCTGGGACAACCCTGGTTGCCGGGGGAGTCCACACCAGGCGGACGGAGTGTGAGGCGGTCTGGGGGTCGTGAGACAGATGGTGATGGGGACGGACCCCCGGGGGTCGCTGTTTATTGACTCTCTCTCTCTCCCTGTCTCTCTCTCTCTCCCCCTGTCTCTCTCTCTCTCCCTCCCCCTGTCTCTCTCTCTCTCCCTCCCCCTGTCTCTTTCTCTCTCCCTCCCCCGGTCTCTCTCTCTCCCTCCCCCTGTCTCTCTCTCTCCCTCCCCCTGTCTCTCTCTCTCTCTCTCTCTCTGTCTCTCTCTCTCTCCCCCTGTCTCTCTCTCTCCCTCCCCCTGTCTCTCTCTCTCCCTCCCCCTGTCTCTCTCTCTCCCTCCCCCCACCAGGAGGACGCTAACGGAGACTATCGGAAGGCTCTCCTCTACCTGTGCGGTGGGAACGAATGCGTTGGTGCCTTCTGATGATGCGTACGACCGCTGCTGTGATTAATGACCCGCCTCCCCTAGAGTCACGACCTCCACATCGACCCTCGAGTTGTTGTTGTTGTTGTTGTTGACCTCAGTTATCAACGGAATTGTTATACTATAGTGTTGTATAGTATATGGTGTTGTTTATAGTATGCAGTATAGCATAGCATAGGTAGTACATGTGTTGTTTACAGTTTGTTGTTTTAACAGTATTGTATTGTTTACTATAGTATAGGATTGTATAGTTTGTTTGCACTTGTTGCATATGACAATTAAACATCTTGAATCTTGAATTTAGCACAGTGGTTCTCAATTCCTGGGTGGCGACCCTCGGGTGGGTCGCAGGACATAAAAAAAGTGTCGCCAAAATTCTCTGATTTTCTATATTGTTTAAATAATAATAATCATTTTATTCGATTTTTTTTTAATACGCATAGGCTACTATACACCTGCTTGTCTGTCTACATGTGAAATATGTCTGCCTATATGAGCAGGCACGTAGCCAGGTAGGTGGTTTTCCACGGTCCGTCTGAAATTGCACCAATAATTATTCTATTTTAACCGGCTTTTCTAGCCTTTACGACACGGCCCAAATCATCTCATGTGACGCTACTCAACCAATCAAATCGCTGCAGTCAGTGAGAGAGCAAATTACAAAACACACACACACACACACACACAGGAGAATGAACCCGTCTGAGTCATTTCACATAAAAACAGAAAGGTAGGTGCAAAAACACACATGTTTATTCTTCCCACAGGCAGTTCAAAACCACTAGGTCTCATTTGTTCCGAGGCATTTTTTTAAAGCGGCAATGTGAAGCGCCTCTACGAGATAAAGTACACATCTTTTGAGCAATCATACCCACCCAAAATAAAATAATGCTATCTAGGAGAAACACGCCTGATATGCGTGTTGCCCTCTCCTCCGGCGAGCCCAATTGGAGCCAGATCGTGCAGAATATGCCGGCAGGGCGTCTGCCCACTGGGAGTTACCCAGTGGGTGGGCCGCTAATCGGTATAACTAACAAACAAAATAAACTGCAGCAGTTACCAAGACGACCCACAGCGTTGTGACCAATGGCCCAGATAGTTTCACTTGGGTCCACATGGGTTTGTCCCGCCCCCTTTCCCTTCAGCTGTCACCTGTCAATCAGACACTGCTTGTGCAGAGAGACGCACGTGGCCGCATTGGCTGTGGAGCTAAGCTAGGCTAGGCAAGTTGTTTCTGTGGCAAAATGGAGCTACCTAAACACGCTACAAAGCGTAAGGGTCGTGCTGAAAAGAAAGTCTAAAGTAAAATCAAAGCAAAATTATAATTTGTACACATCAGTACGAGCGTTTTTCATGCCATACTTTATTTTGTGAGAAACGACAACTTTCCTGCATCTGACTAACCGGCGCTGCTAGCATGCTAGTAGTTTTAAATTTGAATGGGAACGTGTGAACAATGCATAGAAGCTTCGTAACTCGTCATCAAAATGACTGAATTGAATCTCAACGCTATCTGGTTCAGCATGGTAAAGTATTCACCCCCTTGCACATTCCAAATAAAAAACTGAAATATATTCATTGTATAAGTATTCTCATGTTTAGTATTTGCTTGTGAAGTATACTTTCTACTTGGTGGAATAAGAATCTTTCTCAGAGGTCTGGATACTAAGTTCAATATGTTTATTGAACAAAGCATCAAATGAAAGCATCTGCTGCAGCGAGATGGAGCCTACCTGCCGTGCCAATTCACAGACTGGCGACGCGCTCCTTTACCAAACATTATATAGAAAGTAGTATCACAAACATCTACTACTCCTATTGGTCAAAGTTACAAACATCAACTTAATACTGTTGGTCTGAGAGGTACAACCAGTATCCACTACTCTGGTTGGTCACGGTGTCTTCATCGTCACGTCACAGGTTTATGGCTCAAACCCCCGGGGGGGTCGTATTCCTGGCCATATCTGCTGGTCGCATCTCTGGCAACCCCAGGGGGTTGCATGCCTGGCAACTTTTGGTCGCCTCAACATGCATGGCCCTTACAATGCATACAGTATCACAGATAGTGTTTTAGTTGTATACTTAGTGTATAAAAATACACTACGCTTGCATATCCTTTGCATGCCATGGCTTTCTGATGTCTGTGATCATCAACCTCAAAATATTCTAAATATCCTATTTTCAAGTACTCTTAAAATAATATTATAACCTCTGTTTTTGAATGGGTGCATTTGGGAATTGGGTGGAGGGACTGGATTAAACTGTAAATGATGCTGGTATGCATCATTGGTACAGTATGGAACACATGGTTGGCTGAATAGTTGTAAGTCATCAAGGTACAGGCACTAACAATGATGTGTTAATATCTGTTAATATCACAGATGCATATAGCCACTGGGCTTGTATGTAACACACACTTTAATCATTTTGTTGTAGGCTAATGGTGTTACATGAACTTGAAAAACTACTACAGGAAAAACTATTATCAGTGTTTTTATGGGAAATAGGATCCAATATGTTATATACCTGAAAATGCTTTTTTTGGGTCTGTTTTTCAAGCGACCACTGCCTCCCCATCCCCGCCCCCTGGAGAGAGGGCCAGTCCGGTACAAATTCTGGGGCCGCTTTTTTTCCCCCAGTCGGCCCCTGATCCCAGCTCTTGAGAGTTCTCCATGTACCAAGGGGGTTTCTAGTGGAGCCTGTATTCATATTTGATGTTATTTTAAACATGATGCACGGTGTACCTCTTCACCGACCAGAGCCCATTAACCCTTTTCATCATGGCTTTAATATTGAATAAGTTACTTATATTATCGGGGCGGGGGCGTCACCGGGGCAGCGGGCCAATCGGACAAATCTTCCCGTAGTGAAAACAACAACAAAACATGAATAAATAATCCAAAACATAAGACAGATGAGCAAGAGAATGAAGAAGATTAAGAGAAGGCAAAGCATGTTAGTCAAACAGTTACACTGCTTGCCGGAAATGGGCCATCTGGCAGCAAACAAGATGGAGGCGTAGTAAATGTCAACAAAACAGCAGATGAAGACTCCTGGGTATGTGGGTATCTGGGTACTTTCTGCCAAGTTGTATTCAGTGGTGACAGCTCAAATATACTAGAATGTGAAAACTGCAATAAACACACACACATGTGCAAAATGTCTGAAACGACTAAATGCACAGTATGCAGTCACACAGCGTGATGACTTGATGTTGCGGTGTAGTGAGCAATGGCAAGATAACCTCCGCAAGGCTCTGAAGAATTCAAAATCAGAGGAGTTGTTGGAAAACAATAAACAACAAGAAACAAATTCATCACCTGACTTAGTAAAAAGATTGGATGCACTAGAGGAGATGATAATTAAGCTAACAGAGAAACAACAAAACACAGCTCATCTCCCAAGATATACCAGTGAGCCCACCTAAGGAGGGAGACAGTGACTCTGTAACTGAGGATGCTACTTCACCTAAGTGGTCGAATGTCGTCAGGAAGAAAACAATACACTACAAGGTACTAGTCAAATTGGCAATCAGGGAGTTTACCAGAGAACAACAGGCAGAAGAGATGCGAATATAGAGAGAGAGAATATAGATGCCAGGAAACGGCAAGATGAAGATACGATAAACGATCTGATAAAAAACAAGTAGGGAATCTAAGGGGTATTGGCATCAAAGGTGATGCGCCTCGGGATTCGAGAACCGGAAAAAAACAGACCAATGCTGACCACCACAAACTCCACTTTCGAGAAACTAAAAATAATGTCAAGCTTCTACAAATTGAAGAACGCATCAGCAAAGTTCAAGTTAAAACATAAGGATGAATGTGAAAAACAAGTCAGAGATCAAAACAACAAAAAATCTGTAAAAAATATAAGAAAGGGGGAATAGGGAGACAAGACAACCTAATATGATTCTATACAAATGCAGATGTGCTTATAAACAAGATTGAAGAGTTAAGATAAATTATTTAGCTTATGAAAGATAAACCAGATATCATCGCAGTCGTAGAACTTTAGGTTCCAGATAATGGAAGCTGACTACAAAATTAATGGATATGATTAATTTACTCATAATCTATCATCACACGTAGGAAGAGGCATGGTATTGTACACCAAGACTAACTTGGAGGCCACAGTTCTTCCCATACGCAGCCAGTTAGAAGAAAGCATGTTCCTATCCCTGAATACAACAAAACAATGACACACTTGTGTTTGATGAATATACAGAAGCCCTCAGTCCGATGAACAGAACAGCAACAATCTTAATAACACGATGTGACTACACATCAAATGTTAAAGAAGAAACCACATCCTTTGATTCCATCAAAGATACTTACGACACAACATGTAACAGAACCAACCCGTGGTCGCAATGGACAAGAACCATCACTGATTGACACTGATTGTTGCTTGAATTTCAAGATAAACTGCAGCAAGCATGTACACGACTACTACAGAAAATCAATATATCTATACAGCTATGTTAGAGGAATTTGAAAATACTGATTGGGAAAATTGATCAAATGTACAATAACTTTAATGAAAATGTTCTAAAAAGCGACTGAGCGGCATATTCCCACCAGGACACTTAACACAGAATGTGCAAGGGAAAAACAAGGATGCTTAATAAGAGCAATAAAAAAGAAACATGGAACGTGGCAGCTACGTTACATGGAAAAATATACAGAATACATACAAGCTAGAAAAAAAGTGACAGCACTGACAAGAAAAGCCAAGAGAGAAAAGGAGAGGGAAATAGCAAAGAATCAAAGAGTCAAATGGAATCCAAAAGCATTCTGGCAATATGTCAACTCATGGACAAGGTCAAGAACAGGAATTCCAGACGTATTAAAAGATGAAACTGGAACAGTTCGATGATAAAGCTATGGACGACAAAGACAAAGCTAAAGTACTGGCTAACTTCTACAGCACAGTATTCACCGATGAACCTACAGGTCCAGTCCCGCAACCTACACACCCATCTCAGACAGGGAAGATAACAATGTGTTCACTGAGTGAGGAAAGAATACTCAAGAAGCTAATGCAGCTACTACTCAATGCAACTAAACACTTCTAAATCCAGTGGACCTCATGGGATTCACTCACGCATTCTGAAAGAAGCTGCCAAGCCTTTGACAAGACCGCTTTTCACGATTTTCCAAAAAATTGGGAAACTGCCATATATGTCTGGAAATAAGCAAACATCCCGCCAATATTCAAAATAGGTCGTAAGGCACTGCCTATTCACTATCGTTCTGTAAGCCTGATGCTTACAAAGCCGTCCCCCTCCCCCACTTTGGGCAGAGTGATCATGTCTCTTTGTTCATGCTGCCTAAGTACACATCACTCATCAAGCGTGGGAAGCCCACCGTTAGGACAGTCAAAGTGTGGCCTGAGGGACTGACTCTAGCAGAACCGGTTTCAGCATCACAGTGTGGTACGGCAACTGCACTGTTTCCGACCGGAAAGCGCTGCAGAGGGTGGTGAAAACCGCCCAACGCATCGTTGGACTACCCCTCCCTGCAATAAACACTACCCACCACAAACGGTGTCTGAGGAAGGCACAAAAAATTGTAGATGACCCCTCTCACCCCAACCATGGACTGTTTGCCCTCCTCCCCTCCGGGATAGAGGCGCTATAGAAACCTCTGTTCCAAGTCAAGCAGGCTTAGGAACAGCTTCTTCCCCTCAGCGGTCATCTCCCTGAACTCTGCACCACGAAGACAGCCCCCCCCCCCCCCCCCCCGCTGCCCAAACCCTGCTGCCCCCCCCCCTGCTGCCACACCTCTGCTGTCCCCCCCCGGCTGCCCCCCCCTCTGCTGCCCCCCCTGCTGACGCCCCCCCTGCCCCACACCTCTGCTCAACACCTATAACAATCACCACCTATAACAATCACCACCAATGTCTCTGACTAACTGTAAAAAAAAGAAAAAGAAAAAAAAAACTGTATCACAACTACCCACCTCTCTATAGTTTACATATGTATTACTAAGATACCTGTTCACTGTACCTGCCATATATATTTAAATCTGTTGATAGAACTGCTCCTACTCCTGTATATATATATACATTTATATATGCCATACATTTATATATATATATTTATATATGCTCACTTGTATATACATTTACATTTATATATTTTTATCCTGCTTTCAATAATTGCATACCCCTGATCACTACCTGTTCAATACCTGTGTATATATATATATATATATATATATATATATATATTTATTTATTATTTATCACGGTTACGGTGGATGACAGGGGGCGTGGCCAAGCCACGTGCGCTGGCGGCGCACACACACATCTGTCAACAATACCTCACCTGGGGCTACATATACCGCGGCGTCACTAGGGCACGTTGCTCGTTCGTACTTCTTGTATTTGCGGATGTATGTTACAAGTTCTCCGGTAACCCACTTACCTGTTTTCTGCCTATTCGCTACTTCCACCGTCCGGTATCCAGACTCCTCGCCTGTCCCTGATCATCCGCCTGTCTGCTACCTGTCGGTATACGCACATCGACTTCCCGGTATCCAGACCTCTTGCCTGTCCATGACCATTCCACGTGCGTTTTGCAAATAAACCACCTGTTCTCCCCTCTCTGGTCTGTTGTCTGCATTCGGGGTCCAACCCACACACTGCCGGTGTGACATTATTATTATTATTATTATGCTGCTCATATCCCATTTTATTATACCTAGACTGTCTTTTAACCTGTACATTTAAACTGTATATTATATTACCATGCACTTTACTGCAACATTTGCAGTTATACTCACTATAAATTTGAATCTAATCTAAAAAAATATAATCTAAGCCTCACATGTATTATTTGTAAACTCCTAGAATCCTTGATTAGAGAAGACATTGTTTCCTATATGAAACTCCACCATATTTTTAGCAAAAGACAATTTGGCTTCATCAATGGAAGGTCTACAACCCTACAACTCCTTTATCGGATGGATGAATGGACAAAGATCATCTATTCCGGTCAAAGTATAGCTGTTAGTAAGTATACCTAGACTTTATGAAAGCATTCGGCAAAGTACCCTGTCGTCGTCTAGTATCAAAGCTGCAACCTTATGGAATAGGGGGGGGGGGGAACTCCTTACCTGGATAACAGACTTCTTTTACCAAAGAAGACAGAGAGTTGTCATCAATGGTCAAGCACCTTCATGGCGTAATGTGACTAGTGGTATCCCAAAGGGATCATTCCTCGGACCATTGCTATTTGTGTTATACATAAATTATCTCCCTGATAGCATACATCCCCATCATTTCTGTTTGCTGATGACACAAAGGCAATAACCAGAGCGATCTCATCAGAACAAGATCAATGTATATTCCAAAACGCTCCTGTTCAAAGCTTTAGTTAGACCACACCTCGAGTATGAAGTGCCTATATGTTACCCAAGACTGAAGATGGACATAGAGGAGAGAGTGCAGAGAAGAGCAACAAAGCAACTAGCGAGCCTTCCATACCATGAAAGACTGCAGATTCTGGACCTGCCGACATTGATCTTCCGGAGACTACGAGGGGATGTGATAGAGCTGTACAAATTAGTCCATGGTATTTTTGACAACTCGTTGCCAAAGTTACTGAATCCTGTGAATGGCTCGATTACCAGAGGACACACCAGACACAGACACACCAGAGTTACCCAAGTAAAGGTCAACAACCTCAGCCAGAAATCATGTTTTCACCAACAGAGTTGTGAATAACTGGAACGCGCTGCCCGAGCAAGTGGTCACTGCACCATCCACCATCCTTAGACTCTTTCAAGGCTCGACTGGACAAGCACTGGAAGAGGCACCCGCTGAAATATACATGGGATGAAGAAATGGGACTGAACCCCTATCGGCCTCTAGCCTCTAGCCTACCAACTGCATGCGCATACGACAGTTAAACGAGTAATGACATTTTAATGACAATTCTGAACTTTTGGAACAGGATCTGGTCCTGGTCATAGGGGCCACAGTGCCCGCGACCTGAAAATTCCTAAGTATCCTTAGTAAGTAAACCTCAGTAGCCATGGAGTGTCAGTTTAATCAGGTCCATTTGATGATTTTGTAAACACAGAATAGGATCAAACCCAGAGTCTTTTGGCTGAGAGTGGAACTCCCTGACCACTAGACTACACATCATATCAACGTTGAGATGATAGAGTAACAGTCACCTGTCAGAGACCTGCTCCAGGTCCATCTCCTGGTCGCTGTGGAGGAGCAGCTGGCTGACCGAGTCACGCAGCACACATTAAGAAGGTGATGAAGGCGATGCGCTGCACCACCCACGCCCTGAGACTGGATTCCAGAAGCAGCTTGGCAGCCACCATGGTACAGGTCACAGGTCAACCACTAGAGACAGAACACACAAGGTAAGGCTCTGGGAGGAGCAGAGCATGATGGGAGATGGGGTGTGTTTGTTAAAACTACAAAAAAACACTACAAGTTCACCATGACTTATGAGTCACGAAAATATGTACTTTATATTCCCAGACTGGAAATGTGCCACAACAGAAACTACAGGACAGTAATATAATTTAAAAGAGATACAAAAATAACATTACAATTAACAGAAAGTAGACACATTAATTCAATGACATGGTACATTATTTATTTCTTGTCAACGTTATCCCCGACACAACAAACACAACCACACATTCATCATTACACAGCGTTGATCTGTACAGTTTAGGCTGATAATATAAGTAACTTATGTAATATTAACTATGATGATGAAAAGGGTTAATGGGCTCTGGTCGGTGAAGAAGAGGTACACCGTGCTTCATGTTTAATATAACATTTAATATGAATACAGGCTCCGCAAGAAAAAACCCTTGGTATATGGAGAACCCGCAAGAGCTGGGATGAAAGGAACATACTGGACTCTAACCTATATTTTACGTATGTATTGCTTACATACCTGTATAATAGCTTGTATGATTACCTTACTGTATATATATATTTATCTCTTTACACTCTATCTCTGTACATAAATATACAGTATACACACCAGTGTTGTATACCTCGTAGAATGTTTCTATACCTAGTAGACAGTTTTTACATCCTATTTAACCACTGTACACTGTACATATTACCATGCACTTTGCTATTACATTTGCACTCTGGTTAGATGCCAACTTATTTTCGCTGTACTGTACTTGTGCTGTGCAATGACAATACATTGAATCTAATCTAAAGGCCATTGGGACTAAAAGCATGAATCATTTTAAAGTTAGTGAGAATTCATAAATATAATTTGAGTGGCAGTTAATAACTTTTAAGTTGAAAGGAGCTCCTACTTAGCTGGTGGCTAACTAGCACCTTAATGTCTTAATGTTTCAACTACTGCAAAATACGACGTCCTGTGACACAAACATCTCTATGGATTCATAGCGGAGACGGGTTGCAGACGATATAATGATTTCATTTATAGCTCGTTATATTGTTGTTGTTACAACTAACCAGGTTTACAAAGTTTAGTTTGGCCGATGGACGAAATGCAGACTTTTTTCTTCTGGCAACAATAATTAAGTTGTCGAAGCGGATCACTGCCCTCCGCTGGACGACTGAGGAACTACAACACGTTACAATTACAAAACACACGCCAGTGGTTGTGACCGCCATCAGAATCATAAGCTGTACTTATTCGTTTTATCTATAAATTGACATCGTTTTTGAGTCAACCCCTTTCCATAACACTTCACTATCGCACACACAATCTTTCAGGTGCATTATTATTTCATTTAAAAGTTAAAATTCCTAAATGAAAAGCACACACTCAAGTTACACATAAATACACACACAAACTCGACATGTTAGTCGAATTGACCCGAACATCCTCTCTGTCCCTTAGAAATGAACAGCACAGAAGGGTTAAATGTTCACTGTAAAGACATGTGTACTTTGATGGTTTCCCTTCTTTGCCCTCCCTGGGGACGGAGGCGTGTTTAACAGCACAAATCCACAATCTTCTCTCAGGCAGTAGACTTTTATTCCAAGGGTCTTGCCTGGCAAATTGGTGGGTCCAAATTGTATGGCATTCGTGACCTGTTAAAATCACAGATGCATATAGACACTGGGCTTGTATTTAACATATTCATTATAATCATTTTGTTGTAGGCTGATTGGTGTTATATAAACTCAAAAACGAATAATATCATCAGTGTTTATAGGAAATATGGTCCAATACGACGTATACTTTTTTGTCAAATAACCTTGTGACCATGTGACCCGTGACGACCTCCTAGGTGTGTGTCTGTGTGTTAAGCGCCGGAGAAGCCGTGAGTGCAGGTGAATTAATTCTAGTTGTGGTCCTGGTCTTTCTACGCCTCTGCTGCTCATTTAATACACCAAGAAGGAAGGGGTTGGTGTCTCCTTGAGTTTGGGGAGAAGTGTGGAGTAATGACTTTAACTGACGCACCACCTCTTGGTGGAGGTACAACTTGGTGGAGGGTGGTAAGATTCACCGATTTCCATCGGTACACCGGCATAAAAATTCACGAGACGATTGCTCGATCCAAAAAAGTTGAGATGCATCGTTTCTAAAATCTTTTCATCCATAAAATCTGATATATTTATATATAATTATTATATGCCTTTTTGATATAAAAAAAATATGTGATCAATAAGTTTATATTTCGATTGATTCCACCTCTCTTAACTGTTTGTCAAGCACCCTCTCCACTGCTATCAGTGGCCAATTCTCGTCAAGTCTCATGCCGGTTGGGGGCATGTCCAGACATGTCCAGACGAGTCACATATCATCATAGAGGGGGAAGAGCCGCTTACAGAGTTGCTACTAAGCTAAGTACCGGTAACTGGACATGTCAGGGATCCGGCTGGGACCTGTTCACACCGGACACGGCCCTATCTGATGACCCGTTTGAAAGCGGTGTGATTTGTTGCTATGCAACCACCGAATCAGCTGTCAGTCTAAGTATTGTAAACACAGAAGTGAATTTGCTGCCTGCTGCTTGTAAATTCATCTGATTGGACAGAAAAATCAACAATTTTAAAAGAACAATTTTACCATATTGAATTACATATCATCATATTATTTTGTATCGCATTGAATTGCGTTGTGTTGAATAAAATCGTATCGAATCGCACTAGGAATGAATTGTATCGCATCCCGTAATATGGGGATCGTTGGCAATGCATGGAGATACGTATCGCATCGCCCTCAGTGGTGAGATGCACATCCCTAGAGGAGGGTTTTCAACTGGTAGTCATTCAACTCAACTGGTAGAGTCATTCAACTCAACTGGTAGAGAAACATTAAACTAAGTCATAGGAGTCCATGTTGATGTTGATATAAGAGGTTATACATAAACGCCTTTATAAGTCAAACCCTTCTGTTTTCATTGGCTCCTATTGGCTTCGTTCTTCATTGTACAGACGTCCCTTATAATCAAATCGAAGGTATTGGAAGGGTTCAAGGGTTCAATGAGTTCAGTGACCATAGGTCAAAGGTCAAAGGGGTCAGGCGAGACGCTTGTTCATAGTTTTCAGGTTCATTCGATATAGCTATAGGACCTCCATTTGGCTAATCAGTGTCCATTTTGTTCTTTGGTCATCTTCAGTCTCCCTCAGTTCCAACGACAAGGTTGAATCAGATAAGAATCAGAACAACCATAATACAACAATACAACACTACAACAATACAACACAACAACACAACAACACAACAACAACACTACAACACTACAACAATAATACAACAATACAACAACACAACACTACAACACAACAACAATACAACACTACAACACTACAACAATACAACAACACAACAACAATACAACACTACAACAATACAACACAACAACACAACAACAACACTACAACACTACAACAATAATACAACAATACAACAACCCAAAAATACAACAATACAACACTACAACAATACAACACAACAACACAACAACACTACAACACTACAACAATAATACAACAATACAACAACACAACAACACAACAATACAACACTACAACACAACAACAAAACAACAACACAACAACAAAACAACAACACAACAACAATACAACACTACAACAACAATACAACAATACAACAACAATACAACACTACAACAATACAACAACAATACAACAATACAACACTACAACACTACAACAACACAACAATACAACAACACAACAACAATACAACAGGAGACAGCAGGTATGTAATGTTTCATATGATCAGTTTTTACTCGCTGTTAGGAGCAGCTACAAAGAACCACCACCAGACGACGCCCCTAACACTGATGAATAAAGTACACACACAAGTGTGTGTGTGTGTGTCTGTGTGTGTAGAGGGGGGAGGGGCATCTGCATGTGATTAGCAGTTGATCCTTCCAATGGGTTCATGTATGTATGTGTGTATGTAGGCATGTATGTACAATATGTATGTTTAGCAGACAACGCTGCCACAAGCAAACAAAAGTTTCACAGACTCAACACCTCTTGTTTGAGGACCCCCAGAACAATAACAGACATTTCCCCAAACCACCACCAGGGGGGTGGTGGTTTGGGGAAATGTCTGTTATTCTCCAGGTGAGTGTAAAGGATACCAGCAGCATCCCTTAAAGACATTCTAACGATGAAGCTATAGAGCCCGCAGGTTTTAGCTTCTCACGTTATAGCGTCGCCTCTCATGCCAGGAATGCAGGAAACTCACAGTTACATATGCAAAACCAACACCTCAAAGCACTGTTCTATTTCAATGGCCATTGATGTGTCATTTTAGTTTCCTTTGCTATTTGTTCCCGATAACACAGCACACACAAAGCCAATAGACACAAGCTGATATGTATATATATATATACATGTCATGTGTATATGTCATGTGTAATTATGTATATATATATATATATATATATATACCTTACCTTTCTCCGGTCTCTACACTGGCTCCTTGTAGCTGCTCGCATCCAGTTCAAGACCCTGGTGCTAGCCTACAGGGCAGTGCAAGTAACAGCTCCTTCCTACCTCCAGGGAATAGTCAAGCCCTACATCCCTGCCCGTCCACTTCGCTCTGCTACTTCGGACCGTCTGCTTGCCCAGTCGCTTAGGGGCCCTTGCGGCCGATGTACGCGGTCACTTTTCTCTGTCCTGGTCCCAAAGTGGTGGAATGAACTCTCCACAGATGTCAGGATCGCAGAGTCACTGCCCATCTTCCACCGCAGGCTGGAAACTCACCTCTTCAGGAAACACTACTCGGATCCTTCCTCCTAGCGCATCCTCTTACCAATTTAAGCACATTGGGACATGCTTAAGCCTTCTGCCCAAGCTCTAAATCAATGGGACTCTCTTAATGTCTCTCAGATTATCACCAGTCCTGTATAACCCAATATACCCAGAAAGGTCACTCTCATTCATGTTATCCTACAAATCCTATATCCTATGTTATCCTCCACAAATAACTGTAAAATAAGTCTGGTGTTTTCTGACCTTGGTGTCCACAGTTTTATTTCCTGTGCCCTAATGGCAGCGCAGTCCAACAGAAAACAGAATACTGGAAGTCTCCATCGTGGAACAGATTCATTCTAGCATTAAAACACTAACTGTAAGTTACTTGATGAGACCTAACTGTATAAATCTTAAGCTGTGCTGCTATGTTTTTATTTATTTATTCTCTACTCATCTGTATCTGTATCCTGACTGATATTCTGGCATTCTCCCACCTATATGTTTATTAAAAAAAATTTGGTTTATTGTTTGGTTGTTTTTGTTGTTGTTTGTTTGTTTGTTAGTTGTGTTGACCTTCCTGGAGGGAGGGGGCAGTCTCCTGTTTGGTCATCATTGCTGTGGACTGGTAGCTTTGGACTCAAGTATAAAGCAGTGGTGTGAAAATCTTATGTGCAATACCCGACGACAGACAGCAGTTATAAAAATAAGATAAAAAAATAGAGTAAAAATAGAATAAAGTAAAAAAATATATATATATATATATGCAATTTATAAAATGCAATATATCGGCACAGAAAAAGAGCAATATGTACCGTATATATAAATCAATGTAATAAAATATACATTGTTATATGCTATACGCCCTTGTTCAGCAGCTTGATGGCCTGGGATGTTCTGGAGCATTCCTCCTGTTTGCTAATTTAAGTCTATTTGCTTTCAGTGACCCAGAACATCCAGGGCCTGGAGGTCCAGGTGGGGCCTGGAGGTCCAGGTGGGGCCTGGAGGTCCAGGTGGGGCCGGTGGCTCAGGTCTGCAGGGAGACTCGGTTGAGAAAAGAGGCAGGTTCACCTGCACACCTCAAGGTATAAAAAGCAGCCCACTGGTGGGACAGGTAGGACAGGTAGATGCCAAGGTAAGCCTTCGTCACACATACACACACACCCACACACACCCACAGCGTCTCCAGTTTCTTCCCCCGCCGTGCGGTAACTGACTGGCCTCAATTTACAAATGTTTTAATGTACTGTATTTAACGTACATTTGAATTGTTAATGTTTTTTTCTCCTTTGGTCTACATGCAGCCTATTAATTGGTAAAGCTACTGTAGATGGAACGTTAATATTGGATAGATACATGGGGATTAGCCACCTTGAAGGAAGTTGCTGATTATGTGGAGGTGTGCCTCATTATTCCCTCGGCAGTTCTAACAAGTCCACAGCAGAACGTCCACTGAACTGTCCCTGATGGATTTGCTGATCTCTGTGCTGGCGTTGGTGGTGTGTGGGTTGGCTGGGTTGACTTGTGCCTCCGACTCAATCGGTAAGTCTTGTTCCTTTTTATTGGATATTGAGTTTGTCTCCCTTATGATGGTGTGTAAGATGAACTCAGGAAGAGCTGCCGCTAGTATGAGTGTATGACCTTAATATGGCCGCGAGAAAATAAAGGCAGTCTACGTACGGGACCTGACGTACGGGTGTAATGAGGCTTAGGGTCAGGGTTAACAACAATATTCATGAGGGGCGTTTAAAGTCTTCTGAAATGTTTTGTGTTCTGCTTCTTGGTACAGCTTGGTGTTACCACGATCCATCGTGCGGTGAGCGATTAACCAAGATTTTCTCCACCAAAGTCAATCACAAACATTCTATATAATATATAATGCCGTGAGTGTTGCAAGCATGTCTTCTCACATTTCAGGTCCTGACGCATGGCCCACCATCGTGTCCCCCCAGTTCTGCTGTGGGAGCAGACAGTCCCCCATTAACATCGTAACTGATGCTGCCACAGAGGACTCCAGTCTGACCAGTTTCTCCTTCAGCAATTTCCACGACAACTCGGCGTTAACCAAGATTAGCAACACTGGTCATGCCGGTAAGGGGGGGGGGGGGATGAGGGATGGGAGTTGATAAAACGTTGGTGTTTGATGATGAGGGTTAGGTGATGATGAGCGTTAGGTGATGTTTGAGCGATGAGCTTCTGGGTTGGTGTTTTGGTATTTGAATGTGTGCTTTTCTGTGTAGTCAAGGTAGCCTTGGAGAATGTTGCGGTGTCTGGAGGCGGTCTGTCCGGCGGCTACCAGGCCCTGCAGTTCCACCTCCACTGGGGAAACGGGGCCGCGGTCCCGGGCTCGGAACATACGGTCGACGGTCGACGCTACCCCATGGAGGTACCCTAACCCCCCTCTGTACCGGACACACCGCCTTACCACACGCTGTGTTCCATTAGAACTCGCTCGGAAATACCCACTTCCTACTCTGTAAAATGAAACTGTGCCTCAGCTCTGGTACGGGGTAATCAGTTGAAGCCTCTATTTGTTCTGACGTAATGCCCACATGGGCAACCTCATCGTACACCGTGAGAAACAATATGCACATTATTTATTACTTTTTACACAACGAGCAAACTATTAAAAGGCAGAATTGTTGAATGTGTGAATGCATAAATTAATGATGAGGCTTTTCAATATCACTGCCCCATTATAAGCCATGAGTGGGCTAGATCTGACTATAATTACAATAGTCTATACCGTGAATGTGTTGCTTGTATGTATTAGTAAGACCATTTTCAGCCATATTCTTTGAGCCACAACCCGGCAGTGTTAAACGGCCTTGGGAGCAAATAAAGAACAAATATCAAAAATATCATTCGACCTTCGATGCTTTGAAGGTTGGAAGCTGACAAACATTCCCTCTTAAAAACTCAACGGGATCTTCTAGGAATGGTGACGTCATTTCCAAGAGATTGAATTGGTCAGTAGGCTGTGCTTTTATACGTGTTGATAGGAAGAATTTAAGCGACACCCAGGGTTAAAGCTGAAGGTACCTCACTAACCTTGCTAAGTTCTGCTTGGTAATGGAGGTCTCTGCTCTGCCAACTTTCCAATCAACTGGTACACCCGGTGTCCTGTCAGTGGAGCCCAGCCTGACACATAAGGCTTTTACTTTTGATACTTTTCTCAAGTAAAGCCAATCAAGAAAAACTCACCAGTTCCACTCTAACTGCAAAAGGGCTGAAGAGCTGTGTGTGGTGTTTGTGTCGTTCCATTAGATGCACATTGTGACCATGAAGGAGTCCCACCATGGGGACCTGGAGCAGGCCTTAAAGGACCCCCAAGGACTCGCCGCCCTCGGTTTCTTCATTGAGGTGAGAACACACAAACGGCTGGGAAATCAAATTACCAGAGAACCCCCATCCCCCCCATCCTAACCCTTCTAACGGACAAGGAACCGTACAGAACAGGGATCCCCCCCTTCCAGGAATGGGCAGACATATAGTGGTAGCACATTTCAGTTGTAGTGTTTTTCTAGTTAAAAAATGTTCTTTTATGGAATACCGTTGGTCTGGGGAAATGAAGACATTGTGGAGCCTCCTAACGGGCCTCCCTTGCTGTGCTGCTGATGGATGACAGGTGGATGACGACAGCCTCCCCGCCGCACCGGGCTGCTGGTCCACGCTGGCCACCTACCTGAAGAGGATTACCAACGAAGGTGAGGCTTCTCTGCTCTCCTCTAGAGGGCTCCACTCAGCAGACCGCTAAAAATATGTCAAATGTTGGCTTCAGGCGTCTCTGCCGACATCACCGCCAAAATCTCCCTGGACGACCTTTTGGTTGGAGTGGATCTCACTCGGTACTATCGCTACATGGGCTCCTTGACCACCCCCGCATGTGACGAAGCAGTGGTCTGGACCGTCTTCAAGGACACCATCAAAGTCAGCAAAGATGTGGTGAGTCACTTCATGTGTTCAAAGTGTGTGTGTGTGTGTGTGTGTGTGTGTGTGTGTGTGTGTGTGTGTGTGTGTGTGTGTGTGTGTGTGTGTGTGTGTCTGTGTGTGTGTGTGTGTGTGTGTGTGTGTGGCTGTGTGTGTGTGTGTGTGTTTGTGTGTGTGTGTGGTTGCCAGTCCCCAGGCGACGACCGCGCGTGTATGTGTGTGTGTGTGTGTAAGTGGTCAATGTTGGTATCCAAATATTTGGTGTACGTGGTGCACACAAGCGGCCCGTCGTCCGGGTCTGCAGCGTGTCAGACTGGTGCTCATGTATGCGTCTTGTTTCTAGATCGACCTCTTCAGCACAACGGTCCGCATCGGTGGCGCCTCATCGCTCCTGATGACCGACACCTATAGAAACATCCAGCCTGACCAGCGAGTCTACAGCACGGTGGACGCCCGCCTGAGACAGGGCCGCCCGGCGCCCCCCGAGACGGCCGTCGCCTCCACCTTGGCCTAAGATGTGGACGCTATATCAAAGATGAATTGATCGGGTTTCATTTGAGTTTCCCCAAAATACATTTGGTGTTTTTCTTGTCAACAAATAGAAATAACAAGTTAGAATCGTACTTTTACTACCTGAATCCTACTACAATTGTGCATTATTAGGTATTATTAGACATACAGATCTAGGGATATCTGTGAATAGATAATGCACACAGGTATATAATAGCACTCATCTGTTATTATATACATTGTTTTTGGACGGTTTCTTCTCCTTCTTATTGTTATTTTCAAACACCGATATCTCAGCCTTTGACTGTTAAATGTTTAGCAGTTTGTCACATATTTTTGTATCCCCGGTCAAAAGGTCTCCGAAAATGTGTTAGAAATGTGTGATAATTCCCCAAAAAATATAATAAAGAATAATAATAAATAAATATAGCATCTATCTATCTATCTATCTCGCTGCCAAGAGTTTGGAATTTAAAAAGGAATAAATCCAGGGGCCGGCGTCATGGTTGGAAGCGATACTGCCCAGTACTAGGCGAGAGGGAAAGCATGGAGCGGATCACAGTGTTTAGCGGAGTTTGCAGAGACTTGCAGACCCTCATCTCTGTCTCCTGCCACCATGGAACTGTTTAATACACAATCCCTCACTAAAATATTCCTCCTCATACACGACCACATCCTGGACAATGGGCTTGATTTCATGTGCCTAACTGAAACCTGGCATAAACCAGGGGACTACTCTGGGCTAAATGAGGCCTTCCCTCCTGGCTCTAACTACATGGAGAAGCCAGTAGCTCTGGCAGTGGTGGGGGTTTAGTTATCATGCACCGGGCTCATCTGGATGGAATGCCTTGCTTTCAAACGTAAACATCCATATTCCCTGACAGTGCTTCTTATATACCGCCCCCCCCCCCACTAAACCAAAACCATCTTTCCTCCATGAGATACATGACCTACTTACTGTACTTCACTCTGCACCATGTCAACCAACATTGTCATTGTAGGTGATTTAAATATCCATGTTGACAATGTCCTCATTTAGCCATTTAGTAGTAGAGTTCCCGAGTCTGCTTGCGTGTCTTGGCCTGCAGCAGCATGTTGAGGTTCCTCCTCACACCAGGGGGCACACTTTTGATCTGGGGTGCGTTTCCCGAAGCCTTCTTAACGCTACGTCGTTCGTAAGTTCTACCTTAAGCTGTACCTTAACGTTTCGCCGTGTTTCCCGAAACGTTCTTAGCTAAGTATACCTTCCGTAAGTGACACTTTCGTAAGGCAGGTCTGGACCTTTCTTAACTATACCTTATCGATGTTGTCAGCTCACTCCGCTAGTGGCCACCACTGTTCCGACCCGCAAGCCTCTGAAATCAGCTGTTGACCTAGTTTCAGTTCAATCTGTGAATCAATATGTACACTTCTAATTCTACAGTTGTAGTTCATAACGGTAATAATATACAACAAAAATACCACATTAATGGGAATGTTTTCATGCAGAAATTGTACATTACGGTGGATACATTTTGCACTTTATTGAACATGAAATCGCCTCTTAAATAATCTATATCCCAAAATGACATCAGCTGGCAAACAATTAGGGCCGTAGGAGTCAATATATAGGGAGTTATGACGGCGACTGGTAAGGCAAAACTATGGCAGCGAATCAACGTATTGTCGTACTAAACCAAAGACGGCGCCGTCCACGGAGCCATTTAGTCTATGTGCACAACTACATAAGGCAACATTTCTGCCCTCTGGACACCATGTCCGAAGCAGCTCTTCTTAGGAAATTTCGCCTCCCACGGCAGGAAATCCTGCAACTTCTTCCGAATAACCTCCCACTCCCTCTGTGGACCTGAGCTTGAGGCTGCCATCTTCATGGCGATGTTTGCCCATAAATCCTTTTTCATCCTATTTGTCACTGTGGTCCTAAAACTAGAAAACAGTGCTTCACGATTCAGCGCAACCTCATCCAGCATGACCTCCATCTCCACATTGGTGAAGCTGGCGGACCGCTTTTTGCGCTGTTTTTGCCCTGACATATGGTCTGAAAATGTAAACTGTACAAAATAAAAATATAATTTAAAAAATCATAACATTATCATTAACATTACAATGTCATACTTTGCTGGACTTTCTGGACTCATTGCAGTTACTGCGCTGTTCTGAACTGTACTGCATTGCATTGTATGATGCTGCTGCACTTCTGACACTTTTAAATGCCTTTTGCACAATATAACACATGTACATATTGTAGGAACTCGTGGAATACAACGACACAGTTTCTTTGGTTGACAACACAAATCCGTGTGTCATTTATTGCATCTCATCTCCTCATGTTGAGCTGCACTCCTCAGCTACAACTCCAAACATGAATCAATTACACACCCAAAATGGCTGCCATCTTTAAGCCCAACCCCAAACACCTGCTTAAAGGGACCGTGCCCCATTACCCCTAACACACCCTTTGCCTGGTGAATTACGTTCCTTGCATCCCCTACATGCCTCCCCCCAGAATTCACCCTAATAACAGTCAATTTACGCGGAGGGCGGAGTGCTCTGCCATAACGGCTCCGCCTGACCAACGTGGTGGGCAGCACCGCCGTAGGGAACGTCTCAGGGGCTCTACGGTCAAGTGGGCGCTGGAAGGGTGGCGAGGGGGTCCCCAGGGCCTTACCCGGGATCTGGGGCAAGGTAGGGGGCCGTCCCCGCCGTGGGGGCTGGGCTAGCTCCACCGGCTTGCTCAAGTCCATGTAAGCTGGTTTCAGGCGATCTATAGAAACATGTTCTAGTTTCCCGGCCATGTCCACAACAAAGTACTTGTCTCCCGCCTCCTGGACCCGGAATGGACCGTCGTAGGGAGGCCGCAAAGGGTCCCGGTGGGCGTCGTGCCGGATGAACACGTATTCCGCTGACCGCAGACTCGTAGGGACGTGCGACCGAGGGAGGCCATGCTGTGAAGTGGGGACTGGTGCAAAGGCCCTAGCCTTATCCAGCAGAGCCGTCCGTTGCTGGGCGGCCGACCAGGGGGCTGTAACGGAAGGGATGAAATCCCCTGGGACCCGCAGCGGCTGACCGTAAACCAGCTCAGCAGATGAGGATTGGAGGTCTTCCTTGGGGGCCGTCCTGAGACCCAGCATGACCCACGGGAGTCTGTCGATCCAGCTGCTGTCCGTAAGGCTGGCCCGCAGCGCCGCTTTCATCGACCGATGAAAACGCTCGCATAATCCATTGGCCTGTGGATGGTATGACGTGGTCCGGTGTAGCTTCATGCCCAGGCTCTCGGCGACCGTGTTCCAGAGCTCTGACGTGAACTGTGGGCCCCGGTCCGAAGATAGATCGGCCGGAGTACCAAACCGGGCAACCCAGGTTCCAATGAAGGCCCTGGCCACCTTGGCGGCTGTCGTAGCTGACAGTGGAACGGCCTCTGGCCAACGGGTGGTCCTGTCTACCATGGTCAAGAGATAACTAAAACCTTGCGAGGGGGGCAGCGGACCCACTATATCTATGTTCACATGATCGAACCTCCTTTCCGGAACCAGGAACTGCTCCAGGGGGGCCTTGGTGTGGCGATGCACTTTAGCGCGCTGGCACTCCACACAGGCGTTGGCCCAGTCTCTCACGTCTTTTTTAAGCCCGGGCCAGACAAACTTGGCAGATACTAGCCTCTGCGTTGGTCTCCTACCTGGGTGGGAGAGGCCGTGGATGGCTTCAAAAATCCGTCGCCTCCACCCCGTGGGAACGATGGGGCGTGGCTGCCCCGTAGAGACATCACACAGGAGTGTGACGCCAGCACCGTCGAAAGCCACGTCCTCCAACTGCAGGCTTGAGGTCGCTGGCCTCCCGTCTCGCCCCTCAGTGTCGGCAGCCTGGTCTGCCGCCATCCCGGCGTAATCCAGTCCCAAGTGGACTGCCCCTGCTATGGCCCGGGAGAGGCAGTCGGCGACGAGGTTGTCTTTACCTGCCACATGCTGCACGTCAGTGGTGAACTCCGAGACGTATGCAAGTTGTCGCTGTTGACGGGCGGACCACGGCTCAGACACCTTGGCCATAGCGAATGTTAGCGGCTTGTGATCCACGAATGCCGTGAACTGGCGGCCCTCCAGTAGAAAACGGAAATGCCGGATGGCAAGGTAGAGGCCGAGGAGCTCCCGGTCGAAGGTGCTATACCTCCGTTCGCTGGGGCGTAACTGGCGGCTGAAAAAAGCGAGCGGCTGCCATGCCCCGCTTACCCACTGCTCAAACACTGCGCCAATGGCAAAGTCTGAGGCATCTGTGGTGATGGCGATCGGGGCTTTGAGAGCCGGGTGTGCCAGCATGGTGGCGTTAGCTAGGGCCGTCTTGGCGTCCCGAAAGGCTTGGTCTCTCTCCGCCGACCAGTCCACAGCCTGCTTTGGCGTCTTACCCTTCAGTGCCTCATACAAGGGCCGCATTATCCGAGCCGCCTGAGGGATAAAGCGGTGATAGAAGTTCACCATGCCGAGGAACTCCTGCAGGGACTTAACCGTGGGTGGCCGTGGAAAATTTGTCACTGCTTCCACCTTCACCGGAAGGGGGACCGCTCCCTCCCTGGTGACTCGGTGTCCCAGGAAGTCAATGGTCGACCGTCCAAATTGGCATTTGGCCGAGTTGATTGTAGCCGCTCGTGCTGATGTAGCCGCTCAAACAGCCTCCGGAGGTGGGACATATGCTCCGCCTTAGAGGTGCTGGCTATGAGGATATCGTCCAAGTACACGAAAATGAAATCCAGGTCGCGTAGCACCGAGTCCATAAGGCGCTGAAATGTCTGCGCCGCGTTTTTGAGGCCGAACGGCATGCGCAGAAACTCAAACAGTCCGAATGGAGTTATCACCACTGTTTTGGGGATGTCCCGCGGGTGGACGGGCACCTGATGATACCCACGCACCAGGTCTACCTTGGAAAACATCACCTTCCTTGAAAGGCGGGCCGAAAAGTCCTGGACTGGGTACCGGTCAGGCGTCGTGGCGTCATTGAGCCGGCGGTAATCCCCACACGGACGCATCCCCCCTCCCGGCTTGGGCACAATGTGGAGGGGGGAAGCCCATGGGCTGTCGGAGCGGCGAATAATGCCCAGGCGCTCCATGTTCTCAAACTCTGCCTTGGCAATGCTGAGCTTGGCCGGGTCGAGGCGCCGAGCCCGGGCATAGACCGGGGGGCCAGTCGTGGCGATATGGTGCTCCACTCCATGCTTGTCGGTGGCTACTGAGAAGGTGGGCCGCGTGAGCCCCGGGAACTCGGCGAGCAGCTGCTGGAACTCGTCTGTGGAGGAGAGCATGCTAGAGAGTCTGATAGCGTCTGCCCCTCCGAGAGAACCCGCGTACGAACAGAAAGTAGCGGCATCAATCAAGCGGCGATTTTTCACATCCACTAACAGTCCATAGGCGCACAAAAAAAAAGAAACATTAGCGGTGACGAAGTCCCAGCCAAACAGTTGGCCACTAAAACGCAGTCCCACATACCTGGTGCCGTATGTGAGGATGGGGCTTCCGTTGGCGGCCTCCAAAGGGGGACCGTGTCCCCCGGTGATGATGTCCACTCGAGAAGCGGGCAAGACGCTCCTCTGCGCGCCCGTGTCGCACATGAACCGTCGCCCGGAGATGGTGTCCTGGACGAACAGCAGCCTGCCTTCTCGACCGACGCTCATGGCCACTAGCGAGCGCCGGCCCTGGCGTTTCCCGCCCCATGGAAACTGCACGGTGGTTGGCACTGCTTGGCCCTGGATCCAAATCTCGCATGGAAGTAACACAGCCCTCCGTCCTGCTGCCTGCGAGGAGCTGTCGCGGCGGCGGCGACCGTCATGTCTCCTGGCGGTGGTGAAAAGGATTGGGCCGAAAAAATCGCTGCAGCACCGGGTTGCTGAGCGGCCAGAAAAACTCTATCTGCCTCCTCGGCTAGCGCACGGCAATCATCTTTTATAGTGGTGTACGCAGCGCGTACCGTAACAGGTAGCTGTCGCAGGAAGAGTTGGACGAACAGGAAATCGGGTTTGTGCTCCCCCAATAAATCCAGCATTCTATCCATCAGCTCAGAAGGTTTGCTGTCCCCGAGCCCTTGTAGAGAGAACAGCCGGCTGGCCCGCTCGGTATCGGAAAGTTCAAATGTCTTCAGCAGGTGAGCCTTGAGCGTATCGTACTTGTCCTGGTACGGAGGGCGTTTGAGGAGGCTCACCACTCTGCTGGCTGTTGAATTTCCCAGGGCTGACACCACATAGTAGTATTTCGTGGTATCCGTGGTAATGTCCCGCAGCGCCAACTGCGCCTCTGTTTGAGCAAACCATGCCGAGGCTGATGATTCCCAGAACTCGGGTAGTTTCAACGAAACTGCGTTTGTAGTCATGTTCCCAGCAAAAAAAATTAATTAATTAATTTAAAAAAGTAGCGGAAGCGTCCACCTTACGTCAGGTCAGCAATGTAGGAACTCGTGGAATACAACGACACAGTTTCTTTGGTTGACAACACAAATCCGTGTGTCATTTATTGCATCTCATCTCCTCATGTTGAGCTGCACTCCTCAGCTACAACTCCAAACATGAATCAATTACACACCCAAAATGGCTGCCATCTTTAAGCCCAACCCCAAACACCTGCTTAAAGGGACCGTGCTCATTACCCCTAACACACCCTTTGCCTGGTGAATTACGTTCCTTGCATCCCCTACAATATCATCCATCAATCACTTTATGTTAATCTGTTTTATTTTGTAAAGTATTCATATCGTATTGTGCTGGAGGGAATGGGAAGTAAGCATTCCAATGTACTTGTTGCAAATGGCAAATCATTTCTTGAATCTTGAATAGTCATAGGACTATGTCTTGTTGCTGTGGTTTCTGTTCATCTTTTGACTGCTTTTAGGATCAATTAGTTGAAAAGTATAAATGCTGTCAAGTTGAGTCCAAATGCAATTTGAATAAAATGACCCAAAAGTGGTATAAACATGATTCAAATTTAAATGTGTTTCTGTTTATTACTATGAAACAGGTCTAAAGTATTTAGTTTGAAAAATGTTAGAATACAAATAGTTCCAATAAAAGTCTATCTTCGACTGGTCATTTTATTTGACCATTATTTATTTATTTTATCATATATTTGTACTGTTCATAGTTATAGGACAGTGTCTTGTTGCTGTTCATCTTGTTACAGTTTGTAGTCATAGGACTATGTCTTGTTGCTGTTCATCTTGTTACAGTTCATAGTTATAGGACTATGTATTGTAACTGTTATATAAGTATATTATATATATATATATATATACAAAGTATATAAGTGGTATTAACATGATTCAAATATGTGTTTCTGTGTATTACTATGAACTGGGTCTGAAGTATTAAGGTTGAACATTTTTAGAATACCAATAGTTCTAATGGCATCTTAGGGTTTAAAAGGCCATTTTGAGGGGGTCCTTGGAAACCATTTTTCCATGTAAGGGGTCCCTGGCCCCAAAAGGTTTGACAACCCCTGGTTTAAGATACCAGGTCAGAGGTTCAGTAATCTCTCAATGAGAGCTGATTTATTTCTGACAAGACAAAGAAGAGACGGTTGTAAGCAGCACCATATTCCTCTGGTATAGCTCACTAGTTACACAAACTCCAAACCACCAAACCACCAGCCGCCACGGACGTGTACTGGTCTTTAAAAACATTGAAGAAAGATGTATACGTGTGTGTAGACGGCCACTACGTATCACTATTTGTATTTGTACTTTTCTTTGCTGCTTTTATTTATTTTTGTTTACTTTTACTGTACATATTATTTATATTTTTACGGTATTGTTTTGGAGATGCATACTGCGGACATGGGGAGTGTATACTTGTACACTATACTGCTATATTTGCACTCTTGTTAGATGCTAAATGCTTTTTGCTGTACTGTACTTAAATTTGAAACGAATCTAATCTGTGATTAACTCATACTGTAGGAACGAATGAGGTTGTGAGCAGAGCACCTCACCCAAATCGCTAACTACCGGTGTAACCGGTATAAGTGGATTTATACTATATTGATATCATTTTCAAATATTAAGACTTAATTATCTTTCACATGATTAGGGGGTGCACCGTTCCTGGAGGTACTGCAATACCAGGTCGATGCGTGGAGTGGACGGAGCAAGCCCCTATTCCATCTCCCAGTTCCAAAAATCAATTTAATATATGGTCCCCGGGTAGGGGACGTATCAGATATTAAACTGATAAGAACAGATTTTTTTTTTTTTTTGGAAAAAAAGTTTATTGTCACACATTCATATACAATTTACAAAGAACTTTTCAAATCAACAAGTCAAAAGTTTAAAAGCAGACATTTAAATTTCAGACACTTTTAATACATAAGTAGATAAATAAATAAATACATTGTTTCTGCTTTATTAAAACCTTTAAACATTAATGACGGTCGTGCAGGAGCGGGGCGAGGCCTTATCAAAAAAGATCCCCATCCCGCTCTCTCCAACAGCATTTTCTCTCGGGACAAGCCGTTGCTCAGAGGAGACCCTCGCTCCTTTGCTCCTTCCCACCGACCACCCGGAGAGCCAGGCCGCCGCTGCCTCAACCTTTCAGTTGTGTGGCTCCGGCTCCCACGTCCGAATGGGCACAGAGGCGAGGCTTCTTTGTGGCTGTGTCCTAGGCCTGCCGCCTGCAGCAACTACCACTTTCAAAGTTGCTGCGGCCATACGGATCACTGCCACGGGGGGAATCAGCATGCGCTTTCTCACCAGCAGGTTTCTGGAGGTCCATATGGCGTCTTTTATGGCGGACAGGGTGAGCCACTGCTTCTGGAAGAGCGCTGGTGGTACTTTTTTTGGGCTCACCCCGTACAGCACTAGCTGTGCTGTTAGGACCTCCCCTGCTGGCAAGTACGGGAATTGCAGGGAGCCGGCCGTTGCCCACTGGTCTCCAGCAGCGGTGCAGTCCCAGAGCACATGCCTCACCGTCTCGTGGGCGCCACAGCCTTGGCGGGGGCATGTTGGGTTCGTTCCCATGCCCCGGGAGTGCATAACGGACCTGACCGGGAGGATCTCATGAGCAGTCATCCATGACAGGTCCCGGAGTCTGTTGGGGAGAGCGGGATGGTTCACGTTGCGCCAAACCGTCGTGGGCTCGCCGATTGCGAGCCCGCGCACTGGACTCACTGGTTCCCGTTCCTGTACGACAGAGATTAAAAGCTTGTGATTCGTCAAGACATCTAAAACCTCGTCCTCGAGGTTAAAATGTTTTAAAAACTTCTTTATAAAAACATATGATGGTGACAATTTAAAGGAAACTGGTTTTCTCAAATCTATATTAAAGAAAGGAAATCTCCTTAGGTAGGACCCCATCCAGAACTGTGCCATCGCTGTTGTTTTATGGTTACCGGATGGGGCCGTCGCCTGTTTAAAATGCAGTGCCGTGTAGGCGCTGCCTAAAAACAGGTGGAGGTCCGGGACTCCTTTACCCCCTTTTTCTTTTCTTTTTTTCATTGTGTCCCTTTTCAGTCTCTCCCATTTGGACCCCCACAAGAAATAAAACAGTGCTCGTTCGAGTTCTAAAAGCACTCTCCGCGGAGGCATAAAAACAGAGCAAATCAATAAAAACAAAGGTAAAATCACCGCCTTGATGATTAAAACCTTCCCTTCCATCGTCAGTCCTCTAAGTCCCCAGTAGCCCAGTCTCTGCCTAACTTTCCCTAACACGTCTGGCCAATTTTTTGTCCCTTCCCCCTCCCTGTCAAATTTGACCCCGAGTATTTTGATGTCTGTCGTGTTGATCGTCAGGGGGAGTCCTGTCTTGTCGGTCTCGGCCCACGGTCCATAAAAAAGGGCTTGGGTCTTCCCTCGGTTGAGTTTGGACCCAGAGGCCAGTCCGTAGTCGTCGGTCAGGTTCAGTGCTCTGTCGAGGGATGAAAGGTCAGTGCATAAAATGTTAATGTCGTCCATGTATAAAAAACACTTGGCGTGTTCCCCCCCGCTACCTGGTATGCCCACCCCCGTGATCCATTTGTCCCTTCTCAATACCTGGGCGAGTGGTTCTATGCATGTCACGTAGAGGAGAGCAGATAACGGACACCCCTGACGGACACCGCAGTGTAAATCGACTGCTTTTGTCAGTTGCCCGTTAACCATGAATTTGCTGCTGATGTCCCGATACAGCAATCCCACCCACTCTAAGTACCTCTCTGGGAATCCCATTTTTTGCAGTACCCGAAATAGGTACTGGTGCGAGACCCGATCGAAAGCCTTCTCGAAGTCTAAATTGAGGACTATTAGCCTGATGTTTCTGTCTCTCGCGTAACAGATGGTGTCTCGGATCAGTACGAGGCTGTCCGTGATCTTTCTCCCCGGTATGCCGCAGGTTTGATCCGGGTGGATCACGTCCCCTAAAACCACTGACATCCTATTTGCTAAAACCTTACTAAATAATTTACAGTCAAAGTTTAAAAGGGTGATGGGTCTCCAGTTTTTTAAGTCTGTCTTGTCGTCTTTTTTGTGTAACAGTTTTACTATCCCTATCCTAAATGTGTCGGGTAGTCGGCCTAGTCCTCGGAACTCCGTAAAAATAGTCAGTAGGTCGGGTGCTAAAATATCCCAAAATGTGGAGTAAAACTCACACGGGAGCCCATCCTCCCCCGCGGACTTCCCCCTTTTAAAACCACACAAGCATTTGTTCAGTTCTAAAAGGGTAAAATCACGGGTTAAAAAGGGGGCACTGTCAATTTTTTTGTCAATTTTTTCTAAAATATTTTTAATCGATTGTTCTAAAACCATTTTTTCACTATATAAATCCTCATAAAACCCTTCAATCACTTCTTTTGTTTCTTCTACTGTTTTGGTCATTTCCCCATTGTGTTTTTTTAAATTAAGAATCCCCTCCCCCCTGTTAATAACTTTCTTAAAAAAATATCGTGTGCACTTTTCCCCTTCTTCTATTTCTCTTTCTTTACTCCTTACTATGATTCCTTTGGCTCTTATTTCAGATAAAATCAGCATCTCTTCTTTTACTTTTTTTATCTCTGGATTAAAATCCAGCCCTTGTTGTGTTAAAATAAAATACCGCTGTAGTCTTTTTTGCAGCCCCAACATGCGTCTATTTTGTTTCTTCTTTTTTTCTTTTCCTGCTTTTTTAAAGAAAGTCTGCGTCCTTCCCTTCACCATCTCCCACCACTGTGCTCGTGTTTTGTATAGGTCTTGGAGGGTCTGCCATTGACTGAATCGCTCCCTGAACCGGCTTACCAGTTCTTCGTCCTCTAAAAGGGAGCAATTCAGTTTCCACAGACCTCTGCCACTGGTCACACCTGAGGAGAGTGAAAGGGTGCAGGAGAGCATAGCGTGATCCGAAAAGAAAACAGGGGTTAATGTAGCATCGGTTGGCGGGCAGTCTCTGGTAAAAAAATAGTCAATGCGAGAGGCTCTAGTGCCATCACCACTGAACCAGGTGTAGCCCTCCTCTCTTGGATGCAGGGTTTTAAAACAGTCTCGTAGTTTAAAATCCCTAACTAAACCCTGCAATAAAACCGACGTCTTGTCTACTCTAAAATCCTCCCCTGCGCCTCGTCTATCGCCTCTATTTAAAATACAATTAAAATCCCCCCCTAAAACTAATGGCGTTCGCCCTAGCATGTGGGGCTGCAGGCTTTCTAAAAGCTCATGGCGGTCGTGTTTGTCATTAAAACCATAAATGTTTAAAAGTTTAAAATCCTTCCCCATAAAAGACAAATGTGCTAAAAGCGCCCGCCCGTCGCTCACCACCGTGCTGCCCTTCACCAGAACGGAGGGGTTTTTGATTAAAATGGCCACACCATCGTTTTTATTTTCATTTGAGCCACTCCATATCGATTGGTGTGGCCATTTTTCCTCCCATTGTTTGTAGCTGGTTAAAAAGGGCAAGGAACATTCTTGGATTAAAAACACATCTGCATTACACGTTTGGAGGAAAGATAAAATCATGTGCACTCTAACTCTTGATTTTACACTTCTCACATTGAGAGTCGAGAAGGTGAGAGCCATGAGTATGATATTAAAAGGGGGTAGCATTAAAAGACCATTAAAATAAAACATGTCGGTGGTCAGTCAATACTTTGTGAACGACGCCCTTTCTTAACCCAACGTGGGAGAAGGTTTTGTGCTTCGTTCCCCTTCGAGACAATGTGCTCGTCAGGCACAAGGTCTTTCGGGGTCGACTGTAATGTTGTAGTTAAAAAGGGGAAAGTGTTTGGTGAGTCGTCGGGGAAGATTCTGGACAGCTCCTCCGCAGAGGAACTGGATCCAGGTCTTCCCCTTTTCTCGAGGACTCCTAGGGAGCCCATAGACGACTCAGACACTCTTCTCTTGCCGGTCTGCACTCCGGGGAGGGAGACGTCACTAGACTCCGCCTCCGAGTCACTTACTATCTCCATATCACCGTTTTTCGGTGACTCGGGGCGTCGCTCAGCTCCGCGTTCTGCCTGTGCAGCCCCACCTTCTCTCTCCTCACCGATTGGTGGTGGGGCTGCTTTGGGCCCCTCCCCCTCTCCCGCCTCTATTTCTTGTCCTCCAATCATATGAGGGTTGGGATTTGGCGGGAGATTTGAATTTTCCACACCGGCTTCAATCAACACATTTTCATTTCCAACTGCCACCTTCTTGAGTTTGTTGGCAAAAGATTTGGGGCAGTCTCTGAAGAGATGATTTAATTCTCCACAGAGGTTGCACCTTCTGCCATTGGTACATTCTTCAAACGTGTGTCCAATTTCTCTACATTTCCCGCACACAACCTTCTCACACGCTTCTACCAAGTGCCCATGCTCACCGCACTTGCGGCAGAGCTTGGGCTGCCCCTGGTAGTGGATGTAGCCTCTGTTTTCTCCAAGCACTACCATAGAGGGGAGATGTTTCAGGCCCTGGAATCCACTCGGGTCCCGCCATTGTTGAATGGGGACCCTCCACGCGCAATTCCAGATGCCGTCCTCATCTCTAACCTTGGTAGCCTGGGCCCTTACAGTGCAGTATCTAGCCAGCCATATACATATATCGTCAGCATTCACCGTTTCATTAAACATCCGGACAATGACCGTTTTAAAGGCATTGTCGTTCAGTCGTTCCACATCAAATGCTGAAAACTGGTCCTTAACATTTTCAAAGCGTGTCCAGAAATCGGAGAAGGTTGTCGCGGCACGGAAGCTGACATCAAAGCCCTTGTTAAAGGGCAAAGACAAAATACAGTTCAAATCATCGGGGGAGAAGCGAAGGACGCCTTGAATCAGCTTCCGTGAAAAATCAAGCCGGGAGATCTGTCTGGGTTCTTTAAATTTAAAACGCACGCTGTGGTGCCTCTTCATGCCTGCGTGGGCGAACGACATCGTAGAGGCACCACCGCGCTAAAAACCCAATAAAACGTAAGAACAACAACCACAAATAAATACTAAAAACACCACACGTAAAAAAAGGCAAAACCACGCAACAATAAAACAGGAAAAACACGTACAAACCACAACAAGAACAAGTAAAAAAGCCACTCACCTCACCTCACCACACCTCACCTGTATATCGTATCTCTTTTGGGTGTAACCTAAGTAATAAGCGTACCTAGACAAGAACCAAAAGAAATACAGATAATCTCCTCTCAGTCAATAAAGTGATACCATGGGAAACGGTACCGCTTTATGTTAACTACCAGAGGGCGATCGCTGTCTTAGCAAAAAGGCCGAGAAGCGAGTAACTGATAAGAACAGATACTACACTTGATCTTAGCCAAAAGGCCGAGAAGCAGCTAGCGGCTAGCGCACGGCAATCATCTTTTATAGTGGTGTACGCAGCGCGTACCGTAACAGGTAGCTGTCGCAGGAAGAGTTGGACGAACAGGAAATCGGGTTTGTGCTCCCCCAATAAATCCAGCATTCTATCCATCAGCTCAGAAGGTTTGCTGTCCCCGAGCCCTTGTAGAGAGAACAGCCGGCTGGCCCGCTCGGTATCGGAAAGTTCAAATGTCTTCAGCAGGTGAGCCTTGAGCGTATCGTACTTGTCCTGGTACGGAGGGCGTTTGAGGAGGCTCACCACTCTGCTGGCTGTTGAATTTCCCAGGGCTGACACCACATAGTAGTATTTCGTGGTATCCGTGGTAATGTCCCGCAGCGCCAACTGCGCCTCTGTTTGAGCAAACCATGCCGAGGCTGATGATTCCCAGAACTCGGGTAGTTTCAACGAAACTGCGTTTGTAGTCATGTTCCCAGCAAAAAAAATTAATTAATTAATTTTAAAAAGTAGCGGAAGCGTCCACCTTACGTCAGGTCAGCAATGTAGGAACTCGTGGAATACAACGACACAGTTTCTTTGGTTGACAACACAAATCCGTGTGTCATTTATTGCATCTCATCTCCTCATGTTGAGCTGCACTCCTCAGCTACAACTCCAAACATGAATCAATTACACACCCAAAATGGCTGCCATCTTTAAGCCCAACCCCAAACACCTGCTTAAAGGGACCGTGCCCATTACCCCTAACACACCCTTTGCCTGGTGAATTACGTTCCTTGCATCCCCTACAATATCATCCATCAATCACTTTATGTTAATCTGTTTTATTTTGTAAAGTATTCATATCGTATTGTGCTGGAGGGAATGGGAAGTAAGCATTCCAATGTACTTGTTGCAAATGGCAAATCATTTCTTGAATCTTGAATAGTCATAGGACTATGTCTTGTTGCTGTGGTTTCTGTTCATCTTTTGACTGCTTTTAGGATCAATTAGTTGAAAAGTATAAATGCTGTCAAGTTGAGTCCAAATGCAATTTGAATAAAATGACCCAAAAGTGGTATAAACATGATTCAAATTTAAATGTGTTTCTGTTTATTACTATGAAACAGGTCTAAAGTATTTAGTTTGAAAAATGTTAGAATACAAATAGTTCCAATAAAAGTCTATCTTCGACTGGTCATTTTATTTGACCATTATTTATTTATTTTATCATATATTTGTACTGTTCATAGTCATAGGACAGTGTCTTGTTGCTGTTCATCTTGTTACAGTTTGTAGTCATAGGACTATGTCTTGTTGCTGTTCATCTTGTTACAGTTCATAGTTATAGGACTATGTATTGTAACTGTTATATAAGTATATTATATATATATATATATATATACAAAGTATATAAGTGGTATTAACATGATTCAAATATGTGTTTCTGTGTATTACTATGAACTGGGTCTGAAGTATTAAGGTTGAACATTTTTAGAATACCAATAGTTCTAATGGCATCTTAGGGTTTAAAAGGCCATTTTGAGGGGGTCCTTGGAAACCATTTTTCCATGTAAGGGGTCCCTGGCCCCAAAAGGTTTGACAACCCCTGGTTTAAGATACCAGGTCAGAGGTTCAGTAATCTCTCAATGAGAGCTGATTTATTTCTGACAAGACAAAGAAGAGACGGTTGTAAGCAGCACCATATTCCTCTGGTATAGCTCACTAGTTACACAAACTCCAAACCACCAAACCACCAGCCGCCACGGACGTGTACTGGTCTTTAAAAACATTGAAGAAAGATGTATACGTGTGTGTAGACGGCCACTACGTATCACTATTTGTATTTGTACTTTTCTTTGCTGCTTTTATTTATTTTTGTTTACTTTTACTGTACATATTATTTATATTTTTACGGTATTGTTTTGGAGATGCATACTGCGGACATGGGGAGTGTATACTTGTACACTATACTGCTATATTTGCACTCTTGTTAGATGCTAAATGCTTTTTGCTGTACTGTACTTAAATTTGAAACGAATCTAATCTGTGATTAACTCATACTGTAGGAACGAATGAGGTTGTGAGCAGAGCACCTCACCCAAATCGCTAACTACCGGTGTAACCGGTATAAGTGGATTTATACTATATTGATATCATTTTCAAATATTAAGACTTAATTATCTTTCACATGATTAGGGGGTGCACCGTTCCTGGAGGTACTGCAATACCAGGTCGATGCGTGGAGTGGACGGAGCAAGCCCCTATTCCATCTCCCAGTTCCAAAAATCAATTTAATATATGGTCCCCGGGTAGGGGACGTATCAGATATTAAACTGATAAGAACAGATACTACACTTGATCTTAGCCAAAAGGCCGAGAAGCGATACCCACAATGGGTCGGTGCAAACCACCCAGTTTACAGGGACATCACTCTCACAGGCGGTTTACATCGTGTTTACAGGAAACAAGACGTTGCATTTCGAAGAAACAACACGATAATAATACCACTTACTGTCACAGCATATTGCGTTTACATTACTTATATTTAACCTCCAAATGGACCCGTGACATACTTAGCGCTTACTGGTGACGTCAGCTGCCAAGCGCCAACCAGAATGTTGTTAAAGCAAAATGAGTGTGTGGCGGTGAACTAACTTTATTTACTCCCTACCGACCTACTAATCCAAATTAAGGATACGTTTGTCCAACTAAACGGTTTTAGTTTGGTAAAGGTTTGATGAATGCCAAGTAACTTATCGTTGAAAGATAAACGCACATTTTAGGAAGCCATCACTCTTCCGCCATCTAGTGGACAGTTTATGTCACCAACAAAACCAAGCCCTGCGTGACCCTTGTTCATCTCATGGAAACTGGCCTCGCATCTCAAGATACGGCAGTAACACTGTCTCGCCTGACGCACAGTATCCAAGTCACAGAGGATGTAGGCCTACTAAACATTTTGTCGGAAATGGAAAGGGACTCCTAAAATGTGTGAAAGTGTTAAAACAGACAATCAGCCATTGTATGACCGCATGCTCACATTCAGGGCTGGACTGGACAAAAATTATGCCCTGGCATTTTTGGCCCAGACAGGCCCACCCCAATCGGTCGGACCACACCCACCAGCACAAAATATATATTATATTATATACTCGTCTTATATACTGTGCTGTACAGTCATATGACAAACTGTAGTATTCCCCCAAACCACTACAAAGACGACTGCATGCAGTAAGCAATGGTACCAGTGCAAGTAGACCAGTGTACTCACTCACTCTTGACTGGCGGTGGTGGCCATGGGGTACACAATCTCCATACTTGACTCAAGTATAGTAGAAGTAAAATGTTATCAAAGAAAAAGCCAGTGTCCAGTGAAATTTCTTCTTTTCAAACAAACGGCAACGGCAACCTTTGAGAGAGAGAGAGAAACAGAGACAGAGACAAGGGTGAGACTAAGACATGATCAATTTAGTAGTAGTAGTAATAATTGCATCATTATTAGTACTTTTTTCCTTACTGTAGAACAATGTAGAGATAGCAGCATATCTGGAAAACAGCCACAAACTATAACAATAATGCCATCTCCTGATGGAGAGAGAGGGAAAGAGAGAGGGAGAGAGAGACAGATAATTCATTCAAAATTGTAAATTGTACATTATCATGTGACAGATTCAGATGATCAGAGCATCTTCCAGAAAATGGAAAAAAACCTGACAGCTACTGTACTGTATACTCACTTAGTGGAAAAGGCTGCATTCCTGCCAAAATGGCGGTGTTTTGCTCGCTCCCCGCTAGCCCGCAGGGTTGCCAGATGGGGCGGGTTACCACAGCGTTGGCCACTGGATTTAGCGGTTATAGACTGGTTAGGCTGTAAATTGTCAATCCCATCTGGCAACCCTGCCGCTAGGCAGGCTATTACCGCTGTTTCTTCATCGCATAGGCTAGCGCTAGCCTACACATTAATAAAATACATAGCCTATATATGTCTTTTTTAATATAGAAGGAATACGTGACAATTTAATTTTAGCAAATTGTATTCAAATTGTGCTTAGAGGGAATTATTTTCACCGGACATTATGACCGAAGAGGTTTAAATATGTCGGATTTTACCGGACAAAGACCGGTAACTACCGGTTAACGGAAACCCAGCTGTACAGCTACCTATATTTTCCTTACCGGGTCAACGGTTACAGGCTGACTCGGCCCGCTTCTTCTGTATCCTCTCTATCCTCTGTATCTGTACCCTGCTCCTCACTGCCAGCCTCCTCTTCAACCTGTTGATGCTGTGGTCAACTTGAGGGTGCAGCAGCAGCCCCTGCAGCAAACATGTCTCTAATGTTTACACATTTGGCAGAATCTGCCTCGAGTTTCTTTTTGTTTTTCTCCCCAAGTTTTTCCCAGCCTCCCTTCCGTTTTTGTGTGCTTTTTCGCTCCATCTCTCTCAGTATGCAGGCTAACTGAGCAGCACCAAACTGAGACGGAGGTCTGGTGCTGCGTGCGTGCGTGCGTGCGTACGTGACCCCTGACCCCCCCCCCCCCCTCTCTCTGTTGATTGGGCCAGCCCAGTGTCTGTATAGAAAATTTACCAATGGGCCGCTGTCCCCGATTTATGGGCCGTTCGATGGTAGCTTTCGATTTATGGGCCGTTCGATGGTAGCTTTCGGCCAGGCCGGCTGGCAAAAAAAATAAGAAAAATCTTTTTTATTTTTTATTTATTTTGCCGGTCGGCTCGGCCCAAAACTACCGCGGCCCACCGGGCAAATGCCCGGTATGCCAGATGGCCAGTCCAGCCCTGCTCACATTGGACACAAGTGTGACGGCAAGATGTGCAGACCGACACATTATTTTTTAAATATAATTCCCCCATTCAGGCAGACAAAGGCCCTCTTTAACTCGTATCGCGTTCCTCTGCGGAGAAGGGAGACGTGTTGTGTCCGACACGGGTCACCCCCGTCGGACTAGCTAGAGCGATGTACTGCTGATTTGCCCAACTTCCATACGCTGACTCTCTACTATACAATTTAATTGTAATAAACCAATAAAACTTAAAATGAATTGCTACGTAGAACTAAGCTAGATCCTCTGTCTCGAGACAGTGAACTAACAAGTCTTCTAGCGTACCCTGGAACTGTGGGGAAATCTGAAAGGATACGCCCATTGGCTACAAATCAATATATGATTGGTTGATCAAATTGTCAATCCAAACGTACGCTCTCATTCAGTTTAAGCGCCAGGCAGGGCATTCGCAACCCAGAAGAATATCTGATTGGTTGCATTTTTTTCTAACACAAAACCACTCAAATGCGTAGTGCATGGACCGAGAAAGACAAACAAATCAACGTAACACTAATATTACAGATCAACAACACAGATACGATTCTCACTTATTCATTTTATTCAAATTGTATTAATCTGAAGGTTCCAGGGTCTTCTCTGAATACCTTGAAGGCTCTGGCGGTTCATCACTGATATATACACATTTATTAATTTATATATATATATATACACACATACTTTTATTCAGAGTTTTCAAATTTTCATCATTAATGGAGTAATCACTAAATAGCAATTTTTTTAAATTAAAACAGTGCTTCTTCCCCCTCAGATCACAATATGTTTCAATTCTGTTTGGCTTGTCTGCTAAAATTACCCTCTAATACAGGGGTTCCCAAAGTGGGGGTCTCGAGACCCCGAGGGGGGGGGTCGCGAGATGATTTCAGAATCCTGTTGATTTGACCCATGAGGTGTTTTTATTTTTTATAAAAAAATTCAAAAAAAGTTGTTATTATAATTTGTATTATTATTATTATTGTTAATAATAACAATCAATTAATAATATTTTTTATTATGTAAGTCCGTTGGGTGACAAATAAAGGAATTCTGATTCCGATGGATTCACGAGTATAATTTGCAGCTGAAAAAAATAATATGTCTGTAATAATCAGCTCTTGAGATAGCAGTAAGATCTAAAAGAAAACTTGATTGGCTTTCTCAAACTGGTCTTAGATGTAACTTTTATTTTGCTCGTTACTTCTCCTAAGGTTTAGGATACCAGGTCAGACTTCAGTAATCTCTAAATGAGAGCTGATTTATTTCTGATAAAACAAAGAAGACACGGTTGTAAGCAGCACCATTTTCTTCTGGCGTAGTTCACTAGTTACACAAAAAAAATAATCCTTCCTCCCCTACTTTCTGGTCTTTAAACATTTAAACAAAGAAACATGTTTATTCTGTAGATGACCACTTTGTATCACTAATTGTATGTGTAGATATTGAGGAGAATAAGTCATACTATGGGGGAGTGATCAGTGCACCATAATAACAAGCGAGAACATTTAGGAACATTTTCCTTGAACGTATAATCTGCTTTTCTTTGACATGTTTAGGGGGTGCACCGTTCCTGGAGGTACTGCAATACCAGGTCGATGCGTGGAGTGGACGGAGCAAGCCCCTATTCCATCTCCCAGTTCCAAAAATCAATTTAATATATGGTCCCCGGGTAGGGGACGTATCAGATATTAAACTGATAAGAACAGATACTACACTTGATCTTAGCCAAAAGGCCGAGAAGCGATACCCACAATGGGTCGGTGCAAACCACCCAGTTTACAGGGACATCACTCTCACAGGCGGTTTACATCGTGTTTACAGGAAACAACACGTTGCATTTCGAAGAAACAACACGATAATAATACCACTTAATGTCACAGCATATAGCGTTTACGTTACTTATATTTAACCTCCAAATATATTTTATATTTGGACCCGTGATTCAATCCATGACATACTTGGCGCTTACTGATGACGTCGGCTGCCATGCGCCAACCAGAATGTTGTAAAAGTAAAATGAGTGTGTGGCGGTAAACTAACTTTATTTACTTACTACCGACCTTAATCCAAATTAATATTGATACGTTTGTCCAACTAAACGGTTTTAGTTTGGTAAAAGTTTGATGAATGCCAAGTAACTTATCGTTGAAAGATAAACGCACATTTTAGGAAGCCATCACTCTTCCGCCATCTAGTGGACAGTTTATGTCACCAACTTAAACCAAACCAAGCCCTGCGTGACCCTTGTTCATCCATGGAGTCAACTGGCGCAAACCCGAGCGCAAACTAAATCAATGCGGTTCCTACAGTGGCGAACCGTGTCGATCACAACTAATTCGAACATTCAGTTGTTCTAGTCAGACGGACGTCACGGAGGCGTCACTTTATGCCTTATCTCATTTAGGAAGAAATGGGCTGGAGGGGTTGCTGTCAACAATTGCTGGAGCCTCGGCCCAGAGGACTCCCCCCTTAACGGCATCACGCAACCGCCTAGAAAAAAACAACTTAATTGTTAATAGCAAACATACATGTGTTCTCAGTTAAACCAAAAAAAAAAAATACATCAATGCCTTTTATCTTTTTCGACTCTAGTTGCCTTTTTTTTGCCTGTATTGGTGTTACTCTGCCAGTCAGTTTATCAGGGTAGGGAGTATTGGGGGAATAAGTATTAGATGGTTTGAGTAAATGAGGGAGGGACCATTCAAGATCATCATTTAAAATCTATGCATTCTTTTTACGAGTATAATTATTTTTTATTGCTCCCAAGCCATAAAGAAAGAAATTCCATTGTAATGGCATATAGGAGACCCTAAAAACATAATTTGTGTCGTGTGTGTTCATTGGGTACATTGCTTCTGTAATATTATTTTCTTTTTTTTTGTATTGTTAATTTTTTTGTTTGTTTGTAATGTATTGCCTTTACATTGAGTCATTGATAAATGGTTGAAAAAGGAAAACATTAAGTTAACAAATGTAAAAACTGCACTGTTTGAATTGTAAATGATTTGTAGAAGACTAAACAGGTGTAGCATTCGGCCCACCTAGTGCCTTAACGTTTGGATAACGATTTTTACTGCCATATCTGTTTTTGTGTTTTTCTCCAAAACAAGACAAATCTTAACTCTTCCAATTGTTTTATTCTTTTAAGAAAAAAAAAAAAACCTTTCACATTTGTGGATTCATCGAAACTTTTCATCCCTTTTTTATTTTTCCGTTGGAACTTTTAATAAGCACACCGTCTGTCTGTTTGTGTATGTGTGTGTGTGTGTGTGTGTGTATTTGTGTCAGGATCAGGTTTTTTGGGCTCCAATATCACATGACAAGTTTCGGGACGGCGTACCTAAAGAATGCTGAGACCTGTGTCATTGACTATCCATGTTAACGATCACAAGTTAATTACAGCTAATATGGTTGAGTCCCGTTAATGCAAACCCCCCCCCCCCCCCCCCCCACACACAGTGGGGGGGGGGGGCATGTGTCATTGCATTGGAGGCTGCACTGATGGATATGTGTCAATAAACATATCTTTATCATGTCTTGTATCTTTGATTTGGAAAATATACACAATTCAGTGATACGTTAGAGTTTGTCTTCTGTGACAATCACGCAGTGATTCAAGATTATTTGCCATTTGCAAATGTACAATATAATGCTTACTTCCCATTCCCTCCCACAGTATGAATTTCTAAAACAATAATTCTGTACACAATACAAAATTAACATGAAAAGTGACGGATGATGTGTTGAATTGTACAAAAAGCATTTGAAAGTGCCAGAAGTGCAGCAGCATCATGAATACAGTGCAGTCACTATTGAGTCCAGCAAAGTATGATGGTGTAATGTAATATGGATGAGAATGTTATGATGGTGGCAGCACTCCTAGCAGTTCAGTAGGCGCCCTCTGCCTGTGGATAACAACTGTCCTTGAACCTGGTAGTCCTTGCTTACGAATGCTGCGGAATCGGCGACCGCAACGTATGTGATGGTGCCCAGCAGTGTGCGAACTATACCACGGTCTCCGGGGGAGCCGGGAGGGGGTAAATGCGGTAAATGCTGATCCGTGCATTAATAGCAACAGCACAGACATATGCCTATTATAAAGAGAAAATCTGTTGCACACGGGGTGGTGCCACAGGTCTACATTTACATGAAACGTCCCGATGGATCATGTTCATGTCAACAGATTTCCCGAGCATGTATGGGCTACGCAAACATCAACTTGATAATAAATAATCCACGGACCACCAATGTAACGTTTGACTGTTTAATTAAATCAACTTAAAATGACTCAAAAACAGGCTACATCGTTTCACATGGGCTATAGCCTATTATGGCTGTAGCCTACACAGAGCCGAACACACGCGATAAGAGCAGCCAGCGGCACCAACCATGAACAATATTAATAATAATAATACAGCTATAGCACAACACAACCCTCTCACTGCCTGGAGAGACGCGACGCCACACACAACACAACGATGCACATAGCCCTTCTCTCGTGTCGCCTGCTTGCACGCTACCCGCAGCTACACCCACTACTAGTGGGTGTAGCGTGCAAGCAGGCGACACTTTTTTCATGAATCATAAACTCTAAATATAATTTTATTTCACTTATTTTACACCTTTGAAAAAAAAAAAAAACATGCCCAAAATGGAATTTATTTGGTCATCATATCAGTATTTTAGAGAGCTCCCCCCAAATTTCACAAACCATGTTCCCAGGGGAGCTCATGTCACCACTAGGGGAGCTATAGCTCCCCCTGCTCCCCTCCAGTTCGCACCCTGGTGCCCAGGGTGGTTGCGGTCTTCTTTCAATACACCAGATTCCTCATCGCCCTGTGGCCTTGTCTTCGGCATTTTTAATGGCATATATGTTAATTGATTTATGTATATATATTTATGTGTATATATGTATGTGTGTATATCTATCTATCTATCTATCTATCTATCTATCTATCTATCTACACATACATATGAATTTGAATTGAGAGTTTTGACTTGATCTCTCTTTGCGTTGGTAATTGTTAGGTAATTGTCTATGAAGCCTAAACGTCCTAGCTGAGTGGAGTAGGCCCTCATGGAGTGTGACCATAGCTATAGCTTTTAGCTACAGTACAGTCCTTCATCCAGGGACGGTCTAACACGCTTAACGTGAAAAGACTTAACGTAACTTAGAGTTACAAAACCGCGATCAATAATCACCTAATTTCTCTGGCATATGTCTTGTCATTAGTACTTTCACCTGTCAACATATCTAAACTTCAATCCTCCCATTATGGACGTTATGTGACATTAAGTGTTTTCCTCTCTATTGAAAGTCTTAACGCAGCTTTATGAGATGACAATTTGTTGATTATTGATCACTGTTCATCAGTGATCAGCCTTTTCACGTGAAGCGTGTTAGACTGTCCCTTTAACCGATAGCCTGTGTAAAGGATCCAATTCAGTTTTCTAATTATAATTTTATAAAGGAACTTAGATTTCCAATGTTTTAGTTATACTGTGTAATTATCTGTGTTTTCTTACTTCCTGTAACTTTTGAGTATGGTGACTTTTACTTTGTAAAAACGGAAGCTTGGTGTGTGCGCAACTTAGCAAGGTTAATATCCGGTTTGGCTCCCGGCTTTCGTTGGAGTGAAAAAAGTACGGTGAAGGATAAAGTGTGGTGTCGTGAAAAGTTAGAATAAGTATATTTATAAGGATTCTCGTGTTAATCATAGCAACCCCTGAAGAAGCAAAAAGGTATGTTAATGTGGTGTGAACTTAACAATAATAACTTAACAATTTGTAACATTAACAAATGTATTTGTTTAATTTGTGTAACACATTTCTAACCGTTGTTTGGCTCTGTGTTGTAGCTAATGTGTTTTGCCTAGCTTAGAGCTTCTCGGTAGCTAACGTGTGTGTTAAGTGATGGAGAATATGTTCTAATTACCCCCCCCTTTTCTACTTTATGTACCACAGTTCTTACGGTGTTATATCATTCTGAAGGAACGGAAAATAAATGGTCAACATCAGTCAAAGACTCTGTTTTAATTCGAGGGACTGCTACAGTAAGAACTTTGCTTTCACCTGCCACAACTAACTGCCAACGGACGGACGGCAAAGAACAAGGCAGTGAGTTGCAGCGTTCAACGGTGATTCATCGAAGCAAGTGAAGACGCGGCCACATTCAAAATGGACGGCGCCACGGAAGAGGCAGATAGCCAAATAAAGGAAAGTAGCATTGCAGAATTAACATTACCACGTCGTTCTGAACGTACTAGTGTGCCCACAGGAAAAATGCTAGCCTACCAAAGTGATGAACTTGATAAAAAAGAAAAAAGACTGCTTACACTATATGCCTTTTGGAAAGGTTCTATCAGAACAATCAAGGATGATTTGAAGAGAGACATATCAGACATTGACATGGCTAAAATGGCAGACCTTATTGAAAATGGAACTGCAGATGTCATGAAAGTGTACGGTGAAATAAGAGAACGTACAACAGTAACTAATGAAATGAGACGCAAAGTAGATGCATGCGAAGCAGTAACTAAAGACATGCTGAAAATAATCTACGAGCGCTTAGCAGAAGTAGATGGTGACTTTGATGCAGAGCGTGAAAGGAAGCGTCTCCGTCAGCTACATGCCCACGACTATGCCCACTCTATTTACAGCACTGCCTCTCAATCACAACACTCAAGTCGTCACTCAGCATCACTGAGTATAGCAGCCAAGAGAGCAGATGCAGTCGCAGAGCTCGCCGCTAAGGAAGTTCAATACAAATTAATGGAAGAAGAAATAGAGCAAAAGGAAAAAATAAGACTAATGGAAGAACAGCATAACAAGGAACTAGACCGGCAGAGGGTTGAATTACAGCGACTACAAGTAAAAGGGAACCTGGAGACTGCTCGCGTCAAACTCCAGACTTATGACAGAGAGATCAAACAGAACGTCCAGGAATATGATGAACAGCTCATAGAACGAAACGACATTCAGCTCCCCTCAAGTCTGTTTCAGAACCCACAAGCTGTCACATCAGCTCACATTCTCCCCACCAGACTAACTCAACAGAATGCACACGCTGTTACTTCAGCGGCATCTAGTGACGTGACCTGTCTGGCCAAAGCAATCCAAGACAGTATAGCCATAAACAGACTACCAGCGCCTAACCCAGTAGTGTTCAGTGGAGACCCACTGCTCTTCCTAGAATGGAAGGCTTCTTTCATGTCACTAGTAGATAGTAAAGGCATCTCTTCTGCAGATAAATTGTTTTATTTAAAGCAATACATAAGTGGCCCCGCACAAAAATGCCTTGAAGGCACATTCTATAGAAGCGACGACGAGGCATACAGAGATGCATGGGAAAAGCTTATCAAACGCTACGGTCAACCATTCATCGTCCAGAGAGCCTTTAGGGATAAACTATCAAAATGGCCGAAAATACAGCCTAAAGATGCTGAAGGTTTAAGAGCATACTCTGACTTCCTCAACGCCTGCCTCCAAGCTACGCCTCACGTGAAGGGACTAGAAATCCTCAGTGACTGTGAAGAAAACCAGAAACTGATACAAAAGATCCCTGACTGGCTCGCATCCCGATGGAACCGTCAAGTTACAAAGGCCCTCATGAAAGGTAAAGACTTTCCCACTTTCAAAGAGTTTTCCGGCTTTGTGTCGATGGAAGCAGAGATATCATGCAACCCAGTCACCTCCCTATATGCTCTCCAGTCAAACACTTCAACTCATGAAAGAGTATTCTCAAAGGAAAGGAAAGGAAGTAAAGTAAACGTCCTCAGTACTCAGACCGCCGTAAACAACGACGCACAGGGAAAAGGAACAGGAATGTCCCCGTGCATGTGGTGTAAAGAGGAAAGACACCAACTCCCAAAGTGCTCAAGCTTCAAGGACAAATCTCTGGAGGAGCGGCGAGCATATGTAAAGGACAATAGGCTGTGTTACGGTTGTCTGAAACCGGGCCATGGCGCCAAAGATTGCCGTCACCGCCATGCCTGTGACACGTGCAAAGGAAGGCACCCTACCTGTCTCCACGACGAAAGTTACAGGAAGCGTGAAAGATCTACTGAAGAACCGGCTGCAGCGGCAAACACTGCCAATGAAACCACGACAGCCATCTCACACAAGGTCTCCACGGGAGGCCAGTCAGACAGCACTTCTATGATCGTACCTGTCTGGGTGTCCTCTGCCAGAAATCCAGCAAAGGAACAGCTTGTCTACGCATTACTAGACACCCAAAGTGACAGCACCTTCGTCGACAGCGAAGTGAGTAACAAATTACAAGTTCAAGCCTGTCCTGTAAAACTGAAACTTACCACCATGCTCGGAGAGAGCGTTATTATGAAAAGTGAAAGAGTGTCTGGACTCCGTGTGAGAGGCTATCATTCCAGCGCTCACATTGATCTTCCTCCCGCATACACAAAGGACTGCATCCCCGTGAACCGTAATCACATACCTACTCATGAGACAGCAAGACGATGGCCTCACCTGAATTCGATCGCAGATGAAATGTCACCTCTTCTCAGCTGCGACGTAGGACTCCTGATTGGATACAACTGTCCTAGAGCGCTTACGCCAAGACAGGTATTAACAGGAAAAGACGACGAGTCCTACGCCATCCTCACAGATCTAGGATGGAGCATAGTTGGCGGCTCATCAGCCTCCCACGGTGAAACGGAACGCGGCCTATGTCACAGAGTCACGGTCAAGGAACTCCCTCCCGCAACTCCGAGGGATGTGATAAGCGCCTTGGAGTCAGATTTCAAGGACACCAAAGGAGAGGACAAGACGGTCTCACAAGAGGATCTCATGTTCCTGAGCAAACTCAAAGAAGGAATAAAGGAGAATGACCAAGGACACTATGAGATGCCTCTCCCCTTTAAGCAACGGCCTCTCCTACCTTATAATAGAAAACTCGCCGAGATCAGGCTCAGTCATTTACAACGGAAGCTCAGCAGAGATGAAAGGTACAAGAAAGACTACACAGCATACATGGCAGACATTATAGAAAGAGGTGATGTAGAAGAGGTACACGAAGATGGTACTCACGGTGAACGATGGTACATTCCACATCATGGCATCTACCACCCTAAAAAGCCTGGAAAACTGCGTGTAGTGTTCGATTGCTCCGCTAAGTACGGCGGCACTAGTCTGAACGAACATCTCCTGACAGGACCCGACATGATGAACAACCTGACGGGCGTCCTCATACGATTTAGACAACATCCTATCGCTCTTATGTGTGACATCGAGAAAATGTTCCACCAGTTCCATGTCCAAGAGGATGACCGCGATTATCTTCGTTTCCTTTGGTGGAAAAATGGTGATACAAGCACACCACCACAAGACTATCGGATGAAAGTACATCTCTTCGGAGCGGCGTCATCCCCTGGCTGCGCGAACTATGGCCTGAAATACCTGGCAAATGAAAACAGGCAATCATATCCAGCAGGATCCCAGTTCATCGCCAGAGATTTCTATGTGGACGACGGAGTCACAAGCACGGACACGGTGGAAAAGGCCATTCAGTTGGCACAAGAGGCAAAGGAGATTTGCGCTAAAGGCGGTCTCCGCCTTCACAAGTTTCTATCAAACAGTCCTGCTGTCCTACAGAGTATGCCTCCATCAGAGTGCGCAATAGACACTGGGTCAAAGAACCTCACCTTCCAGGACATGCCACTGGAACGAGCGCTAGGGATACACTGGAATATAGAAGAAGACAGCTTCAGATTCAATAACGATCTGAAAGACCAGCCAGAGACACGTAGAGGCATATTATCCACGGTAGCCTCCATATTTGACCCTCTTGGCTTCCTCGCGCCATACGTGCTCAATGGAAAAAGGATACTTCAAGAGATGTGTCACCAAGGCACCGGCTGGGATGACCTCCTGCCAGAGGTGCTGAAACCACGGTGGGAGAGCTGGCGACGTGACTTGACCAACCTAGAGAAAATCAACATCGCTCGAGTTTACATCCCTGCCAGCTTTGGAGAGGTCGTAGAAACGGAACTGCATCATTTCGCTGATGCGAGCACCAGCGGATACGGTCAATGCTCGTACCTGAGAGTCAAGAACCAAGGAGGAGAGATTCACTGCTCTCTAGTAATAGGAAAGGCCCGTGTTTCTCCCACAAAGTTGACTACGATCCCAAGGCTTGAATTAACTGCAGCGGTGGTCTCGGTAACCATCAGCAACATGCTCAGAGAGGAGCTTGGCTATGTCGTGAGTAAAGAATACTTCTGGACGGACTCTAAGGTGGTCTTAGGCTACATCAACAACGACGCGCGGCGTTTTCACACATTTGTCGCAAACCGCATCCAGAAGATCCGCCATAGCACCAACCCCCAACAATGGCACTACGTCCCCACGGATGACAACCCAGCAGATGGAGCATCTCGTGGAAAAACAGTGAACGAACTTCTTGGATCGGACTGGTTCACGGGACCAAGGTTTCTCTGGGAAAGGGACATACCTACACAACAGGACATAACACCGAACCTGTCCATAGGCGATCCAGAAGTAAAGAAGGCACAGACCCTGCAAACAGAGACCACGCAGGAACCCAAAAGTCTCGCTGACCGATTATCCAAGTTCTCAACTTGGTCGCGAGCCGTCAAGGCTGTAGCCCGCCTCATCCGACGAGCTAAGAAGATCTCAGTAGGAGATAAGTGTTTAAATAAAAAAGGGTGAACGCCTTAGCAAACTGTCCATATTAGAACGTCCTGTGCAGAAGTTGGTTCTGCTGTTAGAGGCTCCCTGAGCCCATAGATAAAGGGTCCTTGTTATTTCAGATGTGAAAATTATTTTGTTATTTCATTGTGGGAAATTCTCATAATTTTGATGGGAGTGTAAAGGATCCAATTCAGTTTTCTAATTATAATTTTATAAAGGAACTTAGATTTCCAATGTTTTAGTTATACTGTGTAATTATCTGTGTTTTCTTACTTCCTGTAACTTTTGAGTATGGTGACTTTTACTTTGTAAAAACGGAAGCTTGGTGTGTGCGCAACTTAGCAAGGTTAATATCCGGTTTGGCTCCCGGCTTTCGTTGGAGTGAAAAAAGTACGGTGAAGGATAAAGTGTGGTGTCGTGAAAAGTTAGAATAAGTATATTTATAAGGATTCTCGTGTTAATCATAGCAACCCCTGAAGAAGCAAAAAGGTATGTTAATGTGGTGTGAACTTAACAATAATAACTTAACAATTTGTAACATTAACAAATGTATTTGTTTAATTTGTGTAACACATTTCTAACCGTTGTTTGGCTCTGTGTTGTAGCTAATGTGTTTTGCCTAGCTTAGAGCTTCTCGGTAGCTAACGTGTGTGTTAAGTGATGGAGAATATGTTCTAATTACCCCCCCCCTTTTCTACTTTATGTACCACAGTTCTTACGGTGTTATATCATTCTGAAGGAACGGAAAATAAATGGTCAACATCAGTCAAAGACTCTGTTTTAATTCGAGGGACTGCTACAGTAAGAACTTTGCTTTCACCTGCCACAACTAACTGCCAACGGACGGACGGCAAAGAACAAGGCAGTGAGTTGCAGCGTTCAACGGTGATTCATCGAAGCAAGTGAAGACGCGGCCACATTCAAAATGGACGGCGCCACGGAAGAGGCAGATAGCCAAATAAAGGAAAGTAGCATTGCAGAATTAACATTACCACGTCGTTCTGAACGTACTAGTGTGCCCACAGGAAAAATGCTAGCCTACCAAAGTGATGAACTTGATAAAAAAGAAAAAAGACTGCTTACACTATATGCCTTTTGGAAAGGTTCTATCAGAACAATCAAGGATGATTTGAAGAGAGACATATCAGACATTGACATGGCTAAAATGGCAGACCTTATTGAAAATGGAACTGCAGATGTCATGAAAGTGTACGGTGAAATAAGAGAACGTACAACAGTAACTAATGAAATGAGACGCAAAGTAGATGCATGCGAAGCAGTAACTAAAGACATGCTGAAAATAATCTACGAGCGCTTAGCAGAAGTAGATGGTGACTTTGATGCAGAGCGTGAAAGGAAGCGTCTCCGTCAGCTACATGCCCACGACTATGCCCACTCTATTTACAGCACTGCCTCTCAATCACAACACTCAAGTCGTCACTCAGCATCACTGAGTATAGCAGCCAAGAGAGCAGATGCAGTCGCAGAGCTCGCCGCTAAGGAAGTTCAATACAAATTAATGGAAGAAGAAATAGAGCAAAAGGAAAAAATAAGACTAATGGAAGAACAGCATAACAAGGAACTAGACCGGCAGAGGGTTGAATTACAGCGACTACAAGTAAAAGGGAACCTGGAGACTGCTCGCGTCAAACTCCAGACTTATGACAGAGAGATCAAACAGAACGTCCAGGAATATGATGAACAGCTCATAGAACGAAACGACATTCAGCTCCCCTCAAGTCTGTTTCAGAACCCACAAGCTGTCACATCAGCTCACATTCTCCCCACCAGACTAACTCAACAGAATGCACACGCTGTTACTTCAGCGGCATCTAGTGACGTGACCTGTCTGGCCAAAGCAATCCAAGACAGTATAGCCATAAACAGACTACCAGCGCCTAACCCAGTAGTGTTCAGTGGAGACCCACTGCTCTTCCTAGAATGGAAGGCTTCTTTCATGTCACTAGTAGATAGTAAAGGCATCTCTTCTGCAGATAAATTGTTTTATTTAAAGCAATACATAAGTGGCCCCGCACAAAAATGCCTTGAAGGCACATTCTATAGAAGCGACGACGAGGCATACAGAGATGCATGGGAAAAGCTTATCAAACGCTACGGTCAACCATTCATCGTCCAGAGAGCCTTTAGGGATAAACTATCAAAATGGCCGAAAATACAGCCTAAAGATGCTGAAGGTTTAAGAGCATACTCTGACTTCCTCAACGCCTGCCTCCAAGCTACGCCTCACGTGAAGGGACTAGAAATCCTCAGTGACTGTGAAGAAAACCAGAAACTGATACAAAAGATCCCTGACTGGCTCGCATCCCGATGGAACCGTCAAGTTACAAAGGCCCTCATGAAAGGTAAAGACTTTCCCACTTTCAAAGAGTTTTCCGGCTTTGTGTCGATGGAAGCAGAGATATCATGCAACCCAGTCACCTCCCTATATGCTCTCCAGTCAAACACTTCAACTCATGAAAGAGTATTCTCAAAGGAAAGGAAAGGAAGTAAAGTAAACGTCCTCAGTACTCAGACCGCCGTAAACAACGACGCACAGGGAAAAGGAACAGGAATGTCCCCGTGCATGTGGTGTAAAGAGGAAAGACACCAACTCCCAAAGTGCTCAAGCTTCAAGGACAAATCTCTGGAGGAGCGGCGAGCATATGTAAAGGACAATAGGCTGTGTTACGGTTGTCTGAAACCGGGCCATGGCGCCAAAGATTGCCGTCACCGCCATGCCTGTGACACGTGCAAAGGAAGGCACCCTACCTGTCTCCACGACGAAAGTTACAGGAAGCGTGAAAGATCTACTGAAGAACCGGCTGCAGCGGCAAACACTGCCAATGAAACCACGACAGCCATCTCACACAAGGTCTCCACGGGAGGCCAGTCAGACAGCACTTCTATGATCGTACCTGTCTGGGTGTCCTCTGCCAGAAATCCAGCAAAGGAACAGCTTGTCTACGCATTACTAGACACCCAAAGTGACAGCACCTTCGTCGACAGCGAAGTGAGTAACAAATTACAAGTTCAAGCCTGTCCTGTAAAACTGAAACTTACCACCATGCTCGGAGAGAGTGTTATTATGAAAAGTGAAAGAGTGTCTGGACTCCGTGTGAGAGGCTATCATTCCAGCGCTCACATTGATCTTCCTCCCGCATACACAAAGGACTGCATCCCCGTGAACCGTAATCACATACCTACTCATGAGACAGCAAGACGATGGCCTCACCTGAATTCGATCGCAGATGAAATGTCACCTCTTCTCAGCTGCGACGTAGGACTCCTGATTGGATACAACTGTCCTAGAGCGCTTACGCCAAGACAGGTATTAACAGGAAAAGACGACGAGTCCTACGCCATCCTCACAGATCTAGGATGGAGCATAGTTGGCGGCTCATCAGCCTCCCACGGTGAAACGGAACGCGGCCTATGTCACAGAGTCACGGTCAAGGAACTCCCTCCCGCAACTCCGAGGGATGTGATAAGCGCCTTGGAGTCAGATTTCAAGGACACCAAAGGAGAGGACAAGACGGTCTCACAAGAGGATCTCATGTTCCTGAGCAAACTCAAAGAAGGAATAAAGGAGAATGACCAAGGACACTATGAGATGCCTCTCCCCTTTAAGCAACGGCCTCTCCTACCTTATAATAGAAAACTCGCCGAGATCAGGCTCAGTCATTTACAACGGAAGCTCAGCAGAGATGAAAGGTACAAGAAAGACTACACAGCATACATGGCAGACATTATAGAAAGAGGTGATGTAGAAGAGGTACACGAAGATGGTACTCACGGTGAACGATGGTACATTCCACATCATGGCATCTACCACCCTAAAAAGCCTGGAAAACTGCGTGTAGTGTTCGATTGCTCCGCTAAGTACGGCGGCACTAGTCTGAACGAACATCTCCTGACAGGACCCGACATGATGAACAACCTGACGGGCGTCCTCATACGATTTAGACAACATCCTATCGCTCTTATGTGTGACATCGAGAAAATGTTCCACCAGTTCCATGTCCAAGAGGATGACCGCGATTATCTTCGTTTCCTTTGGTGGAAAAATGGTGATACAAGCACACCACCACAAGACTATCGGATGAAAGTACATCTCTTCGGAGCGGCGTCATCCCCTGGCTGCGCGAACTATGGCCTGAAATACCTGGCAAATGAAAACAGGCAATCATATCCAGCAGGATCCCAGTTCATCGCCAGAGATTTCTATGTGGACGACGGAGTCACAAGCACGGACACGGTGGAAAAGGCCATTCAGTTGGCACAAGAGGCAAAGGAGATTTGCGCTAAAGGCGGTCTCCGCCTTCACAAGTTTCTATCAAACAGTCCTGCTGTCCTACAGAGTATGCCTCCATCAGAGTGCGCAATAGACACTGGGTCAAAGAACCTCACCTTCCAGGACATGCCACTGGAACGAGCGCTAGGGATACACTGGAATATAGAAGAAGACAGCTTCAGATTCAATAACGATCTGAAAGACCAGCCAGAGACACGTAGAGGCATATTATCCACGGTAGCCTCCATATTTGACCCTCTTGGCTTCCTCGCGCCATACGTGCTCAATGGAAAAAGGATACTTCAAGAGATGTGTCACCAAGGCACCGGCTGGGATGACCTCCTGCCAGAGGTGCTGAAACCACGGTGGGAGAGCTGGCGACGTGACTTGACCAACCTAGAGAAAATCAACATCGCTCGAGTTTACATCCCTGCCAGCTTTGGAGAGGTCGTAGAAACGGAACTGCATCATTTCGCTGATGCGAGCACCAGCGGATACGGTCAATGCTCGTACCTGAGAGTCAAGAACCAAGGAGGAGAGATTCACTGCTCTCTAGTAATAGGAAAGGCCCGTGTTTCTCCCACAAAGTTGACTACGATCCCAAGGCTTGAATTAACTGCAGCGGTGGTCTCGGTAACCATCAGCAACATGCTCAGAGAGGAGCTTGGCTATGTCGTGAGTAAAGAATACTTCTGGACGGACTCTAAGGTGGTCTTAGGCTACATCAACAACGACGCGCGGCGTTTTCACACATTTGTCGCAAACCGCATCCAGAAGATCCGCCATAGCACCAACCCCCAACAATGGCACTACGTCCCCACGGATGACAACCCAGCAGATGGAGCATCTCGTGGAAAAACAGTGAACGAACTTCTTGGATCGGACTGGTTCACGGGACCAAGGTTTCTCTGGGAAAGGGACATACCTACACAACAGGACATAACACCGAACCTGTCCATAGGCGATCCAGAAGTAAAGAAGGCACAGACCCTGCAAACAGAGACCACGCAGGAACCCAAAAGTCTCGCTGACCGATTATCCAAGTTCTCAACTTGGTCGCGAGCCGTCAAGGCTGTAGCCCGCCTCATCCGACGAGCTAAGAAGATCTCAGTAGGAGATAAGTGTTTAAATAAAAAAGGGTGAACGCCTTAGCAAACTGTCCATATTAGAACGTCCTGTGCAGAAGTTGGTTCTGCTGTTAGAGGCTCCCTGAGCCCATAGATAAAGGGTCCTTGTTATTTCAGATGTGAAAATTATTTTGTTATTTCATTGTGGGAAATTCTCATAATTTTGATGGGAGTGTAAAGGATCCAATTCAGTTTTCTAATTATAATTTTATAAAGGAACTTAGATTTCCAATGTTTTAGTTATACTGTGTAATTATCTGTGTTTTCTTACTTCCTGTAACTTTTGAGTATGGTGACTTTTACTTTGTAAAAACGGAAGCTTGGTGTGTGCGCAACTTAGCAAGGTTAATATCCGGTTTGGCTCCCGGCTTTCGTTGGAGTGAAAAAAGTACGGTGAAGGATAAAGTGTGGTGTCGTGAAAAGTTAGAATAAGTATATTTATAAGGATTCTCGTGTTAATCATAGCAACCCCTGAAGAAGCAAAAAGGTATGTTAATGTGGTGTGAACTTAACAATAATAACTTAACAATTTGTAACATTAACAAATGTATTTGTTTAATTTGTGTAACACATTTCTAACCGTTGTTTGGCTCTGTGTTGTAGCTAATGTGTTTTGCCTAGCTTAGAGCTTCTCGGTAGCTAACGTGTGTGTTAAGTGATGGAGAATATGTTCTAATTACCCCCCCCTTTTCTACTTTATGTACCACAGTTCTTACGGTGTTATATCATTCTGAAGGAACGGAAAATAAATGGTCAACATCAGTCAAAGACTCTGTTTTAATTCGAGGGACTGCTACAGCCTGTGTGTTAGACCGTCCCTTTAACCGATAGCCTGTGTGGTGGTCTGTGTTGGGCTGTCTGTTGCACTACATGGACTCTGCTTTACCAACTATCATCTTGGAAATTGGCTGCGGCAATCTGATCTTCCTAAATGAGATAAGGCATAAAGTGACGCCTCCGTGACGTCCGTCTGACTAGAACAACTGAATGTTCGAATGAGTTGTGATCGACACGGTTCGCCACTGTAGGAACCGCATTGATTTAGTTTGCGCTCGGGTTTGCGCCAGTTGACTCCGTTCACGCAGGGCTTGGTTTGGTTTAAGTTGGTGACATAAACTGTCCACTAGATGGCGGAAGAGTGATGGCTTCCTAAAATGTGCGTTTATCTTTCAACGATAAGTTACTTGGCATTCATCAAACTTTTACCAAACTAAAACCGTTTAGTTGGACAAACGTATCAATATTAATTTGGATTAAGGTCGGTAGTAAGTAAATAAAGTTAGTTTACCGCCACACACTCATTTTGCTTTTACAACATTCTGGTTGGCGCATGGCAGCCGACGTCATCAGTAAGCGCCAAGTATGTCATGGATTGAATCACGGGTCCAAATATAAAATATATTTGGAGGTTAAATATAAGTAACGTAAACGCTATATGCTGTGACATTAAGTGGTATTATTATCGTGTTGTTTCTTCGAAATGCAACGTGTTGTTTCCTGTAAACACGATGTAAACCGCCTGTGAGAGTGATGTCCCTGTAAACTGGGTGGTTTGCACCGACCCATTGTGGGTATCGCTTCTCGGCCTTTTGGCTAAGATCAAGTGTAGTATCTGTTCTTATCAGTTTAATATCTGATACGTCCCCTACCCGGGGACCATATATTAAATTGATTTTTGGAACTGGGAGATGGAATAGGGGCTTGCTCCGTCCACTCCACGCATCGACCTGGTATTGCAGTACCTCCAGGAACGGTGCACCCCCTAAACATGTCAAAGAAAAGCAGATTATACGTTCAAGGAAAATGTTCCTAAATTTTCTCGCTTGTTATTATGGTGCACTGATCACTCCCCCATAGTATGACTTATTCTCCTCAATATCTACACATACAATTAGTGATACAAAGTGGTCATCTACAGAATAAACATGTTTCTTTGTTTAAATGTTTAAAGACCAGAAAGTAGGGGAGGAAGGATTATTTTTTTTGTGTAACTAGTGAACTACGCCAGAAGAAAATGGTGCTGCTTACAACCGTGTCTTCTTTGTTTTATCAGAAATAAATCAGCTCTCATTTAGAGATTACTGAAGTCTGACCTGGTATCCTAAACCTTAGGAGAAGTAACGAGCAAAATAAAAGTTACATCTAAGACCAGTTTGAGAAAGCCAATCAAGTTTTCTTTTAGATCTTACTGCTATCTCAAGAGCTGATTATTACAGACATATTACAGACATTTTTCATATTTAAAAATAAAATGGAATTCAATCAACCCTCCTTCGAGACGCACCCGGTTGCTTCTGTGCAACAGTACCTCGTCGATCACACACACACACACACACGCATGCATGCAATGGTCCCCGCAAAACCCCCTTCAAACCAGTCCTACTCCATTGTGACAGAGAATGATATGGAATATGCACCCGTGGTGTGGTGTGAGAAAGTCCCTTGCATCCATCCATCCACCCTCCCTCCCTCTCTCTCTTTCTCTCTCTCTCTCTCTCTCTCTCTCCCTCCCTCCGTCTCTCTCCCTCCCTCACTCTTCCCCCTGCCCCCCCCCTCAAAAGTCCAGGTCCGTAGTTTTGGTTAAGGTTGAGAGCGCTCTCTTCTGGAAGATATGTAGAGATGCACGCCAAAGTGTGCGGTCCAGTGAAGAGGGAAGGGGTAGAGCGAGAAATAGGGATGGGGGGGGTGGGCAGGCATATGGACAGTGTTGGGGGGGGGGGGGGGAGTCTGTCTTCGGTCTGGCGGAAGAAAGGTGAGGAGATAACCGTCCACGCCGCGTCCCTGCTCCCTTTGTTGTCTGAAAAGTGTCCCACAGTTTTTCCCTTTCCCTTCCATTTGTGAAAAGGGAAAGAGGCTCTAATTGTATTTTGTATGTGTTGTT
>CM051001.1:27918304-27973787 GCA_027704905.1 Muraenolepis orangiensis
GATTCTTAAGTATTGTAGACTTTTTTGTTCAGTCTGTGTTTCAACTAAGGTGGCTTTACCTAAGGGGTACGCACAGTGATGCCGGGGATACGCCAACAAAACATCTGAAATAGGCTCTCTGTGTCATAAACAAACCCACTTTGAAAGAAATGAACATTCGCCCTTACTCTGCTTCAATTGGTCACTTGATTTGGTTGTTGAACAGAGTTCTACATTTCTTCTTATGACTTCATGATTTTGCTTTAGATTGTATTATACATTTTCCAGAGAAGTGATTCTAATTGTGTTTGAGCTAATGTGGATATAACTTGTTTGAAATATGAGAAAGCTTTCTGCGAGGCTGAATAAAAATCAAAGTACTTAATAACACTATATTGTCTTCAAGTGAGAGGTGGTTGACAGCAGCAGGTTCAATGTTTGAGTGGGTGCAGGTCAGGACCTTAACACGTTTGGGACCAATGAACTACAGGATACATATTTAGTTTAGTGCCTTTCATCTCTCTGCGTGTAGCGTGGTGAATCTATTCTATTCTTGGCATGCATCGTAATGGTTGCAGTTACTTATTTTCTCTGAAGACACAGGGCTGAGGCTAAATGTAGATGGATGAGTCTGTCGTAGTTCCCTGTCCATGGTGCTGAACTGGTTGAAACATATTTTATTCAAGTGTATTGTGTGTTCTGTAGCATTATGGTTCCCATGGGCTTAAGCTTGGTACCTACAGGAAGGACATGAAGTCAAAGGATGCATCACTGTCCTCTTTATAAACATTGTGGCAGCTTACCAGCATGAATACTCTGTCAAGTGTGATTCATAACTTATTGTATATTGTGTGCTAGTTGCACACATTGCATGTTAGATGTGTCTACAAATCTGATATCTGAGGCCTATTATATTCATCCTGCTCTGGAATTGAATATTGGAAAACAGATTTACCTTTTTGTAGGTTGATGATTTTAACTAAGTCATGTTGCATATCACAACTTCTGATCTCTGGTATGTTTGATAACAGTAACTATATGTGACCTCATCATGTTTTGAACCCCTCCAGGATATGTTTCTGTGTGAAACATGTGGAGACTGAAGAGTGTACCCCTCTTATCATTTTCCTGGGAGCAACCAATACATATATTGATAACTTGATCAATTTTAGAGAGAATAGATGTCATAGGTAAATTGTATACTGCTGCATCTACTTAATTGTGGTTTCAAATAAGTTCATGATCTATTAATCAGATGTTTCTTTTATATATTAATGCATTATTGCCCATATTAGAATGTGAAGATGAATTTGTATTCAATACAGTTGTTCACTTTAGTACAACTTAACTGCCCAGTGGTTTACTGTTCATTTCTTTCATGAACACAATAGTATTATGTCAATTAATATAAATAGATAATTACACAGTTTTAACTCATGTGAAAACCTTCTGAACTAGGTATAGAACGTTAGCAACACATCAGAGTTAATGAAGTGCCAACCCCAGTCCTACTGAGCTGAACTGGACTACAGTGAGCAACTCAAAAAATCTGCAGTTTGACATGAACTGTAGGTTTTGATGACATGTTGGAATAAACATGCCTGCTTTATTTGTCATTGTATAATTCAGGACTCAGTCCATTGCTCAAATAGCTTGTGGGTCCGTTCATCATGTGTGAAATGCATAACCTTTCATACAGTGTTTAAAATATGTCTGTATGCTTTTTGTGTACCCGGAAATTAAGTGCTACTCTTTAAACTCAAGGGGTCGCTATGTAGTCATTTATGGAAAAACACATAATTCCCTCCACCGACTAGGTGAAGAAGAATACAAAGGTTCCTGCTCGTCGTGTTTCAGACCAGTATGCTCTTAACCACAACCGAACTGGATGTTCAGTAGATGCTAAAATAACTCGTTTAGCTTCAGACGCTGTATCGCTTCGAATCTGACGGGGCGTTTTCTCACCAACACGTTGTAATGGCGTTTAAATGGACGAGGAGCGTTTCACCGATGGGCAGTCTCGCTGTCTTTTTTTTCTGGATCCATTCCGTGTATGGGGACATAAGCTACACTCTTCCAGAGGAAATACAACGTGGATCTATAATTGGGAATATCGCTAAGGACATTGGCCTGGGAACTGGACAACTGGCATTGAGAAAGGCACGCATAGACACAGAGGGTAACGCTAAACGGTATTGTGGGATCAACCTGAGCAGCGGAGATCTGATTGTTTCTGAGAGGATTGACAGAGAGGCTCTTTGTGAAAATAAGGCGTCGTGCGTCATAAAACACGAACTAGTCATGGAAAACCCGATGGAGCTCCATCGTATTAGTCTTCACGTTCAAGATATCAACGATAACTCTCCGTTGTTTAACGATGATCTGGTCAAAATAGAGATTCGAGAATCTGCTATACGAGGAGCCCGTTTCCTGATGGAGGAGGCCCGTGATGCAGATGTAGGACAGAACTCAGTGCAGCGGTACAGCTTAAAAGACAATGAACATTTTACATTGTCTGTTGACGGAAACACGGTCGAACTCGTTCTCGACAAAGAGCTGGACCGTGAGAATCAAGAGGAAATACATTTGATATTAACGGCTATGGATGGGGGCTCTCCCCCTAAATCTGGCACTGTGTCTATACACGTCTCTGTGCTGGATGCAAATGATAACGCCCCGGTGTTTAGCCAGGCTGTGTATGAAGCCAGCGTTCAGGAACATGTTGCTGTCGACACCGTTGCGGTTACTGTTCACGCGACCGATGCGGATGCGGGGATAAACGGAGAGGTGACGTACGACTTCGGACACGTTCCAGATTACGTAAAAAATACATTTAGTATTGATCGCACAACAGGGGATATACGAGTAATAGGGCCTATCGACTTCGAAATGGAGAAGTCGTTTGAGTTGCGCATCAAAGCAAAAGATGGGTTGGGACTATCGTCTTACACAAAAGTAATAATTAATGTTATCGATATGAATGACAACGCCCCCGTTATAGATTTGAAATCTCTCTCCGTCCCCATATTAGAGAACGTACCAGTAGGCACCGAGGTGGCAATAATTAACGTTCAGGACAGAGACTCTGAGAAGAACAGACAGGTCCGATGCTCCATTCAGCTTAACGCCCCCTTTAAACTTGTGCCATCGATTAAGAACTATTATTCATTGGTCACCACGAGCGGTCTGGACCGTGAATTAGTGTCTGATTACAATATCACAATCGTTGCTACTGATGAAGGAACTCCTCCTTTGTCCTCCTCTAAAACCATTCAGGTAACTGTAGCCGATGTCAACGACAACCCACCTATGTTTGATGAAGCGTCCTACAGCGCCTATGTTACTGAAAACATCAAACCTGGCTCCACTTTGTGTTCTGTAACCGCTGGAGACCCAGACTGGAGACAAAATGGCACCGTGGTGTATTCTCTTTTACCCGGTGAAGTCAACAGTTCCCCGGTGTCCCTTTATCTATCTGTAAACAGAGATACAGGAGTCATCCACACCTTGAAGTCTTTTGATTATGAACTATTCAGGAGCTTTAAATTCCAGGTGATGGCTAGAGATAACGGCTCTCCTCCGCTCAGCAGCAACGTGACTGTCAGTGTCTTCATAACGGATGTGAATGACAACACTCCTCAGATACTTTACCCCACACCTGAAGGAGATGCTTTCAAGACCGAGCTGGTCCCCATGGTGACACATGGAGGTTCTCTAGTTTCTAAGGTGATAGCCGTGGACGGAGACTCTGGACAGAACGCCTGGCTGTCCTATCATATCATTAAATCCACTGACCCGGGACTCTTTTCTATCGGTCTGCACAGCGGTGAGATCAGGACCCAAAGGGACATTTCTGAAACCGACAGCATGAAACAGAACCTGGTTGTATCGGTGAAAGATAACGGGCCGTCCCCGCTCTCCGCCACATGTGTCGTGTATTTCCTTATTTCCGATAACTTGGCAGAAGTGGCAGAATTTAACCATCATCAACACGAGGACAGTGATTCGAAAGTGACATTTTATCTGATTATTGCGCTGGTGTGCATCTCCACCTTTTTCCTGACTTTCATCGTTCTCATCCTGAGTGTGCGGTTCTGTCGTAGCAGAAAGCCCAGACTGTTGTTTGACGGAGCTGTCGCTATCCCCAGCGCTTATCTGCCTCCTAATTACGCAGAGGTCGACGGCATGGGGACCTTACGCAGCGCTTACAACTATGACGCCTACTTAACCACGGGTTCTAGGACAAGTGACTTTAAGTTTGTGGAATCTTACAATGACAACACGATGCCTGCTGACCAGACCCTGAGAAAAAGTCCAACTGACTTTGCGGAGATATTTGGTGACTCTGAGGGAACGCCTGAGGTAAGCATGACTCTGACTATCTAGTTGTGGAATAATTGTTTTATTCACCAAGCGGGGATACTGTTCAGAACGTTGTCTATTCTGTTCACTACCACATCGTGGCTCTGTGGAAGAGAGAAATATACTTGATGCATTTGTACATCTTGAGTATTTACTGATTACATAGTTTCCATTGATGTAGTAATAACATCACACTGCTTCCTTTTGTTCTATCTATCCCTCCATTCTGCTGTCTGAAAATGTGTGTTTATTTTAAAAACTACTTAGGAAGGATTAAGCATTATGCAGGCATGACATTTGATTGTGCCTTTATTGCTAGTAGTAGAGGTGTAATGTCCAGGAGTAGTCGTTTTTATTTTATTTAAGCAGATTCTTAAGTATTCTAGACTTTTGTGTTCAGTCTGTGTTTCAACTAAGGTGGCTTTACCTAAGGGGTACGCACAGTGATGCTACGCCAACAAAACATCTGAAATAGCCTCTCTGTGTCATGAACAAACCCACTTTGAAAGAAATGAACATTCGCCTTTACTCTGCTTCAATTGGTCACTCAATTTGGTGGTTGCAACAGAGTTTTACATTTCTTCTTATGACTTCATGATTTTGCTTTAGATTGTATTATACATTTTCCAGAGAAGTGATTCATATTCTGTTTGAGCTAATGTGCATATCACTTGTTTGAAATATGAGAAAGCTTTCTACGAGGCTGAATAAAAAGCAAAGTACTTAATAACACTGTCTTGTCTTCAAATGAGAGGTGGTTGACAGCAGGAGGTTCAATGTTTGAGTGGGTGCAGGTTACTTATTTTCTCTGAAGACACAGGGCTGAGGCTAAATGTAGATGGATGAGTCTGTCGTAGTTCCCTGTCCATGGTGCTGAACTGGTTGAAACAGATTCTATTCAAGTGTATTGTGTGTTCTGTAGCATTATGGTTCCCATGGGCTTAAGCTTGGTACCTACAGGAAGGACATGAAGTCAAAGGATGCATCACTGTCCTCTTTATAAACATTGTGACAGCTTACCAGCATGAATACTCTGTCAAGTGTGATTCATAACTTATTTTATATTGTGTGCTAGTTGCACACATTGCATTTATGCTTTAGATGTGTCTACAAATCTGATATCTGAGGCCTATTCTATTCATCCTGCTCTGGACTTCAATATTGGATACAGATTTACCTTTTAAAGATTGGGATTTTAACTAAGTCATGTTGCATATCGCAACTTCTGATCTCTGGTATGTTTGATAACAACAGTATGTGACCTTATCTGAACCCCTCCAGGATATGTCTCTGTTTATAACATGTGGAGACTGAAGAGTGTGCCCCTCTTACCATTCTACTTTGGAGCAACCAAAACATATATTGATAACTTCATCGATTGTAGAGAGAATAGATGTCATAAGTGAATGTTAAACTGCTGCATCTACTTAATAGTGGTCTAAATAAGTTCATGATCTATTAAGCAGATGTTTTTGTGTTTGATATCACAATGCATTAATGGCCATATTAGAATGTGCCGATGCATTATAATTCAATGCAGTTGTTCACTTTAGTACAACTGTACAACTGTACAACTGCCCAGTAAGAACAGTAAGACATTATTATGTCAATTATTATGAATAGATAATTACACATAGTTTAAACTCATGTGAAAAACGTTCTAAACTAGGTTTACAAAGTAAGCAACACATCAGAGTTAATGAAATGCCAACCCCAGTCCTACTGAGCTGAACTGGACTACAGCGAGCAACTCAAATATGTGCAGTTTGACATGAACTGTAGGTTTTGATGACATGTTGGAATAAACATGCCTGCATTATTTGTCATTGTATAATTCAGGACTCAGTCCATTGCTCAAATAGCTTGTGGGTCCGTTCATAATGTGTGAAATTCATAACCTTTCATACAGTGTTTAAAATATGTCTGTATGCTTTTTGTGTACCCGGAAATTAAGTGCTACTCTTTAAACTCAAGGGGTCGCTATGTAGTCATTTATGGAAAAACATATAATTCCCTCCACCGACTAGGCGAAGGAGAACACAAAGGTTCCTGCTCGTCGTGTTTCAGACCAGTATGCTCTTCACCACAACCGAACTGGATGTTCAGTAAATGCTAAAATAACTCGTTTAGCTTCAGACGCTGTATCGCTTCGAATCTGACGGGGCGTTTTCTCACCAACACGTCGTAATGGCGTTTAAATGGACGAGGAGCGTTTCACCGATGGGCAGTCTCGCTGTTTTTTTTTTCTGGATGCATTCCGTGTATGGGGACATAAGCTACACTCTTCCAGAGGAAATACAACGTGGATCTATAATTGGGAATATTGCTAAGGACATTGGCCTGGGAACTGGACAACTGGCATTGAGAAAGGCACGCATAGACACAGAGGGTAACGCTAAACGGTATTGTGGGATCAACCTGAGCAGCGGAGATCTGATTGTTTCTGAGAGGATTGACAGAGAGGCTCTTTGTGGGAAAAAGGCATCGTGCGTCATAAAACAGGAACTAGTCATGGAAAACCCCCTTGAGCTTCAACGCATTAGTCTTCACGTTAAAGATATCAACGATAACTCTCCGTTGTTTAACGAAGATCTGGTCAAAATAGAGATTCAAGAATCTGCTATACGAGGAGCCCGTTTCCTGATGGAGGAGGCCCGTGATGCAGATGTAGGACAGAACTCAGTGCAGCGGTACAGCTTAAAAGACAATGAACATTTTACATTGTCTGTTGACGGCAACACGGTCGAACTCGTTCTCGACAAAGAGCTGGACCGCGAGAATCAAGAGGAAATCAATTTGATATTAACGGCTATGGATGGGGGCTCTCCCCCTAAATCTGGCACTGTGTCTATACACGTCTCTGTACTGGATGCAAATGATAACGCCCCGGTGTTTAGCCAGGCTGTGTATGAAGCCAGCGTTCAGGAACATGTTGCTGTCGACACCGTTGCGGTTACTGTTCACGCGACCGATGCGGATGCGGGGATAAACGGAGAGGTGACGTACGACTTCGGACACGTTCCAGAGGACGTTAAAAATACATTTAGTATTGATCGCACAACAGGGGATATACGAGTAATAGGGACTATAGACTTCGAAATAGAAACCTTGTTTGAGTTGCGCGTCAAAGCAAAAGATGGTTTGGGACTATCGTCTTACACGAATGTCATAATTAATGTTATCGATGTGAATGACAACGCACCAATAATACATATTAAATCACTCTCTGTCCCCATATTAGAGAACGTACAAATAGGCACCGAGGTGGCGATAATTAACGTTCAGGACAGAGACTCTGAGAAGAACAGACAGGTCCGATGCTCCATTCAGCTTAACGCCCCCTTTAAACTTGTTTCATCGATTAAGAACTATTATTCATTGGTCACCACGAGCGGTCTGGACCGTGAATTAGTGTCTGATTACAATATCACAATCGTTGCTACTGATGAAGGAACTCCTCCTTTGTCCTCCTCTAAAACCATTCAGTTAACTGTAGCCGATGTCAACGACAACCCACCTATGTTTGATGAAGCGTCCTACAGCGCCTATGTTACTGAAAACATCAAACCTGGCTCCACTTTGTGTTCTGTAACCGCTGGAGACCCAGACTGGAGACAAAATGGCACCGTGGTGTATTCTCTTTTACCCGGTGAAGTCAACAGTTCCCCGGTGTCTCTTTATCTATCTGTAAACAGAGATACAGGAGTCATCCACACCTTGAAGTCTTTTGATTATGAACTATTCAGGAGCTTTAAATTCCAGGTGATGGCTAGAGATAACGGCTCTCCTCCGCTCAGCAGCAACGTGACTGTGAGTGTCTTCATAACGGATGTGAATGACAACACTCCTCAGATACTTTACCCCACACCTGAAGGAGATGCTTTCAAGTCCGAGCTGGTCCCCATGGTGACACATGGAGGTTCTCTAGTTTCTAAGGTGATAGCCGTGGACGGAGACTCTGGACAGAACGCCTGGCTGTCCTATCATATCATTAAATCCACTGACCCGGGACTCTTTTCTATCGGTCTGCACAGCGGTGAGATCAGGACCCAAAGGGACATTTCTGAAACCGACAGCATGAAACAGAACCTGGTTGTATCGGTGAAAGATAACGGGCCGTCCCCGCTCTCCGCCACATGTGTCGTGTATTTCCTTATTTCCGATAACTTGGCAGAAGTGGCAGAATTTAACCATCATCAACACGAGGACAGTGATTCGAAAGTGACATTTTATCTGATTATTGCGCTGGTGTGCATCTCCACCTTTTTCCTGACTTTCATCGTTCTCATCCTGAGTGTGCGGTTCTGTCGTAGCAGAAAGCCCAGACTGTTGTTTGACGGAGCTGTCGCTATCCCCAGCGCTTATCTGCCTCCTAATTACGCAGAGGTCGACGGCATGGGGACTTTACGCAGCGCTTACAACTATGACGCCTACTTAACCACGGGTTCTAGGACAAGTGACTTTAAGTTTGTGGAATCTTACAATGACAACACGATGCCTGCTGACCAGACACTGAGAAAAAGTCCAACTGACTTTGCGGAGATATTTGGTGACTCTGAGGGAACGCCTGAGGTAAGCGTGTCTGTGACTATCTAGTTGTGGAAGAATTGTTTTATTCACCAAGCAGGGGATAATGTTCAGAACGTTGTCTATTCTGTTCACTACCACATTATGGCTCTGTGGAAGTGAGAAATATACTTGATGCATTTGGACATCTTGAGTATTTACTTATAACATATTTGGTTACCTTTGATGTATAGTGATAACATCACACTGCTTCCCTTTGTTCTATCTATCCCTCCATTCTGTTATCTGAAAAGGTGTGTTTTTATATTAAAAACGACATAGGACGGATTAAGCATTATGCAGGCATGACATTTGATTGTGCCTTTATTGCTAGTAGTAGAGGTATATTGTCCATTTCATTTAAGGGTATTCTAGACATTTGTGTTCAGTCTGTGTTTCAACTAAGGGGAATTTACCTAAGGGGTACGCACAGTGATGCCGGGGATACACCAACAAAACATTTGTAATAGCCTCTCTGTGTCAAAAACAAACCCACTTTAAAAAGAACACACAACCGCCCCAACTCTGTTTCAATTGGTCACTTAATTTGGTTGTTGCAAGAACAGAGTTTTACATTTCTTCTTATGACTTCATGATTTTGCTTTAGATTGTATTAGAACTTTTCCAGAGAAATGATTCATATTGTGTTTGAGCTAATGTGCATATCACTTGTTTGAAATATGAGAAAGCTTTCTACGAGGCTGAATAAAAAGCAAAGTACTTAATAACACTGTCTTGTCTTCAAGTGAGAGGAGGTTGACAGCAGGAGGTTCAATGTTTGAGTGGGTGCAGGTCAGGACCTTAACATGTTTGGGACCAATGAACTACAGGATACATATTTAGTTTAGTGCCTTTCATCTCCCTGCGTGTAGCGTGGTGAATCTATTCTATTCTTGGCATGCATCGTAATGGTTGCAGTTACTTCCCTTCTCTGAAGACACAAGGCTGAGGCTAAATGTATATGGATGTGTCTGTCGTAGCTCCCTGTCCATGGAGCTGAACTGGTTGAAACTGAATATTTTCAAGTGAATTGTGTGTTCTGTAGCATTATGCTTATGCTATAGCATTATCCTTGAGCTTGGTACCTACTACCTACTATCCCTTCTCTGGTACAGAGAGGACATGAAGTCAAAGGATGCATCACTGTCCTCTATATAAACATTGTGACAGCTTACCAGCATGAATACTCTGTCATGTGTGATTCATAACATATTCTTTAATTTGTGCAATTGCACACATTGCATGTATGCATATTATGTGTCAATTAATCAGTTTGTCTTATATCAGAATACATTATTATGCACAATATAATGTGCATAATTCAATACAGCTGAGTACAATTTAAGGGGCTAGTGGTTTACTGTTCATGTTTCTCATGAACAGTACAATGTTATTACGTGAATTATTATAAATTGAAAATAACACACCGTTTTAATTCATCTGAAAAACATTCTGAACTAGGTTTAGAACGTTTGCAACACATCAGAGTTGATGAAACCCATGTTGAACAAAAAGACACAGCCGCCCCTACTGTCTTCAATTGGTCACTCATTTGGTTGTTGCAAGAACAGAATATGGCATTTCTTTTTTTTATATATACTTTTTGTAATAACTTTTCCAGAGATCTAATTCATGTTGTGTTTGAGCTGATGTGCATATCACTTGTTTGAAATATGAGAGGGCTTTCTACAAAGCTGAATAAAGAGCAGAGTACTTAATAACACTGTTTTGTCTTCAAATGAGAGGTGGTTGACAGCAGCAGGTTCAATGTTTGAGTGGGTACAGGTCAGGACCTTAACACATTTGGGACCATTGATCTACAGGATACATATTTCGTTTTGGGTTTGCCTTTCATCTCCCTGAGTGTAGCGTGGTGAATATATTCTATTCTTGTCATGCATCGTAATGGTTGCAGTTACTTATTTTCTCTGAAGACACAGGGCTGAGGCTAAATGTAGATGGATGAGTCTGTCGTAGTTCCCTGTCCATGGTGCTGAACTGGTTGAAACTTATTCTATTCAAGTGTATTGTGTGTTCTGTAGCATTATGGTTCCCATGGGCTTAAGCTTGGTACCTACAGGAAGGACATGAAGTCAAAGGATGCATCACTGTCCTAATGCTTACCAGCATGAATACTCTGTCAAGTGTGATTCATAACTTGTTTTATATTGTGTGCTAGTTGCACACATTGCATTTATGCTTTAGATGTGTCTACAAATCTGATATCTGAGGCCTATTCTATTCATCCTGCTCTGAACTTGAATATTGGAAACAGATTTACCTTTTAAAGATTGGGATTTTAACTAAGTCATGTTGCATATCACAACTTCTGATCTCTGGTATGTTTGATAACAACAGTATGTGACCTTATCTGAACCCCTCCAGGATATGTCTCTGTTTATAACATGTGGAGACTGAAGAGTGTGCCCCTCTTACCATTCTACTTTGGAGCAACCAAAACATATATTGATAACTTCATCAATTGTTGAGAGAATAGATGTCATATGTGAATGTTAAACTGCTGCATCTACTTAATAGTGGTCTAAATAAGTTCATGATCTATTAAGCAGATGTTTTTGTGTTTGATATCACAATGCATTAATGGCCATATTAGAATGTGCCGATGCATTATAATTCAATGCAGTTGTTCACTTTAGTACAACTGTACAACTGTACAACTGCCCAGTAAGAACAGTAAGACATTATTATGTCAATTATTATGAATAGATAATTACACATAGTTTAAACTCATGTGAAAAACGTTCTAAACTAGGTTTACAAAATAAGCAAAACATCAGAGTTAATGAAGTGCCAACCCCAGTCCTACTGAGCTGAACTGGACTACAGCGAGCAACTCAAATATGTGCAGTTGGACATGAACTGTAGGTTGTGATGACATGTTGGAATAAACATGCCTGCATTATTTGTCATGATATGGATCAGGACTCAGTCCATTACTCAAGTAGCTTGTGGGTCCGTTCATAATGTGTGAAATGCATAACCTTTCATACAGTGTTTAAAATATGTCTGTGTGCTTTTTGTGTACCCGGAAATTAAGTGCTACTCTTTAAACTCAAGGGGTCGCTATGTAGTCATTTATGGAAAAACACATAATTCCCTCCACCGACTAGGTGAAGAAGAATACAAAGGTTCCTGCTCGTCGTGTTTCAGACCAGTATGCTCTTCACCACAACCGAACTAGATGTTCAGTAGATGCTAAAATAACTCGTTTAGCTTCAGACGCTGTATCGCTTCGAATCTGACGGGGCGTTTTCTCACCAACACGTTGTAATGGCGTTTAAATGGACGAGGAGCGTTTCACCGATGGGCAGTCTCGCTGTTTTTTTTTTCTGGATGCATTCCGTGTATGGGGACATAAGCTACACTCTTCCAGAGGAAATACAACGTGGATCTATAATTGGGAATATTGCTAAGGACATTGGCCTGGGAACTGGACAACTGGCATTGAGAAAGGCACGCATAGACACAGAGGGTAACGCTAAACGCTATTGTGGGATCAACCTGAGCAGCGGAGATCTGATTGTTTCTGAGAGGATTGACAGAGAGGCTCTTTGTGAAAATAAGGCGTCGTGCGTCATAAAACACGAACTAGTCATGGAAAACCCGATGGAGCTCCATCGTATTAGTCTTCACGTTCAAGATATCAACGATAACTCTCCGTTGTTTAACGAAGATCTGGTCAAAATAGAGATTCATGAATCTGCGGACCGAGGAGCCCGTTTCCTGATGGAGGAGGCCCGTGATGCAGATGTAGGACAGAACTCAGTGCAGCGGTACAGCTTAAAAGACAATGAACATTTTACATTGTCTGTTGACGGCAACACGGTCGAACTCGTTCTCGACAAAGAGCTGGACCGCGAGAATCAAGAGGAAATCAATTTGATATTAATGGCTATGGATGGGGGCTCTCCCCCTAAATCTGGCACTGTGTCTATACACGTCTCTGTGCTGGATGCAAATGATAACGCCCCGGTGTTTAGCCAGGCTGTGTATGAAGCCAGCGTTCAGGAACATGTTGCTGTCGACACCGTTGCGGTTACTGTTCACGCGACCGATGCGGATGCGGGGATAAACGGAGAGGTGACGTACGACTTCGGACACGTTCCAGATTACGTTAAAAATAGATTCAGTATTGATCGCACAACAGGGGATATACGAGTAATTGGGCCTATCGACTTCGAAATGGAAAAGTCGTTTGAGTTGCGCATCAAAGCAAAAGATGGGTTGGGACTATCGTCCTACACAAAAGTAATAATTAATGTTATCGATATGAATGACAACGCCCCCGTTATAGATTTGAAATCTCTCTCCGTCCCCATATTAGAGAACGTACCAGTAGGCACCGAGGTGGCAATAATTAACGTTCAGGACAGAGACTCTGAGAAGAACAGACAGGTCCGATGCTCCATTCAGCTTAACGCCCCCTTTAAACTTGTGCCATCGATTAAGAACTATTATTCATTGGTCACCACGAGCGGTCTGGACCGTGAATTAGTGTCTGATTACAATATCACAATCGTTGCTACTGATGAAGGAACTCCTCCTTTGTCCTCCTCTAAAACCATTCAGTTAACTGTAGCCGATGTCAACGACAACCCACCTATGTTTGATGAAGCGTCCTACAGCGCCTATGTTACTGAAAACATCAAACCTGGCTCCACTTTGTGTTCTGTAACCGCTGGAGACCCAGACTGGAGACAAAATGGCACCGTGGTGTATTCTCTTTTACCCGGTGAAGTCAACAGTTCCCCGGTGTCCCTTTATCTATCTGTAAACAGAGATACAGGAGTCATCCACACCTTGAAGTCTTTTGATTATGAACTATTCAGGAGCTTTAAATTCCAGGTGATGGCTAGAGATAACGGCTCTCCTCCGCTCAGCAGCAACGTGACTGTCAGTGTCTTCATAACGGATGTGAATGACAACACTCCTCAGATACTTTACCCCACACCTGAAGGAGATGCTTTGAAGACCGAGCTGGTCCCCATGGTGACACATGGAGGTTCTCTAGTTTCTAAGGTGATAGCCGTGGACGGAGACTCTGGACAGAACGCCTGGCTGTCCTATCATATCATTAAATCCACTGACCCGGGACTCTTTTCTATCGGTCTGCACAGCGGTGAGATCAGGACCCAAAGGGACATTTCTGAAACCGACAGCATGAAACAGAACCTGGTTGTATCGGTGAACGATAACGGGCCGTCCCCGCTCTCGGCCACATGTGTCGTGTATTTCCTTATTTCCGATAACTTGGCAGAAGTGGCAGAATTCAACCATCATCCACACGAGGACAGTGATTCTAAAGTGACATTTTATCTGATTATTGCGCTGGTGTGCATCTCCACCTTTTTCCTGACTTTCATCGTTCTCATCCTGAGTGTGCGGTTCTGTCGTAGCAGAAAGCCCAGACTGTTGTTTGACGGAGCTGTCGCTATCCCCAGCGCTTATCTGCCTCCTAATTACGCAGAGGTCGACGGCATGGGGACCTTACGCAGCGCTTACAACTATGACGCCTACTTAACCACGGGTTCTAGGACAAGTGACTTTAAGTTTGTGGAATCTTTCAATGACAACACGATGCCTGCTGACCAGACCCTGAGAAAAAGTCCAACTGACTTTGCGGAGATATTTGGTGACTCTGAGGGAACGCCTGAGGTAAGCGTGACTGTAACTATGTAGTTGTGGAAGAATTGTTTCATTCACCAAGCAGGGGATAATGTTCAGAACGTTGTCTATTCTGTTCACTACCACATCGTGGCTCTGTGGAAGTGAGAAATATACTTGATGCATTTGTACATCTTGAGTATTTACTGATTACATAGTTTCCATTGATGTAGTAATAACATCACACTACTTCCTTTTGTTCTATCTATCTCTCCATTCTGCTGTCTGAAAAGGTGTGTTTATTTTAAAAACGACATAGGAAGGATTAAGCATTATGCAGGCATGACATTTGATTGTGCCTTTATTGCTAGTAGTAGAGGTATAATGTCCAATGTAACCGTTTTTATTTCATTTAAGGGTATTCTGACTTTTGTGTTCAGTCTGTGTTTCAACTAAGGTGACCTTACCTAAGGGGTACGCACAGTGATGCCGGGGATACACCAACAAAACATTTGTAATAGCCTCTCTGTGTCAAAAACAAACCCAATTTGAAACAAACACACAGCCGCCCCTACTCTGCTTCAATTGGTCACTTAATTTGGTTGTTGCAAGAACAGAGTTTTACATTTCTTCTTATGACTTCATGATTTTGCTTTAGATTGTATTAGAACTTTTCCAGAGAAGTGATTCATATGTTGTGATGTCATATGTGTTTGAAATATGAGAAAGCATTCTACGAGGCTGAATAAAAAGCAAAGTACTTAATAACACTGTCTTGTCTTCAAGTGAGAGGTGGTTGACAGCAGCAGGTTCAATGTTTGAGTGGATGCAGGTCAGGACCTTAACACGTTTGGGACCAATGAACTACAGGATACATATTTAGTTTAGTGCCTTTCATCTCCCTGCTTGTAGCATGGTGAATCTATTCTATGCTTGGCATGCATCGTAATGGTTGCAGTTACTTATTTTCTCTGAAGACACAGGGCTGAGGCTAAATGTAGATGGATGAGTCTGTCGTAGTTCCCTGTCCATGGTGCTGAACTGGTTGAAACTTATTCTATTCAAGTGTATTGTGTGTTCTGTAGCATTATGGTTCCCATGGGCTTAAGCTTGGTACCTACAGGAAGGACATGAAGTCAAAGGATGCTTCACTGTCCTCTTTATAAACATTGTGGCAGCTTACCAGCATGAATACTCTGTCAAGTGTGATTCATAACTGATTTGATATTGTGTGCTATGCACACATTGCATTTATGCTTTAGATGTGTCTACAAATCTGATATCTGAGGCCTATTATATTCATCCTGCTCTGGAATTGAATATTGGAAAACAGATTTACCTTTTTGAAGGTTGATGATTTAAACTAAGTCATGTTGCATATCACAACTTCTGATCTCTGGTATGTTTGATAACAACAGTAACTATATGTGACCTTATCATGTTTTGAACCCCTCCAGGATATGTCTCTGTGTGAAACATGTGGAGACTGAAGAGTGTACCCCTCTTATCATTTTCCTTTGGAGCAACCAATACATATATTGATAACTTGATCAATTTTAGAGAGAATAGATGTCATAGGTAAATTGTATACTGCTGCATCTACTTAATTGTGGTTTCAAATAAGTTCATGATCTATTAATCAGATGTTTCTTTTATATATTAATGCTTTATTTCCCATATTAGAATGTGAAGATGCATTTTTATTCAATACAGTTGTTCACTTTAGTACAACTTAACTGCCTGGTTTACTGTTAATTTTTTTCATGAACACAATATTATTATGTCAATTAATATAAATAGATAATTACACAGTTTTAACTCATGTGAAAACATTCTGAACTAGGTATAGAACGTTAGCAACACATCAGTGTTAATGAAGTGCCAACCCCAGTCCTACTGAGCTGAACTGGACTACAGCGAGCAACTCAAATATCTGCAGTTTGACATGAACTGTAGGTTTTGATGACATGTTGGAATAAACATGCCTGCATTATTTGTCATTATATGATTCAGGACTCAGTCCATTGCTCAAGTAGCTTGTGGGCCCGTTCATCATGTGTGAAATGCATAACCTTTCATACAGTGTTTAAAATATGTCTGTGCTTTTTGTGTACCCGGAAATTAAGTGCTACTCTTTAAACTCAAGGGGTCGCTATGTAGTCATTTATGGAAAAACACATAATTCCCTCCACCGACTAGGCGAAGGAGAACACAAAGGTTCCTGCTCGTCGTGTTTCAGACCAGTATGCTCTTCACCACAACCGAACTGGATGTTCAGTAGATGCTAAAATAACTCGTTTAGCTTCAGACGCTGTATCGCTTCGAATCTGACGGGCCGTTTTCTCACCAACACGTTGTAATGGCGTTTAAATGGACGAGGAGCGTTTCACCGATGGGCAGTCTCGCGGTCTTTTTTTTCTGGATGCATTCCGTCTATGGGGACATAAGCTACACTCTTCCAGAGGAAATACAACGTGGATCTATAATTGGGAATATTGCTAAGGATATTGGCCTGGGAACTGGACAACTGGCATTGAGAAAGGCACGCATAGACACAGAGGATAACGCTAAACGCTATTGTGGGATCAACCTGAGCAGCGGAGATCTGATTGTATCTGAGAGGATTGACAGAGAGGCTCTTTGTGGGACTAAGGCGTCGTGCGTCATAAAACACGAACTAGTACTGGAAAGCCCGATGGAGCTTCAACGCATTAGTCTTAACGTTCAAGATATCAACGATAACTCTCCGTTGTTTAACGAAGATCTGGTCAAAATAGAGATTCGAGAATCTGCGGACCGAGGAGCCCGTTTCCTGATGGAGGAGGCCCGTGATGCAGATGTAGGACAGAACTCAGTGCAGCGGTACAGCTTAAAAGACAATGAACATTTTACATTGTCTGTTGACGGCAACACGGTCGAACTCGTTCTCGACAAAGAGCTGGACCGCGAGAATCAAGAGGAAATCAATTTGATATTAACGGCTATGGATGGTGGCTCTCCCCCTAAATCTGGCACTGTGTCTATACACGTCTCTGTACTGGATGCAAATGATAACGCCCCGGTGTTTAACCAGGCTGTGTATGAAGCCAGCGTTCAGGAACATGTTGCTGTCGACACCGTTGCGGTTACTGTTCACGCGACCGATGTGGATGCGGGGATAAACGGAGAGGTGACGTACGACTTCGGACACGTTCCAGAGGACGTTAAAAATACATTTAGTATTGATCGCACAACAGGGGATATACGAGTAACAGGGCCTATAGACTTCGAAATGGAGAAGTCGTTTGAGTTGCGCATCAAAGCAAAAGATGGGTTGGGACTATCGTCTTACACAAAAGTAATAATTAATGTTATCGATATGAATGACAACGCCCCCGTAATAGATTTGAAATCTCTCTCCGTCCCCATATTAGAGAACGTACCAGTAGGCACCGAGGTGGCAATAATTAACGTTCAGGACAGAGACTCTGAGAAGAACAGACAGGTCCGATGCTCTATTCAGCTTAACGCCCCCTTTAAACTTGTGCCATCGATTAAGAACTATTATTCATTGGTCACCACGAGCGGTCTGGACCGTGAATTAGTGTCTGATTACAATATCACAATCGTTGCTACTGATGAAGGATCTCCTCCTTTGTCCTCCTCTAAAACCATTCAGTTAACTGTAGCCGATGTCAACGACAACCCACCTATGTTTGATGAAGCGTCCTACAGCGCCTATGTTACTGAAAACATCAAACCTGGCTCCACTTTGTGTTCTGTAACCGCTGGAGACCCAGACTGGAGACAAAATGGCACCGTGGTGTATTCTCTTTTACCCGGTGAAGTCAACAGTTCCCCGGTGTCCCTTTATCTATCTGTAAACAGAGATACAGGAGTCATCCACACCTTGAAGTCTTTTGATTATGAACTATTCAGGAGCTTTAAATTCCATGTGATGGCTAGAGATAACGGCTCTCCTCCGCTCAGCAGCAACGTGACTGTGAGTGTCTTCATAACGGATGTGAATGACAACACTCCTCAGATACTTTACCCCACACCTGAAGGAGATGCTTTCAAGTCCGAGCTGGTCCCCATGGTGACACATGGAGGTTCTCTAGTTTCTAAGGTGATAGCAGTGGACGGAGACTCTGGACAGAACGCCTGGCTGTCCTATCATATCATTAAATCCACTGACCCGGGACTCTTTTCTATCGGTCTGCACAGCGGTGAGATCAGGACCCAAAGGGACATTTCTGAAACCGACAGCATGAAACAGAACCTGGTTGTATCGGTGAAAGATAACGGGCCGTCCCCGCTCTCCGCCACATGTGTCGTGTATTTCCTTATTTCCGATAACTTGGCAGAAGTGGCAGAATTCAACCATCATCCAGACGAGGACAGTGATTCTAAAGTGACATTTTATCTGATTATTGCGCTGGTGTGCATCTCCACCTTTTTCCTGACTTTCATCGTTCTCATCCTGAGTGTGCGGTTCTGTCGTAGCAGAAAGCCCAGACTGTTGTTTGACGGAGCTGTCGCTATCCCCAGCGCTTATCTGCCTCCTAATTACGCAGAGGTCGACGGCATGGGGACCTTACGCAGCGCTTACAACTATGACGCCTACTTAACCACGGGTTCTAGGACAAGTGACTTTAAGTTTGTGGAATCTTACAATGACAACACGATGCCTGCTGACCAGACCCTGAGAAAAAGTCCAACTGACTTTGCGGAGATATTTGGTGACTCTGAGGGAACGCCTGAGGTAAGCGTGACAGTGACTCCTCTGATTTAGTTGTGGAAACTTTGTTTCATTCACCAAGCAGTGGATACTGTTCAGAAAGTTGTCTATTCTGTTCACTACCACATCGTGGCTCTGTGGAAGTGAGAAATATACTTGATGCATTTGTACATCTTGAGTATTTACTGATTACATAGTGTCCATTGATGTAGTAATAACATCACACTGCTTCCTTTTGTTCTATCTATCCCTCCATTCTGCTGTCTGAAAATGTGTGTTTATTTTAAAAACGACATATTAAGCATTATGCAGGCATGACATTTGATTGTGCCTTTATTGCTAGTAGTAGAGGTACAATGTCCAGGAGTAGTCGTTTTTATTTTATTTAAGCGGATTCTTAAGTATTCTAGACTTTTTTGTTCAGTCTGTGTTTCAACTAAGGTGGCTTTACCTAAGGGGTACGCACAGTGATGCCAGGGATACACCAACAAAACATCTGAAATAGCCTCTCTGTGTCATAAACAAACTCACTTTGAAAGAAATGAACATTCGCCCTTACTCTGCTTCAATTGGTCACTTGATTTGGTTGTTGAACAGAGTTCTACATTTCTTCTTATGACTTCATGATTTTGCTTTAGATTGTATTATACATTTTCCAGAGAAGTGATTCTAATTGTGTTTGAGCTAATGTGGATATAACTTGTTTGAAATATGAGAAAGCTTTCTGCGAGGCTGAATAAAAAGCTAAGTACTTAATAACACTATATTGTCTTCAAGTGAGAGGTGGTTGACAGCAGGAGAGGACCTTAACACGTTTGGGACCAATGAACTACAGGATACATATTTAGTTTAGTGCCTTTCATCTCCCTGCCTGTAGCGTGGTGAATCTATTATATTCTTGGCATGCATCGTAATGGTTGCAGTTACTTATTTTCTCTGAAGACACAGGGCTGAGGCTAAATGTAGATGGATGAGTCTGTCGTAGTTCCCTGTCCATGGTGCTGAACTGGTTGAAACATATTCTATTCAAGTGTATTGTGTGTTCTGTAGCATTATGGTTCCCATGGGCTTAAGCTTGGTACCTACAGGAAGGACATGAAGTCAAAGGATGCATCACTGTCCTCTTTATAAACATTGTGGCAGCTTACCAGCATGAATACTCTGTCAAGTGTGATTCATAACTTATTGTATATTGTGTGCTAGTTGCACACATTGCATGTATGCTTTAGATGTGTCTACAAATGTGATATCTGAGGCCTATTATATTCATCCTTCTCTGGACTTGAATATTGGAAAATAGATTTACCTTTTTGAAGGTTGATGATTTTCATGTTGCATATCACAACTTCTGATCTCTGGTATGTTTGATAACAGTAACTACATGTGACCTTATCATGTTTTGAACCCCTCCAGGATATGTCTCTCTGTGAAACATGTGGAGACTGAAGAGTGTACCCCTCTTATCATTTTCCTTGGAGCAACCAATACATATACTGATAACTTGATCAATTTTAGAGAGAATAGATGTCATAGGTAAATTGTATACTGCTGCATCTACTTAATTGTGGTTTCAAATAAGTTCATGATCTATTAATCAGATGTTTCTTTTATATATTAATGCTTTAATTCCCATATTAGAATGTGAAGATGCATTTTTATTCAATACAGTTGTTCACTTTAGTACAACTTAACTGCCCAGTGGTTTACTGTTCATGTTTTCCATGAACACAATATTATTGTGTCAATTAATATAAATTGATAATTACACAGTTTTAACTCATGTGAAAACCTTCTGAACTAGGTATAGAACGTTAGAAACACATCAGAGTTAATGAAGTGCCAACCCCAGTCCTACTGAGCTGAACTGGACTACAGCGAGCAACTCAAATATGTGCAGTTTGACATGAACATAGGTTTTGATGACATGTTGGAATAAACATGCCTGCATTATTTGTCTTTGTATAATTCAGGACTCAGTCCATTACTCAAGTAGCTTGTGGGTCCGTTCATAATGTGTGAAATGCATAACCTTTCATACAGTGTTTAAAATATGTCTGTATGCTTTTTGTGTACCCGGAAATTAAGTGCTACTCTTTAAACTCAAGGGGTCGCTATGTATTCATTTATGGGAAAATACAAATCCCTCAAACCAATAGGTGAAGAAGAACACGAAGGTTCCTGCTCGTCGTGTTTCAGACCAGTATGCTCTCCACCACAACCGAACTAGATGTTCAGTAGATGCTAAAATAACTCGTTTAGCTTCAGACGCTGTATCGCTTCGAATCTGACGGGGCGTTTTCTCACCAACACGTTGTAATGGCGTTTAAATGGACGAGGAGCGTTTCACCGATGGGCAGTCTCGCTGTTTTTTTTTTCTGGATCCATTCCGTGTATGGGGACATAAGCTACTCTCTTCCAGAGGAAATACAACGTGGATCTATTATTGGAAATATTGCTAAGGATATTGGCCTGGGAACTGGACAACTGGCATTGAGAAAGGCACGCATAGACACAGAGGGTAACGCTAAACGCTATTGTGGGATCAACCTGAGCAGCGGAGATCTGATTGTTTCTGAGAGGATTGACAGAGAGGCTATTTGTGGGAAAAAGGCGTCGTGCGTCATAAAACAGGAACTAGTCATGGAAAACCCTCTTGAGCTTCAACGCATTAGTCTTCACGTTAAAGATATCAACGATAACTCTCCGTTGTTTAACGAAGATCTGGTCAAAATAGAGATTCGAGAATCTGCTATACGAGGAGCCCGTTTCCTGATGGAGGAGGCCCGTGATGCAGATGTAGGACAGAACTCAGTGCAGCGGTACAGCTTAAAAGACAATGAACATTTTACATTGTCTGTTGACGGCAACACGGTCGAACTCGTTCTCGACAAAGAGCTGGACCGCGAGAATCAAGAGGAAATCAATTTGATATTAACGGCTATGGATGGGGGCTCTCCCCCTAAATCTGGCACTGTGTCTATACACGTCTCTGTGCTGGATGCAAATGATAACGCCCCGGTGTTTAGCCAGGCTGTGTATGAAGCCAGCGTTCAGGAACATGTTGCTGTCGACACCGTTGCGGTTACTGTTCACGCGACCGATGCGGATGCGGGGATAAACGGAGAGGTGACGTACGACTTCGGACACGTTCCAGAGGACGTTAAAAATACATTTAGTATTGATCGCACAACAGGGGATATACAAGTAATAGGGCCTATAGACTTCGAAATAGAAACGTTGTTTGAGTTGCGCGTCAAAGCAAAAGATGGTTTGGGACTATCGTCTTACACGAATGTCATAATTAATGTTATCGATGTGAATGACAACGCACCAATAATAAATATTAAATCACTCTCTGTCCCCATATTAGAGAACGTACCAATAGGCACCGAGGTGGCGATAATTAACGTTCAGGACAGAGACTCTGAGAAGAACAGACAGGTCCGATGCTCCATTCAGCTTAACGCCCCCTTTAAACTTGTTTCATCGATTAAGAACTATTATTCATTGGTCACCACGAGCGGTCTGGACCGTGAATTAGTGTCTGATTACAATATCACAATCGTTGCTACTGATGAAGGATCTCCTCCTTTGTCCTCCTCTAAAACCATTCAGTTAACTGTAGCCGATGTCAACGACAACCCACCTATGTTTGATGAAGCGTCCTACAGCGCCTATGTTACTGAAAACATCAAACCTGGCTCCACTTTGTGTTCTGTAACCGCTGGAGACCCAGACTGGAGACAAAATGGCACCGTGGTGTATTCTCTTTTACCCGGTGAAGTCAACAGTTCCCCGGTGTCCCTTTATCTATCTGTAAACAGAGATACAGGAGTCATCCACACCTTGAAGTCTTTTGATTATGAACTATTCAGGAGCTTTAAATTCCAGGTGATGGCTAGAGATAACGGCTCTCCTCCGCTCAGCAGCAACGTGACTGTCAGTGTCTTCATAACGGATGTGAATGACAACACTCCTCAGATACTTTACCCCACACCTGAAGGAGATGCTTTCAAGTCCGAGCTGGTCCCCATGGTGACACATGGAGGTTCTCTAGTTTCTAAGGTGATAGCCGTGGACGGAGACTCTGGACAGAACGCCTGGCTGTCCTATAATATCATTAAATCCACTGACCCGGGACTCTTTTCTATCGGTCTGCACAGCGGTGAGATCAGGACCCAAAGGGACATTTCTGAAACCGACAGCATGAAACAGAACCTGGTTGTATCGGTGAAAGATAACGGGCCGTCCCCGCTCTCCGCCACATGTGTCGTGTATTTCCTTATTTCCGATAACTTGGCAGAAGTGGCAGAATTCAACCATCATCCACACGAGGACAGTGATTCTAAAGTGACATTTTATCTGATTATTGCGCTGGTGTGCATCTCCACCTTTTTCCTGACTTTCATCGTTCTCATCCTGAGTGTGCGGTTCTGTCGTAGCAGAAAGCCCAGACTGTTGTTTGACGGAGCTGTCGCTATCCCCAGCGCTTATCTTCCTCCTAATTACGCAGAGGTCGACGGCATGGGGACCTTACGCAGCGCTTACAACTATGACGCCTACTTAACCACGGGTTCTAGGACAAGTGACTTTAAGTTTGTGGAATCTTACAATGACAACACGATGCCTGCTGACCAGACCCTGAGAAAAAGTCCAACTGACTTTGCGGAGATATTTGGTGACTCTGAGGGAACGCCTGAGGTAAGCGTGACTGTGACTATCTAGTTGTGGAAGAATTGTTTCATTCACCAAGCAGGGGATAATGTTCAGAACGTTGTCTATTCTGTTCACTACCACATCGTGGCTCTGTGGAAGAGAGAAATATACTTGATGCATTTGTACATCTTGATTATTTACTGATTACATAGTTTCCATTGATGTAGTAATAACATCACACTGCTTCCTTTTGTTCTATCTATCCCTCCATTCTGCTGTCTGAAAATGTGTGTTTATTTTAAAAACTACATAGGAAGGATTAAGCATTATGCAGGCATGACATTTGATTGTGCCTTTATTGCTAGTAGCAGAGGTATAATGTCCAATGTAACCGTTTTTATTTCATTTAAGGGTATTCTGACTTTTGTGTTCAGTCTGTGTTTCAACTAAGGTGACCTTACCTAAGGGGTACGCACAGTGATGCCGGGGATACACCAACAAAACATTTGTAATAGCCTCTCTGTGTCAAAAACAAACCCAATTTGAAACAAACACACAGCCGCCCCTACTCTGCTTCAATTGGTCACTTAATTTGGTTGTTGCAAGAACAGAGTTTTACATTTCTTCTTATGACTTCATGATTTTGCTTTAGATTGTATTAGAACTTTTCCAGAGAAGTGATTCATATGTTGTGATGTCATATGTGTTTGAAATATGAGAAAGCATTCTACGAGGCTGAATAAAAAGCAAAGTACTTAATAACACTGTCTTGTCTTCAAGTGAGAGGTGGTTGACAGCAGCAGGTTCAATGTTTGAGTGGATGCAGGTCAGGACCTTAACACGTTTGGGACCAATGAACTACAGGATACATATTTAGTTTAGTGCCTTTCATCTCCCTGCTTGTAGCATGGTGAATCTATTCTATGCTTGGCATGCATCGTAATGGTTGCAGTTACTTATTTTCTCTGAAGACACAGGGCTGCGGCTAAATGTAGATGGATGAGTCTGTCGTAGTTCCCTGTCCATGGTGCTGAACTGGTTGAAACTTATTCTATTCAAGTGTATTGTGTGTTCTGTAGCATTATGGTTCCCATGGGCTTAAGCTTGGTACCTACAGGAAGGACATGAAGTCAAAGGATGCTTCACTGTCCTCTTTATAAACATTGTGGCAGCTTACCAGCATGAATACTCTGTCAAGTGTGATTCATAACTGATTTGATATTGTGTGCTATGCACACATTGCATTTATGCTTTAGATGTGTCTACAAATCTGATATCTGAGGCCTATTATATTCATCCTGCTCTGGAATTGAATATTGGAAAACAGATTTACCTTTTTGAAGGTTGATGATTTAAACTAAGTCATGTTGCATATCACAACTTCTGATCTCTGGTATGTTTGATAACAACAGTAACTATATGTGACCTTATCATGTTTTGAACCCCTCCAGGATATGTCTCTGTGTGAAACATGTGGAGACTGAAGAGTGTACCCCTCTTATAATTTTCCTTTGGAGCAACCAATACATATATTGATAACTTGATCGATTTTAGAGAGAATAGATGTCATAGGTGATTGTATACTGCTGCATCTACTTAATTGTTGTTTCAAATAAGTTCATGATCTATTAATCAGATTGTTTGTTTTATATATTAATGCTTTATTTCCCATATTAGAATGTGAAGATGCATTTTTATTCAATACAGTTGTTCACTTTAGTACAATTTAACTGCCCAGTGGTTTACTGTTCATGTTTTTCATGAACACAATGCAATTATGTCAATTAATATCAATTGATAATTACACAGTTTTAACTCATGTGAAAACCTTCTGAACTAGGTATAGAACGTTAGCAACACATCAGAGTTAATGAAGTGCCAACCCCAGTCCTACTGAGCTGAACTGGACTACAGCGAGCAACTCAAATATGTGCAGTTTGACATGAACTGTAGGTTTTGATGACATGTTGGAATAAACATGCCTGCATTATTTGTCATTGTATAATTCAGGACTCAGTCCATTGCTCAAATAGCTTGTGGGTCCGTTCATAATGTGTGAAATGCATAACCTTTCATACAGTGTTTAAAATATGTCTGTATGCTTTTTGTGTACCCGGAAATTAAGTGCTACTCTTTAAACTCAAGGGGTCGCTATGTATTCATTTATGGAAAAACACATAATACCCTCCACCGACTAGGTGAAGAAGAATACAAAGGTTCCTGCTCGTCGTGTTTCAGACCAGTATGGTCTTCACCACAACCGAACTGGATGTTCAGTAGATGCTAAAATAACTCGTTTAGCTTCAGACGCTGTATCGCTTCGAATCTGACGGGGCGTTTTCTCACCAACACGTTGTAATGGCGTTTAAATGGACGAGGAGCGTTTCACCGATGGGCAGTCTCGCTGTTTTTTTTTTCTGGATGCATTCCGTGTATGGGGACATAAGCTACTCTCTTCCAGAGGAAATACAACGTGGATCTATAATTGGGAATATCGCTAAGGATATTGGCCTGGGAACTGGACAACTGGCATTGAGAAAGGCACGCATAGACACAGAGGGTAACGCTAAACGCTATTGTGGGATCAACCTGAGCAGCGGAGATCTGATTGTTTCTGAGAGGATTGACAGAGAGGCTCTTTGTGGGACTAAGGCGTCGTGCGTCATAAAACACGAACTAGTCATGGAAAACCCGATGGAGCTCCATCGTATTAGTCTTCACGTTAAAGATATCAACGATAACTCTCCGTTGTTTAACGAAGATCTGGTCAAAATAGAGATTCAAGAATCTGCGGACCGAGGAGCCCGTTTCCTGATGGAGGAGGCCCGTGATGCAGATGTAGGACAGAACTCAGTGCAGCGGTACAGCTTAAAAGACAATGAACATTTTACATTGTCTGTTGAGGGCAACACGGTCGAACTCGTTCTCGACAAAGAGCTGGACCGTGAGAATCAAGAGGAAATCAATTTGATATTAACGGCTATGGATGGGGGCTCTCCCCCTAAATCTGGCACTGTGTCTATACACGTCTCTGTGCTGGATGCAAATGATAACGCCCCGGTGTTTGGCCAGGCTGTGTATGAAGCCAGCGTTCAGGAACATGTTGCTGTCGACACCGTTGCGGTTACTGTTCACGCGACCGATGCGGATGCGGGGATAAACGGAGAGGTGACGTACGACTTCGGACACGTTCCAGAGGACGTTAAAAATACATTTAGTATTGATCGCACAACAGGGGATATACGAGTAATAGGGCCTATAGACTTCGAAATAGAAACGTTGTTTGAGTTGCGCGTCAAAGCAAAAGATGGGTTGGGACTATCGTCCTACACAAAAGTAATAATTAATGTTATCGATATGAATGACAACGCCCCCGTAATAGATTTGAAATCTCTCTCCGTCCCCATATTAGAGAACGTACCAGTAGGCACCGAGGTGGCAATAATTAACGTTCAGGACAGAGACTCTGAGAAGAACAGACAGGTCCGATGCTCCATTCAGCTTAACGCCCCCTTTAAACTTGTGCCATCGATTAAGAACTATTATTCATTGGTCACCACGAGCGGTCTGGACCGTGAATTAGTGTCTGATTACAATATCACAATCGTTGCTACTGATGAAGGATCTCCTCCTTTGTCCTCCTCTAAAACCATTCAGTTAACTGTAGCCGATGTCAACGACAACCCACCTATGTTTGATGAAGCGTCCTACAGCGCCTATGTTACTGAAAACATCAAACCTGGCTCCACTTTGTGTTCTGTAACCGCTGGAGACCCAGACTGGAGACAAAATGGCACCGTGGTGTACTCTCTTTTACCCGGTGAAGTCAACAGTTCCCCGGTGTCCCTTTATCTATCTGTAAACAGAGATACAGGAGTCATCCACACCTTGAAGTCTTTTGATTATGAACTATTCAGGAGCTTTAAATTCCAGGTGATGGCTAGAGATAACGGCTCTCCTCCGCTCAGCAGCAACGTGACTGTGAGTGTCTTCATAACGGATGTGAATGACAACACTCCTCAGATACTTTACCCCACACCTGAAGGAGATGCTTTCAAGTCCGAGCTGGTCCCCATGGTGACACATGGAGGTTCTCTAGTTTCTAAGGTGATAGCCGTGGACGGAGACTCTGGACAGAACGCCTGGCTGTCCTATAATATCATTAAATCCACTGACCCGGGACTCTTTTCTATCGGTCTGCACAGCGGTGAGATCAGGACCCAAAGGGACATTTCTGAAACCGACAGCATGAAACAGAACCTGGTTGTATCGGTGAAAGATAACGGGCCGTCCCCGCTCTCCGCCACATGTGTCGTGTATTTCCTTATTTCCGATAACTTGGCAGAAGTGGCAGAATTTAACCATCATCCACACGAGGACAGTGATTCTAAAGTGACATTTTATCTGATTATTGCGCTGGTGTGCATCTCTACCTTTTTCCTGACTTTCATCGTTCTCATCCTGAGTGTGCGGTTCTGTCGTAGCAGAAAGCCCAGACTGTTGTTTGACGGAGCTGTCGCTATCCCCAGCGCTTATCTGCCTCCTAATTACGCAGAGGTCGACGGCATGGGGACCTTACGCAGCGCTTACAACTATGACGCCTACTTAACCACGGGTTCTAGGACAAGTGACTTTAAGTTTGTGGAATCTTTCAATGACAACACGATGCCTGCTGACCAGACACTGAGAAAAAGTCCAACTGACTTTGCGGAGATATTTGGTGACTCTGAGGGAACGCCTGAGGTAAGCGTGACAGTGACTCCTCAGATCTAGTTGTGGAACGTTTCCTTCATATATTTTATATTCACCAAGCAGGGGTTAATGCCCAGCAAATGGATGTTGTTGATACGACCATTTGGCTCCATGGGCATGATAAATGTAGTTTATTGTTAGTATTTTCTAACAACATATAGTTGACAGTATTGTAGGACAGGGAGACACATTTTCCTCATAGTTACAACACATGGCAAGTTTCATTAGTTGAACTAGTGTCGTCATTGTGGATGAGCATTTCATTGAGTGATATTGTAATGTATTTGAAATTTGCTTCAAATCAATCAAAACAGTGTTCTGGGTCACTTTAAGCTCCATGAAGATGTGATTGTTCCTTCTTTTTTTGGTAGTTGAGGTTCTAATCAGAAGTTGCTGTTATGAAAATCTTTCTGACTTTTGTGTTTAGTATGTTTTTTTTCAATAATGTTTGATTTATCTTAGTGAGAATATTTCTTTGACATCATGGCAACCTATAATTGGTCATCTTGGTCCAAAAAGAAAGGTCAAATTTAAGAGATTAAAATCACTCAGAAATCACTCATGTCATAGATTTAAATTACCATGATTTTAGAATCTGATCTCTGTGCATCATTTGCTCTCGATCTACTGGTCAGTCTTTGTTCCTACCCTCACATATGGTCATGAATTATGGGTAATGACCGAAAGGACGAGATTGCGAATATAAGCGGCGAAGTTTCCTCAGGAGGGTGGCTGGCATCTCCCTGAGGGAGAGGGTGAGAAGCTCGGTCACTTGTGAGAGACTCTGAATAGAGCCGCTGCTCCTTTGCCTAGAAAGGAGCCAGTTGAGGTGGTTTGGGCATCTAGTAAGGATGCTTCCAGGCACATCCAGCTGGGAAGAGACCAAGGGGCAGACACAGATACAGTTGATGTGTTTACGGTGGTTTTATGTAATGAAACACAACTTTGATGACAAAAACAACAGTGGTAAGAGGATTTGTGGTTGTAACTTGAAAGAAGTTTGGCTTGATGGTATTTGGCATCTAGTTGAAATCCTTGGAGTCTTAGCCTCCATATGATATACTGTATCGTTTTTGTAGAAAACATGACATGAAATAGATTGCATTGTTATGAAACACAAAACTCTTGTTTGACTTGGGTTGGAATTGTATTTTATGTAGCTAACAATGGTTATGAAAGACTAAGAAGAAAGACTAAGATGAAAAGTGAGAATCTAGTCGCTGCTTTTTCACGTGTATAAATGCCAAATAAATGGCAGCTTAAAACACAACAATGTCTCCCTATAAAACTACTACTAGTATACTAGTAGTTTTATATCGGAATGTGAGAAATATCTGCCCCACCGATCACCGATCACCGATTTTTTATTTTTTTTGCAGCTATAGCGGTCTACAGTGTATTGCTGCTATAGCAGTCTATTAGCAGGGGTTCCCAAACGCCGGGCCGCGGACCGGTACCGGGCCGTGGAGGTGTTACTGCCGGGCGGCGAAACAGCTGTGTGTTTATCATCATATTTGACTCAAATAATTTGAGTATAGGTGAACGGCGGGCGGTATAATCTATATATAGTGATTGTATATATATATAGTATAATCTATATATATATATAGATTATATAGCGGTATATATGGGCGGTATAATATATATATATATAGATTAAATATATATCGGCGGCATAACGAGAGACTTTCAGTTGCACGCGCTACTAAAGAGACTACGCGCTAGTGACGTGTCGGTCGCGAACGAGCCGGGGTTTGTGTTACGGGCGCTGCGCGTACGTGCGCGTTTATACTGAAATCGAGCCCTGCCGTTTTGTTAGGGGTGTGTGTTGACACACACTTTGACAACCGGTCCGCGAAAATTGACAACTGGTCCGCGAGATTTTTTTTCATGTATCTGCCGGTCCGTGGCATCATGCATTCCTGGGTTTCTCGTTCTCCACGGTCAGTTTAACAAACTCGCCATGCTGCGCTGGGTGATGGGTTTTCAGGTGTCTTATTACATTTGTCTTGTTGTTAAAGAAATGAGCTCACGTGTTTCTCACGTGCAGGATCGGCTATGAAATCGGCAACATTAAAGCAAGATCGGCATTCTCCGATTGCGCATTTTTCTTCAAAATCGGCCGATAATGATCGGAAGCCGATCGATCGTCCCACCTCTAATAATAACTAACATTCCGATGCTCCTAAAATGGCGGCAGTCATAACAATGTGACATTGTGATGTACAGGCCTTATTGTTTTTCCAAGTTGTCCTACCTTCTCCTTCTCCAGAACTTAACCTTTGAGGTCTGTTTTTAATGTGTAACATATAAATGCAGTGTTTTATTGATCTGTTCCACGATGAGGGTGGCCGGCATGGTGACACAGTGTAATTATGTGTTATATTCCTGGCATGCACCATACATGGTGTTTTCATGTATTTGCTCCAGTTAGTTCCCTTCTTCCAAAGACATGATTCCTCAGCCAAAAGTAACCCTTAATGAAGGGTCATATGCCATGTATTGATATGAGAGAGCGAGAGAGCGAGAGAGCGAGAGAGCGAGAGAGCGAGAGAGCGAGAGAGCGAGAGAGCGAGAGAGCGAGAGAGCGAGAGAGCGAGAGAGCGAGAGAGGGGCCTGTCATCTCTCTCATCTGCTGCCACATCTCAGCCTAGTAATGACTGATACCAGCAGGGCTGGCTGACCAATGAACAAAGTAAACACATGTTTAGGGCCCCGCAATTGGTTCTGTCCGAGATAATTATTTGAACGAGAATTAGTAACTTTAATTTTGGAACGAGGAAGAAACATTGTAAACAGTAAATAGATCTCTTCTCCTCCCTGTAAATTGTTGTTGTCCTTCAAGATCGGCAGGTGTAGTCACACCACAGTTTGGCCACTTATACCTGTTTTCCCTTCCACCTACCTTTCACCTGTTCCCTCTGAATAGAGGTAGCATTGATATGAATTTACCTTGATAGCCTTGATATGATACATAACTACAAGCATTCAAATAGAATTGTTCTCAAATTAACTTGTCTGATTTTCTGTACACGACCACCTCCATGATATCTCTATGTCCCTGAAGAAATCTCTGAGCCCAGCATGTGTAGGATGTCTTCATTTTGAATATTATTTCTTGAAATCAAAATGGAACGAATCAAGCGTGAAAAGAATCGGGAACGTGTGATGTAACACCTGTTCATGTGTGATGTCATTTCTGTTTATAATGGAATGGAGAGTGTGTGGACATACTGTACGTATGTTCCCAGGTTAAAATACATAACAGTAAAATCACTGTTTTGCTTTTCTATCCTATCCTTTTCCATCTTCCGATGCCATCTGTCATTTCCCTACCCTACCCCAACACACTCAATCCTCCTCTCAGGTTTAATGTGGAGTGCATCATAAATCTACTACACCATGTGGGGACTAGGTCAAATGTAAGCAATGGGATGCTGTCCAAGGAATGGGATTTACCAGATTATAAAACATCTCAACCATTGGTGACATTATTTGGCTCTTCAACATGAACACATGTGCCTTACTAATCCAACAAAAAGTGGTATTGATGAATTAGCCTTCTAGAACAGCTGTCATGTATGGTGTCTCTCAGTTAGTCCAAGGGAACTGTGCAGAATGTGGCTTACTGTAGGAGAACCCTAATTATTCAGGCTGACTATTGAACAGTAGTATTTTGTCCAAGTTCTGTACTAAGTGGATATGTAGACCTTTCATTTACCAATTAAAACGTATTTAGAGAGTTTTAGAGAAACAATGCATGGCTTTCTATATACATCAATGCGTTATTGGATCGTAACTCAGCTAAACTACCCTTTGAAATGATCTCTGAGGCCAAACTCAACTAAATGTCAGACTAGAGGTCACTAAACACACAACTAAAAATAACATACTTGATTGATTGTGTTAACCTTTACTTATATATAACTATTCTGTGCACATGCTCAGTCTACAGCTACAGGCTCAGTCATGGTCCATCAGGGGAGGAGAAAGACCGATAAACAACTTAGTTAGAGTTGCAGTCCATGCTTATACTACAGGATAATTATTGTGGTTTTGTATGGGTCACAGGATTAATATTACTTTTGTTTTTCATTTGTTTGAAGTGAGTCTGAACTGATTATTTTGGGGGTTTGTCAAACAACTGAGTGGCTTTAGTTTGCAATAAATGCATACACACATTTCACACATACTGTACTTATGTTGTGTTTTCTGTTACTAACCCTTTGCATTCATGATTACTGAATATGAGGCTCAGTGGCTAAGCTCATGTTCCCAGATGTATGTCATATGTCATGCAATATTGTTTTGCAATATACATTGTGCTATGTGTATGTATCTGTGTCATTGTACTATGACTTGAATATTATACTTAAACAGATTGTGTTCTCTTTCCTTCCTACTGCACACTGCTGGTGATTGGTCCGCTCTCCCCCCATCAGGTAAGACAGTTTCAATGTACCAACTTTTAAGCCTTAGCTGTGTTAATGCAGCACTCATGAACACCGCCTGATGACTTCTTTTATTTTTTGGTCAAATGGAATCTTTTTTCTTCTCAGTAGAATAGATGTATCTATCCTTTTTTTTCCTGCTCTGTTTTTTTTTTGTAATCCCTTGTTTCATTGATATTATTATTATTATATACAACGTGTGAACGTGTTTTGATTTGTTTTTCATGTGAGGCTAAATCAATGCACCCTGTTCATGTTTTATGAATGAGTGCATTAAAGGTGTAAATAGGCAAAGATGATTTATGAATCTGGGAGCTCCATTGCGTATATTCACATAGACACATAAACTATTCACATAGTTTGTCTCTGCTGGAGCAGTTTGTCTGCCTGGAGATGAGCTGCCACCAACTGAACAATACACAGTGATGATGTAGTGAGAGAACGTCGTGTTCTGCAGTAACACCCATGTTAATGATGGCTGCGCTTTTTGTGTGTGTATGTGTGCAGGTGTGCGTGTGTGCGCATGTTAAATGCACAGCTGTGACCTATGAGCCTATGTAACGGTGGTGTTTTGATGTGGTAGTGGAACCTACTGAGGATTTGTATGTCCTTCACCTGGATTATGAATAAACATGAGAGACTATGTCTGCTTGGCTGGTGGTTATTGGGATTGCTTTAACTATTTGACTCGGTGCTTTGCTGCAGCTCTCTCTCTCGCTCTGTCTCTCTCTCTCTATTATAGTCTCTCTCTCTCTCTCTCTCTCTCTCTCTCTCTCTCTCTCTCTCTCTCTCTCTCTCTCTCTCTCTCTCTCTCTCTCTCTCTCTCTCTCTCTCTCTCTCTCTCTCTCTCTCTCTCTCTCTCTCTCTCTCTCTCTCTCTCTCTCTCTCTCTCTCTCTCTATTATAGTCTCTCTCTCTGTCTCTTTATCTCTCTATTATAGTCTCTTTATCTATCTCTCTCTCTCTCTCTCTCTCTCTCTCTCTCTCTCTCTCTCTCTCTCTCTCTCTCTCTCTCTCTCTCTCTCTCTCTCTCTCTCTCTCTCTCTCTCTCTCTCTCTATTATAGTCTCTCTCTCTGTCTCTTTATCTCTCTATTATAGTCTCTGTCTCTCTCTCTCTCTCTCTCTCTCTCTCTCTCTCTCTCTCTCTCTCTCTCTCTCTCTCTCTCTCTCTCTCTCTCTCTCTCTCTCTCTCTCTCTCATTTCCCCCACCCTTAACAAAAATGATTAGCATTACTACCCTTTCAGAAATATTCTCTTTGCTTTCCACAACCAATCTAAATGATCCCTCATAGACCAATAGTTTTGTATCGTGTAGGTTCTACACACTCACACTCGGTGGTGCTGTTGCCGAAGGAGACCACTACATCCATAACGTAGCTGCTGGGCATTAAAGAAGCGATTCCACACGTACTCTTCCATCGAAGCTATATACAACAACACCCTTATATTAGGTCGTCGCGTGGATACGATTGGATTAAACGACTGGCTCCTCTTTTGATATAAACAACGTTTTTTCAGCTTGATTTAGTCTTTCAAAAAGCATGGCTTTATTGTGGTGCAAGAGCATTATAGGTACATGGATTTCGACTGTCTCCATTTTTCTTCTGTGCTCACTCAATGTGACGACGGGACAAATTCGTTATTCCATACCGGAGGAAAGGAGAACGGGGCTGTTTATTGGTGATGTGGCAACAGATCTAGGTTTAGATATTAATAGGTTGGTCTCTGGTCGGGCGCGCCTTGTCATCGATGGAAATAACCAATACGTCGTGTTGAATCAGAACAAAGGCCATCTCGTCGTCAACGAAAGAATAGACAGAGAAAAACTGTGCGCCAAGAAATCCCCATGCAGTTTAAGTCTCGACATTGGAATTGTTTTCCATTACTATCGAAATAGAAGATATAAACGATCACGCGCCTGTTTTCTCGAAAAGGGACATAACTTTAGAGATAAGCGAGTTGGTGCCGATCGGGAACGTGTTCCTGCCGACCGTGCGGCAGATCCTGACGTCGGCAAGAATTCATTACAGAATTATTATCTTCAACCAAGCGAACATTTTGTTCTTAAACATAATCCGATGGGAGTACATATGCCGAAATGGTGCTGCAGTCAGTTCTAGATCGTGAAAAGCGGAGCGAACATGAATTAATATTGACGGCCGTTGACGGTGGCGAGCCGCAAAGGTCTGGAACTGTGAAAATCCATATATACGTTCTAGACGCTAACGACAATGCACCTGTATTCACAGAGCCCGTTTTTAAAGCCTCTGTTTTAGAAAGTGCGCTAAGGGGTACCGTAATAACAACTGTAATCGCGTTTGCGGATGAAGAACAAAGTGGCAACCTTACATATTCATTCACTCATATGGAGGACAATTCCCCTCCTCCATTCCAAATAAACCGACGCACGGGAGAGGTAACACTAACCGGGGCAATAGACTATGAAGCAAGGCAAAGTTACGATATGAACCTGCAAGCCAAAGACCAGGGAGGCCTAACGGGGGCAAGTAAATTACATGTAGATATACTAGATATAAATGACAACAGTCCGACCGTGAGTATGACCTCTTTCTCGGGCAAACTACCGGAGGATTCGCCACCCGGAACAGTGGTTGCATTGATGAGTGTAAATGATGAAGACTCGGGTAAATACGGACACGTGCGTTTAACCATTGACGCCAACCTCCCGTTCGCTATTAAAACCTCGCTGAGAAACTACTACACATTGGTGACTGATACAACTCTCGATCGAGAAAAGCATTCCGTTTACAACGTTACTCTTACTGCAGCGGACCAGGGCACTCCCGCGTTATCAACGAGCAAAACGGTCACGTTGGTCGTCACTGATGTCAATGACAACTCACCAGTGTTTAGTCACAATATATATACAGCGCATACGATGGAGAACAACTCTCCTGACTTCAATATAGTCCGGATAAACGCCACTGACGCAGATAAAGGACAAAATGCACGCATTTCATATTTTATTGTCGACGGAGAGATAAACGGAAACCATATTTCGAAATATTTCTCTATTAATGCGGAAAACGGGGTAATTCACTCGATTATGAACAACATAAAGAGTTTAAGATACTAGTTAGAGCACAAGATGGAGGCTCTCCTCCCCTCAGTAATGTGAGTGTTAAGATACTGATCCAGGACCAGAACGACAACGCCCCTCAGGTTCTGTACCCGGTCCAGACCGGTGGTTCTCTGGTGGCTGAAATGGTGCCTCGTTCAGCAGATGTGGGCTATCTGGTCACTAAAGTGGTGGCTGTTGATGTGGACTCTGGACAGAACGCCTGGCTCTCCTATAAACTACAGAAAGCCACAGACAGGGCGCTGTTTGAAGTGGGCTTACAGAATGGAGAAATAAGAACTATCCGCCAAGTCACCGATAAAGCTGTGAAACAAAGACTGACTGTTATAGTGGAGGACAACGGACAGCCCTCTCGTTCAGCTACAGTCATTATTAACGTGGCGGTGGCGGACAGCTTCCCTGAAGTGCTCTCGGAGTTCACTGACTTTACACACGACAAGGAGTACAATGACAACCTGACTTTTTACTTAGTCTTGGCTTTGGCTGTAATTTCCTTTCTCTTCATCACGTGTCTAGTGGTTATCATATCAGTGAAGATCTACAGATGGAGACAGTCTCGTACCCTGTATCATTCCAATCTCCCGGTGATTCCATATTATCCACCACGTTACTCAGACACTTTGGGGACAGCAGGGACTCTCCAGCACGTGTACAATTACGAGGTGTGCAGGACCACTGACTCCAGAAAGAGTGACTGTAAGTTTGGCGGAGCTGGTAGTCAGAACGTTCTGATAATGGACCCCAGTTCTACAGGAACCATGCAGCGAATACAGAGTGAAAAGAGCATCCTGGACGAACCAGACTCTCCACTAGAGGTGAGTTTATCAGATGTCACTGGACATCAATGTTGATTTTGTAGCACATTAGTACTTTTCAGCACCACTAAGAAGGACAGCTCCCCTGAAAGATGAGTGCATGGAGGCTGATCAATATTCATTTTTGGAATGTGGCAAATTACGTTCAATATGCATTATGACAATTGCTCTTTATAACGGACAAGTAGATATGTAGCCATCCATCTGTTTGGTGTCCTATCTTGCTTGCTGGCGTATTTAGGTGTGTGTGTGTGTGTGTGTGTGTGTGTGTGTGTGTGTGTGTGTGTGTGTGTGTGTGTGTGTGTGTGTGTGTGTGTGTGTGTGTGTGTGTGTGTGTGTGTGTGTGTGTGTGTGTGTGTGTGTGTGTGTGTGTGTGTGTGTGCGCGCGTGCGTACAGGAATCATTATAAGGATCATTTCATTTCCAACGATACATTTTCTAATAAGACATAGCAGCTTTATATATCAGAATGTTTCATTGAATTCAAATCAGTTGGATATGTTCATGATTTAATCAGCTCACTATGTTTTTGTGATATTTATGGGGATGTTCTATAGTTTTTTTGTCTTAGGCCTATGTGTCCTTAAGAATGTACAACCTGTGATCGAGGCTACATTGAAATCATGAGATCATCAAGCGAATGTTTGATATGGAAGCTTCTAAAAAATATGTTATATTCCTGCTTTGAACTCTAAGGGACGCTGTTGGTCAGGGAAAAAAATCGTCTATGTTCACTAGATGTGAGTTGTAGCTTCCCATCCGACAGAGGAGAACAGAACCGCAACGACGCATTCAGGGTGGAGCTTGACGGGGATGCTCTGGCTTCGAAATTACTGTTGTTTAAAGGGAATTACAATGAAATAGAGACATTTACTATCGTCACCGGGACATGGATTTTAAATTTTCTTATTTGGTGGAAAACCGAGTTTCGTCGAGGATTTGATCATATTGAAAATGGCGTTACGCCATGACGGATGGAAAGGCTGCTGTTCGTGTCGGAGTCAAATATGGATTATTTTCATCTATTTCTTGCTTTTTGTCAACGTTGCCATTTGCCAGATCCGATATTCTATACCGGAGGAGATGAAAAAGGGGTCTCTTATTGGCAACGTAGCGCAGGATTTAGGGCTGGATCTGAAAAGGCTTCGTTCAGGCCGAGCAAGAATCTTGACGGGAGAAAGCCCTCAATACGCCGATCTGAAGACAGACAAAGGGATTCTAGTCGTGAAAGAGAGGATGGACCGAGAGCAGCTTTGTGGAGACGTTACACCTTGTAGCTTCAGCTTCGAAATCATATTGGAAAATCCTATCGAACTAAATCGTGTTATAATCGAAATATTGGACATTAATGACCATCCTCCTGCTTTTAAAAGTAGACACGTATTACTTGAAATTAGTGAAATTGCTGCATTGGGTTCTCGTTTCGATTTAGAAAGTGCAGATGATCCTGACGTAGGGCCTAACGGTTTGCAAAATTATGTTTTATCACACAATGAAAATTTCGTTCTCAAACAACATTCAAACACGGATGGAAGCAAATTTGCAGAAATTATTCTACAGAAACCATTAGACAGAGAAGTGAATCCTCGTCTCTCTTTAAAACTAACTGCCGTTGACGGAGGAACTCCGCAGAGATCTGGTACAGTAAATATAGACATCACTGTTCTAGATGTTAATGACAATGCTCCCGTTTTTAACCAGTCGGTGTACAGAGCTACAGTGATAGAGAATGCGCCCATTGGGACTTATATAACGACGGTTAATGCGTCAGACGCTGACACTGGTTCTAATGGATTGGTGAATTACTATTTCTCTAATTTAAAGGGAGGATTGGAAAGTCAGTTTAATATTGACACTGTGTCCGGTAAAGTATCTGTTTCTGGTAATATTGACTTTGAGAAAGATAGAAAATATGAAATAAGAGTGGGAGCAAAAGACCAGAGTGGACAGAATGATGCCAGTAAAGTAATCATTGAGGTAATTGACGTTAATGATAACGCTCCAGTAATTAATGTGATGTCATTCTCTAGTCCTGTATCAGAAGACGCCCCTACAGGTACAACCATAGCTGTAATCAATGTCAAAGATTCAGATTCAGAGAAAAACGGACAGATAACCTGTTCAATTGATTCAAAACTCCCATTTAAAATACAGTCTTCTATAACTAATTATTACAACTTGCTCTCAGATGCAGTTTTTGACCGTGAAACCATGTCAGAATACAACATAACCATCACTGCTACAGACTCAGGGTCTCCTCCCTTATCCAGCGCTACAACTTTAAGGCTTATTATTTCTGATGTGAACGACAATGCTCCAATATTCACTAAAAAGAGCTTTTCAGCTCAGATTGTAGAGAATAATGAGTCAGGAGTGTCAATATTTACAGTCAGCGCTCGAGACGCCGACTGGAATCAAAATGCCAGAGTGTCGTTTCTTCTGGAGGACACGCAGGTCAACGGTAGTCCAGCCTCTACTCATGTTTCTATCAACTCTGAGACTGGAGTTTTATATGCAGCGCGCTCCTTTGATTATGAACAAATCAAATCACTACAACTAGTTGTTAAAGCACAAGATGGAGGCTCTCCTCCCCTCAGTAGTAATGTGAGTGTTAAGATACTGATCCAGGACCAGAACGACAACGCCCCTCAGGTTCTGTACCCGGTCCAGACCGGTGGTTCTCTGGTGGCTGAAATGGTGCCTCGTTCAGCAGATGTGGGCTATCTGGTCACTAAAGTGGTGGCTGTTGATGTGGACTCTGGACAGAACGCCTGGCTCTCCTATAAACTACAGAAAGCCACAGACAGGGCGCTGTTTGAAGTGGGCTTACAGAATGGAGAAATAAGAACTATCCGCCAAGTCACCGATAAAGATGCTGTGAAACAAAGACTGACTGTTATAGTGGAGGACAACGGACAGCCCTCTCGTTCAGCTACAGTCATTGTTAACGTGGCGGTGGCGGACAGCTTCCCTGAAGTGCTCTCGGAGTTCACTGACTTTACACACGACAAGGAGTACAATGACAACATGACTTTTTACTTAGTCTTGGCTTTGGCTGTAGTTTCCTTTCTCTTCATCACGTGTCTAGTGGTTATCATATCAGTGAAGATCTACAGATGGAGACAGTCTCGTACCCTGTATCATTCCAATCTGCCGGTGATTCCATATTATCCACCACGTTACTCAGACACTTTGGGGACAGCAGGGACTCTCCAGCACGTGTACAATTACGAGGTGTGCAGGACCACTGACTCCAGAAAGAGTGACTGTAAGTTCGGCGGAGCTGGTAGTCAGAACGTTCTGATAATGGACCCCAGTTCTACAGGAACCATGCAGCGAATACAGAGTGAAAAGAGCATCCTGGACGAACCAGACTCTCCACTAGAGGTGAGTTTATCAGATGTCACTGGACAGGAATGTTGATTTTGTAGAACATGTATACTTTTCAGCAGCACTAAGAAGGACAGCTCCCCTAAAAGATGAGTGCATGGAGGCTGTTAAAAAATGTTTTTTAGAATGTGGTTAATTTACGTTCAATTAGCATTATGACAATTGCTCTTTATAACGGACAAGTAGATATGTAGCAATCCATCTTTTTGCTGTCCTATCTTGCTTGCTGGCGTTTAAGTGTATGTACGTGAGCGTGTGTGTGTGTGTGTGTCAAGTCAAGTCAAGTAAAGTAATTTATTTATATAACACATTTAAAACAACAGATGTTGACCCAAAGTGCTTTTCCGATTGAGGCAGTGAATATATATATATATAGACCTGTATATAAAACACTTAGACTCACCTACAAAGTTAAGAAACACTAAGTAAAACCAACAAACTAATTTAAGACACAATTAGAGGATGTTGAAAAATGTATTAAGTGTGGACTTGACAAAAAACCATGGGGCCAACCTCGGACTGAATTAAAAACAAGAGGAAAAAGATGGATGTTTTAATTTGATAAAAAATTGTCAATGGTGGTGGACTTAATATGGGATGGGAGATCATTCCAGAGCCTGGGGGCAGCAACGAAAAAAGCTTGGTCGCCTTTGGTTTTAAGGCGTGAGTTGGGGACTGTGAGAAGATGGTGTGATGATTACCTAAGTGACCTGGGGGCAGAGTATGGGATTAGCAGATCAGTAATGTATTGTGGAGCTAATCCATTGATGGCTTTAAAAACAAATGGTAACATTTTAAAAGCAATTCTGCATTTCACAGGTAGCCAGTCCAGCTGGGCTAAGACAGGAGTGATGTGATGACTGTTCTTTGTACCGTTTGTTAAAATCCTGGCAGCTGCATTCTGAACCATTTGTAGTCTAGCCAGGGTGGAACGGGTCAACCCCACGTATAGGGAGTTGCAGTAATCCAGCCGAGAGGTTATACAAGCATGAATAAGTTTCCAGGTTCTTATAACAATGGCTTTAATTTGGCTATGGTTCTAAGCTGATAAAAGCTGTCTTTCACAACATTACCGACTTGTTTGTTAAAATTCAAAGAAGTGTCCAAGAACACACCAAGATTTCCGACTTCATTGTGCAAATTTGCAGACAGGGGACCAAGCGCATTGCTTAGGCTGGAGACAGAGCTAGGAGGGCCAAAAATAATTACATCAGTTTTGTTCTCATTTAGTTGTATAGGAAGTTCCTTGCCGTCCAGCATTTGACATTGTCTAGACAGTTGAAAAGGTTGTTCAATAAGCAAGTGCTGTGTAACTGTTAGGAAAAGCTGTGTGTCATCCGCATAACAGTGATATAAAATGTTGTATTTCTCAAAGATGCATGTATAAAGAAAATAAAAGAGGCCCTAAGATTGATCCTTGGGGGATGCTACAGTTAATGAGAGCTGGGGATGAGGAACAGTTTCCCATTTTGACTGAAAATGTTCTTCCTCTCAGGTAGGAGGTAAACCATGTTAGCACTGGGCCCTGTAGATCAACTTCAACCCCCAAACGTTTTAAAAGGATGTCATGATCGACAGTGTCAAATGCTGCGCTGAGATCGAGCAGGAATAAAATGGCACAAGAACCAGAGTCGACAGAGAGAAGTTATGGACCGTCAACAGAGCGGATTTGGTACTATGCCGCGCTCTGAAAACAAACTGGAATTTGTCAAAGATGTTGAATGAGTTTAAGTAGGAGAAGACCTGGGAGAAAACAACTTTTTCCAAAATCTTAGAGATAAAAGATAGCTTGGAGATAGGCCTGTAGTCTTTATGGTCACTAGGCTAGGTTTCTTAGGGGTTGCACAGTTGCCTGTCTAAAACCAGAAGGGAAAACTCCATTTGTTAAAGAGCTGTTAATAATAGCCGAAATAAGGGGGCAGATTATGATAAAACCTCCTTGAAGAGGCGTGACGGTATAACATCTAAGGGACAATAGGTGCATGTGAGACCACCTCAGAAAGCTGGGAGGACGACACTGGTTGAAACTGCTGGAGGCAGCTGACTGGATGATGAGCCTCTGAGGGATCAGAGTCTGGGGGTGAGATGTGAGATCTTATATTGTCAATTTTATCAATGAAGTAATTCAGAAACATCTCACAGGTTACCGTAGTAGAAGCAGAGGTATCAAGAGCAGCAGCAGCAGGGTTTAAGATGGAGTTAAATGTGTTGAACAGCTGTGTGTGTGTGTGTGTGTGTGTGTGTGTGTGTGTGTGTGTGTGTGTGTGTGTGTGTGTGTGTGTGTGTGTGTGTGTGTGTGTGTGTGTGTGTGTGTGTGTGTGTGTGTGTGTGTGTGTGTGTGTGTGTGTGTGTGTGTGTGTGTGTGTGTGTGTGTGTGTGTGTGTGTTTATAGGAATCATTATTATTAAGATCATTTTGGATCCAAAGATATATTTTGTATTCAGACATGACAGCGTTTTTTATCAGAATATTTCATTGCCTTAAAATCAGTTGGATATTTTCATGATTTTATTCAGCTCACTATGTTTTTGTGACATTCATATGGGATTTTATTCATTCATATATCAAACTTATAAACAAGTCCAAGGCTGTTGTTTTGTCAAAGGCCTTTGTGTCCTTTGCTATTTAAGAATGTGCCATCTAGAATCCAGAATCTAAATCATGAGGTCATATGAACGAATGTTTTATATGGAAGCTTCTAAACATCCGTAATATTCCTGCTTTGAACTCTAAGGGACGCTGTTGGTCAGGGAAACACATCGTCTATGTTCACTAGATGTGAGTTGTAGCTTCCCATCCATTTAACTGCGATAGAGGAGAACAGAACCGCAACGACGCATTCAGGGTGGAGCTTGACTGAGATGCTTTGGCTTCGATACTCTTACTGTTGTTTAAAGGGAATTTAAATCAGATAGAGGCATTCATTATCTTCACCAGGACGTGGATTTCTTATTTTCTTATTTTGTGGAAAGCCGAGTTTCGTCGAGGATTTTATCCGATTGAAAAATGGCGTTACGCCATGACGGATGGAAAGGCTGGTGTTCGTGTCGGAGTCAAATGTGGATTATTTTTATTTATTTATCCCTTTTTATCAAAATCGCCTTTTGCCAGATTCGCTATTCTATCCCAGAGGAGATGAAAAAAGGGTCTCTTATTGGCAACGTTGCGCAGGATTTAGGGCTGGATCTGAAAAGGCTTCGTTCAGGCCGAGCAAGAATCTTGACGGGAGAAAGCCCTCAATACGCCGATCTGAAGACAGACAAAGGGATTCTAGTCGTGAATGAGAGGATGGACCGAGAGCAGCTTTGTGGAGACGTTACACCTTGTAGCTTCAGCTTCGAAATCATCTTGGAAAATCCTATTGAACTGCATCGTGTAATAATCGAAATATTGGACGTTAATGACCATCCCCCTGCTTTTAAAAATACAAACATAGGTCTGGAAATAAGCGAATCAGCTACAGTAGGTTCTCGTTTTATTTTAGAAAGCGCAGATGATCCTGATGTAGGGCCTAACAGTTTGCAAAAATATATGTTGACCACGAACGACAATTTCATTCTTAAACAACATTCTAACGCAGATGGACGCAAATTTGCGGAAATGATTCTACAGAAATCTTTAGACCGAGAGATTAATCCTCATATTTCATTAAAGCTGATAGCAGTCGACGGAGGAACTCCTCAGAGATCTGGTACAGTAAATATAGACATCACTGTTCTAGATGCCAATGATAATGCTCCCGTTTTTAACCAGTCGGTGTACAGAGCTATAGTGATAGAGAATGCGCCAATTGGAACGTATATTGCGACTGTGAATGCTTCAGATTCTGACACTGGTTCCAATGGACTGGTGACTTACTATTTTGCTGACCTGAGAGCTGGTTTAAATGATTTATTTAATGTTGACGGTATATCTGGTAAACTTACTGTTACTGGTAAAATTGACTTTGAAAAAGATAAAAAATATGAAATAAGAGTTGGGGCACGAGATCAGGGTGGATTAAATGATGCCAGCAACGTAATAATTGAAGTAATTGACGTCAATGATAACGCTCCAGTAATTAGTGTGATGTCATTCTCTAGTCCTGTATCAGAAGACGCCCCTACAGGTACCACCATAGCTGTAATCAATGTAAAAGATTCTGATTCAGAGAAAAATGGACAGATAAAATGTTCAATTGATTCAAAACTCCCATTTAAAATTCAGTCCTCTTTAACAAATTATTACAACTTGCTCTCAGATGCAGTTTTTGACCGTGAAACCATGTCAGAATACAACATAACCATCACTGCTACAGATTCAGGGTCTCCTCCCTTATCCAGCGCTACAACTTTAAGGCTTATTATTTCTGATGTGAACGACAATGCTCCAATATTCACTAAAAAGAGCTTTTCAGCTCAGATTGTAGAGAATAATGAGTCAGGAGTGTCGATATTTACCGTCAGCGCTCGAGACGCCGACTGGAATCAAAACGCCAGAGTGTCGTATCTTCTGGAGGACACGCAGGTCAACGGTAGTCCAGCCTCTACTCATGTTTCTATCAACTCTGAGACTGGAGTTTTATATGCAGCGCGCTCCTTTGATTATGAACAAATCAAATCACTACAACTAGTTGTTAAAGCACAAGATGGAGGCTCTCCTCCCCTCAGTAGTAATGTGAGTGTTAAGATACTGATCCAGGACCAGAACGACAACGCCCCTCAGGTTCTGTACCCGGTCCAGACCGGTGGTTCTCTGGTGGCTGAAATGGTGCCTCGTTCAGCCGATGTGGGCTATCTGGTCACTAAAGTGGTGGCTGTTGATGTGGACTCTGGACAGAATGCCTGGCTCTCCTATAAACTACAGAAAGCCACAGACAGGGCGCTGTTTGAAGTGGGCTTACAGAATGGAGAAATAAGAACTATCCGCCAAGTCACAGATAAAGATGCTGTGAAACAAAGACTGACTGTTATAGTGGAGGACAACGGACAGCCCTCTCGTTCAGCTACAGTCATTGTTAACGTGGCGGTGGCGGACAGCTTCCCTGAAGTGCTCTCGGAGTTCACTGACTTTACACACGACAAGGAGTACAATGACAACCTGACTTTCTACTTGGTCTTGGCTTTGGCTGTAGTTTCCTTTCTCTTCATCACGTGTTTAGTGGTTATCATATCAGTGAAGATCTACAGATGGAGACAGTCTCGTACCCTGTATCATTCCAATCTCCCGGTGATTCCATATTATCCACCACGTTACTCAGACACTTTGGGGACAGCAGGGACTCTCCAGCACGTGTACAATTACGAAGTGTGCAGGACCACTGACTCCAGAAAGAGTGACTGTAAGTTTGGCGGAGCTGGTAGTCAGAACGTTCTGATAATGGACCCCAGTTCTACAGGAACCATGCAGCGAATTCAGAGTGAAAAGAGCATCCTGGACGAACCAGACTCTCCACTAGAGGTGAGTTTATCAGATGTCACTGGACACCAATGTGGATTTTGTAGCACATAAGTACCTTTCAGCACCACTAAGAAGGACAGCTCCCTTGAAAGATAAGTGCATGGAGGCTGATCAATATACATTTTTGGAATGTGGCAAATTTACATTCAATATTGACTATGACAATTGCTCTTTATAACAGACAAATATATATGTAGCCATCCATCTGTTTGCTGTCCTATCTTGCTTGCTGGCGTTTTTGTGTGTGTGTGTGTGTGTGTGTGTGTGTGTGTGTGTGTGTGTGTGTGTGTGTGTGTGTGTGTGTGTGTGTGTGTGTGTGTGTGTGTGTGTGTGTGTGTGTGTGTGTGTGTGTGTGTGTGTGTGTGTGTGTGTGCATATATTGGAATCATTATTATTAAGATCATTTTGTTTCCAAAGATACATTTATTAATTATACAAAGCATATTTTTTATATCAGAATGTTTCATTGAATTCAAATCAGTTGGATATTTTTATGATTTAATTCAACTTACTAAGTATTTGTGACATTAATTGGGATTTTCTATATTCATATATTAAACCTATAAACAAGTTCAAGGCGGTTGTTTGTCATAGGCTTATTTGTCCATTACTATTTATAAATGTTCAATCTACGTTCCAGAATCAATAGGCTACATCTAAATCATGAGGTCATATGAACAAATGTTTGATATGGAAGCTTCTAAACAATTCTTTATATCCCTGCTTTGAACTCTAAGGGACGCTGTTGGTCAGGGAAACAAATCGTCTATGTTCACTAGATGTGAGTTGTAGCTTCCCATCATTTTAACTGCGATAGAGGAGAACAGAACCGCAACGACGCATTCAGGGTGGAGCTTGACGGAGATGCTCTGGCTTCGAAACTCATACTGTTGTTTAAAGGGAATTTAAATAGAATAGAGACATTTACTATCTTCACCAGGACGTGGATTTATAATTGAACTATTGTGTGGATATCCGATTTTGTCGAGGATTTGATCCTATTGGAAAATGGCGTTACGCCATGACGGGTGGAAAGGCTGCTGTTCGTGTCGGAGTCAAATATGGATTATTTTCATCTATTTCTTGCTTTTTGTCAACGTTGCCATTTGCCAGATTCGCTATACTATTCCAGAGGAGATGAAAAAGGGGTCTCTTATTGGCAACGTAGCGCAGGATTTAGGGCTGGATCTGAAAAGGCTTCGTTCAGGACGAGCAAGAATCTTGACGGGAGAAAGCCCTCAATACGCCGATCTGAAGACAGACAAAGGGATTCTAGTCGTGAATGAGAGGATGGACCGAGAGCAGCTTTGTGGCGACGTTACACCTTGTAGCTTCAGCTTCGAAATCATCTTGGAAAATCCAATCGAGCTTCATCGTGTGATTATCGAGATATTGGACATCAATGATAATACTCCTGTTTTTAAAAGTAAACATATTGTTTTAGAAATAAGTGAAATTGCTGCAGTGGGTTCTCCTTTTGATTTAGAAAATGCGGATGACCCTGATGTAGGTGTAAATAGTTTGCAAAATTATATGCTATCAGCTAACGACCATTTCATTCTTAAACAGCATGTCAACACAGATGGAAGCAAATTCGCAGAAATGCTTCTCCAGAAACCGTTAGATAGAGAGATAAATCCTCGTATTTCCTTAAAGCTGATCGCGGTTGACGGAGGAACTCCACAGAGATCTGGTACAGTAAATATAGACATCACTGTTCTAGATGTTAATGATAATGCTCCCGTTTTTAACCAATCAGTGTACAGAGCTACAGTGATAGAGAATGCGCCCATTGGGACTTATATAACGACGGTTAATGCGTCAGACGCGGATGCTGGCTCTAATGGATTGGTGACTTACTATTTCTCTAATCTAAAAGGAGGATTGGCAGATTTATTCACGATTGACAATGTGTCTGGTAAAATATCAGTTACTGGTAAAATTGACTTTGAGAAAGATAGAAAATATGAAATAAGAGTTGGAGCGAAAGATCAGGGTGGCTTGAATGATGGCTGTAAAGTAATAATTGAAGTAATTGACGTCAATGATAACGCTCCAGTAATTAATGTGATGTCATTCTCTAGTCCTGTTTCAGAAGACGCCCCTACAGGTACCACCATAGCTTTAATCAATGTAAAAGATTCTGATTCAGAGAAAAACGGACAGATAACATGTTCAATTGATTCAAAACTCCCATTTAAAATACAGTCCTCTTTAACAAATTATTACAACTTGCTCTCAGACGCAGTTTTTGACCGTGAAACCATGTCAGAATACAACATAACCATCACTGCTACAGACTCAGGGTCTCCTCCCTTATCCAGTGCTACAACTTTAAGGCTTATTATTTCTGATGTGAACGACAACGCTCCAATATTCACTAAAAAGAGCTTTTCAGCTCAGATTGTAGAGAATAATGAGTCAGGAGTGTCGATATTTACCGTCAGCGCTCGAGACGCCGACTGGAATCAAAACGCCAGAGTGTCGTATCTTCTGGAGGACACGCAGGTCAACGGTAGTCCAGCCTCTACTCATGTTTCTATCAACTCTGAGACTGGAGTTTTATATGCAGCGCGCTCCTTTGATTATGAACAAATCAAATCACTACAACTAGTTGTTAAAGCTCAAGATGGAGGCTCTCCTCCCCTCAGTAGTAATGTGAGTGTGAAGATACTGATCCAGGACCAGAACGACAACGCCCCTCAGGTTCTGTACCCGGTCCAGACCGGTGGTTCTCTGGTGGCTGAAATGGTGCCTCGTTCAGCAGATGTGGGCTATCTGGTCACTAAAGTGGTGGCTGTTGATGTGGACTCTGGACAGAACGCCTGGCTCTCCTATAAACTACAGAAAGCCACAGACAGGGCGCTGTTTGAAGTGGGCTTACAGAATGGAGAAATAAGAACTATCCGCCAAGTCACCGATAAAGATGCTGTGAAACAAAGACTGACTGTTATAGTGGAGGACAACGGACAGCCCTCTCGTTCAGCTACAGTCATTGTTAACGTGGCGGTGGCGGACAGCTTCCCTGAAGTGCTCTCGGAGTTCACTGACTTTACACACGACAAGGAGTACAATGACAACCTGACTTTTTACTTAGTCTTGGCTTTGGCTGTAGTTTCCTTTCTCTTCATCACGTGTCTAGTGGTTATCATATCAGTGAAGATCTACAGATGGAGACAGTCTCGTACCCTGTATCATTCCAATCTCCCGGTGATTCCATATTATCCACCACGTTACTCAGACACTTTGGGGACAGCAGGGACTCTCCAGCACGTGTACAATTACGAGGTGTGCAGGACCACTGACTCCAGAAAGAGTGACTGTAAGTTTGGCGGAGCTGGTAGTCAGAACGTTCTGATAATGGACCCCAGTTCTACAGGAACCATGCAGCGAATACAGAGTGAAAAGAGCATCCTGGACGAACCAGACTCTCCACTAGAGGTGAGTTTATCAGATGTCACTGGACACCAATGTGGATTTTGTAGCACATTAGTACTTTCAGCACCACTAAGAAGGACAGCTCCCTTGAAAGATAAGTGCATGGAGGCTGATAAATATTCATTTTTGGAATGTGACAAATTGACGTTCAATATTCATTTTGACATTGCTCTTTATAACAAACAAGAAGATATGAATCTTGTTGCTGTCCTATCTTGCTTGCTGGTGTGTGTGTGTGTGTGTGTGTGTGTGTGTGTGTGTGTGTGTGTGTGTGTGTGTGTGTGTGTGTGTGTGTGTGTGTGTGTGTGTGTGTGTGTGTGTGTGTGTGTGTGTGTGTGTGTGTGTGTGTGTGTGTTTGTAGGAATCATTATTATAAAGATGGTATTCTTTCCAAAGATACGTTTTCTCATTAGACATGGCATTGATTGTTTCATTGAATTAATATCAGTTGAATATTTTCATGATTTATTTCTGCTCACTATGTAATTGTGACATTAATTGGGATTTTCTATATTCATGTATAAAACCTATAAACATGTTCAAGGCGGGTTTTTTTTGTCATAGGCCTATTTGTCCTTTGCTATTTACGAATGTGCCATCTAGTATAAATCATGAGGTCAAATGAACGAATGTTTGATTGGAAGCTTCTAAAAATCCTTTATATTCCTGCTTTGAACTCTAAGGGACGCTGTTGCTCAGGGAAACAAATCGTCTATGTTCACTAGATGTGAGTTGTAGCTTCCCATCCTTTTAACTGCGATAGAGGAGAACAGAACCGCAACGACGCATTCAGGGTGGAGCTTGACGGAGATGCTCGCTTCGAAACTCATACTGTTGTTAAAAGGGAATTTAAATAAGATAGAGACATTCATTATCTTCACCAGGACGTGGATTTCTTATTTTTTTATTTTGTGGAAACCCGAGTTTCGTCGAGGATTGGATCATATTGAAAAATGGCGTTACGCCATGACGGGTGGAAAGGCTGCTGTTCCTGTCGGAGTCAAATATGGATTATTTTCCTTTATTTCTTGCTTTTTGTCAACGTTGCCATTTGCCAGATTCGCTATTCTATTCCAGAGGAGATGAAAAAGGGGTCTCTTATTGGCAACGTAGCGCAGGATTTAGGGCTGGATCTGAAAAGGCTTCGTTCAGGCCGAGCAAGAATCTTGACGGGAGAAAGCCCTCAATACGCCGATCTGAAGACAGACAAAGGGATTCTAGTCGTGAATGAGAGGATGGACCGAGAGCAGCTTTGTGGAGACGTTACACCTTGTAGCTTCAGCTTCGAAATCATCTTGGAAAATCCTATCGAACTGCATCGTGTGATAATCGAAATATTGGACGTTAATGACCATCCACCTTCATTTAAAAATACAAACATAGGTCTGGAAATAAGCGAGTCGGCTACAGTAGGTTCTCGTTTTATTTTAGAAAGCGCAGATGATCCTGATGTAGGGCCTAACAGTTTGCAAAATATATGTTAACCACGAACGACAATTTCATTCTTAAACAACATTCTAACGCAGATGGACGCAAATTTGCGGAAATGATTCTGCAGAAATCTTTAGACCGAGAGAGTAATCCTCATCTTTCATTAAAGCTGATAGCAGTCGACGGAGGAACTCCTCAGAGATCTGGTACAGTAAATATAGACATCACTGTTCTAGATGTTAATGATAATTCTCCCGTTTTTAACCAGTCGGTGTACAGAGCTACAGTGATAGAGAATGCGCCAATTGGAACGTATATTGCGACGGTGAATGCTTCCGATTCTGACACTGGATTGAATGGTTTGGTGACTTACTATTTTGCTGACCTGAGAGCTGGTTTAAATGGTTTATTTAATGTTGACGGTATATCTGGTAAACTTACTGTTACTGGTAAAATTGACTTTGAAAAAGAAAAAAATATGAAATTAGAGTTGGGGCACGAGATCAGGGTGGATTAAATGATGCCAGCAACGTAATAATTGAAGTAATTGACGTCAATGATAACGCTCCAGTAATTAGTGTGATGTCATTCTCTAGTCCTGTATCAGAAGACGCCCCTACAGGTACCACCATAGCTGTAATCAATGTAAAAGATTCTGATTCAGAGAAAAACGGACAGATAACATGTTCAATTGATTCAAAACTCCCATTTAAAATACAGTCCTCTTTAACTAATTATTACAACTTGCTCTCAGACGCAGTTTTTGACCGTGAAACCATGTCAGAATACAACATAACCATCACTGCTACAGACTCAGGGTCTCCTCCCTTATCCAGCGCTACAACTTTAAGGCTTATTATTTCTGATGTGAACGACAACGCTCCAATATTCACTAAAAAGAGCTTTTCAGCTCAGATTGTAGAGAATAATGAGTCAGGAGTGTCGATATTTACCGTCAGCGCTCGAGACGCCGACTGGAATCAAAACGCCAGAGTGTCGTATCTTCTGGAGGACACGCAGGTCAACGGTAGTCCAGCCTCTACTCATGTTTCTATCAACTCTGAGACTGGAGTTTTATATGCAGCGCGCTCCTTTGATTATGAACAAATCAAATCACTACAACTAGTTGTTAAAGCTCAAGATGGAGGCTCTCCTCCCCTCAGTAGTAATGTGAGTGTGAAGATACTGATCCAGGACCAGAACGACAACGCCCCTCAGGTTCTGTACCCGGTCCAGACCGGTGGTTCTCTGGTGGCTGAAATGGTGCCTCGTTCAGCAGATGTGGGCTATCTGGTCACTAAAGTGGTGGCTGTTGATGTGGACTCTGGACAGAACGCCTGGCTCTCCTATAAACTACAGAAAGCCACAGACAGGGCGCTGTTTGAAGTGGGCTTACAGAATGGAGAAATAAGAACTATCCGCCAAGTCACCGATAAAGATGCTGTGAAACAAAGACTGACTGTTATAGTGGAGGACAACGGACAGCCCTCTCGTTCAGCTACAGTCATTGTTAACGTGGCGGTGGCGGACAGCTTCCCTGAAGTGCTCTCGGAGTTCACTGACTTTACACACGACAAGGAGTACAATGACAACCTGACTTTTTACTTAGTCTTGGCTTTGGCTGTAGTTTCCTTTCTCTTCATCACGTGTCTAGTGGTTATCATATCAGTGAAGATCTACAGATGGAGACAGTCTCGTACCCTGTATCATTCCAATCTCCCGGTGATTCCATATTATCCACCACGTTACTCAGACACTTTGGGGACAGCAGGGACTCTCCAGCACGTGTACAATTACGAGGTGTGCAGGACCACTGACTCCAGAAAGAGTGACTGTAAGTTTGGCGGAGCTGGTAGTCAGAACGTTCTGATAATGGACCCCAGTTCTACAGGAACCATGCAGCGAATTCAGAGTGAAAAGAGCATCCTGGACGAACCAGACTCTCCACTAGAGGTGAGTTTATCAGATGTCACTGGACAGGAATGTTGATTTTGTAGCACATTAGTACTTTTCAGCACAACTAAGAAGGACAGCTCCCATGAAAGATGAGCGCATGGAGGCTGATAAATATACATTTTTGGAATGTGGTTCAATATGCATTATGACAATTGCTCTTTATAACGGACAAGTAGATATGTAGCCATCCATCTGTTTGGTGTCGTCCTATCTTGCTTGTGTGTGTGTGTGTGTGTGTGTGTGTGTGTGTGTGTGTGTGTGTGTGTGTGTGTGTGTGTGTGTGTGTGTGTGTGTGTGTGTGTGTGTGTGTGTGTGTGTGTGTGTGTGTGTGTGTGTGTGTGTGTGTGTGTGTGTGTGTAAGAATCGTTATTATTAAGATCATTTTGTATTCAGACATGGCAGCTTTTTTTATCAGAATGTTTCATTGAGTTAAAATCAGTTAGATATTGTCATCATTGAATTCAGCTCACTATGTTTTTGTGACATTAATTGGGATTTTCTATTTTCATATATAAAAATCTATAACCAAGATCAAGGCAGTTTTTTGTCATAGGCTTAGGTGTCCTTTGATATTCAAGAATATGCAACTACGTTGGGAATCCAGAATATAATCTACATCTAAATCATGAGGTCATATGAACGAATTGTTGATATAGAAGCTTCTAAACAATCTGTTAAATTCCTGCTTTGAACTCTAAGGGACGCTGTTGGTCAGGGAAACAATCGTCTATGTTCACTAGATGTGAGTTGTAGCTTCCCATCATTTTAACTGCGATAGAGGAGAACAGAACCGCAACGACGCATTCAGGGTGGAGCTTGACGGAGAGGATTTGGCTTCGCAACTCATACTGTTGTTTAAAGGGAATTTAAATGAGATAGCGACATTTATTATCTTCACTGGGACGTGTATTTCTTATTTTCTTATTTTGTGGAAACACGAGTTTCGTCGAGGATTTGATCCTATTGAAAAATGGCGTTACGCCAGTGACGGATGGAAAGGCTGCTCTTCGTGTCGGAGTCAAATATGGATTATTTTTCTATATTTCGTGTTTTTATCAACATCGCCATTTGCCAGATTCGCTATTCTATTCCAGAGGAGATGAAAAAGGGGTCTCTTATTGGCAACGTAGCGCAGGATTTAGGGCTGGATCTGAAAAGGCTTCGTTCAGGCCGAGCAAGAATCTTGACGGGAGAAAGCCCTCAATACGCCGATCTGAAGACAGACAAAGGGATTCTAGTCGTGAATGAGAGGATGGACCGAGAGCAGCTTTGTGGAGACGTTACACCTTGTAGCTTCAGCTTCGAAATCATCTTGGAAAATCCAATCGAACTGCATCGTGTTATAATAGAAATATTAGACATCAATGATCACCCTCCAGCTTTTAAAAATAGAAACACAAATCTGGAGATTAGCGAGTCCGCTATCGTTGGTTCTCGTTTTAGTTTAGAAAGTGCAGATGATCCTGATGTAGGGCCTAACAGTTTGCACAATTATATGTTGACTCCGAACGAATATTTTATTCTCAAACAACATTCCAATGCCGATGGCAGCAAATTCGCCGAAATGATTCTGCAGAAATTGTTGGACAGAGAAAATCATCCTCATCTTTCACTAAAGCTGATAGCAGTCGACGGTGGAACTCCTCTGAGATCTGGTACAGTAAATATAGACATCGCTGTTCTAGATGTTAATGATAATGCTCCCGTTTTTAACCAATCAGTGTACAGAGCTACAGTGATAGAGAACGCGCTCATTGGGACTTATATAACGACGGTTAATGCGTCAGACGCGGATGCTGGGTCTAATGGTTTAGTGACTTACTATTTCTCTAACATAAAGGGGGGTTTAGCTGATTTGTTTATTATTGACAGTGCGTCCGGTAAAATATCAGTAACTGGTAGAATTGACTTTGAAAAAGATAGAAAATATGAAATAAGAGTTGGAGCAAAAGATCAGGGTGGCCTGGATGATACAAGTAAAGTAATAATTGAAGTAGTTGACGTTAATGATAATGCTCCAGTAATTAGTGTGATGTCATTCTCTAGTCCTGTTTCAGAAGACGCCCCTACAGGTACCACCATAGCTGTAATCAATGTAAAAGATTCTGATTCAGAGAAAAACGGACAGATAACATGTTCAATAGATACAAAACTCCTATTTAAAATACAGTCCTCTTTAAGTAATTATTACAACTTGCTCTCAGATGCAGTTTTTGACCGTGAAACCATGTCAGAATACAACATAACCATCACTGCTACAGACTCAGGGTCTCCTCCCTTATCCAGTGCTACAACTTTAAGGCTTATTATTTCTGATGTGAACGACAATGCTCCAATATTCACTAAAAAGAGCTTTTCAGCTCAGATTGTAGAGAATAATGAGTCAGGAGTGTCGATATTTACCGTCAGCGCTCGAGACGCCGACTGGAATCAAAACGCCAGAGTGTCGTATCTTCTGGAGGACATGCAGGTCAACGGTAGTCCAGCCTCTACTCATGTTTCTATCAACTCTGAGACTGGAGTTTTATATGCAGCGCGCTCCTTTGATTATGAACAAATCAAATCACTACAACTAGTTGTTAAAGCTCAAGATGGAGGCTCTCCTCCCCTCAGCAGTAATGTGAGTGTTAAGATACTGATCCAGGACCAGAACGACAACGCCCCTCAGGTTCTGTACCCGGTCCAGACCGGTGGTTCTCTGGTGGCTGAAATGGTGCCTCGTTCAGCCGATGTGGGCTATCTGGTCACTAAAGTGGTGGCTGTTGATGTGGACTCTGGACAGAACGCCTGGCTCTCCTATAAA
>CM051001.1:27974787-28042565 GCA_027704905.1 Muraenolepis orangiensis
CAGATCGGCGTATTGAGGGCTTTCTCCCGTCAAGATTCTTGCTCGGCCCGAACGAAGCCTTTTCAGATCCAGCCCTAAATCCTGCGCTACGTTGCCAATAAGAGACCCCTTTTTCATCTCCTCTGGAATAGAATAGCGAATCTGGCAAAAGGCAACGTTGTCTAAAAACAAGAAATGTAGAAAAATAATCCATATTTGACTCCGACACGAACAGCAGCCTTTCCATCCGTCATGGCGTAACGCCATTTTTCAATATGATCAAATATTCGACGAAATTCTGGTTTCCACTAAATAAGAAAATTAGAAATCCACGTCCCGGTGAAGATAATGAATGTCTCTATTCAATTTAAATTCCCTTTAAACAACAGTATGAGTTTCGAAGCGAGCATCTCCGTCAAGCTCCACCCTGAATGCGTCGTCGCGGTTCTGTTCTCCTCTATCGCAGTTAAAAGGATGGGAAGCTACAACTCACATCTAGTGAACATAGACGATGTGTTTCCCTGACCAACAGCGTCCCTTAGAGTTCAAAGCAGGAATATAAAGAATTGTTTAGAAGCTTCCATATCAAACATTCGTTCATATGACTTCATGATTTAGATGTAGCCTATTCTTGATTCTGGAACGTAGATTGAAGATTCGTAAATAGTAAAGGACAAATAAGCCTATGACAAACAACCGCCTTGAACTTGTTATAGGTTTAATATATGAATATAGAAAATCCCAATTAATGTCACAAATACTTAGTAAGTTGAATTAAATGCTAAAAATATCCAACTGATTTGAATTCAATGAAACTTTCTGATATAAAAAAGATGCTTTGTATAATTAGAAAATGTATCTTTGGAAACAAAATGATCTTAATAATAATGATTCCATCCCAACACACACACACACACACACACACACACACACACACACACACACACACACACACACACACACACACACACACACACACACACACACACACACACACACACACACACACACACACACACACACACACACACACACGCCAGCAAGCAAGATAGGGCAGAAAACAGATGGATGGCTACATATCTTCTTGTTCGTTATAAAGAGCAATTGTCATAATGCATATTGAACGCAAATTTGCCACATTCCAAAAATAAATATTGATCAGCCTCCATGCGCTCATCTTTCAGGGGAGCTGTCCTTCTTAGTGGTGCTGAAAAGTACTAATGTGCTACAAAATCAACATTGATGTCCAGTGACATCTGATAAACTCACCTCTAGTGGAGAGTCTGGTTCGTCCAGGATGCTCTTTTCACTCTGTATTCGCTGCATGGTTCCTGTAGAACTGGGGTCCATTATCAGAACGTTCTGACTACCAGCTCCGCCAAACTTACAGTCACTCTTTCTGGAGTCAGTGGTCCTGCACACCTCGTAATTGTACACGTGCTGGAGAGGCCCTGCTGTCCCCAAAGTGTCTGAGTAACGTGGTGGATAATATGGAATCACCGGGAGATTGGAATGATACAGGGTACGAGACTGTCTCCATCTGTAGATCTTCACTGATATGATAACCACTAGACACGTGATGAAGAGGAAGGAAACTACAGCCAAAGCCAAGACTAAGTAAAAAGTCAGGTTGTCATTGTACTCCTTGTCGTGTGTAAAGTCAGTGAACTCCGAGAGCACTTCAGGGAAGCTGTCCGCCACCGCCACGTTAACAATGACTGTAGCTGAACGAGAGGGCTGTCCGTTGTCCTCCACTATAACAGTCAGTCTTTGTTTCACAGCATCTTTATCGGTGACTTGACGGATAGTTCTTATTTCTCCATTCTGTAAGCCCACTTCAAACAGCGCCCTGTCTGTGGCTTTCTGTAGTTTATAGGAGAGCCAGGCGTTCTGTCCAGAGTCCACATCAACAGCCACCACTTTAGTGACCAGATAGCCCACATCTGCTGAACGAGGCACCATTTCAGCCACCAGAGAACCACCGGTCTGGACCGGGTACAGAACCTGAGGGGCGTTGTCGTTCTGGTCCTGGATCAGTATCTTAACACTCACATTACTGCTGAGGGGAGGAGAGCCTCCATCTTGAGCTTTAACAACTAGTTGTAGTGATTTGATTTGTTCATAATCAAAGGAGCGCGCTGCATATAAAACTCCAGTCTCAGAGTTGATAGAAACATGAGTAGAGGCTGGACTACCGTTGACCTGCGTGTCCTCCAGAAGATACGACACTCTGGCGTTTTGATTCCAGTCGGCGTCTCGAGCGCTGACGGTAAATATCGACACTCCTGACTCATTATTCTCTACAATCTGAGCTGAAAAGCTCTTTTTAGTGAATATTGGAGCATTGTCGTTCACATCAGAAATAATAAGCCTTAAAGTTGAAGCGCTGGATAAGGGAGGAGACCCTGAGTCTGTAGCAGTGATGGTTATGTTGTATTCTGACATGGTTTCACGGTCAAAAACTGCGTCTGATAGCAAGTTGTAGTAGTTTGGTAAAAAAGACAGTATTTTAAAAGGTAGTTTTGAATCTATTGAACATGTTATCAGTCCATTTTTTTCTGAATCTGAATCTTTGACATTGATAACAGCTATGGTCATGCCAGTTGGAGCATCTTCTGATATAGGGGTGGAGAATGACATCACATTAATGACTGGAACGTTATCATTGACGTCAATTACTTCAATAATCACTTTACTAGCGTCATTAAGTCCACCCTGATCTTTTGCTCCAACTCTTATTTCATATTTTCTATCTTTCTCAAAGTCAACTTTACCAGTAACTAATATGTTACCAAACGATTGGTCAATATTAAATACATTTGCTAATCCTCCTTTTAAGTTAGAGAAATAGTAAGTCACCAATCCATTGGAACCAGCATCCGCGTCTGACGCATTAACCGTCGTTATATAAGTCCCAATTGGCGCATTCTCTATCACTGTAGCTCTGTACACAGACTGGTTAAAAACGGGAGCATTATCATTAACATCTAGAACTGTGATGTATATATTTACTGTACCAGATCTCTGAGGAGTTCCACCGTCAACCGCGATCAGTTTTAACGATAGTTGAGGATTACCCTCTCGGTCTAATGGTTTCTGGAGAATCATTTCTGCAAATTTGTTTTCATCTGAGTTGGCATTTTGCCTAAGAACGAAATTTTCGTTAGGCGTTAAAACATAATTTTGCAAACTATTGGTCTCTACGTCCGGATCCTCCGCATTCTCTAAATCAAAACGAGATCCAACTGCAGCACTTTCACTAATGTCTAGAACAATGCGTTCATTTTTAAAAACCGGACTATGATCATTGATGTCCAATAGTTCTATTGTAACACGATGCAGTTCGATTGGGTTTTCTAAAATAATATCAAAGCTAATGCTACAAGGTGTAACGTCTCCACAAAGCTGCTCTCGGTCCATCCTCTCATTCACGACTAGAATCCCTTTGTCTGTCTTCAGATCGGCGTATTGAGGGCTTTCTCCCGTCAAGATTCTTGCTCGGCCTGAACGAAGCCTTTTCAGATCCAGCCCTAAATCCTGCGCTACGTTGCCAATAAGAGACCCCTTTTTCATCTCCTCCGGAATAGAATATCGGATCTGGCAAATGGCAACGTTGACAAAAAGCAAGAAATAGATGAAAATAATCCATATTTGACTCCGACACGAACAGCAGCCTTTCCACCCGTCATGGCGTACCGCCATTTTTCGATAGGATCAAATCCTAGACAGAACTCGTATATACACACAATAGGACAATTAGAAATCCACGTCCTGGTGAAGATAGTAAATGTCTCTATTCAATTTAAATTCCCTTTAAACAACAGTATGAGTTTCGAAGCGATCATCTCCGTCAAGCTCCACCCTGAATGCGTCGTTGCGGTTCTGTTCTCCTCTATCGCAGTTAAAAGGATGGGAAGCTACAACTCACATCTAGTGAACATAGACGATTTGTTTCCCTGAGCAACAGCGTCCCTTAGAGTTCAAAGCAGGGATTTAACAGATTGTTTAGAAGCTTCTATATCAACAATTCGTTCATATAACCTCATGATTTAAATGTAGCCTATATTATGGATTCCCAAACGTAGTTGCATATTCTTGAATAGCAAAGGACACATAAGCCTATGACAAAAAACTGCCTTGATTTTGGTTATAGGTTTTTATATATGAAAATAGAAAATCCCAAATAATGTCACAAAAATATAGTGAGCTGAATTCAATGATGACAATATCTAACTGATTTTAACTCAATGAAACATTCTGATAAAAAAAAGCTGCCATGTCTGAATACAAAACGTATCTTTGGATACAAAATTATCTTAATAATAACGACACACACACACACACACACACACACACACACACACACACACACACACACACACACACACACACACACACACACACACACACACACACACACACACACACACACACACACACACACACACACACACACACACACACGTACACGCACACTTAAACTCCTGCAAGCAAGATAGGACAGCAAACAGATGGCTGGCTACATATCTACTTGTCCGTTATAAATAGCAATTGTCATAATGCATATTGAACCTAAATTTACCATATTCCAAAAATGTATATTTATCAGTCTCCATGCGCTCATCTTTCAGGGGAGCTGTCCTTCTTAGTGGTTCTGAAAAGTACAAATGTGCAACAAAATCAACATTGATGTCCAGTGACATCTGATAAACTCACCTCTAGTGGAGAGTCTGGTTCGTCCAGGATGCTCTTTTCACTCTGTATTCGCTGCATGGTTCCTGTAGAACTGGGGTCCATTATCAGAATGTTCTGACTACCAGCTCCGCCGAACTTACAGTCACTCTTTCTGGAGTCAGTGGTCCTGCACACCTCGTAATTGTACACGTGCTGGAGAGTCCCTGCTGTCCCCAAAGTGTCTGAGTAACGTGGTGGATAATATGGAATCACCGGGAGATTGGAATGATACAGGGTACGAGACTGTCTCCATCTGTAGATCTTCACTGATATGATAACCACTAGACACGTGATGAAGAGAAAGGAAACTACAGCCAAAGCCAAGACTAAGTAAAAAGTCATGTTGTCATTGTACTCCTTGTCGTGTGTAAAGTCAGTGAACTCCGAGAGCACTTCAGGGAAGCTGTCCGCCACCGCCACGTTAACAATGACTGTAGCTGAACGAGAGGGCTGTCCGTTGTCCTCCACTATAACAGTCAGTCTTTGTTTCACAGCATCTTTATCGGTGACTTGGCGGATAGTTCTTATTTCTCCATTCTGTAAGCCCACTTCAAACAGCGCCCTGTCTGTGGCTTTCTGTAGTTTATAGGAGAGCCAGGCGTTCTGTCCAGAGTCCACATCAACAGCCACCACTTTAGTGACCAGATAGCCCACATCTGCTGAACGAGGCACCATTTCAGCCACCAGAGAACCACCGGTCTGGACCGGGTACAGAACCTGAGGGGCGTTGTCGTTCTGGTCCTGGATCAGTATCTTAACACTCACATTACTACTGAGGGGAGGAGAGCCTCCATCTTGTGCTTTAACAACTAGTTGTAGTGATTTGATTTGTTCATAATCAAAGGAGCGCGCTGCATATAAAACTCCAGTCTCAGAGTTGATAGAAACATGAGTAGAGGCTGGACTACCGTTGACCTGCGTGTCCTCCAGAAGATACGACACTCTGGCGTTTTGATTCCAGTCGGCGTCTCGAGCGCTGACGGTAAATATCGACACTCCTGACTCATTATTCTCTACAATCTGAGCTGAAAAGCTCTTTTTAGTGAATATTGGAGCATTGTCGTTCACATCAGAAATAATAAGCCTTAAAGTTGTAGCACTGGATAAGGGAGGAGACCCTGAGTCTGTAGCAGTGATGGTTATGTTGTATTCTGACATGGTTTCACGGTCAAAAACTGCATCTGAGAGCAAGTTGTAATAATTAGTTAAAGAAGACTGTATTTTAAATGGGAGTTTTGAATCAATTGAACAGGTTATCTGTCCGTTTTTCTCTGAATCAGCATCTTTTACATTGATTAAAGCTATGGTGGTACCTGTAGGGGCGTCTTCTGAAACAGGACTAGAGAATGACATCACATTAATTACTGGAGCGTTATCATTAACGTCAATTACCTCAATGATTACTTTACTGGCATCATCCAGGCCGCCCTGATCTTTTGCTCCAACTCTTATTTCATATTTTCTGTCTTTTTCATAGTCAATATTCCCAGAAACAGATACTTTACCAGACACAGTGTCAATATGGAACATACTTGCCAATCCTCCCTTTAGATTAGAGAAATAGTAAGTTACCAGACCATAAGACCCAGCATCCGCGTCTGACGCATTAACCGTCGTTATATAAGTTCCAATTAGCGCATTCTCTATCACTGTAGCTCTGTACACTGATTGGTTAAAAACGGGAGCATTATCATTGGCATCTAGAACTGTGATGTCTATATTTACTGTACCAGATCTCTGCGGAGTTCCTCCGTCAACTGCTATCAGCTTTAGAGAAAGATGAGGATTAATTTCTCTGTCTAATGGTTTTTGCAGAATCATTTCTGCGAATTTGCTGCCATCTGCGTTAGAATGTTGTTTGATAATGAAATGTTCGTTCGTGGTCAAAACATAATTGTGCAAACTGTTGGGGCCTACATCAGGATCATCTGCACTATCTAAATTAAAACGAGAACCTACGATAGCGGACTCACTTATTTCAAGATTTATGTTACTGTTTTTAAAAGAAGGATTATGATCATTGATATCCAATATTTCGATTATCACACGATGCAGTTCGATTGGATTTTCTAAGATGATTTCGAAGCTGAAGCTACAAGGTGTAACGTCTCCACAAAGCTGCTCTCGGTCCATCCTCTCATTCACGACTAGAATCCCTTTGTCTGTCTTCAGATCGGCGTATTGAGGGCTTTCTCCCGTCAAGATTCTTGCTCGGCCTGAAAGAAGCCTTTTCAGATCCAGCCCTAAATCCTGCGCTACGTTCCCAATAAGAGACCCCTTTTTCATCTCCTCTGGAATAGAATAGCGAATCTGGCAAAAGGCAACGTTGTCGAAAAACAAGAAATATAGAAAAATAATCCATATTTGACTCCGACACGAACAGCAGCCTTTCCACCCGTCATCGCGTAACGCCATTTTTCAATATGATTAAATGTTCGACGAAATTCTGGTTTCCACTAAATAAGAAAATTAGAAATCCACGTCCCGGTGAAGATAATAAATGTCTCTATTCAATTTAAATTCCCTTTAAACAACAGTATGAGTTTCGAAGCGAGCATCTCCGTCAAGCTCCACCCTGAATGCGTCGTTGCGGTTCTGTTCTCCTCTATCGCAGTTAAAAGGATGGGAAGCTACAACTCACGTCTAGTGAACATAGACGATTTGTTTCCCTGACCAACAGCGTCCCTTAGAGTACAAAGCAGGAATATAAAGAATGTTTTAGAAGCTTCCATATCAAACATTCGTTCATATGACCTCATGATTTAGATGTAGCCTATTATTGATTCTGGAACGTAGATTGAACATTCGTAAATAGTAAAGGACAAATAAGCCTATGACAAACAACCGCCTTGAACTTGTTTATAGGTTTAATATATGAATATAGAAAATCCCAATTAATGTCACAAATACTTAGTAAGTTGAATTAAATGCTAAAAATATCCAACTGATTTGAATTCAATAAAACATTCTGATATAAAAAAGATGCTTTGTATAATTAGAAAATGTATCTTTGGAAACAAAATGATCTTAATAATAATGATCCCAATACACACACACACACACACACACACACCACACACACACACACACACACACACACACACACACACACACACACACACACACACACACACACACACACACACACACACACACACACACACACACACACACACACACACACACACACACACACACACACACATACATAAAAACGACAGCAAGCAAGATAGGACACCAAACAGATGGATGGCTACATATCTACTTGTTCGTTATAAAGAGCAATTGTCATAATGCATGTTGAATGCAAATTTGCCACATTCCAAAAATGAACATTTATCAGCCTCCATGCGCTCATCTTTCAGGGGAGCTGTCCTTCTTAGTGGTGCTGAAAAGTACTAATGTGCTACAAAATCAACATTGATGTCCAGTGACATCTGATAAACTCACCTCTAGTGGAGAGTCTGGTTCGTCCAGGATGCTCTTTTCACTCTGTATTCGCTGCATGGTTCCTGTAGAACTGGGGTCCATTATCAGAACGTTCTGACTACCAGCTCCGCCAAACTTACAGTCACTCTTTCTGGAGTCAGTGGTCCTGCACACCTCGTAATTGTACACGTGCTGGAGAGTCCCTGCTGTCCCCAAAGTGTCTGAGTAACGTGGTGGATAATATGGAATCACCGGGAGATTGGAATGATACAGGGTACGAGACTGTCTCCATCTGTAGATCTTCACAGATATGATAACCACTAGACACGTGATGAAGAGAAAGGAAACTACAGCCAAAGCCAAGACCAAGTAGAAAGTCAGGTTGTCATTGTACTCCTTGTCGTGTGTAAAGTCAGTGAACTCCGAGAGCACTTCAGGGAAGCTGTCCGCCACCGCCACGTTAACAATGACTGTAGCTGAACGAGAGGGCTGTCCGTTGTCCTCCACTATAACAGTCAGTCTTTGTTTCACAGCATCTTTATCGGTGACTTGGCGGATAGTTCTTATTTCTCCATTCTGTAAGCCCACTTCAAACAGCGCCCTGTCTGTGGCTTTCTGTAGTTTATAGGAGAGCCAGGCGTTCTGTCCAGAGTCCACATCAACAGCCACCACTTTAGTGACCAGATAGCCCACATCTGCTGAACGAGGCACCATTTCAGCCACCAGAGAACCACCGGTCTGGACCGGGTACAGAACCTGAGGGGCGTTGTCGTTCTGGTCCTGGATCAGTATCTTCACACTCACATTACTGCTGAGGGGAGGAGAGCCTCCATCTTGTGCTTTAACAACTAGTTGTAGTGATTTGATTTGTTCATAATCAAAGGAGCGCGCTGCATATAAAACTCCAGACTCAGAGTTGATAGAAACATGAGTAGAGGCTGGACTACCGTTGACCTGCGTGTCCTCCAGAAGATACGACACTCTGGCATTTTGATTCCAGTCGGCGTCTCGAGCGCTGACGGTAAATATCGACACTCCTGACTCATTATTCTCTACAATCTGAGCTGAAAAGCTCTTTTTAGTGAATATTGGAGCATTGTCGTTCACATCAGAAATAATAAGCCTTAAAGTTGTAGCGCTGGATAAGGGAGGAGACCCTGAGTCTGTAGCAGTGATGGTTATGTTGTATTCTGACATGGTTTCACGGTCAAAAACTGCATCTGAGAGCAAGTTGTAATAATTAGTTAAAGAAGACTGTATTTTAAATGGGAGTTTTGAATCAATTGAACATGTTATCTGTCCATTTTTCTCTGAATCAGAATCTTTTACATTGATTAAAGCTATGGTGGTACCTGTAGGGGCGTCTTCTGAAACAGGACTAGAGAATGACATCACATTAATTATTGGAGCGTTATCATTGACGTCAATTACTTCAATGATTACGTTGCTTGCATCATTTAATCCACCCTGGTCTCGTGCCCAAACTCTGATTTCGTATTTTTTATCTTTTTCAAAGTCAATTTTACCAGTAACGGTTAATTTACCAGATATGCTCTCAATATTAAATGAATCATCTAAACCACCTTTAAGGTCAGCAAAATAGTAAGTCACCAGTCCATTGGAACCAGTGTCAGCGTCTGACGCATTAACCGTCGTTATATAAGTCCCAATGGGGGCATTCTCTATCACTGTAGCTCTGTACATAGATTGGTTAAACACGGGAGCATTATCATTAACATCTAGAACAGTGATGTCTATATTTACTGTACCAGATCTCTGCGGAGTTCCTCCGTCAACTGCTATCAGCTTTAATGAAAGATGAGGACTAATCTCTCGGTCTAGAGATTTCTGCAGTATCATTTCCGCAAATTTGCGTCCATCTGCGTTAGAATGTTGTTTAAGAATGAAATTGTCGTTCGTGGTCAAAATATAATTTTGCAAACTATTAGGCCCTACATCAGGATCATCTGCGCTTTCTAAATTAAAACGAGAACCTACTGTAGCTGATTCGCTTATTTCCAGACCTATATTTGTATTTTTAAATGAAGGTGGATGGTCATTAACGTCCAATATTTCGATTATTACACGATGCAGCTCGATTGGATTTTCCAAGATGATTTCGAAGCTGAAGCTACAAGGTGTAACGTCTCCACAAAGCTGCTCTCGGTCCATCCTCTCATTCACGACTAGAATCCCTTTGTCTGTCTTCAGATCGGCGTATTGAGGGCTTTCTCCCGTCAAGATTCTTGCTCGGCCTGAACGAAGCCTTTTCAGATCCAGCCCTAAATCCTGCGCTACGTTGCCAATAAGAGACCCCTTTTTCATTTCCTCTGGAATAGAATAGCGAATCTGGCAAATGGCAACGTTGACAAAAAGCAAGAAATAAAGGAAAATAATCCATATTTGACTCCGACAGGAACAGCAGCCTTTCCACCCGTCATGGCGTAACGCCATTTTTCAATATGATCCAATCCTCGACGAAACTCGGGTTTCCACAAAATGAAAAAATAAGAAATCCACGTCCTGGTGAAGATAATGAATGTCTCTATCTCATTTAAATTCCCTTTTAACAACAGTATGAGTTTCGAAGCGAGCATCTCCGTCAAGCTCCACCCTGAATGCGTCGTTGCGGTTCTGTTCTCCTCTATCGCAGTTAAAATGATGGGAAGCTACAACTCACATCTAGTGAACATAGACGATGTGTTTCCCTGAGCAACAGCGTCCCTTAGAGTTCAAAGCAGGAATATAAAGGATTTTTAAGAAGCCTCCACATCAAACATTCGTTCATTTGACTTCATGATTTATACTAGATGGCACATTCGTAAATAGCAAAGGACAAATAGGTCTGTGCAAAAAAACCCCGCCTTGAACATGTTTATAGGTTTTATACATGAATATAGAAAATCCCAATTAATGTCACAATTACTTAGTGAGCAGAAATAAATAATGAAAATATTCAACTGATATTAATTCAATGAAACAATCTGATAAAAATGCCATGTCTAATGACAAAACGTATCTTTGGAAAGAATACCATCTTTATAATAATGATTCCCACACACACACACACACACACACACACACACACACACACACACACACACACACACACACACACACACACACACACACACACACACACACACACACACACACACACACACACACACACACACACACACACACTTAAAAACGCCAGCAACAAGATTCATATCTTCTTGTTTGTTATAAAGAGCAATGTCAAAATTAATATTGAACGTCAATTTGTCACATTCCAAAAATGTATATTTATCAGCCTCCATGCACTTATCTTTCAAGGGAGCTGTCCTTCTTAGTGGTGCTGAAAAGTACTAATGTGCTACAAAATCCACATTGATGTCCAGTGACATCTAATAAACTCACCTCTAGTGGAGAGTCTGGTTCGTCCAGGATGCTCTTTTCACTCTGAATTCGCTGCATGGTTCCTGTAGAACTGGGGTCCATTATCAGAACGTTCTGACTACCAGCTCCGCCAAACTTACAGTCACTCTTTCTGGAGTCAGTGGTCCTGCACACCTCGTAATTGTACACGTGCTGGAGAGTCCCTGCTGTCCCCAAAGTGTCTGAGTAACGTGGTGGATAATATGGAATCACCGGGAGATTGGAATGATACAGGGTACGAGACTGTCTCCATCTGTAGATCTTCACTGATATGATAACCACTAGACACGTGATGAAGAGAAAGGAAACTACAGCCAAAGCCAAGACTAAGTAAAAAGTCATGTTGTCATTGTACTCCTTGTCGTGTGTAAAGTCAGTGAACTCCGAGAGCACTTCAGGGAAGCTGTCCGCCACCGCCACGTTAACAATGACTGTAGCTGAACGAGAGGGCTGTCCGTTGTCCTCCACTATAACAGTCAGTCTTTGTTTCACAGCATCTTTATCGGTGACTTGGCGGATAGTTCTTATTTCTCCATTCTGTAAGCCCACTTCAAACAGCGCCCTGTCTGTGGCTTTCTGTAGTTTATAGGAGAGCCAGGCGTTCTGTCCAGAGTCCACATCAACAGCCACCACTTTAGTGACCAGATAGCCCACATCTGCTGAACGAGGCACCATTTCAGCCACCAGAGAACCACCGGTCTGGACCGGGTACAGAACCTGAGGGGCGTTGTCGTTCTGGTCCTGGATCAGTATCTTAACACTCACATTACTACTGAGGGGAGGAGAGCCTCCATCTTGTGCTTTAACAACTAGTTGTAGTGATTTGATTTGTTCATAATCAAAGGATCGCGCTGCATATAAAACTCCAGTCTCAGAGTTGATAGAAACATGAGTAGAGGCTGGACTACCGTTGACCTGCGTGTCCTCCAGAAGATACGACACTCTGGCGTTTTGATTCCAGTCGGCGTCTCGAGCGCTGACGGTAAATATCGACACTCCTGACTCATTATTCTCTACAATCTGAGCTGAAAAGCTCTTTTTAGTGAATATTGGAGCGTTGTCGTTCACATCAGAAATAATAAGCCTTAAAGTTGTAGCGCTGGATAAGGGAGGAGACCCTGAGTCTGTAGCAGTGATGGTTATGTTGTATTCTGACATGGTTTCACGGTCAAAAACTGCATCTGAGAGCAAGTTGTAATAATTAGTTAAAGAAGACTGTATTTTAAATGGTTGTTTTGAATCAATTGAACAGGTTATCTGTCCGTTTTTCTCTGAATCAGAATCTTTTACATTGATTACAGCTATGGTGGTACCTGTAGGGGCGTCTTCTGAAACAGGACTAGAGAATGACATCACATTAATTACTGGAGCGTTATCATTAACGTCAATTACCTCAATGATTACTTTACTGGCATCATTCTGTCCAATCTGGTCTTTTGCTCCAACTCTTATTTCATATTTTCTATCTTTTTCAAAGTCAATATTACTAGAAACAGATACTTTACCAGACACATTGTCAATAATAAACTGACTTTCCAATCCGCCCTTTAATTTGAGAAATAGTAAGTCACCAATCCATTGGAACCAGCATCCGCGTCTGACGCATTAACCGTCGTTATATAAGTCCCAATGGGCGCATTCTCTATCACTGTAGCTCTGTACACCGACTGGTTAAAAACGGGAGCATTATCATTGGCATCTAGAACAGTGATGTCTATATTTACTGTACCAGATCTCTGCGGAGTTCCTCCGTCAACGGCAGTTAGTTTTAAAGAGAGACGAGGATTCACTTCTCTGTCTAATGGTTTCTGGAGAATCATTTCTGCGAATTTGCTTCCATCCGTGTTTGAATGTTGTTTGAGAACGAAATTGTCATTGTGTGATAACACGTAATTTTGCAAACCGTTAGGCCCTACGTCAGGATCATCTGCACTTTCTAAATCGAAACGAGAACCCAATGCAGAGATTTCACTTATTTCAAGTAATAAGTGTCTACTTTTAAAAGCAGGAGCATGGTCATTAATGTCCAATATTTCGATTATAACACGATGCAGTTCGATGGGATTTTCTAAGATGATTTCGAAGCTGAAGCTACAAGGTGTAACGTCTCCACAAAGCTGCTCTCGGTCCATCCTCTCATTCACGACTAGAATCCCTTTGTCTGTCTTCAGATCGGCGTATTGAGGGCTTTCTCCCGTCAAGATTCTTGCTCGGCCTGAACGAAGCCTTTTCAGATCCAGCCCTAAATCCTGCGCTACGTTGCCAATAAGAGACCCCTTTTTATCTCCTCTGGAATAGAATAGCGAATCTGGCAAAAGGCGATGTTGATAAAAACCGACAAATAAATTAAAATGATCCATATTTGACTCCGACACGAACAGCAGCCTCTCCACCCGTCATGGCGTAACGCCATTTTTCAATAGGATCAAATCCTCGACCAAATTCGGATATCCAAACAATAGGAAAATTATAAATCCACGTCCCGGTGAAGATAATAAATGTCTCTATTTGATTTAAATTCCCTTTAAACAACAGTATGAGTTTCGAAGCCAGAACATCTCCGTCAAGCTCCACCCTGAATGCGTCGTTGCGGTTCTGTTCTCCTCTATCGCAGTTAAAAGGATGGGAAGCTACAACTCACATCGAGTGAACATAGACGATTTGTTTCCCTGACCAACAGCGTCCCTTAGAGTTCAAAGCAGGGATATAAAGAATTGTTTAGAAGCTTCCATATCAAACATTCGTTCATATGACCTCATGATTTAGATGTAGCCTATTATTGATTCTGGAACGTAGATTGAACATTCGTAAATAGTAAAGGACAAAAAAGCCTATGACAAACAACCGCCTTGAACTTGTTTATAGGTTTAATATATGAATATAGAAAATCCCAATTAATGTCACAAATACTTAGTAAGCTGAATTAAATGCTAAAAATAACCAACTGATTTAAATTCAATGAAACATTCTGATATAAAAAAGATGCTTTGTATAATTAGAAAATGTATCTTTAGAAACAAAATGATCTTAATAATAATGATCCCAACACACACACACACACACACACACACACACACACACACACACACACACACACACACACACACACACACACACACACACACACACACACACACACACACACACACACACACACACACACACACACACACACACACACACACACACTTAAAAACGCCAGCAAGCAAGATAGGACAGCAAACAGATGGATGGCTACATATATATTTGTCTGTTATAAAGAGCAATTGTCATAGTCAATATTGAATGTAAATTTGCCACATTCCAAAAATGTATATTGATCAGCCTCCATGCACTTATCTTTCAAGGGAGCTGTCCTTCTTAGTGGTGCTGAAAGGTACTTATGTGCTACAAAATCCACATTGGTGTCCAGTGACATCTGATAAACTCACCTCTAGTGGAGAGTCTGGTTCGTCCAGGATGCTCTTTTCACTCTGAATTCGCTGCATGGTTCCTGTAGAACTGGGGTCCATTATCAGAACGTTCTGACTACCAGCTCCGCCAAACTTACAGTCACTCTTTCTGGAGTCAGTGGTCCTGCACACTTCGTAATTGTACACGTGCTGGAGAGTCCCTGCTGTCCCCAAAGTGTCTGAGTAACGTGGTGGATAATATGGAATCACCGGGAGATTGGAATGATACAGGGTACGAGACTGTCTCCATCTGTAGATCTTCACTGATATGATAACCACTAAACACGTGATGAAGAGAAAGGAAACTACAGCCAAAGCCAAGACCAAGTAGAAAGTCAGGTTGTCATTGTACTCCTTGTCGTGTGTAAAGTCAGTGAACTCCGAGAGCACTTCAGGGAAGCTGTCCGCCACCGCCACGTTAACAATGACTGTAGCTGAACGAGAGGGCTGTCCGTTGTCCTCCACTATAACAGTCAGTCTTTGTTTCACAGCATCTTTATCGGTGACTTGGCGGATAGTTCTTATTTCTCCATTCTGTAAGCCCACTTCAAACAGCGCCCTGTCTGTGGCTTTCTGTAGTTTATAGGAGAGCCAGGCGTTCTGTCCAGAGTCCACATCAACAGCCACCACTTTAGTGACCAGATAGCCCACATCTGCTGAACGAGGCACCATTTCAGCCACCAGAGAACCACCGGTCTGGACCGGGTACAGAACCTGAGGGGCGTTGTCGTTCTGGTCCTGGATCAGTATCTTAACACTCACATTACTACTGAGGGGAGGAGAGCCTCCATCTTGTGCTTTAACAACTAGTTGTAGTGATTTGATTTGTTCATAATCAAAGGAGCGCGCTGCATATAAAACTCCAGTCTCAGAGTTGATAGAAACATGAGTAGAGGCTGGACTACCGTTGACCTGCGTGTCCTCCAGAAGATACGACACTCTGGCGTTTTGATTCCAGTCGGCGTCTCGAGCGCTGACGGTAAATATCGACACTCCTGACTCATTATTCTCTACAATCTGAGCTGAAAAGCTCTTTTTAGTGAATATTGGAGCATTGTCGTTCACATCAGAAATAATAAGCCTTAAAGTTGTAGCGCTGGATAAGGGAGGAGACCCTGAATCTGTAGCAGTGATGGTTATGTTGTATTCTGACATGGTTTCACGGTCAAAAACTGCATCTGAGAGCAAGTTGTAATAATTTGTTAAAGAGGACTGTATTTTAAATGGGAGTTTTGAATCAATTGAACATTTTATCTGTCCATTTTTCTCTGAATCAGAATCTTTTACATTGATTACAGCTATGGTGGTACCTGTAGGGGCGTCTTCTGATACAGGACTAGAGAATGACATCACACTAATTACTGGAGCGTTATCATTGACGTCAATTACTTCAATTATTACGTTGCTGGCATCATTTAATCCACCCTGATCTCGTGCCCCAACTCTTATTTCATATTTTTTATCTTTTTCAAAGTCAATTTTACCAGTAACAGTAAGTTTACCAGATATACCGTCAACATTAAATAAATCATTTAAACCAGCTCTCAGGTCAGCAAAATAGTAAGTCACCAGTCCATTGGAACCAGTGTCAGAATCTGAAGCATTCACAGTCGCAATATACGTTCCAATTGGCGCATTCTCTATCACTATAGCTCTGTACACCGACTGGTTAAAAACGGGAGCATTATCATTGGCATCTAGAACAGTGATGTCTATATTTACTGTACCAGATCTCTGAGGAGTTCCTCCGTCGACTGCTATCAGCTTTAATGAAATATGAGGATTAATCTCTCGGTCTAAAGATTTCTGTAGAATCATTTCCGCAAATTTGCGTCCATCTGCGTTAGAATGTTGTTTAAGAATGAAATTGTCGTTCGTGGTCAACATATATTTTTGCAAACTGTTAGGCCCTACATCAGGATCATCTGCGCTTTCTAAAATAAAACGAGAACCTACTGTAGCTGATTCGCTTATTTCCAGACCTATGTTTGTATTTTTAAAAGCAGGGGGATGGTCATTAACGTCCAATATTTCGATTATTACACGATGCAGTTCAATAGGATTTTCCAAGATGATTTCGAAGCTGAAGCTACAAGGTGTAACGTCTCCACAAAGCTGCTCTCGGTCCATCCTCTCATTCACGACTAGAATCCCTTTGTCTGTCTTCAGATCGGCGTATTGAGGGCTTTCTCCCGTCAAGATTCTTGCTCGGCCTGAACGAAGCCTTTTCAGATCCAGCCCTAAATCCTGCGCAACGTTGCCAATAAGAGACCCCTTTTTCATCTCCTCTGGGATAGAATAGCGAATCTGGCAAAAGGCGATTTTGATAAAAAGGGATAAATAAATAAAAATAATCCACATTTGACTCCGACACGAACACCAGCCTTTCCATCCGTCATGGCGTAACGCCATTTTTCAATCGGATAAAATCCTCGACGAAACTCGGCTTTCCACAAAATAAGAAAATAAGAAATCCACGTCCTGGTGAAGATAATGAATGCCTCTATCTGATTTAAATTCCCTTTAAACAACAGTAAGAGTATCGAAGCCAAAGCATCTCAGTCAAGCTCCACCCTGAATGCGTCGTTGCGGTTCTGTTCTCCTCTATCGCAGTTAAATGGATGGGAAGCTACAACTCACATCTAGTGAACATAGACGATGTGTTTCCCTGACCAACAGCGTCCCTTAGAGTTCAAAGCAGGAATATTACGGATGTTTAGAAGCTTCCATATAAAACATTCGTTCATATGACCTCATGATTTAGATTCTGGATTCTAGATGGCACATTCTTAAATAGCAAAGGACACAAAGGCCTTTGACAAAACAACAGCCTTGGACTTGTTTATAAGTTTGATATATGAATAATAAAATCCCATATGAATGTCACAAAAACATAGTGAGCTGAATAAAATCATGAAAATATCCAACTGATTTTAAGGCAATGAAATATTCTGATAAAAAACGCTGTCATGTCTGAATACAAAATATATCTTTGGATCCAAAATGATCTTAATAATAATGATTCCTATAAACACACACACACACACACACACACACACACACACACACACACACACACACACACACACACACACACACACACACACACACACACACACACACACACACACACACACACACACACACACACACACACACACACACACACACACACACACACACACACACACACACACACAGCTGTTCAACACATTTAACTCCATCTTAAACCCTGCTGCTGCTGCTCTTGATACCTCTGCTTCTACTACGGTAACCTGTGAGATGTTTCTGAATTACTTCATTGATAAAATTGACAATATAAGATCTCACATCTCACCCCCAGACTCTGATCCCTCAGAGGCTCATCATCCAGTCAGCTGCCTCCAGCAGTTTCAACCAGTGTCGTCCTCCCAGCTTTCTGAGGTGGTCTCACATGCACCTATTGTCCCTTAGATGTTATACCGTCACGCCTCTTCAAGGAGGTTTTATCATAATCTGCCCCCTTATTTCGGCTATTATTAACAGCTCTTTAACAAATGGAGTTTTCCCTTCTGGTTTTAGACAGGCAACTGTGCAACCCCTAAGAAACCTAGCCTAGTGACCATAAAGACTACAGGCCTATCTCCAAGCTATCTTTTATCTCTAAGATTTTGGAAAAAGTAGTTTTCTCCCAGGTCTTCTCCTACTTAAACTCATTCAACATCTTTGACAAATTCCAGTTTGTTTTCAGAGCGCGGCATAGTACCAAATCCGCTCTGTTGACGGTCCATAACTTCTCTCTGTCGACTCTGGTTCTTGTGCCATTTTATTCCTGCTCGATCTCAGCGCAGCATTTGACACTGTCGATCATGACATCCTTTTAAAACGTTTGGGGGTTGAAGTTGGTCTACAGGGCCCAGTGCTAATGTAGAGGGTTCAGAAAATGCCTCTATTTAAAGTTTTGCAGTAAAACATACACCCCCCATTCTTTAAGATGATCAGAACTACTCTAATAGAGTATTAGAACTACCCACATCTTATTAGACTTCCAAGTCAGTAGATGGCGCTCCTGCGCTCCTGTGAACCATAGAGGAAACACTTGTCTTGGCCCTACCATGCGCAGCTCAGTAATAAACCGCTGCCGGCTGAGCAAGGCATGAGAATTGAACGTCTTGTTCTTCATGTTTCACAGGTAAGCATATAACTATGTAAAACATTCCCAAGGGTGTTAAAACTAATGTGAACTGTCAGTGACATGTTTGGTAACGTTTTGAGTGTACCTGAAGTAAGTTTGGACGAGTAGTTTTATTGTTTTGTCGAGTTGAATAATGGCTGCTGCCAGGTAGTTTGTTCCACTGTGTTTCAGCACAGAAACCACACGTGGTGCGCGTGCACGTACTTGTGTGACTGAAAATGTGTTCATGTTATTTTCTGTATTTGAGCGAATGGTATTTGGAGTAAAGAATACAGAAGGGTTATTGTTTTGCACTTTATTTTGGTTTTATGAAGAATACATTGTATTTTTGTATTATTTGATTTATTGTGAAGTAAACTGTCTGTTGGACTGTTAAACAATATTTTTGATGTTGAGAACTTGAAATATGATTGTGATGTTGAGATGCTGCATGTGCAGTAATAAACCGCTGCCGGCTGAGCAAGGCATGAGAATTGAACGTCTTGTTCTTCATGTTTCACAGATCCACAGTGCACCATGCCTGTGTATCACTTGGACCGACCCAGACTCCCCTAGGTCTGAGGCCGGTAACACTAACATGGTTTACCTCCTACCTGAGAGGAAGAACATTTTCAGTCAAAATGGGAAACTGTTCCTCATCCCCAGCTCTCATTAACTGTGGCATCCCCCAAGGATCAATCTTAGGGCCTCTTTTATTTTCTTTATACATGCATCTTTGAGAAATACAACATTTTATATCACTGTTATGCGGATGACACACAGCTTTTCCTAACAGTTACACAGCACTTGCTTATTGAACAACCTTTTCAACTGTCTAGACAATGTCAAATGCTGGACGGCAAGGAACTTCCTATACAACTAAATGAGAACAAAACTGATGTAATTATTTTTGGCCCTCCTTGCTCTGTCTCCAGCCTAAGCAATGCGCTTGGTCCCCTGTCTGCAAATTTGCACAATGAAGTCGGAAATCTTGGTGTGTTCTTGGACACTTCTTTGAATTTTAACAAACAAGTCGGTAATGTTGTGAAAGACAGCTTTTATCAGCTTAGAACCATAGCCAAATTAAAGCCATTGTTATAAGAACCTGGAAACTTATTCATGCTTGTATAACCTCTCGGCTGGATTACTGCAACTCCCTATACGTGGGGTTGACCCGTTCCACCCTGGCTAGACTACAAATGGTTCAGAATGCAGCTGCCAGGATTTTAACAAACGGTACAAAGAACAGTCATCACATCACTCCTGTCTTAGCCCAGCTGGACTGGCTACCTGTGAAATGCAGAATTGCTTTTAAAATGTTACTATTTGTTTTTAAAGCCATCAATGGACTAGCTCCACAATACATTACTGATCTGCTAATCCCATACTCTACCCCCAAATCACTTAGGTAATCATCACACCATCTTCTCACAGTCCCCAACTCACGCCTTAAAACCAAAGGCGACCAAGCTTTTTTCGTTGCTGCCCCCAGGCTCTGGAATGATCTCCCATCCCATATTAAGTCCACCACCATTGACAATTTTTTATCAAATTAAAACATCCATCTTTTTCCTCTTGTTTTTAATTCAGTCTGAGGTTGGCCCCATGGTTTTTTGTCAAGTCCACACTTAATAAATTTTTCAACATCCTCTAATTGTGTCTTAAATTAGATTGTTGGTTTTACTTAGTGTTTCTTAACTTTGTAGGTGAGTCTAAGTGTTTTATATACAGGTCTATATATATATATATTCACTGCCTCAATCGGAAAAGCACTTTGGGTCAACATCTGTTGTTTTAAATGTGTTATATAAATAAATTACTTTACTTGACTTGACTTGACACACACACACACACACACGCTCACGTACATACACTTAAACGCCAGCAAGCAAGATAGGACAGCAAAAAGATGGATTGCTACATATCTACTTGTCCGTTATAAAGAGCAATTGTCATAATGCTAATTGAACGTAAATTAACCACATTCTAAAAAACATTTTTTAACAGCCTCCATGCACTCATCTTTTAGGGGAGCTGTCCTTCTTAGTGCTGCTGAAAAGTATACATGTTCTACAAAATCAACATTCTTGTCCAGTGACATCTGATAAACTCACCTCTAGTGGAGAGTCTGGTTCGTCCAGGATGCTCTTTTCACTCTGTATTCGCTGCATGGTTCCTGTAGAACTGGGGTCCATTATCAGAACGTTCTGACTACCAGCTCCGCCGAACTTACAGTCACTCTTTCTGGAGTCAGTGGTCCTGCACACCTCGTAATTGTACACGTGCTGGAGAGTCCCTGCTGTCCCCAAAGTGTCTGAGTAACGTGGTGGATAATATGGAATCACCGGCAGATTGGAATGATACAGGGTACGAGACTGTCTCCATCTGTAGATCTTCACTGATATGATAACCACTAGACACGTGATGAAGAGAAAGGAAACTACAGCCAAAGCCAAGACTAAGTAAAAAGTCATGTTGTCATTGTACTCCTTGTCGTGTGTAAAGTCAGTGAACTCCGAGAGCACTTCAGGGAAGCTGTCCGCCACCGCCACGTTAACAATGACTGTAGCTGAACGAGAGGGCTGTCCGTTGTCCTCCACTATAACAGTCAGTCTTTGTTTCACAGCATCTTTATCGGTGACTTGGCGGATAGTTCTTATTTCTCCATTCTGTAAGCCCACTTCAAACAGCGCCCTGTCTGTGGCTTTCTGTAGTTTATAGGAGAGCCAGGCGTTCTGTCCAGAGTCCACATCAACAGCCACCACTTTAGTGACCAGATAGCCCACATCTGCTGAACGAGGCACCATTTCAGCCACCAGAGAACCACCAGTCTGGACCGGGTACAGAACCTGAGGGGCGTTGTCGTTCTGGTCCTGGATCAGTATCTTAACACTCACATTACTACTGAGGGGAGGAGAGCCTCCATCTTGTGCTTTAACAACTAGTTGTAGTGATTTGATTTGTTCATAATCAAAGGAGCGCGCTGCATATAAAACTCCAGTCTCAGAGTTGATAGAAACATGAGTAGAGGCTGGACTACCGTTGACCTGCGTGTCCTCCAGAAGATACGACACTCTGGCGTTTTGATTCCAGTCGGCGTCTCGAGCACTGACTGTAAATATTGACACTCCTGACTCATTATTCTCTACAATCTGAGCTGAAAAGCTCTTTTTAGTGAATATCGGAGCATTGTCGTTCACATCAGAAATAATAAGCCTTAAAGTTGTAGCACTGGATAAGGGAGGAGACCCTGAGTCTGTAGCAGTGATGGTTATGTTGTATTCTGACATGGTTTCACGGTCAAAGACTGCATCTGAGAGCAAGTTGTAATAATTAGTTATAGAAGACTGTATTTTAAATGGGAGTTTTGAATCAATTGAACAGGTTATCTGTCCATTTTTCTCTGAATCTGAATCTTTGACATTGATTACAGCTATGGTGGTACCTGTAGGGGCGTCTTCTGATACAGGACTAGAGAATGACATCACACTAATTACTGGAGCGTTATCATTAACGTCAATTACCTCAATGATTACTTTACTGGCATCATTCTGTCCACTCTGGTCTTTTGCTCCCACTCTTATTTCATATTTTCTATCTTTCTCAAAGTCAATATTACCAGAAACAGATACTTTACCGGACACAGTGTCAATATTAAACTGACTTTCCAATCCGCCCTTTAAATTAGAGAAATAGTAAGTCACCAATCCATTAGAACCAGCATCCGCGTCTGACGCATTAACCGTCGTTATATAAGTCCCAATGGGGGCATTCTCTATCACTGTAGCTCTGTACACCGACTGGTTAAAAACGGGAGCATTATCATTAACATCTAGAACTGTGATGTCTATATTTACTGTACCAGATCTCTGAGGAGTTCCTCCGTCAACGGCAGTTAGTTTTAAAGAGAGACGAGGATTCACTTCTCTGTCTAAAGGTTTCTGTAGAATCATTTCTGCAAATTTGCTTCCATCCGTGTTTGAATGTTGTTTGAGAACGAAATTTTCATTGTGTGATAAAACATAATTTTGCAAACCGTTAGGCCCTACGTCAGGATCATCTGCACTTTCTAAATCGAAACGAGAACCCAATGCAGCAATTTCACTAATTTCAAGTAATACGTGTCTACTTTTAAAAGCAGGAGGATGGTCATTAATGTCCAATATTTCGATTATAACACGATTTAGTTCGATAGGATTTTCCAATATGATTTCGAAGCTGAAGCTACAAGGTGTAACGTCTCCACAAAGCTGCTCTCGGTCCATCCTCTCATTCACGACTAGAATCCCTTTGTCTGTCTTCAGATCGGCGTATTGAGGGCTTTCTCCCGTCAAGATTCTTGCTCGGCCTGAACGAAGCCTTTTCAGATCCAGCCCTAAATCCTGCGCTACGTTGCCAATAAGAGACCCCTTTTTCATCTCTTCTGGAATAGAATATCGGATCTGGCAAAAGGCAACGTTGACAAAAAGCAAGAAATAAATGAAAATAATCCATATTTGACTCCGACCCGAACAGCAGCCTTTCCACCCGTCATGGCGTAACGCCATTTTCAATATGATCAAATCCTCGACGAAACTCGGTTTTCCACCAAATAAGAAAATTTAAAATCCATGTCCCGGTGACGATAGTAAATGTCTCTATTTCATTGTAATTCCCTTTAAACAACAGTAATTTCGAAGCCAGAGCATCTCCGTCAAGCTCCACCCTGAATGCGTCGTTGCGGTTCTGTTCTCCTCTGTCGGATGGGAAGCTACAACTCACATCTAGTGAACATAGACGATTTTTTTCCCTGACCAACAGCGTCCCTTAGAGTTCAAAGCAGGAATATAACATATTTTTTAGAAGCTTCCATATCAAACATTCGCTTGATGATGTCATGATTTCAATGTAGCCTATTCTTAATTCTCGATCACAGGTTGTACATTCTTAAATAGCAAAGGACACATAGGCCTAAGACAAAAAAACTTTGTTTATAGGTTTGATAAATGAATATAGAACATCCCCATAAATATCACAAAAACATAGTGAGCTGATTAAATCATGAACATATCCAACTGATTTGAATTCAATGAAACATTCTGATATATAAAGCTGCTGTGTCTTATTAGAAAATGTATCGTTGGAAATGAAATGATCCTTATAATGATTCCTGTACGCACACGCGCACACACACACACACACACACACACACACACACACACACACACACACACACACACACACACACACACACACACACACACACACACACACACACACACACACACACACACACACACACACACACACACACACACACACACACCCCTAAATACGCCAGCAAGCAAGATAGGACACCAAACAGATGGATGGCTATACATATCTACTTGTCCGTTATAAAGAGCAATTGTCATAATGCATATTGAACGTAATTTGCCACATTCCAAAAATGAATATTTATCAGCCTCCATGCGCTCATCTTTCAGGGGAGCTGTCCTTCTTAGTGGTGCTGAAAAGTACTAATGTGCTACAAAATCAACATTGATGTCCAGTGACATCTGATAAACTCACCTCTAGTGGAGAGTCTGGTTCGTCCAGGATGCTCTTTTCACTCTGTATTCGCTGCATGGTTCCTGTAGAACTGGGGTCCATTATCAGAACGTTCTGACTACCAGCTCCGCCGAACTTACAGTCACTCTTTCTGGAGTCAGTGGTCCTGCACACCTCGTAATTGTACACGTGCTGGAGAGTCCCTGCTGTCCCCAAAGTGTCTGAGTAACGTGGTGGATAATATGGAATCACCGGGAGATTGGAATGATACAGGGTACGAGACTGTCTCCATCTGTAGATCTTCACTGATATGATAACCACTAGACACGTGATGAAGAGAAAGGAAACTACAGCCAAAGCCAAGACTAAGTAAAAAGTCATGTTGTCATTGTACTCCTTGTCGTGTGTAAAGTCAGTGAACTCCGAGAGCACTTCAGGGAAGCTGTCCGCCACCGCCACGTTAACAATGACTGTAGCTGAACGAGAGGGCTGTCCGTTGTCCTCCACTATAACAGTCAGTCTTTGTTTCACAGCATCTTTATCGGTGACTTGGCGGATAGTTCTTATTTCTCCATTCTGTAAGCCCACTTCAAACAGCGCCCTGTCTGTGGCTTTCTGTAGTTTATAGGAGAGCCAGGCGTTCTGTCCAGAGTCCACATCAACAGCCACCACTTTAGTGACCAGATAGCCCACATCTGCTGAACGAGGCACCATTTCAGCCACCAGAGAACCACCGGTCTGGACCGGGTACAGAACCTGAGGGGCGTTGTCGTTCTGGTCCTGGATCAGTATCTTCACACTCACATTACTGCTGAGGGGAGGAGAGCCTCCATCTTGTGCTTTAACAACTAGTTGTAGTGATTTGATTTGTTCATAATCAAAGGAGCGCGCTGCATATAAAACTCCAGTCTCAGAGTTGATAGATACATAAGTAGAGACAAGGTTACCACCTGTCTGGGTATCCTCAATGAGATATGAGATCCTAGCATTTTGATTCCAATCGGGGTCTTGTGCACAGACAGTGAATATTGACATTCCAGGGGAATTGTTTTCTATAACGAAGGCTGAAAATATGTTGTCACTGAATCTTGGCGCGTTATCATTTACGTCCGATATTTTAAGGTGCAATATCGCTGTGCTGGAAAGGGAAGGGGTGCCTAAATCAGTTGCGTTAACAACAATGCTGTATTCGGACACGAGTTCTCTGTCAAAGCCTGAGTTGGTTATTAAGTTATAATAGTTTGTAAAAGACATTTCAATCGTAAAGGGAAGGCTATTGTGTATAAAACATCGTATGTCTCCGTTTCGTCCAGAGTCTGCGTCTTTTATATTTATAACCGCTATAGTGCTGCCTATTGGTGTGTCTTCTGGCACTGGGCTTGTGAAAGACATCACATTTATAACTGGCGCATTATCATTTACATCCGCAATTTCAACAATGACTTGACTTGTGTCCGTTAACCCTCCTTGGTCTTTAGCTTCCACCCTAAATTCGTATTTCTTGTCCTTTTCAAAATCTACTTTTCCAGAAACGGATATAACACCCGTACTCTCGTTAATAATAAAAACCTCCCCTATACCCGCTTTAACCTTTGACAATCCGTACGTAATCTTTCCATATGGACCACTGTCTGAATCACTCGCATTCACGGTTGTTATATATGTGCTAATTGGAGCGTTTTCGTTTACGGACGCCCTGTAGGTGGTTTGGTTGAATATTGGTGCATTATCGTTTGCGTCAAGAACAGTGATATACACGTTCACTGTACCAGATCTCGGTGGTGTTCCACCGTCGACGGCTATCAGTTTCAAAGAAAGGCGTGACTGCGCCTCTCTGTCTAACGGTTTTTGAAGCACCATCTCGACGTATTTACTCCCGTCTGGATTGGTGAGATGCTTTAATGCAAAATTGTCGTTCGAAGATAACACATACTGATGTAAATCGTTTGAGCCGACATCTAAGTCCTCTGCGCTTTCTAAAACGAAACGGGCCCCGATGACTGCCGATTCGCTTATTTCAAAATCAAGTCCATTGCTTTGAAATGTGGGGGAATTGTCATTTACATCAATTACTTCAACAACGATGCGATGGAGCTCGATTGGATTTTCGAGTATCATTTCCAAACTGAAGCTACACGGTGTGACGTCGCCGCAAAGCTGTTCTCGGTCTATTCTCTCATTGACGACAAGAATCCCTTTGTCCGTCTTCAACTCGGTGTACTGGTTGTTATCGCCCGTAACGATACGGGCCCGACCCAAACGAAGCCTTTTGAGATCTAATCCAAGGTCCTGCGCTATGTTTCCGACAAGAGACCCTTTCTTCATCTCTTCAGGCATCGAATACCGTATCTGGCAAAAGCTAAATTTAGCAAAAAACAAGAGAACGAGAAGCACTTGCCTTGTGTACTTGCAAAACCGACGCCGTCCTAATCCATTCGGTTGGGATGATTGCGCAACCATTTCAACAACGAAATAACAAAAATAGCCCTATGTAATGATAATGAAAAACAATCTAACGATAGAATCCCAGCAGAACTAAAACATCCAGTTCGAAGCGGTTGAAATTCTACCACTCTGTGCTCCAGTGCCCAGATGGATGGGGACTGGTCTACTATATCAAGGGCATTTCATTTTTGGCCAACAGCGTCGCTTAGAGTCCAAACCTTGCACTCTCCCCACAACACAACCCTGTTTGAAAATACAAATAGGCCTATTTATTTTTAAATCAACGTTATGTTAACATGATCACAATTAATTGCACACCTGTAAACAAAACCATATGACACTGCACAAGTAATTTATGCTTTTTTGTAAAATGTTAAACTGCAATCTAATTGACATGTGTCCAAACATGTCCTTGATAAAAAAAAAACAAGGCAGCGTATGTCTGTTTATATATCAATTAAAATACACATTCAAAAACAAACTGCATGAATTGCCAGGAAATGCTGTTTAGGGCATTATGTTCAATGTACAATTTAGATGTTCATTTTACTAACCTCAAGAGGAGAGTCTGGTTCGTCCAGGATGCTCTTTTCACTCTGTATTCGCTGCATGGTTCCTGTAGAACTGGGGTCCATTATCAGAACGTTCTGACTACCAGCTCCGCCGAACTTACAGTCACTCTTTCTGGAGTCAGTGGTCCTGCACACCTCGTAATTGTACACGTGCTGGAGAGTCCCTGCTGTCCCCAAAGTGTCTGAGTAACGTGGTGGATAATATGGAATCACCGGGAGATTGGAATGATACAGGGTACGAGACTGTCTCCATCTGTAGATCTTCACTGATATGATAACCACTAGACACGTGATGAAGAGAAAGGAAACTACAGCCAAAGCCAAGACTAAGTAAAAAGTCAGGTTGTCATTGTACTCCTTGTCGTGTGTAAAGTCAGTGAACTCCGAGAGCACTTCAGGGAAGCTGTCCGCCACCGCCACGTTAACAATGACTGTAGCTGAACGAGAGGGCTGTCCGTTGTCCTCCACTATAACAGTCAGTCTTTGTTTCACAGCATCTTTATCGGTGACTTGGCGGATAGTTCTTATTTCTCCATTCTGTAAGCCCACTTCAAACAGCGCCCTGTCTGTGGCTTTCTGTAGTTTATAGGAGAGCCAGGCGTTCTGTCCAGAGTCCACATCAACAGCCACCACTTTAGTGACCAGATAGCCCACATCTGCTGAACGAGGCACCATTTCAGCCACCAGAGAACCACCGGTCTGGACCGGGTACAGAACCTGAGGGGCGTTGTCGTTCTGGTCCTGGATCAGTATCTTAACACTCACATTACTGCTGAGGGGAGGAGAGCCTCCATCTTGTGCTTTAACAACAAGTTCTAGTGATTTAATTTGTTCATAATCAAAGGAGTGTACAGCATACAGCACCCCTGTTTCAGAATTGATAGATACATAAGTAGAGATTGGAGTACCACGGACGCGAGTGTCTTCTAAGACATAGGATATTCTCGCATTTTGATTCCAGTCTGAATCCATCGCACTCAGAGTGAATATCGACAATCCAGGAGAGTTATTCTCTGTGACAAAGGCATCATATTTTGGCTCGGCAAACGCTGGGGCGTTGTCATTCACATCAGATATCGTCAGTCTAAGCGTCGTGGAGGAAGATTGGCTAGGTGTCCCTGAATCGGTAGCGGTTATGGTTATGTTGTATTCTGGAGAAGCCTCTCGGTCAATATTTGAATCAGACACTAAACTGAAATAGTCTGTCAACGATGACTGGATTTTAAATGGAAGCTTAGCGTCGATAGTACATTTTAAGTGTCCGTTCCGGTTTGAATCTGAATCCTTCACATTGATAATGGCAATTGTGGTCCCTGGAGGGGAATCCTCTGACACAGGGTTGGTAAATGACATGACATTAATAACTGGCGCATTATCGTTAATGTCAAAAACCTCAATAATAACTTTGCTGGTATCTGTTAAGCCACCCTGGTCTCTCGCCTCAACTCTTACCTCAAACTTTTTGTCCTTCTCAAAATCGATATTTCCAGAAACAGATAAAACCCCGGTCTTCTCATTTATCACAAACGTATTTGCTATATTTTCCTTGACCTGGGCGAAACCATAGGTTATCATAGCATTGGAGACACTGTCTGCGTCAGTTGCATTTAAAGTGACAACCTGGGTGCCTAATGGCGCGTTTTCTGTCACGGAAGCAGTGTATACCGATTGGTTAAATACTGGGGCGTTATCATTATGATCTAGAACAGTGATATGTATAATAACTGTACCTGATCTCTGTGGAGTTCCACCGTCCACTGCTACTAGCTTTAAAGACATGTGTTCGTTCTGTTCTCTATCTAGTGCTTTTTGAAGAATCATTTCAGCGTATCTACTCCCATCCGTATTGGTTTGCTGTTTTAATATAAAATTATCGTTAGGGGTCAAAACGTAATCCTGAAGGGTATTAATGCCGACATCAGAGTCCTCCGCATTCTTCAGTGAAAATTTCGATCCAATCGCAGCTGCCTCGCTGATTTGTAAATTAATATCTTTGACGGGGAAGACGGGTGAATGGTCATTTACATCTAAAATTTCCACGATGATGCGATGTAATTCCATAGGGGTTTCCAGAATGATTTCGAAGCTGAAGCTGCACGGTGTGCTGTCGCCACAAATCTGCTCTCGGTCTATTCTCTCGTTTACAACTAAAATCCCTTTGTCTGTCTTGAGCTCGACGTACCGGTCAGGATTCGCGCTCGGCCCGAACGAAGCCTTTTTAGATCCAAACCCAAGTCTTGGGCAACGTTACCAATGAACGAGCCTTTTTTCATCTCTTCTGGGATAGAGTACCGCAGCTGACCGTCTACCGTGTTAACCGCATTAACGAAGTAAAGGAAGAACATCAGCGGACCGAGCTTCCGTCTTAGTCCATGACAGGGTCGCCATAATGCCAACGGTCGTCGGACAGTTACATAATTTCTCATGGTTAAATCCACAATCCAGACAAAAATGATTGAACAATGGCATACAATCAATTCTCTAATATAATCCGAATAATTTGTAGTCAATAAAAGCTTCGAAAGTGTAGTGTATTTTTATACCCTTATTATAATCTAAAACACTGTCTTTGGATCCTCTATATATTGCAGTAGGTGGCTACAGCATAATCTGCTGGTGGACCCCAAGGCCCACTAGGACATAGAGATGTGTTGAGATGTTCCAGATGTGTAGGTGTTGGTGTGCCTTCAGGCCCTTATAAGGTGCCTTTAGGGGGTTTTCAACGGTATCCTACGGGATGTAACATGAGTTATAGCCGTAGGGAGTAGTGCCGTGGGGGACGTTTGACCAATAAGAATTAAGTGTTGTACAAGCCACGGAATGTGTGAAAATATATACTGGGTAATAAGGTGTAGTGTATTTTTATACACTGAGTATAAAACTAAAACGTTATCTGTGATATCTGTATACATTGTAAGGACCATGCGTGTTGAGGAATGCGACCCCCTGATTGCCAGAGATAAGACCAACAGGCATTGCCAAATACGACCCCCTTGGGGGTTTGAGACATAAACTTGTGACGTGACGATGAAGACACCGTGACCAACCAGAGTGCTGGTTGTACCTCTCAGACCAATAGTATTAAGTTGATGTTTGTTACTTTGACCACTAGGAGTAGTGGATGTTCTATGATGCTATTGTCTATATAATGTTGGGTAAAGGAGCGCGTCGTCAGTCTGCGAATAGGCACGGCAGGCTCCATCTCGTTGCAACTGATTAATTTGATGCTTTGTTCAATAAACACCTTGAACTTAGTATCCGGACCTCTGAGAAAGATTCTTATTCCACCGAGTAGAAATTATACTACAAAAGAAAAAAGGCTAAGCGATTCGTTGCCGTGTTCCTCCTACCAAGACCTCTCCCTGTTTCATGGCGAAGCTCGATGTGCGACGAGAAAGGAAAAATACTGACTGGCAAACATGGAATAAAATGTGTGCCTGGCCAACAGCGTCCCTTAGAGTTCAAACTACAAACTCCTCTTCAGAGGCGGCAGTAGCTCAGTCTGTAGGGACTTGACTTGGGAACCGGAGGGTCGCCGGTTCAAGTTCCGAAACACCTGGGCACTGCCTTGAGCAAGGCACCAGACCCCTCCACTGCTCCCCGGGCGCTGTATATTAAATAGCTTCCCACTTAATACTTGGATAGGTTAAATGCAGAGAAACGAATGTCACTGTATGTATGTGACAATAAAGAGGATTCAATCCGTTTTATATTTAAAAAGAAATCTCAACATCTCTGGTCACGCACACACACACACACACACACACACACACACACACACACACACACACACACACACACACACACACACACACACACACACACACACACACACACACACACACACACACACACACACACACACACACACACACACACACACACACACACACACACACACACACACACACACACACACACACACACACCGTTGTCCATGGTGCTGAAAATACACTGCAAAAAGGAGCACGAACTGCGATATTGCAAACACATTTGACACAATACTAATACTACTAATTTTATGCAATAACTACTGCTTGATGAAGACCAAAAACATGTATACGTAATAAATATAATTAACTATAATAACAACAAATATAAAATACTACTAATAATAATAATAATAATAATAATAAAACGATTATTACATAGCAATATATAATTATTAACAATTTAATATATTATTGTTGATAGTATTATTTTTTTGTTGTTGTTATAAATATAATTAAAATATTATTATTATTATTATTATTATTATTATTATTATTATTATTATTATTATACAATTCAACATGGTGGTGGATTCCACTCACCAGAGTCGACATCTGAGATTCCTCGGAGGACTTGTTCCTCATCTGAAGTGTGTCAGCGCCAGCTTCGTCAACATTCACCAAACATTGGCACATAGGTTGTGTATACTGAATGTCACTCTTTCTGGAGTCAGTGGTCCTGCACACCTCGTAATTGTACACGTGCTGGAGAGTCCCTGCTGTCCCCAACGTGTCTGAGTAACGTGGTGGATAATATGGAATCACCGGGAGATTGGAATGATACAGGGTACGAGACTGTCTCCATCTGTAGATCTTCACTGATATGATAACCACTAGACACGTGATGAAGAGAAAGGAAATTACAGCCAAAGCCAAGACTAAGTAAAAAGTCAGGTTGTCATTGTACTCCTTGTCGTGTGTAAAGTCAGTGAACTCCGAGAGCACTTCAGGGAAGCTGTCCGCCACCGCCACGTTAATAATGACTGTAGCTGAACGAGAGGGCTGTCCGTTGTCCTCCACTATAACAGTCAGTCTTTGTTTCACAGCTTTATCGGTGACTTGGCGGATAGTTCTTATTTCTCCATTCTGTAAGCCCACTTCAAACAGCGCCCTGTCTGTGGCTTTCTGTAGTTTATAGGAGAGCCAGGCGTTCTGTCCAGAGTCCACATCAACAGCCACCACTTTAGTGACCAGATAGCCCACATCTGCTGAACGAGGCACCATTTCAGCCACCAGAGAACCACCGGTCTGGACCGGGTACAGAACCTGAGGGGCGTTGTCGTTCTGGTCCTGGATCAGTATCTTAACACTCACATGGGGAGGAGAGCCTCCATCTTGTGCTCTAACTAGTATCTTAAACTCTTTATGTTGTTCATAATCGAGTGAATTACCCCGTTTTCCGCATTAATAGAGAAATATTTCGAAATATGGTTTCCGTTTATCTCTCCGTCGACAATAAAATATGAAATGCGTGCATTTTGTCCTTTATCTGCGTCAGTGGCGTTTATCCGGACTATATTGAAGTCAGGAGAGTTGTTCTCCATCGTATGCGCTGTATATATATTGTGACTAAACACTGGTGAGTTGTCATTGACATCAGTGACGACCAACGTGACCGTTTTGCTCGTTGATAACGCGGGAGTGCCCTGGTCCGCTGCAGTAAGAGTAACGTTGTAAACGGAATGCTTTTCTCGATCGAGAGTTGTATCAGTCACCAATGTGTAGTAGTTTCTCAGCGAGGTTTTAATAGCGAACGGGAGGTTGGCGTCAATGGTTAAACGCACGTGTCCGTATTTACCCGAGTCTTCATCATTTACACTCATCAATGCAACCACTGTTCCGGGTGGCGAATCCTCCGGTAGTTTGCCCGAGAAAGAGGTCATACTCACGGTCGGACTGTTGTCATTTATATCTAGTATATCTACATGTAATTGACTTGCCCCCGTTAGGCCTCCCTGGTCTTTGGCTTGCAGGTTCATATCGTAACTTTGCCTTGCTTCATAGTCTATTGCCCCGGTTAGTGTTACCTCTCCCGTGCGTCGGTTTATTTGGAATGGAGGAGGGGAATTGTCCTCCATATGAGTGAATGAATATGTAAGGTTGCCACTTTGTTCTTCATCCGCATCAAACGCGATTACAGTTGTTATTACGGTACCCCTTAGCGCACTTTCTAAAACAGAGGCTTTAAAAACGGGCTCTGTGAATACAGGTGCATTGTCGTTAGCGTCTAGAACGTATATATGGATTTTCACAGTTCCAGACCTTTGCGGCTCGCCACCGTCAACGGCCGTCAATATTAATTCATGTTCGCTCCGCTTTTCACGATCTAGAACTGACTGCAGCACCATTTCGGCATATGTACTCCCATCGGATTATGTTTAAGAACAAAATGTTCGCTTGGTTGAAGATAATAATTCTGTAATGAATTCTTGCCGACGTCAGGATCTGCCGCACGGTCGGCAGGAACACGTTCCCGATCGGCACCAACTCGCTTATCTCTAAAGTTATGTCCCTTTTCGAGAAAACAGGCGCGTGATCGTTTATATCTTCTATTTCGATAGTAATGGAAAACAATTCCAATGTCGAGACTTAAACTGCATGGGGATTTCTTGGCGCACAGTTTTTCTCTGTCTATTCTTTCGTTGACGACGAGATGGCCTTTGTTCTGATTCAACACGACGTATTGGTTATTTCCATCGATGACAAGGCGCGCCCGACCAGAGACCAACCTATTAATATCTAAACCTAGATCTGTTGCCACATCACCAATAAACAGCCCCGTTCTCCTTTCCTCCGGTATGGAATAACGAATTTGTCCCGTCGTCACATTGAGTGAGCACAGAAGAAAAATGGAGACAGTCGAAATCCATGTACCTATAATGCTCTTGCACCACAATGAAGCCATGCTTTTTGAAAGACTAAATCAAGCTGAAAAAACGTTGTTTATATCAAAAGAGGAGCCAGTCGTTTAATCCAATCGTATCCACGCGACGACCTAATATAAGGGTGTTGTTGTATATAGCTTCGATGGAAGAGTACGTGTGGAATCGCTTCTTTAATGCCCAGCAGCTACGTTATGGATGTAGTGGTCTCCTTAGGCAACAGCACCACCGAGTGTGAGTGTGTAGAACCTACACGATACAAAACTATTGGTCTATGAGGGATCATTTAGATTGGTTGTGGAAAGCAAAGAGAATATTTCTGAAAGGGTAGTAATGCTAATCATTTTTGTTAAGGGTGGGGGAAATGAGAGAGAGAGAGAGAGAGAGAGAGAGAGAGAGAGAGAGAGAGAGAGAGAGAGAGAGAGAGAGAGAGAGAGAGAGAGAGAGAGAGAGAGAGAGAGAGAGAGAGAGAGAGAGAGAGAGAGAGAGAGAGAGAGAGAGAGAGAGAGAGACTATAATAGAGAGATAAAGAGACAGAGAGAGAGACTATAATAGAGAGAGAGAGAGAGAGAGAGAGACTATAATAGAGAGAGAGAGAGAGAGAGACTATAATAGAGAGAGAGAGAGAGAGAGAGAGAGACAGAGCGAGAGAGAGAGCTGCAGCAAAGCACCGAGTCAAATAGTTAAAGCAATCCCAATAACCACCAGCCAAGCAGACATAGTCTCTCATGTTTATTCATAATCCAGGTGAAGGACATACAAATCCTCAGTAGGTTCCACTACCACATCAAAACACCACCGTTACATAGGCTCATAGGTCACAGCTGTGCATTTAACATGCGCACACACGCACACCTGCACACATACACACACAAAAAGCGCAGCCATCATTAACATGGGTGTTACTGCAGAACACGACGTTCTCTCACTACATCATCACTGTGTATTGTTCAGTTGGTGGCAGCTCATCTCCAGGCAGACAAACTGCTCCAGCAGAGACAAACTATGTGAATAGTTTATGTGTCTATGTGAATATACGCAATGGAGCTCCCAGATTCATAAATCATCTTTGCCTATTTACACCTTTAATGCACTCATGCACCCACCATGTGGCCTTCTGGTCATTCATAAAACATGAACAGGGTGCATTGATTTAGCCTCACATGAAAAACAAATCAAAACACGTTCACACGTATATAATAATAATAATATCAATGAAACAAGGGATTACAAAAAAAAAACAGAGCAGGAAAAAAAAGGATAGATACATCTATTCTACTGAGAAGAAAAAAGATTCCATTTGACCAAAAAATAAAAGAAGTCATCAGGTGGTGTTCATGAGTGCTGCATTAACACAGCTAAGGCTTAAAAGTTGGTACATTGAAACTGTCTTACCTGATGGGGGGAGAGCGGACCAATCACCAGCAGTGTGCAGTAGGAAGGAAAGAGAACACAATCTGTTTAAGTATAATATTCAAGTCATAGTACAATGACACAGATACACACATAGCACAATGTATATTGCAAAATAATATTGCATGACATATGACATACATCTGGGAACATGAGCTTAGCCACTGAGCCTCATATTCAGTAATCATGAATGCAAAGGGTTAGTAACAGAAAACACAACATAAGTACAGTATGTGTGAAATGTGTGTATGCATTTATTGCAAACTAAAGCCATTCAGTTGTTTGACAAACCCCCAAAATAATCAGTTCAGACTCACTTCAAACAAATGAAAAACAAAAGTAATATTAATCCTGTGACCCATACAAAACCACAATAATTATCCTGTAGTATAAGCATGGACTGCAACTCTAACTAAGTTGTTTATCGGTCTTTCTCCTCCCCTGATGGACCATGACTGAGCCTGTAGCTGTAGACTGAGCATGTGCACAGAATAGTTATATATAAGTAAAGGTTAACACAATCAATCAAGTATGTTATTTTTAGTTGTGTGTTTAGTGACCTCTAGTCTGACATTTAGTTGAGTTTGGCCTCAGAGATAATTTCAAAGGGTAGTTTAGCTGAGTTACGATCCAATAACGCATTGATGTATATAGAAAGCCATGCATTGTTTCTCTAAAACTCTCTAAATACGTTTTAATTGGTAAATGAAAGGTCTACATATCCACTTAGTACAGAACTTGGACAAAATACTACTGTTCAATAGTCAGCCTGAATAATTAGGGTTCTCCTACAGTAAGCCACATTCTGCACAGTTCCCTTGGACTAACTGAGAGACACCATACATGACAGCTGTTCTAGAAGGCTAATTCATCAATACCACTTTTTGTTGGATTAGTAAGGCACATGTGTTCATGTTGAAGAGCCAAATAATGTCACCAATGGTTGAGATGTTTTATCTATCCATTCCTTGGATAGCATCCCATTGCTTACATTTGACCTAGTCCCCACATGGTGTAGTAGATTTATGATGCACTCCACATTAAACCTGAGAGGAGGATTGAGTGTGTTGGAGTAGGGAAATGACAGATGGCATCGGAAGATGGAAAAGGATAGGATAGAAAAGCAAAACAGTGATTTTACTGTTATGTATTTTAACCTGGGAACATACGTATGTCCACACACTCTCCATTCCATTATAAACAGAAATGACATCACACATGAACAGGTGTTACATCACACGTTCCCGATTCTTTTCACGCTTGATTCGTTCCATTTTGATGAAATAATATTCAAAATGAAGACATCCTACACATGCTGGGCTCAGAGATTTCTTCAGGGACATAGAGATATCATGGAGGTGGTCGTGTACAGAAAATCAGACAAGCTAATTTGAGAACAATTCTATTTGAATGCTTGTAGTTATGTATCATATCAAGGCTATCAAGGTAAATTCATATCAATGCTACGTCTATTCAGAGGGAACAGGTGAAAGGTAGGTGGAAGGGAAAACAGGTATAAGTGGCCAAACTGTGGTGTGACTACACCTGCCGATCTTAAAGGACAACAACAATTTACAGGGAGGAGAAGAGATCTATTTACTGTTTACAATGTTTCTTCCTCGTTCCAAAATTAAAGTTACTAATTCTCGTTAAAATAATTATCTCGGACAGAACCAATTGCGGGGGCCCTAAACATGTGTTTACTTTGTTCATTGGTCAGCCGGCCCTGCTGGTATCAGTCATTACTAGGCTGAGATGTGGCAGCAGATGAGAGAGATGACAGGCCCGTCTCTCTCTCTCTCTCTCTCTCTCTCTCTCTCTCTCTCTCTCTCTCTCTCTCTCTCTCTCTCTCTCTCTCTCTCTCTCTCTCTCTCTCTCTCTCTCTCTCTCTCTCTCTCTCTCTCTCTCTCTCTCTCTCTCTCTCTCTCTCTCTCTCTCTCTCTCTCTCTCTCTCTCTCTCTCTCTCTCTCTCTCTCTCATCAATACATGGCATATGACCCTTCATTAAGGGTTACTTTTGGCTGAGGAATCATGTCTTTGGAAGAAGGGAACTAACTGGAGCAAATACATGAAAACACCATGTATGGTGCATGCCAGGAATATAACACATAATTACACTCTGTGTCACCATGCCGGCCACCCTCATCGTGGAACAGATCAATAAAACACTGCATTTATACGTTACACATTAAAAACAGACCTCAAAGGTTAAGTTCTGGAGAAGGAGAAGGTAGGACAACAATAAGGCCTGTACATCACATTGTTATGACTGCCGCCATTTTAGGAGCATCGGAATGTTAGTTATTATGTAAGTACTAGTAGTAGTTTTATAGGGAGACATTGTTGTGTTTTAAGCTGCCTTTTATTTGGCATTTATACACATGAAAAAGCAGCGACTGGATTCTCACTTTTCATCTTAGTCTTTCTTCTTAGTCTTTCATAACCATTGTTAGCTACATAAAATACAATTCCAACCCAAGTCAAACTCAAGTCAAACAAGAGTTTTGCGTTTCATAATTATGCAATCTTTCAACTAGATGCCAAATACCATCAAGCACAAACTTCTTTCAAGTTACAACCACAAATCCTCTTACCACTGTTGTTTTTGTCATCAAAGTTGTGTTTCATTACATAAAACCACCGTAAACACATCAACTGTATCTGTGTCTGCCCCTTGGTCTCTTCCCAGCTGGATGTGCCTGGAAGCATCCTTACTAGATGCCCAAACCACCTCAACTGGCTCCTTTCTAGGCAAAGGAGCAGCGGCTCTATTCAGAGTCTCTCACAAGTGACCGAGCTTCTCACCCTCTCCCTCAGGGAGATGATCTTCTCACCCTCGCCCTCAGGGAGATGCCAGCCACCCTCCTGAGGAAACTAGTTTTCGCCGCTTATATTCGCAATCTCGTCCTTTCGGTCATTACCCATAATTCATGACCATATGTGAGGGTAGGAACAAAGACTGACCAGTAGATCGAGAGCAAATGATGCACAGAGATCAGATTCTAAAATCATGGTAATTTAAATCTAAATCTTAAATCTATGACATGAGTGATTTCTGAGTGATTTTAATCTCTTAAATTTGACCTTTCTTTTTGGACCAAGATGACCAATTATAGGTTGCCATGATGTCAAAGAAATATTCTCACTAAGATAAATCAAACATTATTGAAAAAAAACATACTAAACACAAAAGTCAGAAAGATTTTCATAACAGCAACTTCTGATTAGAACCTCAACTACCAAAAAAAGAAGGAACAATCACATCTTCATGGAGCTTAAAGTGACCCAGAACACTGGTTTTGATTGATTTGAAGCAAATTTCAAATACATTACAATATCACTCAATGAAATGCTCATTCACAATGACGACACTAGTTCAACTAATGAAACTTGACATGTGTTGTAACTATGAGGAAAATGTGTCTCCCTGTCCTACAATAATGTCAACTATATATGTTGTTAGAAAATACTAACAATAAACTACATTTATCATGCCCATGGAGCCAAATGGTCGTATCAACAACATCCATTTGCTGGGCATTAACCCCTGCTTGGTGAATATAAAATATATGAAGGAAACGTTCCACAACTAGAGGAGTCACTGTCACGCTTACCTCAGGCGTTCCCTCAGAGTCACCAAATATCTCCGCAAAGTCAGTTGGACTTTTTCTCAGTGTCTGGTCAGCAGGCATCGTGTTGTCATTGAAAGATTCCACAAACTTAAAGTCACTTGTCCTAGAACCCGTGGTTAAGTAGGCGTCATAGTTGTAAGCGCTGCGTAAGGTCCCCATGCCGTCGACCTCTGCGTAATTAGGAGGCAGATAAGCGCTGGGGATAGCGACAGCTCCGTCAAACAACAGTCTGGGCTTTCTGCTACGACAGAACCGCACACTCAGGATGAGAACGATGAAAGTCAGGAAAAAGGTAGAGATGCACACCAGCGCAATAATCAGATAAAATGTCACTTTAGAATCACTGTCCTCGTGTGGATGATGGTTAAATTCTGCCACTTCTGCCAAGTTATCGGAAATAAGGAAATACACGACACATGTGGCGGAGAGCGGGGACGGCCCGTTATCTTTCACCGATACAACCAGGTTCTGTTTCATGCTGTCGGTTTCAGAAATGTCCCTTTGGGTCCTGATCTCACCGCTGTGCAGACCGATAGAAAAGAGTCCCGGGTCAGTGGATTTAATGATATTATAGGACAGCCAGGCGTTCTGTCCAGAGTCTCCGTCCACGGCTATCACCTTAGAAACTAGAGAACCTCCATGTGTCACCATGGGGACCAGCTCGGACTTGAAAGCATCTCCTTCAGGTGTGGGGTAAAGTATCTGAGGAGTGTTGTCATTCACATCCGTTATGAAGACACTCACAGTCACGTTGCTGCTGAGCGGAGGAGAGCCGTTATCTCTAGCCATCACCTGGAATTTAAAGCTCCTGAATAGTTCATAATCAAAAGACTTCAAGGTGTGGATGACTCCTGTATCTCTGTTTACAGATAGATAAAGGGACACCGGGGAACTGTTGACTTCACCGGGTAAAAGAGAGTACACCACGGTGCCATTTTGTCTCCAGTCTGGGTCTCCAGCGGTTACAGAACACAAAGTGGAGCCAGGTTTGATGTTTTCAGTAACATAGGCGCTGTAGGACGCTTCATCAAACATAGGTGGGTTGTCGTTGACATCGGCTACAGTTAACTGAATGGTTTTAGAGGAGGACAAAGGAGGAGATCCTTCATCAGTAGCAACGATTGTGATATTGTAATCAGACACTAATTCACGGTCCAGACCGCTCGTGGTGACCAATGAATAATAGTTCTTAATCGATGGCACAAGTTTAAAGGGGGCGTTAAGCTGAATGGAGCATCGGACCTGTCTGTTCTTCTCAGAGTCTCTGTCCTGAACGTTAATTATTGCCACCTCGGTGCCTACTGGTACGTTCTCTAATATGGGGACGGAGAGAGATTTCAAATCTATTACGGGGGCGTTGTCATTCATATCGATAACATTAATTATTACTTTTGTGTAGGACGATAGTCCCAACCCATCTTTTGCTTTGACGCGCAACTCAAACAACGTTTCTATTTCGAAGTCTATAGGCCCTATTACTCGTATATCCCCTGTTGTGCGATCAATACTAAATGTATTTTTAACGTCCTCTGGAACGTGTCCGAAGTCGTACGTCACCTCTCCGTTTATCCCCGCATCCGCATCGGTCGCGTGAACAGTAACCGCAACGGTGTCGACAGCAACATGTTCCTGAACGCTGGCTTCATACACAGCCTGGCCAAACACCGGGGCGTTATCATTTGCATCCAGCACAGAGACGTGTATAGACACAGTGCCAGATTTAGGGGGAGAGCCCCCATCCATAGCCGTTAATATCAAATTGATTTCCTCTTGATTCTCACGGTCCAGCTCTTTGTCGAGAACGAGTTCGACCGTGTTGCCGTCAACAGACAATGTAAAATGTTCATTGTCTTTTAAGCTGTACCGCTGCACTGAGTTCTGTCCTACATCTGCATCACGGGCCTCCTCCATCAGGAAACGGGCTCCTCGGTCCGCAGATTCTCGAATCTCTATTTTGACCAGATCTTCGTTAAACAACGGAGAGTTATCGTTGATATCTTGAACGTGAAGACTAATACGATGGAGCTCCATCGGGCTTTCCATGACTAGTTCGTGTTTTATGACGCACGACGCCTTAGTCCCACAAAGAGCCTCTCTGTCAATCCTCTCAGATACAATCAGATCTCCGCTGCTCAGGTTGATCCCACAATAGCGTTTAGCGTTACCCTCTGTGTCTATGCGTGCCTTTCTCAATGCCAGTTGTCCAGTTCCCAGGCCAATATCCTTAGCGATATTCCCAATTATAGATCCACGTTGTATTTCCTCTGGAAGAGTGTAGCTTATGTCCCCATAGACGGAATGCATCCAGAAAAAAAAGACAGCGAGACTGCCCATCGGTGAAACGCTCCTCGTCCATTTAAACGCCATTACAACGTGTTGGTGAGAAAACGGCCCGTCAGATTCGAAGCGATACAGCGTCTGAAGCTAAACGAGTTATTTTAGCATCTACTGAACATCCAGTTCGGTTGTGGTGAAGAGCATACTGGTCTGAAACACGACGAGCAGGAACCTTTGTGTTCTCCTTCGCCTAGTCGGTGGAGGGAATTATGTGTTTTTCCATAAATGACTACATAGCGACCCCTTGAGTTTAAAGAGTAGCACTTAATTTCCGGGTACACAAAAAGCACAGACATATTTTAAACACTGTATGAAAGGTTATGCATTTCACACATGATGAACGGGCCCACAAGCTACTTGAGCAATGGACTGAGTCCTGAATCATATAATGACAAATAATGCAGGCATGTTTATTCCAACATGTCATCAAAACCTACAGTTCATGTCAAACTGCAGATATTTGAGTTGCTCGCTGTAGTCCAGTTCAGCTCAGTAGGACTGGGGTTGGCACTTCATTAACACTGATGTGTTGCTAACGTTCTATACCTAGTTCAGAATGTTTTCACATGAGTTAAAACTGTGTAATTATCTATTTATATTAATTGACATAATAATATTGTGTTCATGAAAAAAATGAACAGTAAACCAGGCAGTTAAGTTGTACTAAAGTGAACAACTGTATTGAATAAAAATGCATCTTCACATTCTAATATGGGAAATAAAGCATTAATATATAAAAGAAACATCTGATTAATAGATCATGAACTTATTTGAAACCACAATTAAGTAGATGCAGCAGTATACAATTTACCTATGACATCTATTCTCTCTAAAATTGATCAAGTTATCAATATATGTATTGGTTGCTCCAAAGGAAAATGATAAGAGGGGTACACTCTTCAGTCTCCACATGTTTCACACAGAGACATATCCTGGAGGGGTTCAAAACATGATAAGGTCACATATAGTTACTGTTGTTATCAAACATACCAGAGATCAGAAGTTGTGATATGCAACATGACTTAGTTTAAATCATCAACCTTCAAAAAGGTAAATCTGTTTTCCAATATTCAATTCCAGAGCAGGATGAATATAATAGGCCTCAGATATCAGATTTGTAGACACATCTAAAGCATAAATGCAATGTGTGCATAGCACACAATATCAAATCAGTTATGAATCACACTTGACAGAGTATTCATGCTGGTAAGCTGCCACAATGTTTATAAAGAGGACAGTGAAGCATCCTTTGACTTCATGTCCTTCCTGTAGGTACCAAGCTTAAGCCCATGGGAACCATAATGCTACAGAACACACAATACACTTGAATAGAATAAGTTTCAACCAGTTCAGCACCATGGACAGGGAACTACGACAGACTCATCCATCTACATTTAGCCTCAGCCCTGTGTCTTCAGAGAAAATAAGTAACTGCAACCATTACGATGCATGCCAAGCATAGAATAGATTCACCATGCTACAAGCAGGGAGATGAAAGGCACTAAACTAAATATGTATCCTGTAGTTCATTGGTCCCAAACGTGTTAAGGTCCTGACCTGCATCCACTCAAACATTGAACCTGCTGCTGTCAACCACCTCTCACTTGAAGACAAGACAGTGTTATTAAGTACTTTGCTTTTTATTCAGCCTCGTAGAATGCTTTCTCATATTTCAAACACATATGACATCACAACATATGAATCACTTCTCTGGAAAAGTTCTAATACAATCTAAAGCAAAATCATGAAGTCATAAGAAGAAATGTAAAACTCTGTTCTTGCAACAACCAAATTAAGTGACCAATTGAAGCAGAGTAGGGGCGGCTGTGTGTTTGTTTCAAATTGGGTTTGTTTTTGACACAGAGAGGCTATTACAAATGTTTTGTTGGTGTATCCCCGGCATCACTGTGCGTACCCCTTAGGTAAGGTCACCTTAGTTGAAACACAGACTGAACACAAAAGTCAGAATACCCTTAAATGAAATAAAAACGGTTACATTGGACATTATACCTCTACTACTAGCAATAAAGGCACAATCAAATGTCATGCCTGCATAATGCTTAATCCTTCCTATGTCGTTTTTAAAATAAACACACCTTTTCAGACAGCAGAATGGAGAGATAGATAGAACAAAAGGAAGTAGTGTGATGTTATTACTACATCAATGGAAACTATGTAATCAGTAAATACTCAAGATGTACAAATGCATCAAGTATATTTCTCACTTCCACAGAGCCACGATGTGGTAGTGAACAGAATAGACAACGTTCTGAACATTATCCCCTGCTTGGTGAATGAAACAATTCTTCCACAACTACATAGTTACAGTCACGCTTACCTCAGGCGTTCCCTCAGAGTCACCAAATATCTCCGCAAAGTCAGTTGGACTTTTTCTCAGGGTCTGGTCAGCAGGCATCGTGTTGTCATTGAAAGATTCCACAAACTTAAAGTCACTTGTCCTAGAACCCGTGGTTAAGTAGGCGTCATAGTTGTAAGCGCTGCGTAAGGTCCCCATGCCGTCGACCTCTGCGTAATTAGGAGGCAGATAAGCGCTGGGGATAGCGACAGCTCCGTCAAACAACAGTCTGGGCTTTCTGCTACGACAGAACCGCACACTCAGGATGAGAACGATGAAAGTCAGGAAAAAGGTGGAGATGCACACCAGCGCAATAATCAGATAAAATGTCACTTTAGAATCACTGTCCTCGTGTGGATGATGGTTGAATTCTGCCACTTCTGCCAAGTTATCGGAAATAAGGAAATACACGACACATGTGGCCGAGAGCGGGGACGGCCCGTTATCGTTCACCGATACAACCAGGTTCTGTTTCATGCTGTCGGTTTCAGAAATGTCCCTTTGGGTCCTGATCTCACCGCTGTGCAGACCGATAGAAAAGAGTCCCGGGTCAGTGGATTTAATGATATGATAGGACAGCCAGGCGTTCTGTCCAGAGTCTCCGTCCACGGCTATCACCTTAGAAACTAGAGAACCTCCATGTGTCACCATGGGGACCAGCTCGGTCTTCAAAGCATCTCCTTCAGGTGTGGGGTAAAGTATCTGAGGAGTGTTGTCATTCACATCCGTTATGAAGACACTGACAGTCACGTTGCTGCTGAGCGGAGGAGAGCCGTTATCTCTAGCCATCACCTGGAATTTAAAGCTCCTGAATAGTTCATAATCAAAAGACTTCAAGGTGTGGATGACTCCTGTATCTCTGTTTACAGATAGATAAAGGGACACCGGGGAACTGTTGACTTCACCGGGTAAAAGAGAATACACCACGGTGCCATTTTGTCTCCAGTCTGGGTCTCCAGCGGTTACAGAACACAAAGTGGAGCCAGGTTTGATGTTTTCAGTAACATAGGCGCTGTAGGACGCTTCATCAAACATAGGTGGGTTGTCGTTGACATCGGCTACAGTTAACTGAATGGTTTTAGAGGAGGACAAAGGAGGAGTTCCTTCATCAGTAGCAACGATTGTGATATTGTAATCAGACACTAATTCACGGTCCAGACCGCTCGTGGTGACCAATGAATAATAGTTCTTAATCGATGGCACAAGTTTAAAGGGGGCGTTAAGCTGAATGGAGCATCGGACCTGTCTGTTCTTCTCAGAGTCTCTGTCCTGAACGTTAATTATTGCCACCTCGGTGCCTACTGGTACGTTCTCTAATATGGGGACGGAGAGAGATTTCAAATCTATAACGGGGGCGTTGTCATTCATATCGATAACATTAATTATTACTTTTGTGTAGGACGATAGTCCCAACCCATCTTTTGCTTTGATGCGCAACTCAAACGACTTTTCCATTTCGAAGTCGATAGGCCCAATTACTCGTATATCCCCTGTTGTGCGATCAATACTGAATCTATTTTTAACGTAATCTGGAACGTGTCCGAAGTCGTACGTCACCTCTCCGTTTATCCCCGCATCCGCATCGGTCGCGTGAACAGTAACCGCAACGGTGTCGACAGCAACATGTTCCTGAACGCTGGCTTCATACACAGCCTGGCTAAACACCGGGGCGTTATCATTTGCATCCAGCACAGAGACGTGTATAGACACAGTGCCAGATTTAGGGGGAGAGCCCCCATCCATAGCCATTAATATCAAATTGATTTCCTCTTGATTCTCGCGGTCCAGCTCTTTGTCGAGAACGAGTTCGACCGTGTTGCCGTCAACAGACAATGTAAAATGTTCATTGTCTTTTAAGCTGTACCGCTGCACTGAGTTCTGTCCTACATCTGCATCACGGGCCTCCTCCATCAGGAAACGGGCTCCTCGGTCCGCAGATTCATGAATCTCTATTTTGACCAGATCTTCGTTAAACAACGGAGAGTTATCGTTGATATCTTGAACGTGAAGACTAATACGATGGAGCTCCATCGGGTTTTCCATGACTAGTTCGTGTTTTATGACGCACGACGCCTTATTTTCACAAAGAGCCTCTCTGTCAATCCTCTCAGAAACAATCAGATCTCCGCTGCTCAGGTTGATCCCACAATAGCGTTTAGCGTTACCCTCTGTGTCTATGCGTGCCTTTCTCAATGCCAGTTGTCCAGTTCCCAGGCCAATGTCCTTAGCAATATTCCCAATTATAGATCCACGTTGTATTTCCTCTGGAAGAGTGTAGCTTATGTCCCCATACACGGAATGCATCCAGAAAAAAAAAACAGCGAGACTGCCCATCGGTGAAACGCTCCTCGTCCATTTAAACGCCATTACAACGTGTTGGTGAGAAAACGCCCCGTCAGATTCGAAGCGATACAGCGTCTGAAGCTAAACGAGTTATTTTAGCATCTACTGAACATCTAGTTCGGTTGTGGTGAAGAGCATACTGGTCTGAAACACGACGAGCAGGAACCTTTGTATTCTTCTTCACCTAGTCGGTGGAGGGAATTATGTGTTTTTCCATAAATGACTACATAGCGACCCCTTGAGTTTAAAGAGTAGCACTTAATTTCCGGGTACACAAAAAGCACACAGACATATTTTAAACACTGTATGAAAGGTTATGCATTTCACACATTATGAACGGACCCACAAGCTACTTGAGTAATGGACTGAGTCCTGATCCATATCATGACAAATAATGCAGGCATGTTTATTCCAACATGTCATCACAACCTACAGTTCATGTCCAACTGCACATATTTGAGTTGCTCGCTGTAGTCCAGTTCAGCTCAGTAGGACTGGGGTTGGCACTTCATTAACTCTGATGTTTTGCTTATTTTGTAAACCTAGTTTAGAACGTTTTTCACATGAGTTTAAACTATGTGTAATTATCTATTCATAATAATTGACATAATAATGTCTTACTGTTCTTACTGGGCAGTTGTACAGTTGTACAGTTGTACTAAAGTGAACAACTGCATTGAATTATAATGCATCGGCACATTCTAATATGGCCATTAATGCATTGTGATATCAAACACAAAAACATCTGCTTAATAGATCATGAACTTATTTAGACCACTATTAAGTAGATGCAGCAGTTTAACATTCACATATGACATCTATTCTCTCAACAATTGATGAAGTTATCAATATATGTTTTGGTTGCTCCAAAGTAGAATGGTAAGAGGGGCACACTCTTCAGTCTCCACATGTTATAAACAGAGACATATCCTGGAGGGGTTCAGATAAGGTCACATACTGTTGTTATCAAACATACCAGAGATCAGAAGTTGTGATATGCAACATGACTTAGTTAAAATCCCAATCTTTAAAAGGTAAATCTGTTTCCAATATTCAAGTTCAGAGCAGGATGAATAGAATAGGCCTCAGATATCAGATTTGTAGACACATCTAAAGCATAAATGCAATGTGTGCAACTAGCACACAATATAAAACAAGTTATGAATCACACTTGACAGAGTATTCATGCTGGTAAGCATTAGGACAGTGATGCATCCTTTGACTTCATGTCCTTCCTGTAGGTACCAAGCTTAAGCCCATGGGAACCATAATGCTACAGAACACACAATACACTTGAATAGAATAAGTTTCAACCAGTTCAGCACCATGGACAGGGAACTACGACAGACTCATCCATCTACATTTAGCCTCAGCCCTGTGTCTTCAGAGAAAATAAGTAACTGCAACCATTACGATGCATGACAAGAATAGAATATATTCACCACGCTACACTCAGGGAGATGAAAGGCAAACCCAAAACGAAATATGTATCCTGTAGATCAATGGTCCCAAATGTGTTAAGGTCCTGACCTGTACCCACTCAAACATTGAACCTGCTGCTGTCAACCACCTCTCATTTGAAGACAAAACAGTGTTATTAAGTACTCTGCTCTTTATTCAGCTTTGTAGAAAGCCCTCTCATATTTCAAACAAGTGATATGCACATCAGCTCAAACACAACATGAATTAGATCTCTGGAAAAGTTATTACAAAAAGTATATATAAAAAAAAGAAATGCCATATTCTGTTCTTGCAACAACCAAATGAGTGACCAATTGAAGACAGTAGGGGCGGCTGTGTCTTTTTGTTCAACATGGGTTTCATCAACTCTGATGTGTTGCAAACGTTCTAAACCTAGTTCAGAATGTTTTTCAGATGAATTAAAACGGTGTGTTATTTTCAATTTATAATAATTCACGTAATAACATTGTACTGTTCATGAGAAACATGAACAGTAAACCACTAGCCCCTTAAATTGTACTCAGCTGTATTGAATTATGCACATTATATTGTGCATAATAATGTATTCTGATATAAGACAAACTGATTAATTGACACATAATATGCATACATGCAATGTGTGCAATTGCACAAATTAAAGAATATGTTATGAATCACACATGACAGAGTATTCATGCTGGTAAGCTGTCACAATGTTTATATAGAGGACAGTGATGCATCCTTTGACTTCATGTCCTCTCTGTACCAGAGAAGGGATAGTAGGTAGTAGGTACCAAGCTCAAGGATAATGCTATAGCATAAGCATAATGCTACAGAACACACAATTCACTTGAAAATATTCAGTTTCAACCAGTTCAGCTCCATGGACAGGGAGCTACGACAGACACATCCATATACATTTAGCCTCAGCCTTGTGTCTTCAGAGAAGGGAAGTAACTGCAACCATTACGATGCATGCCAAGAATAGAATAGATTCACCACGCTACACGCAGGGAGATGAAAGGCACTAAACTAAATATGTATCCTGTAGTTCATTGGTCCCAAACATGTTAAGGTCCTGACCTGCACCCACTCAAACATTGAACCTCCTGCTGTCAACCTCCTCTCACTTGAAGACAAGACAGTGTTATTAAGTACTTTGCTTTTTATTCAGCCTCGTAGAAAGCTTTCTCATATTTCAAACAAGTGATATGCACATTAGCTCAAACACAATATGAATCATTTCTCTGGAAAAGTTCTAATACAATCTAAAGCAAAATCATGAAGTCATAAGAAGAAATGTAAAACTCTGTTCTTGCAACAACCAAATTAAGTGACCAATTGAAACAGAGTTGGGGCGGTTGTGTGTTCTTTTTAAAGTGGGTTTGTTTTTGACACAGAGAGGCTATTACAAATGTTTTGTTGGTGTATCCCCGGCATCACTGTGCGTACCCCTTAGGTAAATTCCCCTTAGTTGAAACACAGACTGAACACAAATGTCTAGAATACCCTTAAATGAAATGGACAATATACCTCTACTACTAGCAATAAAGGCACAATCAAATGTCATGCCTGCATAATGCTTAATCCGTCCTATGTCGTTTTTAATATAAAAACACACCTTTTCAGATAACAGAATGGAGGGATAGATAGAACAAAGGGAAGCAGTGTGATGTTATCACTATACATCAAAGGTAACCAAATATGTTATAAGTAAATACTCAAGATGTCCAAATGCATCAAGTATATTTCTCACTTCCACAGAGCCATAATGTGGTAGTGAACAGAATAGACAACGTTCTGAACATTATCCCCTGCTTGGTGAATAAAACAATTCTTCCACAACTAGATAGTCACAGACACGCTTACCTCAGGCGTTCCCTCAGAGTCACCAAATATCTCCGCAAAGTCAGTTGGACTTTTTCTCAGTGTCTGGTCAGCAGGCATCGTGTTGTCATTGTAAGATTCCACAAACTTAAAGTCACTTGTCCTAGAACCCGTGGTTAAGTAGGCGTCATAGTTGTAAGCGCTGCGTAAAGTCCCCATGCCGTCGACCTCTGCGTAATTAGGAGGCAGATAAGCGCTGGGGATAGCGACAGCTCCGTCAAACAACAGTCTGGGCTTTCTGCTACGACAGAACCGCACACTCAGGATGAGAACGATGAAAGTCAGGAAAAAGGTGGAGATGCACACCAGCGCAATAATCAGATAAAATGTCACTTTCGAATCACTGTCCTCGTGTTGATGATGGTTAAATTCTGCCACTTCTGCCAAGTTATCGGAAATAAGGAAATACACGACACATGTGGCGGAGAGCGGGGACGGCCCGTTATCTTTCACCGATACAACCAGGTTCTGTTTCATGCTGTCGGTTTCAGAAATGTCCCTTTGGGTCCTGATCTCACCGCTGTGCAGACCGATAGAAAAGAGTCCCGGGTCAGTGGATTTAATGATATGATAGGACAGCCAGGCGTTCTGTCCAGAGTCTCCGTCCACGGCTATCACCTTAGAAACTAGAGAACCTCCATGTGTCACCATGGGGACCAGCTCGGACTTGAAAGCATCTCCTTCAGGTGTGGGGTAAAGTATCTGAGGAGTGTTGTCATTCACATCCGTTATGAAGACACTCACAGTCACGTTGCTGCTGAGCGGAGGAGAGCCGTTATCTCTAGCCATCACCTGGAATTTAAAGCTCCTGAATAGTTCATAATCAAAAGACTTCAAGGTGTGGATGACTCCTGTATCTCTGTTTACAGATAGATAAAGAGACACCGGGGAACTGTTGACTTCACCGGGTAAAAGAGAATACACCACGGTGCCATTTTGTCTCCAGTCTGGGTCTCCAGCGGTTACAGAACACAAAGTGGAGCCAGGTTTGATGTTTTCAGTAACATAGGCGCTGTAGGACGCTTCATCAAACATAGGTGGGTTGTCGTTGACATCGGCTACAGTTAACTGAATGGTTTTAGAGGAGGACAAAGGAGGAGTTCCTTCATCAGTAGCAACGATTGTGATATTGTAATCAGACACTAATTCACGGTCCAGACCGCTCGTGGTGACCAATGAATAATAGTTCTTAATCGATGAAACAAGTTTAAAGGGGGCGTTAAGCTGAATGGAGCATCGGACCTGTCTGTTCTTCTCAGAGTCTCTGTCCTGAACGTTAATTATCGCCACCTCGGTGCCTATTTGTACGTTCTCTAATATGGGGACAGAGAGTGATTTAATATGTATTATTGGTGCGTTGTCATTCACATCGATAACATTAATTATGACATTCGTGTAAGACGATAGTCCCAAACCATCTTTTGCTTTGACGCGCAACTCAAACAAGGTTTCTATTTCGAAGTCTATAGTCCCTATTACTCGTATATCCCCTGTTGTGCGATCAATACTAAATGTATTTTTAACGTCCTCTGGAACGTGTCCGAAGTCGTACGTCACCTCTCCGTTTATCCCCGCATCCGCATCGGTCGCGTGAACAGTAACCGCAACGGTGTCGACAGCAACATGTTCCTGAACGCTGGCTTCATACACAGCCTGGCTAAACACCGGGGCGTTATCATTTGCATCCAGTACAGAGACGTGTATAGACACAGTGCCAGATTTAGGGGGAGAGCCCCCATCCATAGCCGTTAATATCAAATTGATTTCCTCTTGATTCTCGCGGTCCAGCTCTTTGTCGAGAACGAGTTCGACCGTGTTGCCGTCAACAGACAATGTAAAATGTTCATTGTCTTTTAAGCTGTACCGCTGCACTGAGTTCTGTCCTACATCTGCATCACGGGCCTCCTCCATCAGGAAACGGGCTCCTCGTATAGCAGATTCTTGAATCTCTATTTTGACCAGATCTTCGTTAAACAACGGAGAGTTATCGTTGATATCTTTAACGTGAAGACTAATGCGTTGAAGCTCAAGGGGGTTTTCCATGACTAGTTCCTGTTTTATGACGCACGATGCCTTTTTCCCACAAAGAGCCTCTCTGTCAATCCTCTCAGAAACAATCAGATCTCCGCTGCTCAGGTTGATCCCACAATACCGTTTAGCGTTACCCTCTGTGTCTATGCGTGCCTTTCTCAATGCCAGTTGTCCAGTTCCCAGGCCAATGTCCTTAGCAATATTCCCAATTATAGATCCACGTTGTATTTCCTCTGGAAGAGTGTAGCTTATGTCCCCATACACGGAATGCATCCAGAAAAAAAAAACAGCGAGACTGCCCATCGGTGAAACGCTCCTCGTCCATTTAAACGCCATTACGACGTGTTGGTGAGAAAACGCCCCGTCAGATTCGAAGCGATACAGCGTCTGAAGCTAAACGAGTTATTTTAGCATTTACTGAACATCCAGTTCGGTTGTGGTGAAGAGCATACTGGTCTGAAACACGACGAGCAGGAACCTTTGTGTTCTCCTTCGCCTAGTCGGTGGAGGGAATTATATGTTTTTCCATAAATGACTACATAGCGACCCCTTGAGTTTAAAGAGTAGCACTTAATTTCCGGGTACACAAAAAGCATACAGACATATTTTAAACACTGTATGAAAGGTTATGAATTTCACACATTATGAACGGACCCACAAGCTATTTGAGCAATGGACTGAGTCCTGAATTATACAATGACAAATAATGCAGGCATGTTTATTCCAACATGTCATCAAAACCTACAGTTCATGTCAAACTGCACATATTTGAGTTGCTCGCTGTAGTCCAGTTCAGCTCAGTAGGACTGGGGTTGGCATTTCATTAACTCTGATGTGTTGCTTACTTTGTAAACCTAGTTTAGAACGTTTTTCACATGAGTTTAAACTATGTGTAATTATCTATTCATAATAATTGACATAATAATGTCTTACTGTTCTTACTGGGCAGTTGTACAGTTGTACAGTTGTACTAAAGTGAACAACTGCATTGAATTATAATGCATCGGCACATTCTAATATGGCCATTAATGCATTGTGATATCAAACACAAAAACATCTGCTTAATAGATCATGAACTTATTTAGACCACTATTAAGTAGATGCAGCAGTTTAACATTCACTTATGACATCTATTCTCTCTACAATCGATGAAGTTATCAATATATGTTTTGGTTGCTCCAAAGTAGAATGGTAAGAGGGGCACACTCTTCAGTCTCCACATGTTATAAACAGAGACATATCCTGGAGGGGTTCAGATAAGGTCACATACTGTTGTTATCAAACATACCAGAGATCAGAAGTTGCGATATGCAACATGACTTAGTTAAAATCCCAATCTTTAAAAGGTAAATCTGTATCCAATATTGAAGTCCAGAGCAGGATGAATAGAATAGGCCTCAGATATCAGATTTGTAGACACATCTAAAGCATAAATGCAATGTGTGCAACTAGCACACAATATAAAATAAGTTATGAATCACACTTGACAGAGTATTCATGCTGGTAAGCTGTCACAATGTTTATAAAGAGGACAGTGATGCATCCTTTGACTTCATGTCCTTCCTGTAGGTACCAAGCTTAAGCCCATGGGAACCATAATGCTACAGAACACACAATACACTTGAATAGAATCTGTTTCAACCAGTTCAGCACCATGGACAGGGAACTACGACAGACTCATCCATCTACATTTAGCCTCAGCCCTGTGTCTTCAGAGAAAATAAGTAACCTGCACCCACTCAAACATTGAACCTCCTGCTGTCAACCACCTCTCATTTGAAGACAAGACAGTGTTATTAAGTACTTTGCTTTTTATTCAGCCTCGTAGAAAGCTTTCTCATATTTCAAACAAGTGATATGCACATTAGCTCAAACAGAATATGAATCACTTCTCTGGAAAATGTATAATACAATCTAAAGCAAAATCATGAAGTCATAAGAAGAAATGTAAAACTCTGTTGCAACCACCAAATTGAGTGACCAATTGAAGCAGAGTAAAGGCGAATGTTCATTTCTTTCAAAGTGGGTTTGTTCATGACACAGAGAGGCTATTTCAGATGTTTTGTTGGCGTAGCATCACTGTGCGTACCCCTTAGGTAAAGCCACCTTAGTTGAAACACAGACTGAACACAAAAGTCTAGAATACTTAAGAATCTGCTTAAATAAAATAAAAACGACTACTCCTGGACATTACACCTCTACTACTAGCAATAAAGGCACAATCAAATGTCATGCCTGCATAATGCTTAATCCTTCCTAAGTAGTTTTTAAAATAAACACACATTTTCAGACAGCAGAATGGAGGGATAGATAGAACAAAAGGAAGCAGTGTGATGTTATTACTACATCAATGGAAACTATGTAATCAGTAAATACTCAAGATGTACAAATGCATCAAGTATATTTCTCTCTTCCACAGAGCCACGATGTGGTAGTGAACAGAATAGACAACGTTCTGAACAGTATCCCCGCTTGGTGAATAAAACAATTATTCCACAACTAGATAGTCAGAGTCATGCTTACCTCAGGCGTTCCCTCAGAGTCACCAAATATCTCCGCAAAGTCAGTTGGACTTTTTCTCAGGGTCTGGTCAGCAGGCATCGTGTTGTCATTGTAAGATTCCACAAACTTAAAGTCACTTGTCCTAGAACCCGTGGTTAAGTAGGCGTCATAGTTGTAAGCGCTGCGTAAGGTCCCCATGCCGTCGACCTCTGCGTAATTAGGAGGCAGATAAGCGCTGGGGATAGCGACAGCTCCGTCAAACAACAGTCTGGGCTTTCTGCTACGACAGAACCGCACACTCAGGATGAGAACGATGAAAGTCAGGAAAAAGGTGGAGATGCACACCAGCGCAATAATCAGATAAAATGTCACTTTCGAATCACTGTCCTCGTGTTGATGATGGTTAAATTCTGCCACTTCTGCCAAGTTATCGGAAATAAGGAAATACACGACACATGTGGCGGAGAGCGGGGACGGCCCGTTATCTTTCACCGATACAACCAGGTTCTGTTTCATGCTGTCGGTTTCAGAAATGTCCCTTTGGGTCCTGATCTCACCGCTGTGCAGACCGATAGAAAAGAGTCCCGGGTCAGTGGATTTAATGATATGATAGGACAGCCAGGCGTTCTGTCCAGAGTCTCCGTCCACGGCTATCACCTTAGAAACTAGAGAACCTCCATGTGTCACCATGGGGACCAGCTCGGTCTTGAAAGCATCTCCTTCAGGTGTGGGGTAAAGTATCTGAGGAGTGTTGTCATTCACATCCGTTATGAAGACACTGACAGTCACGTTGCTGCTGAGCGGAGGAGAGCCGTTATCTCTAGCCATCACCTGGAATTTAAAGCTCCTGAATAGTTCATAATCAAAAGACTTCAAGGTGTGGATGACTCCTGTATCTCTGTTTACAGATAGATAAAGGGACACCGGGGAACTGTTGACTTCACCGGGTAAAAGAGAATACACCACGGTGCCATTTTGTCTCCAGTCTGGGTCTCCAGCGGTTACAGAACACAAAGTGGAGCCAGGTTTGATGTTTTCAGTAACATAGGCGCTGTAGGACGCTTCATCAAACATAGGTGGGTTGTCGTTGACATCGGCTACAGTTACCTGAATGGTTTTAGAGGAGGACAAAGGAGGAGTTCCTTCATCAGTAGCAACGATTGTGATATTGTAATCAGACACTAATTCACGGTCCAGACCGCTCGTGGTGACCAATGAATAATAGTTCTTAATCGATGGCACAAGTTTAAAGGGGGCGTTAAGCTGAATGGAGCATCGGACCTGTCTGTTCTTCTCAGAGTCTCTGTCCTGAACGTTAATTATTGCCACCTCGGTGCCTACTGGTACGTTCTCTAATATGGGGACGGAGAGAGATTTCAAATCTATAACGGGGGCGTTGTCATTCATATCGATAACATTAATTATTACTTTTGTGTAAGACGATAGTCCCAACCCATCTTTTGCTTTGATGCGCAACTCAAACGACTTCTCCATTTCGAAGTCGATAGGCCCTATTACTCGTATATCCCCTGTTGTGCGATCAATACTAAATGTATTTTTTACGTAATCTGGAACGTGTCCGAAGTCGTACGTCACCTCTCCGTTTATCCCCGCATCCGCATCGGTCGCGTGAACAGTAACCGCAACGGTGTCGACAGCAACATGTTCCTGAACGCTGGCTTCATACACAGCCTGGCTAAACACCGGGGCGTTATCATTTGCATCCAGCACAGAGACGTGTATAGACACAGTGCCAGATTTAGGGGGAGAGCCCCCATCCATAGCCGTTAATATCAAATGTATTTCCTCTTGATTCTCACGGTCCAGCTCTTTGTCGAGAACGAGTTCGACCGTGTTTCCGTCAACAGACAATGTAAAATGTTCATTGTCTTTTAAGCTGTACCGCTGCACTGAGTTCTGTCCTACATCTGCATCACGGGCCTCCTCCATCAGGAAACGGGCTCCTCGTATAGCAGATTCTCGAATCTCTATTTTGACCAGATCATCGTTAAACAACGGAGAGTTATCGTTGATATCTTGAACGTGAAGACTAATACGATGGAGCTCCATCGGGTTTTCCATGACTAGTTCGTGTTTTATGACGCACGACGCCTTATTTTCACAAAGAGCCTCTCTGTCAATCCTCTCAGAAACAATCAGATCTCCGCTGCTCAGGTTGATCCCACAATACCGTTTAGCGTTACCCTCTGTGTCTATGCGTGCCTTTCTCAATGCCAGTTGTCCAGTTCCCAGGCCAATGTCCTTAGCGATATTCCCAATTATAGATCCACGTTGTATTTCCTCTGGAAGAGTGTAGCTTATGTCCCCATACACGGAATGGATCCAGAAAAAAAAGACAGCGAGACTGCCCATCGGTGAAACGCTCCTCGTCCATTTAAACGCCATTACAACGTGTTGGTGAGAAAACGCCCCGTCAGATTCGAAGCGATACAGCGTCTGAAGCTAAACGAGTTATTTTAGCATCTACTGAACATCCAGTTCGGTTGTGGTTAAGAGCATACTGGTCTGAAACACGACGAGCAGGAACCTTTGTATTCTTCTTCACCTAGTCGGTGGAGGGAATTATGTGTTTTTCCATAAATGACTACATAGCGACCCCTTGAGTTTAAAGAGTAGCACTTAATTTCCGGGTACACAAAAAGCATACAGACATATTTTAAACACTGTATGAAAGGTTATGCATTTCACACATGATGAACGGACCCACAAGCTATTTGAGCAATGGACTGAGTCCTGAATTATACAATGACAAATAAAGCAGGCATGTTTATTCCAACATGTCATCAAAACCTACAGTTCATGTCAAACTGCAGATTTTTTGAGTTGCTCACTGTAGTCCAGTTCAGCTCAGTAGGACTGGGGTTGGCACTTCATTAACTCTGATGTGTTGCTAACGTTCTATACCTAGTTCAGAAGGTTTTCACATGAGTTAAAACTGTGTAATTATCTATTTATATTAATTGACATAATACTATTGTGTTCATGAAAGAAATGAACAGTAAACCACTGGGCAGTTAAGTTGTACTAAAGTGAACAACTGTATTGAATACAAATTCATCTTCACATTCTAATATGGGCAATAATGCATTAATATATAAAAGAAACATCTGATTAATAGATCATGAACTTATTTGAAACCACAATTAAGTAGATGCAGCAGTATACAATTTACCTATGACATCTATTCTCTCTAAAATTGATCAAGTTATCAATATATGTATTGGTTGCTCCCAGGAAAATGATAAGAGGGGTACACTCTTCAGTCTCCACATGTTTCACACAGAAACATATCCTGGAGGGGTTCAAAACATGATGAGGTCACATATAGTTACTGTTATCAAACATACCAGAGATCAGAAGTTGTGATATGCAACATGACTTAGTTAAAATCATCAACCTACAAAAAGGTAAATCTGTTTTCCAATATTCAATTCCAGAGCAGGATGAATATAATAGGCCTCAGATATCAGATTTGTAGACACATCTAACATGCAATGTGTGCAACTAGCACACAATATACAATAAGTTATGAATCACACTTGACAGAGTATTCATGCTGGTAAGCTGCCACAATGTTTATAAAGAGGACAGTGATGCATCCTTTGACTTCATGTCCTTCCTGTAGGTACCAAGCTTAAGCCCATGGGAACCATAATGCTACAGAACACACAATACACTTGAATAAAATATGTTTCAACCAGTTCAGCACCATGGACAGGGAACTACGACAGACTCATCCATCTACATTTAGCCTCAGCCCTGTGTCTTCAGAGAAAATAAGTAACTGCAACCATTACGATGCATGCCAAGAATAGAATAGATTCACCACGCTACACGCAGAGAGATGAAAGGCACTAAACTAAATATGTATCCTGTAGTTCATTGGTCCCAAACGTGTTAAGGTCCTGACCTGCACCCACTCAAACATTGAACCTGCTGCTGTCAACCACCTCTCACTTGAAGACAATATAGTGTTATTAAGTACTTTGATTTTTATTCAGCCTCGCAGAAAGCTTTCTCATATTTCAAACAAGTTATATCCACATTAGCTCAAACACAATTAGAATCACTTCTCTGGAAAATGTATAATACAATCTAAAGCAAAATCATGAAGTCATAAGAAGAAATGTAGAACTCTGTTCAACAACCAAATCAAGTGACCAATTGAAGCAGAGTAAGGGCGAATGTTCATTTCTTTCAAAGTGGGTTTGTTTATGACACAGAGAGCCTATTTCAGATGTTTTGTTGGCGTATCCCCGGCATCACTGTGCGTACCCCTTAGGTAAAGCCACCTTAGTTGAAACACAGACTGAACAAAAAAGTCTACAATACTTAAGAATCCGCTTAAATAAAATAAAAACGACTACTCCTGGACATTGTACCTCTACTACTAGCAATAAAGGCACAATCACATGTCATGCCTGCATAATGCTTAATGCTTCCTATGTAGTTTTTAAAATAAACACACATTTTCAGACAGCAGAATGGAGGGATAGATAGAACAAAAGGAGCAGTGTGATGTTACTACTACATCAATGGACAATATGTAATCAGTAAATACTCAAGATGTACAAATGCATCAAGTATATTTCTCACTTCCACAGAGCCACGATGTGGTAGTGAACAGAATAGACAACTTTCTGAACAGTATCCACTGCTTGGTGAATGAAACAAAGTTTCCACAACTAAATCAGAGGAGTCACTGTCATACTTACCTCAGGCGTTCCCTCAGAGTCACCAAATATCTCCGCAAAGTCAGTTGGACTTTTTCTCAGGGTCTGGTCAGCAGGCATCGTGTTGCCATTGTAAGATTCCACAAACTTAAAGTCACTTGTCCTAGAACCCGTGGTTAAGTAGGCGTCATAGTTGTAAGCGCTGCGTAAGGTCCCCATGCCGTCGACCTCTGCGTAATTAGGAGGCAGATAAGCGCTGGGGATAGCGACAGCTCCGTCAAACAACAGTCTGGGCTTTCTGCTACGACAGAACCGCACACTCAGCATGAGAACGATGAAAGTCAGGAAAAAGGTGGAGATGCACACCAGCGCAATAATCAGATAAAATGTCACTTTAGAATCACTGTCCTCGTGTGGATGATGGTTAAATTCTGCAACTTCTGCCAAGTTATCGGAAATAAGGAAATACACGACACATGTGGCGGAGAGCGGGGACGGCCCGTTATCTTTCACCGATACAACCAGGTTCTGTTTCATGCTGTCGGTTTCAGAAATGTCCCTTTGGGTCCTGATCTCACCGCTGTGCAGACCGATAGAAAAGAGTCCCGGGTCAGTGGATTTAATGATATGATAGGACAGCCAGGCGTTCTGTCCAGAGTCTCCGTCCACTGCTATCACCTTAGAAACTAGAGAACCTCCATGTGTCACCATGGGGACCAGCTCGGACTTAAAAGCATCTCCTTCAGGTGTGGGGTAAAGTATCTGAGGAGTGTTGTCATTCACATCCGTTATGAAGACACTCACAGTCACGTTGCTGCTGAGCGGAGGAGAGCCGTTATCTCTAGCCATCACCTGGAATTTAAAGCTCCTGAATAGTTCATAATCAAAAGACTTCAAGGTGTGGATGACTCCTGTATCTCTGTTTACAGATAGATAAAGGGACACCGGGGAACTGTTGACTTCACCGGGTAAAAGAGAATACACCACGGTGCCATTTTGTCTCCAGTCTGGGTCTCCAGCGGTTACAGAACACAAAGTGGAGCCAGGTTTGATGTTTTCAGTAACATAGGCGCTGTAGGACGGTTCATCAAACATAGGTGGGTTGTCGTTGACATCGGCTACAGTTAAGTGAATGGTTTTAGAGGAGGACAAAGGAGGAGTTCCCTCATCAGTTGCCCTTATGGTAATATTATAATCAGACACCAGTTCGCGGTCCAGCGTGCTTGTTGTTACTAGTGAATAGTAATTTTTAATGGATGGGATCAATTTAAAAGGAACGTTTTCTTGGATAAAGCAGCGGACCTGACGGTTATTCTGAGAATCTCTGTCTTGCACGTTAATAATGCCCACCTCTGTACCAGCTAACACATCCTCTGGTATGGGGTTCGACAGTGACTTCTGGTGAATTACTGGAGCGTTGTCGTTGACGTCAACAATATCAATTATTAATGAGGCATAGGACCCCAAACCGAGACCGTCCTTTGCACTAATCTGCAGTTCATATGATGATTCTTTTTCATAATCAATAGATCCAGCCACTCTAATTTCTCCTGTGGTTGGATTGAGAGAAAATGCATTGCCTTTTTCGTCTGAAACATGATCAAACCCGTACACGATCTCACCGTTGATACCCTCGTCTGAATCCGAAGCACGGACTGTCATCACGAGAGTATCTACCGGGGAGTTTTCAGGTAGGCTGGCTTGATACACGGCCTGACTAAACACCGGGGCGTTATCGTTAGCGTCTAGCACAGTGACGTGTATGGCCACAGTGCCTGATCTCTGAGGAGAGCCACCGTCTACTGCGCTAATCAAAAGCGTCATCTCTTGCTTGTCTTCTCTGTCTAACTCGTTATGTAAGACTAACTCGCCATATTTTCGTCCATTACCCTTCGTCTTAACTTGTAATGTAAAGTGCTCGTTTGGTTCAAGTGTGTAGCTCTGAACGGCATTTTCGGCAATGTCCGCGTCGTGCGCTTCATCGAGAGGGAAACGCGCCCCTTTGACCGCTTGCTCGCCAATTTCAATTTTCTGTAGATCCTCCTTAAACTGTGGGGCGTTGTCATTGATATCGTTAACGCGAACACTAATACGGTGTAGTTCCAAAGGGTTTTCCAGTATAAGTTCCTGTTGCACAACACACGACGGTTTCTTTGCACAAAGACTCTCTCGGTCCATTCTCTTCGCTACAATCAAATCCCCAGTAGTTAGATCTATACTGCAATACCGATCGTTGTCATCTTCGGTGTCAATGCGAGCCTTGCGATCAGATAGTCGAAAGGTAAATCCGAGATCCTTGGCTATATTTCCGATCACAGATCCGCGTTTCATCTCCTCTGGAATGGAATAGCTCACGTCTCCATAGACGGAGTGCACGACGAGAACAATCAAGTAAAGGCCACGATAATCCATTGCATCTCGATTGTTTGGCATCGTTTCAACGAATAATCCACCCTTGTGTTGAACAATCGTCCAATGATGATAATGATTATGTCGAGCGTATACAAAAACAATTTATACCACACAGTATTATGCAGGTTTACTGATCGAATGCGGCGAACACCCAGCATGTACTGTGGTTTTCAACACAAATGGCTGCAGGTCATAGACGGGAGCCTGCTAGGTAAGGTTGGTGCATAGCGACACCATGAGCATATTTGAGTTCATCACTCATTTATATGAGCTTATATATTTTATTATTTTATATAAATATATATATATATATATATATATATATATATATATATATATATATATATATATATATATATATATACATATATGTATATACATACATATATATGTGTATATATATATATGTGTATATATATATATATATATATATGTGTATATATATATATATGTGTATATATATATATATATGTGTATATATATATATATATATACACATATATATATAACATATATACACATATATACACATATATATATACACACATATATATATATATACTTATATATATATATACTCATATATATATATATATATATATATATGTGTATATATGTATATATACACATATGTATATATGTGTATATATGTGTATATATACACATATATATATAACATATATACACATATATACACACATATATACACATATATATATATATACATATATATATATATACTCATATATATATATATATATATATATATATATATATATATATAAGAGCCTACTAGGTAAGGTTGGTGCAGCGCAACACCATGAGCATATTTTAGTTCAACACTCATATGAGCTGTTGTGAAGAAAGCTGTGTACCAAAGACAAACCCTTGTTCACAGCTAAACTCATACAGCTCAGGTTGGAGAAGGAGAAAGCATTTAGAAGTGGGGACAGAGACAGATTCAATGAGTCAAAGTACAGGTTTAGTAAGGCGGTGAAAGAAGCGTAACAACAGTACACTGAGAAACTCCAACAATAGCTCTCAGCCAATGACACTGCTTCTGTCTGGAGAGGGCTCAAGAACATAACAGACTCAAAGCCCCCCCCCCCAACACTCCATGAACGACCTGCCTCTGGCCAACGACCATTAATTGATAAGAGATTAACATACATATTCTAAGGTAATGGCATGTTTAACATGAGCATGGTCGCATGATATAAAGATATGACTCGCTTAGGAACTATACATGACGTTATCACACGACAAGAAAAAGTTTGGGGCAATTCGAAAATTTTGACTGAATAACTTCAACTCCAATCCTACCTCAGGAGAAACATTTGATCCGCCGAATACTTAATAATATAAGATTCTGTTTCATGTTGTCAGAATCAGAAATGTCTCTCTGGGTCCTGATCTCCCCACTGTGCAAATCGATTTTGAAAAGTCCAGGATCAGTGGATTTAATGATATGATATGAAGAGTGTTGTCTCTTCATTACATCCATTATGAAGACACTGATAGTCACGTTGCTGCTGAGTGGAGGAGATCCGATCTCGCGCCATCACGAGAACGTTAAAGTTCCTAAACGTTTCGTAATCAAACGCCTTTACAGCTTTCACGACGCCTGTGTCTCCGTGAACGGATACATATGAGGCCACGGGACCACCATTCACTTCACCAGGTACAAGAGAATAGATCAACGTGCCGTTCTGTCTACAATCCAATTATATAGGCGTTATATCCGTGTGGCTCAAAGACAGTCGAGTTGTCATTCGCGTCAGCTATTGATAACTGAATGCGTTTGGAGGAAGACAAAGGCGGAGACCCCTGGTCAGTGGCAGTTATTGTAATGTTGTAATCCGTTACGACTTCACGGTCAAGTACACCCACAGTCACCAGAGAATAGTAGTTTTTGATTGAAGGTACGAGTTTGAACGGGACGTTTTCCCCTAATAACGCAGAGCACATGTCGGTTATCGTCAGAGTCCCTGTCTTGCACGTTAATTATGGCTACCTCTGTACTATGTGACACGCTTTCTGGAACCGGGTTGCTCAGAGATTTTAGGTAAATCACTGGAGCGTTGTCATTAACATCAGTGATATCTATGTTTACTTTAGGATACGAGGTTAACCCCAAACCGTCTTTAGCCTTAATGCGCAATTCAAAAGAGGGCGCCGATTCAAAATCAACCGGAGCAACTAGCTTTATATTCCCTGATTTGCGATCAATGGCGAATATATTTTGAACATCTTCAGAAACATGTCCAAAATCATACGTCACATCGCCGTTAACTCCTTCGTCGGCGTCAGAAGCAGTGACTGTAACCATGGCTACCCCTGGAGGAGAGTTCTCTGGCAGACTGGCTCTATAGACAGTCTGACTGAACACCGGGGGCGTTATCATTAGCATCCAACACAGTGACGTGTATGACGACTGTACCTGATCTCTGAGGAGATCCACCGTCAAGGGCTGTGAGAATTAAATCAAGGACCTGTAATCGTTCACGATCAAGCTCTTTGTCGAGAACAAGTTTGAGAACAGAGTTTGCATCCACTCCCAGAATAAAATGGTAATTTGTTTGTAGGCTATATCTTTGAACAGAGTTCTTGTCGATATCCTCGTTGTGAGTCTTCTAAAATCGAGCGCCTTTAACAGCAGATTCACTGATTTCTATGTTAATCACGCCGTCGTTGAATTGTGGGGAGTTATCGTTGATATCCTGAATATGTAGAGAGATGCGATGAAACTCAAACAGGTTTTCTAACATTGGCTCCTGCTTTAAAACGCACACCGGTGTGTCGCCACAGAGGCCCTCGCTGTCGACCCGCTGTTCCACCGTTACGTCCCCATCTCGCAGGTTTAGAGCGCAATAGCGTTTAACGTTCCCCTCCATCTCCACACGGGCCTTTCGAGAATATAACCTGCTTGCATCGATTTCCAGTTCTTTTGCGATATTTCCAATGACAGATCCGTGTTGCGGATCATTACCAGAACATTGTTGCGTCCGAATGACGCCCACACCATGGGCCCATATACCGTGTTACATATGTCAGTATCCCGTGTATAGAGCATACAGCGTTGTTGTTTTGAGTCTGTTATTATTGAAACAATCTGTAAAAATATCCCATATTTGGGATTGTCAAGTTAGCCATGGGCTATTGTTCCATGGTGTTGACATATAACACATAACCTGACAACAATTCTACAACAGCTCCCCTAACGCAATGTAATGTAAAGTAATGTCTGGCACATACCTTACGCTAGATTCAAGATTAAATATATTTAATAGTCATATGCAATAAGTACAATGGAATGCTTTCTCCCCATTCCCTCCCGCAGTATGAAGTCAACACTATATACTATACTATGTACAAACACTTGCCGTGTAAATGCACAACATACGTCTTTTATACGTATAAAAGACAAGTATATTTGTCAATTATGCAATTATTTGTCCAATCAGATTCTAACCTGTGTTTGTCATCATTTGTTTTAAGAAGACAGTCAGACAGATGAATTGATATGTGTCAAGTTTATAGTATGTCATCATTGTATAAACATAGTGTTTAAACCGCTAAACATGTCACCCTTTACACAAATAAATCATAAATAAATCATAAACTAAACAATATGTTATATGGACAAATGTACATTGAAGCCATCTCCTTTATTTGACTGCATCACCATCATCTGTGATACACCAACAACCATTCTAAATGTGTTGTAGGCAGAACCATCTAAACATCCAAAATGATCCACAAGTGTCACACTCTTTCTCAGAGTCTGGTCTGCAGGCATTCACATTCATTCATTCATTATTCCTTCACATACGGACCAAGATGCCAACAGAAAAGATGGAAAAGTCAGGAAACACCAAACTAACTGGAACACGTCGCCTACAATTACATGTCAACAAACCAAACTACGAAGTTGGTCAGTGGCACAGTGGGCCTGCTAGCATTTAAAGTGCGGTGTGCACACATGTATTGTATGCATGTAAATGGATGCATAGTGACCAGTTTAGCCATGATTGGCAGAATAAAATAGATAATGAAGCAGAATAAAAAAGTGTATAAGCAGAGTGTAAGGAGTCAGTCAACAACTATGAGCAGTGTGACCATTATTGTGATTAAAAATATATATAATATACATGATACAGTGCCTTGTAATAATACAAACTATGACAATATAAATACTTTAAATAATGCTACCTGTAACCTCAGCGTTAGTCAAGGGTAGTCATGACATTTACTTTGCAGGAGCAGAGATGTGAACTGTGTGTGTGTAATGTGGGCATATTCTTGTGTGTGTGTGTGTGTGTGTGTGTGTGTGTGTGTGTGTGTGTGTGTGTGTGTGTGAGAGGGGGATCCAGCATGTGATGTGGGGAGGGGAGGGGGCAGTGTGTTTAATAGGTGTGAGGTGTAGGCATGGGGTGTGGGGGTGAGGTGAAGGCGTGGGGGTAAGGTGTGGGGGGGAGGTGTGGGGGTGAAGTGAAGGCGTGGGGGTAAGGTGTGGGGGGGAGGTGAAGGCGTGAGGTGTGGCGTGGGGGTAAGGTGTGGGGGGGAGGTGTAGGGGTGAGGAGTGAGGGTGAGGTGTAGGCGTGGGGTGTGGGGGTGAAGTGAGGCGTGGGGGTGAGGTGTGGGGGGGAGGTGAAGGCGTGAGGTGTGGCGTGGGGGTAAGGTGTGGGGCGGAGGTGTGGGGGTGAAGTGAAGGGGTGGGGGTAAGGTGTGGGGGGGAGGTGAAGGCGTGAGGTGTGGCGTGGGGGTAAGGTGTGGGGGGGAGGTGTAGGGGTGAGGAGTGAGGGTGAGGTGTAGGCGTGGGGTGTGGGGGTGAAGTGAGGCGTGGGGGTGAGGTGTGGGGGTGAGGTGAAGGCGGGAGGTGTGGCAGGGGGTGTGGGGGAAAGGTGTGAGGTGTGGGGCTGAGGTGTAGGCGTGGGGTGTGGGGGTGAGGTGTGGCGTGGGGGTAAGGTGTGGGGGGGAGGTGTGGGGGTGAGGAGTGAGGGTGAGTTGTAGGTGTGGAGTGTGAGGGGGGAGGTGTGGGGGTGGGCTGCTCATGTGGTGGATGGCAGTATGGTGTTAAGAAGACAGCTTGGGGGAAGGACCTGCAGAACATTGCAGAGCTGGTACTGATGCTGCGAAACCTTCTCCGGTCTGATGCTGTGGAACATTCTCCGGTTCTGATGCTGCGGAACCCTCTTTGGTTCTCATACTGTGGAACCCTCAATGGTTCTGATGCTGTGGAACCCTCTCTGGTTCTGATGCTGTGAAACCTTCTCTGGTTCTGATGCTGCAGAACATTCTGCTTAATGGCAGAAATGCTGACTATTTTAATATATTGTACTCTATGTATTGTATTACTGGCATGAAGAGACACCATGACTATCTAGGAAATACAACGTATCCAGTGTCACCCCATGCTTTTCAATCCAGTATTTGTGTTCCCTTTATCTATTATAAGGCTTCGGAACAAAGTAATACCATATGTGTACCAGATGTAATGAATAGTCATGCAACCTGAATATGCCAACCTGAAATACTATTCATTGACTTGTGTTGTGTCCTCATGAAGGCATTCAGTATACAGCACTAAAAAGAGACTCCAGCACCATGGACAGGGACATAGTAGTTGCAGTATTTGAGCAGAATCAAGGACCATCAGACGGAGCACAGCACACAGACTGTACCTTAACGTCAGTCCTTTGCATAGTGCTTGGAACAAAAAGATTATAGTGGAACACTAAAGGCACAGGAAACTATGCTGTTTCCTTTGCTCAAGCATCCAATCCACAGTGGAAGTAGTGGTGAGGGACTGGCTATAGAACTATGTCAGAAGAAAAAATACAAAGATAGGATAAGATGTGAGATGTGAAAGATAAGACATCTGTCTCAAAGAGAGCAGTCAGAGGAGAAAGTCCATTTCCAATAACAAATCCACTTTGTTAACCCTCTTCTGCATCATGAAGCACAATTCAGAGGCTGCTACATCCTAAACTGCCGATTCATCAACAATCGACTTTGTTAAACTAAAAAACGAAATAGCTAAACATGCCATAATATATTGATATGAACGCAACAAACACATACCCTCAACAATACGTGGAACACATTATGCCCAAATGCCTACCTCAGGGGAAACATCAAGGTCTCCAAACACTTCTTCAAAGTCAGTTGGGTTCTTTCTCAGGGTCTGGTCTGCAGGCAGTGTGTTGTCATTGTAAGCCGTCACAAACTTAAAGTCACTTGTTCTCGATCCAGTGGTTAAATACGCATCATAATTATATGCGCTGCGTAAAGTTCCAGTGGTGTCCACATCTGCGTAGTTTGGAGGGAGGTAAGAGCTGGGAATAGCAACCGCTCCATCAAATA
>CM051001.1:28043565-28068565 GCA_027704905.1 Muraenolepis orangiensis
TTTTTGTTTTGTTTTTAAAAGGGGAGGGGGAAGAAGGGGAGGAGGTGAGGTGAGGTGAGGTGAAACATGTAAGAGTCCAAAAAGAATCCATCGGCCCAGACGGGTTAGCTGGAAGGGAAACAAAAGAGAAGAGAAAGGTTTCGAATAAAAGGAATGCAAGACATTTGAGACTTGGTTAGTAGGCCGGCCAACATTAACCTGAGAGTTAGTTGGTACTCGGTTTGTTGAGGTCTCAGGATCGTTCCTGAATAGAGACGACGCAAAACACAACCGACCGGCCACGTTGAGTACGGAGGTTTGCGCCGAGGCTCTGGGTTAGTTTCTCAAACACATTAGTGCCAAATAGACCAACAAGAAACCCCAAGTGTCAATTGGAAAGAACATTCCGGAGTCAACCCACCCAACCAACCAAGGACACAGAGAGGGGGGTCTGCCGTTAGAAACACGCGTTAATAAATAGTTACAAAATGAAACAAAAGTAAAAGACATCTAGACACTTTTTGGTTTGGGCGATTATTAATGGGCTGGAGGGGTTGCTGTCAACAATTGCTGGAGCCTCGGCCCAGAGGACTCCCCCCTTAACGGCATCACGCAACCGCCTAGAATGCACTACTACTACTACTAATACATGGCGCCAGAAAGAGGCGCTGGCTACATGTGTACCACATGCACACTACTGGCTATGAACACGAGAGGGAGAAGAAGAAGAAGAATACATGGCTGTTACTTCGAAAGCACAAATGTAATAAGGCTGTAACTCAATGGCCTGGGAGGAGAGAAGCTCAACACGTGTTCTTACCTGGGCTTTCCTGTGACGCTTTTGAGGTTCCTGCGGAAGGACTGGTTTGCTACGGAGCGGGTGGAGACGGTGCGGGGGGAGGACCTAGAGAAGGTGGAGGGCGGGGTCTTGGGGATCTTCTTGCCCAGGTGGCCGATCCACTTCTTCTGCTCGTCTTGGGTCAGGGCCAGCAGGAGCATGTCCCGGGCGGTCGTCACGTCGTCGTTTACTGGAGGGAGGGAGGAGATGCGCAGATGAAAACATAATAAAAATACAACTATGAAATACTTTGTCCCACCGTATTGATGACTTATTTTTTTTTTTTGCACAATTCCACACATGTATATATCATCTATCAGTCACTTATTGCAATTGGTTTGTACAGTATTTTTACATTATACTGCGGGAGGGAATGGGGAGTAAGCATTCCATTGTACTTGTTGCATATGGCAAATAAAAACATCTTGAATCTTGTCTACAAAGAATAAAGAAAGAAAAATGTATAAAAAAAATGAATCCCCATTCATCGTAAAGCCTTAAAATGTCAGGCATTCCTGTTTAAACCACCAGAAGAGAATAAGACACAAAACAGGCGACGAGATAAGGATTCTTCACTACGTTGTAACATAAAACATTATTTGTTTTTTTAAATGAAACGTCAATAGATGGTTCACCTTGCAAGGGCGATGACGTCCTCCTTCTTGTCCAGGTGGTCCTTGTGGCACTTGACGTGGCACCGGCGGCACTCGAGGGCCTGAGGGGGCTTGAAGACGTGCCACAGGGGCTTGGGGCAGGCCTCGCAGTTGGAGGGGAAGTGGTAGAGCGTGGGGATGAACTCGTGCCCCTTGTGGGGCAGGCAGCCCGCCTTGTCCCCCTGGGGCACGCTCTTCCCAAAGCCAAAAGGTTATGCATTTGAACCCTAACTAATGACTCCCTGTAGGCAGCCCTGAGCAAGAACCCTCACCCATGTAAATATCATCCGTCACTAGATTTTTCTTTTTATGTTATTGCTATTTATATTGTATATAGTCATTTTTTGTTTTATAAAAAACAAAACAATCCTCCTAGAATTAGATTTACACTGTACAAGTAAAAGAGAAATAAATACGGAAAACAACAATATGCACGTAAGCATGCGCTTGCATCCAGACGGCACAGGAAGAAGGCCTCGGGAAGGGACACCCCACCTGGAATATCCGTGGGATCTCCTCCGTCTCCGCCCTGTACACATCTCCCTGGGTGACGGGCCGCACGTGGAACAGCTTGCTGCAGGGGGACAAGAGGGGACAAGACAAGAGAGGGGACGGACGGATTAGTCCCTCTAGACGACGGCACGGACCGACGACCGCTCTGTTCTCCTTGAGCGACACTTACTCAATGTCAAGGACCATGGAGGGGTTGGACTGTTCCTTGTCCTCCTCGTCGTTGTAGAACAGAATCTTCTTGCTGCTCACCACCACGTACTGCAGACGCCAAGGACAAACGCACAGAGAGAGAGAGAGAGAGCGAGAGAGACAGAGAGAGAGACAAAGAACTTTATTCACTTTATTGTTCTTTTTAGTGCTATTTTTATTGTGTACAGTATTTTTATAGTGTTTTAGAAAATGCATACTGTGGGAGGGAATGAGGAGTAAGCATTCTGTGAACTTGTTGCATATGGCAAATATTGAATCTAAAGAATACAAATAGGAATCTGAAACGAATATGAACAACAACAAAAAAAGGACCAACACACAGTACCTGTTTTCTCCATCCATACCGCTTGATGTTTGTGCGATTGGGAATGGACAGCCAGCCTTCCAGCCGGGACTCTGTTTGAAAGGAAGGAGAGAAAGGGGAACCAAGGAATTACTAACGCAATAGCCAAGCGTCCATGATGAGGTGGAGGTGAAGGGGGGAATACAAGGGACACATGCATGCAGTGGTTCAATCCAAACTGAACTAGGGACGGGGGACAGGGGACAGGGGGGGGACGGGGGGAACAACAGAGTCAAGAGACAGGAGTCGGCAACCAAAGGCCAAAGCAGGTCCAGCAGGGGGGATTCACATGAATTAATAATAGAACCGTACAAAGGGGGGGGGGGGGGGGGGGGGGCGACGCTGTGGTTACTTCATGCCCAAATTCAAAAACAACAGCTTTTTGGAGAACATATCCATGGTTCAGGATGTCACGGCGGAGTGTTGTCTCGTGACGTCACCCTTTGGTTACGGCCAAAATTATTATTTCTGAAATTAGGATTTCTTCCAAAAAAAAGGCCGAATTGTTCGTTGCGTTAAAGTGATACCCTTTTGAAGTGCATAGGGGATTTGCCCCCTGTGCTAGTGCGACAAAAAATAAATGTTTTTTTTGAAGAGCACAAAAAAATATAGAAAAATGATATATACATATATAAATGAGGGGAGGAAGGGGATTTGGTACGGTCTGTAGTTTTGAAAGATGCAATGAGTTAAGTGTTAAAAAAAAACAACCTCCAGAGTTGAGAGTTAAGCTCCCATTGCACTTTGTCCTCCTAAACCAAATGTCAGCCCCACGCCGTAAGCACACATTGTCACGGTTAGTCAATGGATAAACTTCTGAAATGCATTTAAAAAACACTCCCCCACTCAGGACAAGCTTCTTTCAAAAGTGCCGGAATATTCCCCCCAAAAAAACCAACCCCCCCCCCCCCGCGCTTTCCACCCTCCAACAACCTCAAGCAGAAAAAAAAGCAAAGATCTAATAATATTAAGACCATACAATACATAAATAAATAAATAAATGGACAAAAAGCACACAACTAGCGAAACACAGACCAGGCAAAGGGAGAAGGAGACTCCTACAAAAGTTACTCACAGAGGGAAAGAAATGGAAGTTACAAAGATAAGAGGAGCAAGGAGAACCCACTGGATATGAGAGGGAATAAGAGAGGGAGACAAGGGTGTGAACCATAGACAATATTGAACAGCCCTCGCTCCCAGAGCGGAAGCGAGTAAGTCACGTGATGCCATGAATGAGCTAAAAACAATGACACCGATGCACTTATGTTGGAACTTTATAGTGAGTTTCATTCATAAGGTGTTAAATCGACACTTTCATCCTTAACAAACGGCTAATTCCTTTTGTGTTTCGAGTGATGAAGAGTTGGTCACTATTACAATCCTCTAGACATGCATTGCATATGGGATATGAGAGTGGGATGTATCAGAAGAAACACCAGTAGTGTCATGGAAAATGTTCTATGACCCTGTGCTGTTCTATCCTGAGGAGCGCTGAGAAAAGAATTGTTGGGCCTCCTTGAGACACAGAGGAACCTGTTGGACCTTGAGACACAGGGAGGGAGGTCACAGAGGAACCTTGACCTTGAGACCGGGGGAGTCCAGAGGACCTTGACCTTGAGACACAGGGAGGGAGGTCACAGAGGAACCTGTTGGACCTTGAGACACAGGGAGGGAGGTCACAGAGGAACCTGTTGACCTTGAGACACAGGGAGGGAGGTCACAGAGGAACCTTGACCTTGAGACACAGGGAGGGAGGTCACAGAGGAACCTTTGACCTTGAGACACAGGGAGGGAGGTCACAGAGGAACCTGTTTGACCTTGAGACACAGGGAGGGAGGTCACAGAGGAATCTGTTGGACCTTGAGTCACAGGGGAACTCGTTGGACCTTGAGACACAGGGAGGGAGGTCACAGAGGAACCTGTTTGACGTCGAGACACAGGGAGGGAGGTCACAGAGAAACCTGTTGGACCTTGAGACACAGGGAGGGAGGTCAGTGCGACCTTCCTGTCTTATCCTGTCAGATCACCTCAAACAGGAGATAATCAGCTTGAACGAGACACAGATGTTTTCGTCTCATGAGCCGTCCTCAAAGGTAATAAATACTGAGATCTGTCAGAATTGCAGTGGACTTCCCTGTCCTCACCTCACAGCGGAGGTTGTATCTGGGAACTCCTGACAAAGCTTTGTCTACTTGTCTATTAGATTTGGATTCAGATGTGGTTTATTTGTCACATGTATAAGGTACACTGTACAATATACAGTGAAATGGAGGTTGATCTTGCAATATGCTTTCTTCATTCATTCATATATATATATATATATATATATGGTGCTACCTCCGCGACCCGACCATGGATAAGCGGGAGAAGGTGGATGGATATATATATATATATTTGTTATATATTTTTAGTTATTTGTTTTCTTGCATATATTACAGTATTTCTTATCTAATGTATTACTTAGCGTTGCCATGGGGATCTACTAACAACATAACAGCCCAGCAGCCCCTCAGAAGCGCTGGTGTGTAAGTATGCATGTATGGTACCGCACCGCCCTCTATGGGCTCCCTGTGGTACTGCAGCACTGTGTGCACCGTTCTGCTGTCGCCCGGAAACACCGTGTGGTGGAAGTTGTGTGTTAACTTCCTGTCTTCCTAATCCACTTGTTGGTGAGCACTGAGCAAGCAGCAGCAGCAGAACAAGAACAACAAGAGGTAGAAAGGCGACACGTTCGTTTTTGCACATTCGCACTCAACCCTTTGACATGTAAATCAACGGGACGCGTCGGTAACACAACAACAGGTCCTTGTCTCTGCAGGGTGAGAGCCGCACCATCATGTCGGGGATGAGGGACGCCGGGCTCGTCGGCGCGTCAGTGGCACTCACAGGCGCCCTGGGTTACCTGATCTGGACCTACATGTCCCCGGGGGACGAGGAGCCGCCCGAACCCACCTCCACCTCCACCCCCACCCCCACCTCGGAGGATCATCCCGGGGATCCAATAGAGGAGACCGCCGCCCGCGTCACCCAGGCGGAGCCCCAGTATCCTCCAAAGGTGGAGGAGGGCAAGGTACTGCGGGGTGGTGCCGGTAGTGTGTACTAGTGTTGGGGAGGAGAGGAGACACACCTCCTCCTTCTTGACTACTGTAATGTGGTGTTGATCTGAATCCTGGTCCACACCACATCTTAACTTCCAAACTGCAAGTTCACCGGGTTTTTTCCACCCATAGTTGAGCTCCATTCTATGGAAGCCCGTTTCCGCCACTTAATAATTATAATTAATCTCATTATTATGAGATAGTTATCTCGTAATTATGAGATAGTTAAGTCATAATTATGAGATACTATGTGACTTTTTTCAAGTGGCGGAAACGGGCTTCCACATGTGTTGAATGTACATGTTTTTTTTTTTATATTTAAAAAAAGCAACTTTAAAAGCATTAACAGTTGATTGCGCCGTTAATAAATTTTGATCAGAAAGATGGGTCGATACATAAGGTATTTTCATACTAGAAACGTACTATACTTCAGACAGAAGAGGGAAAAAAGGAATATAAACAGAATAAATGGCCAAAAGACAGGTGGGGGGATGACTTATAAAACAGAACATATATCACACCTCTTTGACCTTTTATTTGTGTGTTTCCGTCCCCCCCCCAGTCCAAGCCGGGCCAGAAGGCCGGTTCTAACCAGGTGCTGGTTCTGGGTCTGGGTGGCTCTGGGAAGACCAGCCTGCTCCACTGTTTCTCCACGGGGAGTCTGGAGCAGGACGTGACCCCCACCGAGGGCTTCAACGCCGTGTCCATCAACCGGGAAGACCTGCACATCGAGTTCCTCGAGAGTAAGGAACGCGCCGCTCTCCGACTTTATCAAAACCATGAACACACAGAGACACAGGCGAGGTTCTGACTTAACCGTGTGACTGCATTGCTCTCCTCTCGCCACCGGGGGTTCATCACATAGATAGACCACCACAGAGGGCCCCTCTGTAGAGAGCATACCTCCACCACACACGAGAGGGCCCCTCTGTAGAGAGCATACCTCCACCACACAGGAGAGGGCCCCTCTGTAGAGAGCATACCTCCACCACACACGAGAGGGCCCCTCTGTAGAGAGCATACCTCCACCACACACACAAGAGGGCCCCTCTGTAGAGAGCATACCTCCACCACACACGAGAGGGCCCCTCTGTAGAGAGCATACCTCCACCACACACACGAGAGGGCCCCTCTGTAGAGAGCATACCTCCACCACACCTAAAGGTCCCCTGGACGTTTTTAGATTTTTAGCGCAAAACCAACTGTTCATTGACTCATTGTGTGTTTCAACAAAGGAAGGTAAGAGAACAACTTGTCACAAGAAGTCACAAAAGTGCATTTAAAGTCTCCAAGAACTGAACCAGTGCTCAGGTAGAAGTACAATTGGTTCAGGTAAAAGTGCTCTATAAATAACCACCGAGTTCTGTCCAATTACGTCCATAACGTTTTGAGTTATCTTGCTAACAGACAAACAAACCAACCAACCAACCAACAGACAGACAAACCGGGTCTTTTGGTCCTACTGCTATACTTCTAGGAGTAGGACCACAGAATGTCTCACAGCTGCTGTGCTGTGTTGTGTTGTTCAGTCGGAGGACAGGACCACCTGCGGCCCTACTGGCAGAAGTATCTGGCCAGGGCAGCGGTGCTGGTGTTCGTGGTGGACTCGTCCCGGGCCGACCTCTTCCCCACGGCCAGGACTCACCTGGAGGAGCTGCTGGCCGAGGACCCCCTGCTGCCTCTAGTGGTGCTGGCCAACAAGCAGGTGAGACAGGGGGGCTCTCCGGGAGGGTACCGCCGAGTCCTCTACCAGACGCCTTCATCCCAAGAGACGAATGTGATGAATATATATATATATATATATATATATATATATATATACACATACACACACAAGTATACATTACATTACAGTGATTTAGCAGACTATTTTGTCCAAAGCGACTTACAATAAGGTCATTCAACAGGTAGACAAGAGAACTACTTATATAATATATAATACATTACATTAAGGTCATTCAACAGGTAGACATAATATTAATACATTTACATACAGATTATAATATAATCCATTTATACATATACACATATATATATAATAACATAATATACAATTCATTGTAGGGTAGCTTATATAAAGGCCAATCAACGATCACACCTGTGTATCCTCATGTCGCCACCCGGCCGGAGGTCTCTGATTGGCTTTCCCTTCCCCTCCTCCTCTTCCTCTCCCTCCTCCTCCTCCAGGACCTGGCGGGTGCGTGGGGTATCACAGACCTCCACGAGGCCCTGGGCCTGTCGCAGCTCGGCGACCAGCGCAAGTTGTTCCTCATCGGCACCTACGTCCACCGGGGGGAGGCGGAGCTTAACTCTGGGGCGCGCGACGCACGAGACCTCATCGTTCAGATGGTCTGCGGTGTCTGACCTCGTGGTTCAGGTGGTCTGACCTTGTCCGACCTCGTGGTTCAGATGGTCTGACCTCGTCCGACCTCGTGGTTCAGATGGTCTGACCTCGTCCGACCTCGTGGTTCAGATGGTCTGACCGGTGTCTGACCGGCTCTGGGGACTCCGTTAACCATTGGGTTTCTGTCTGTGTTTAATATATTCGTAGTTTACTTTGCACTCGCTAAGTCGTCTTTTGTGTCGTTTGTTTTCCCGCCAATGTGGACCGACTCAGGCTGTGGTCGTCTGAAAGACGTTCAGATTGAATACTTTTCTATGGAATGGGATTTTCCTGTAGGTGTCTGTCGGAAGGTCAGAGGTCGGCTGGGTAGACCCTAGTCTGTCTGTCTGACCAAACCAAAAAAGGTCGAACACCACCCTTGATTCTCTGATAATGATGTACATTGTTTTGTATCGGTACAGTCCCCCCCCCCACACACACACACACACACACACACCACACGGCAATAGTTCTTCTTTTAAAGTGGGAATTATTTATTGCGTTCACAAATGTATTTCATCATCTTTATTCGTCGTTAAATAAATGTTTGAACTTGTTCGGTGCAGAGGTGGTCATTGAGACGAATCCGACTCCCATGTTTGTAGTTTTTCTGTAGGTGTGTACTGTCGGCAGGTCAGAGGTTTCACATTGCTTTGGGAAAAGTGTCATAGTCACCAAAGATTTAACTAAATCGTTTTAATTTCTGTCAACACAAATAGTTAAAAAAGGTTTGACAGATATTAGTGCAGGATGTGTTGTTGACTGGTTGACGTGTGATGAACCTGTGGATTATAGAGTTCTGCTTTTTATTATAAAATACCAGCAAAGTCTGAAAGGTGAAACACCACCCTTGATTCTCTGATAATGATGTGCATTGTTTTGTATCGTTGCGGTCCATGCAGAGATCTCGGAGGCAGCTCTACAGCCAGTCTCAGACTCGGATGTGAAATACAGTTTATTTTTCAGTATTTGGATAACAGAACATGGGCTAGTGTCACAGACCTTATATTGTTTACTCACAAGCAATAAATGGTCAGATTGAGACCAAAGATGTTAACATGTTTTTGTATTGTTATTTATTTTTTGTCTTTTTGATTCACGTTATTTTCACATTTGAAAGCTCTGAATGAAAATGCTTTTATTTAGATAAAAGCCACGGGGGACTAACGTTCCAAATTAAGGTGCAGCAGCCTATTTAAATCACTCATCTTTCTCATATACCAGCCTTATAACTACACGATTAATATTGTCACAGTAATGTTTCAATGTAATGTAATATCTTTTTTCATAAATATTGTGTCGAGTGTATAACTTTGAATCGGTTAAATGCTCCACCCACAGTATTATCATATCTGGAACCTGTTGTCTAACTAATGTGTCCTATTTTACTGAAATAAATGAATCTAACACTTGGTTGAGTGTGTTGCATTGAACTGGCCCTGAGGTAATATCGTTATAACCTTTAATAGCTTAAAGGATAGCAGTATAGGCAATAGTTAGAGGACATTCCACTAACTTGAAAAGACACAAGGCAAACTATACTTTATTAATATATAATTAATAATTAAAATATTATTAATATATATATTTATACTTTATTTTTTACAGACCATTGGGTTTAGAGATAGCTGCTTGAATGTTGTGAGTAATAATTGTTTTACTTAATTTTACATTTTACAGACATTTACACTTTTTTCTCATAGTATCCCTCCTAATAAAAACATCCGACCCGCCAGTGAGGGGCGCGGTCGGAGGAGCGAGAGACCCGGCGGAGCGGCTCGGGTTTCAGCCGCCGTCTCTCGGCCCCCCGCCGCGGCCCTAGTTACTGCTGAGGTTACCATGAGGATGACAGGAGACACCCGCCGCGGACACCGGGGTGTCAGCTCGAGGCGAGGCGACATGGGGCCTGGGTCTGGCAGCAGTGAGTGAGTGTGTGTGTGTGTGTGTGTGTGTGTGTGTGTGTGTGTGTGTTCATGTGTGTGTTCATGTGTGTGTGTGTGTGTGTGTTTGTCACTTTTTTTAATGAGTAAAGAGCAAATGTTTATATTTCTATTTTTAGGGATGCAAGGCAAGTTCTCACCTTCAAACAGGTATGCACATGTGTGTGTGTGTGTGGGGCTTTAACCTTTTTTAGTCTGTAAAAGAAGCATACTGTACATCAGACATCACTTGTACTTCATCTGTGGTTCCCCGTTGTGATGTTATATATATATATATATATATATATATATATATATATATATATATATATATATGTGTGTGTGTGTGTGTGTGTGTGTGTGTGTGTGTGTGTGTGTGTGTGTTGTTCTGCATGTGTCCTGTCTAACATCTGTAGTTCTGTTCTTCTGGACGTTCTAGAGTCTTGGCGCTGGCCCTCCCCAAGGGTTCCAAGACAGTTTGGCTCACGACCCCCTGGTACGTACATCGCTCTGAGATCAATAAACAACGTCTCTTATCTCATCTCGTTAACAATCAATATCAGGATGGTATTTAAAAAAATTAACAGGCAGACCTTTCCCATATGTTGTGGTTGGTGGTTTGTTCCAGTGTCACATCACATCTCAAAGAGAGAGAGAGATGTGATGTGAGCCCACATTGGAGTCGTGTTTCTATCAAGGAGCTCTGTTACATTTCTGAGTTACTGCTTCCTCCCGTGTGAACGTTCAATCTTTTTTCTTGTTCCAAATCATCTAAGGCAGATGTCTGGCATCATGTAAAGGTTTTATAGGTTTTAAACAAAAAATACCACCTAAAATAATCCAAATAATATAAGAAGAAAGAAGGTTCTTCTGATTAAGGCAGAGGCTGAACATTTGACCCTAGAGTTTCTATTTCCCCGGCCAGTGAGAAGCTGAACTGGGGGAACCAGGAGCCAATATGGCCGCTCTGTCGGGCTGCGCTGGCCGGTCTTCCTTCCAGAAGAACCCAGCGCCTGGCCCGGCCCAAGAGAGAGCTCACTGCAGGGGGTCCGGACCACCACAGGTAACCTAAACTACTATTGATGAAGCTATTGACAGGGCTCGACTCAGCAGCTTCCTGTCGGCCTCGTTGTCCGGTGGTCCATGACTCTTGTTCAAACCAGGATGGATGAGTGACAGGCGTTAGGGACGGCTGCCAATTACCTTCTCAGCGGAAGTGTAGAATGTTTAAGTGGCCAACAGTCGGTCAGCTAAAGATTCTACATGTATTGTTACAATACAGCTTATTGATTATGTTATAGTCAATAACAGACAACACAACATATGTATATATGTACATAAGTCTTCTCCTCACACCGTGGTAATAGTGGTTATGGGGTTCCCCTACCTGCTCCTTAATGACCTCTAACCCCTACCTGCTCCTTAATGACCTCTAACCCCTACCTGCTCCTTAATAACCCCTAACCCCTACCTGCTCCTTAATGACCCCTAACCCCTACCTGCTCCTTATGACCTACCCTACCTGCTCTTAATGACCTCTGACCCCTACCTGCTCTTTAATGACCTCTGACCCCTACCTGCTCTTTAATGACCTCTAACCCCTACCTGCTCTTTAATGATCTCTAACCCCTACCTGCTCTTTAATGACCTCTGACCCCTACCTGCTCCTTAATGACCTCTAACCTCTGACCTGACCTCTTACCTTTGACCTGTCTATCATATGATCTGTGTGTCTGTCCGCACAGGGCAGACAGAGAGCGACAGACAGATAAATGAGGCTCTTCCCCGGATGTCTAATTAAAAGCGCAGCAGCAGTCGACATAATTCAATCAGAACAGCAAACAGGAAGCGCTGCTCCTCCCTCCAGCGCTTTAATTACAGTCTCCATAACAATAACAACCTCTACCCCCCTCCCTCCCTGCTGCTGGGAGCCTGGCCCGCATCTTCCTTATCCCCCCTTGACTTGACTACCTTTGATCCAATACACACTTCCGTGTGTGTGTGTGTGTGTGTGTGTGTGTGTGTGTGTGTGTGTGTGTGTGTGTGTGTGGCAGACGCCACTGCCACATTAAAATGTCTTCTTTAGGGCTCCTAGTCATAACACATAACACATAACACATAACACACACACACTTATACATGCCTGCGCACACGCACACACACACACACACACACACAATACAATTGCTAATAATGGCTGTCGTCTTTCTGTAGGAGCGAGGAAGGGAGTTTCTGTCCACTACGTCCATCCTCCACTACGTCCTTCCTTCCTTCCTCCAAGAGGTCCCAGGCTGAGCTGGGGGCCCGCCTGTCAGCGCTTCAGCCCAGACGCCGCGTCTCAGAGGAACCAGGGTAACCACCGCCTCACACTACCAGGACCCAGACAGAACCCGGGGTCTGACCAGCTGTCGGGCCCCACAACTACAGCCAGATTAGGATCAAGCGTTAGATTATTTATGGTTGCTGGTTGTAGTCCCGTGGTCAGGTTCCCCGAGTGGTGACACAGTGATGGGTCAGCTGGCTCCGGTTCACTACCATTCATCGCTCGGTTTGAGGTCAATAATGTCCTTTGGGGAAAACAGTTCTATAAATGTTTCTGTCAAAACTTGTGTGTGTGGTGTGTGTTTGTGTGTGGTGTGGTGTGTGTGTGTGTGTGTTGACCTCTGTTTTTCTGTGGCTGATCTCCAGGAGGAAGGAACAAAGCGAGACAATTGAAAGCAGCATCGAGAGCCCCTCAGGGTCCCCCCTACACACACACACACACACACACACAGCCTCCATAGTCTTTCTAAGGTCCTCAGAAACAGCAGTGCAGCCCCTGCTGTCTCCTCTGTTGTGGACTGAGGCTGTTTTACGACCTGTTTTTTCTGCCTCAGACCACTGTGCTCTCACTCCCTTCCTGGCCTTTATGTGTGCAAACAAACGTGTCAAGATTCAGAAATAAGGAGGGTTAACGTAGCAGAGAAAACACAAACATGTGGTTTGAATGGACTGCACAGTTCATCCCTCTGGGGAGGTGGGTGGCTTGGATGTACACTGGTTGGGGTTGGTGGTGATAGTCTTGTCTGAATGGTCCATTCATTGTATTGCTTGTGGTTAATGCTGCAGTATATTTTTTTGGTTTTACTGTGTTCCCACTGGGTCCCCAGCACACTTTATGGCCACACCCCTGAGTGTGACTCCTCGTGCCCCGTGTGGCACGTGGACCTCGGGATCAGAAACCCTGCGGTCTCTCCACGCCTCCTGGAACTCTCCAGGCCCAAAACCACCCACCCTTGCTTCCAGGGCAACAGGCAGGTGGGGGGCCCTCAACACACAAGTAGGCACCTAGGACACAGCTAGGGGCCCTAGGACATAGGTGGGGGACCGAGGACATACGTGGGCGCCCTAGGACCAGGTTCACCCCTATAACACAGGTACTAGGGCCCTAGGACATAGGTAGGGGCCCTAGGACCAGGTTCACCCCTATAACACAGGTACTAGATCCCTAGGACATAGGTAGGGGCCCGAGGACCGGGTCGGCCCCTATAACACAGGTACTAGGGCCCTAGGACATAGGTAGGGTCCCGAGGACCGGGTCGGCCCCTATAACACAGGTACTAGGGCCCTAGTAGACATGTAGGGCACATACACTCACCTGTAAGTCGATATTCATTGGACAAAGTGAAGATTTAGTGGCTTTTATTAATACTCAGTTTTTGATGCTCCAGGTCTGGGAGAAGGGGTCCTCTGGGACCTCCAGAGCACAGAGCATGTCCCCCAGACTGGAGCAGCTGTCTCTGCCCAGGCTGAAGCTCAGCCCGGTCTGCTACCACCCGGGGCGACCCGAGGAGACCATCCGCCCGGTGAGAGGCTGGTTCTGCTATTGTTATTCAAAGGGACTCACAGTGACGTTAGAAGATACGGGTTAGTCAGGGCATCTTGCTCCAGGAGGCCTACAGGCCAGGCAGACTGGATTAGCTGTATTATAATGTATATACTGTGATATGATCTCTATTTACTGTATGTAGTGACACAAGTGCGTGGTTAGGTTGGACCCAGAACGCAGACGGAGACCAGAGAGGGGAGAACAGGGGTTTTATTTGGCACAGAACACAATCGCATGTAACCTCCAAGACATACGAGGGATCTGGAACCGGGAGGTCGAGGTGCGTCGTTCCGACAGGTAGTGGGCGAATGGATCGTTGGGGACAGGCGATGGGTCGGGTTACCGGGAAGTCGAGGTGCGTCGTGCCGACAGGTAGTAGGCGAATGGATCTCCGGGACCGACGAGGGGCTGGAACAGCAGACGGGCGGGCAATCTCTCTGATAGTCCGTAGCAGAGTGATCAGAACCAGGGATGAATGTCACCTGGGGACTGGTAGCGTACCAGTGGCGGCTGGCCCATAGGGGGCGATGGGGCGCCGCCCCCCCTAAACCACATGCACAAACAAAATTTAAAAAATTTAAAAAATTTAAAACATTAAAAATATATATAAATTGTCAATATGTGTGTGTTTAAAATATGGAATGCACCCAGTAATATGTGTAAAATATGATTTTAAAATAATTTGCGCAACATAATATGCTTTTCCTAGTACACATATGCCTAGTACACTGCAGCTTAAGGGCGCATTTGTATGACGATGCTGCTGGGGCGCTTTTCAAATCGCCCCACGGAGGCGGGTCTCTGTAGCAGTTTAGCCAATTGCTGATTCAAGATATAAACGAGTGACATAAAATGTAGCCAATCAGCGTCCTCAAAACGTCTTCCCGTGGGGCGCTTTTCAAATCGCCCCACGGAAGACGTCATTTGTGTGCGTCACAGTGTACTACTAGGAAAAGCATATTATGCTCTGTCTCTGCGGGCACACACACACACACGCACACACACACACACACACACACACACACACACACACACACACACACACACACACACAGACACACACGCACAGACGCACACTCACACACAGACACACACGCACGCACACACGCAAAAACACACACACACACACACACACACACACACACACTTACAAATATATGTCAGTGTTTTTTGTCAGTGTGTGCCGATATACATATATTTTTGTTGAGTGATTGATATAGTTTTCGTGACTGATTTTTAAACAAGCAGGTATATATATATATATATATATGGATGTCGCGATCGTGGGGGGGGGGTCGCGATCGTGAAGTCCATATACTGTAGTATTGTGTATATACTGTAGTATTATCTCCATATACTGTAGTATTATCTCTATATACTGTAGTATTGTGTATATACTGTAGTATTATCTCTATATACTGTAGTAATATCTCTATATACTGTAGTATTGTGTATATACTGTAGTAGTATCTCTATATACTGTAGTATTATCTCTATATACTGTAGTATTATCTGTATATTCTGTATTATTGTGTATATACTGTTTATAGGGGCCATCTTCTCTGTATCGTTCCAATTTTAGTATAAGTGTAGTATTGTGTATATACTGTAGTATTAATTGTAAATACTGTAGTATTGTGTATGTGCTGTAGTATTATGTATACTGTGTTTCTCTGCCAGGTTTCCATGGCAGCACGGAGGGCTAAAGCATCTCCCCGTGTCGAGAGGCTGGCGACGTCCAAACAGCTCTCTGAGGGGTACACCCCCCCACAAGAACCCCAGTGGAGCCTCAGACCTAGACACCCCACCTGACACCCACCTTACACCACCACCACCACCTCCTCCTCAACCCCACCTCCCCTCTCCATCTTCCCCACCCCCGGTCTCCCATCCCTGGTCTCCATCCTCTATGGTTAGGTTATGTAGCATATGCTAGGCTAGGCTATGTGTCAGCTAGCTGATTCAAAACAAAATGCTGTGCTTTGCTGAGGTATTGGAGTGTTTTGGTCTTTTGATTTGATGGTGAATCTTTGTGTTTATTACGTTGATTAGCTGTTCTAACAGGTGCGTGGAAGTTGACTAAAACAGTAAATATACAATCTTAACTTGTTCTTCAATATGTTTGTCATTTGTGAACTAAAGACAACACTTTATGATAAAACCTATTTAGTAATTAAAACCAGTGGAAAACAACAAGCCCACCAGGTTGGGCCAATTCCCTCTGACCACCAGTAGTTGGCAGTATTTCCCCATATCTTCTACTGTTGATCTATTTAGGCTGGGAGCTTAGGGCAGCCCGTTTTAGTCAGTTGTTCCCAACCTTTGAGGCCAAACAATGACCCTCAATCTTCTTCCCACATCATTTAAAACTTAGTTAGATCAGTTTTCTCGTGGCTACGAACCTTTAGGCCGAAGTCTGTTTGTATGTAGAGGATAACCTATGATTCATAAGGAGGAGGTGGAGGTGTTGTAAGTCTGACCTTCGGAGTCACGACAGAGCTTATGAGACTAATCTGGGATTAGACCCAGTGACCCACCGCCTGGGGACCCGGGGGGGGGGGGGGGGGGAGAGACGGTTAGTAGAGGGAAGGAGGGAGGGCGGGGGAGAAGGAGGGAGGGAGAGGAGGAGAGAGGGAGAGAGAGAGGGAGAGATAGAGGGGGAGAGAGAGAGGGAGAGAGAAGGGAGAGAGGGAGGGATGGAGGAGGTAGACAATGGAGGGAGGGAGGAGGGAGAGGAAGAGGGAGGGAGGGAGAGAGGAGGGAAGGAGAGAGTGAAAAGGGAGGGAGGGAGGGTGGAGAGAGAGGGGGAGGTGGGGAGAGCGTAGGGAGAGAGGGAGGGATGGAGGAGGGAGACAAAAAGGGAGGCAGGGAGAGAGGCAGGGAGAGAGGAAGGAGGGAGAAAGAGAGGGAGAGGAGGGAGGGAGAGACGGAAGAAGCAAAGATGATTGGAGGGAAGGAAGGAAAGGAGGGAGAGAACAGAGTAGGAGGGAAGTAGGGAAGGATGCACTGAGGAGAGGGAGGACAAAAACAAGGATCCATAAATATTAGAAACTATCTTGCCAGAAACTGGACCCCGGACACTGAAGAGGACCACCACAGGAGCTGTGAAACGCCCGGAAGGACAGATTGCTCTCTGTCACACAGAGTCTGCCTAGCAACACACAATACAGGCCTCCATTCACAGTGGGCCCACGGGCCGAGGGCCCCAGCCGGCTTCAACAGGGAGCACACAGACGGGCTTGTTCCTCCACCAGAGAGACACTTCTGATTCACTGACTTCTGTCTGTCTGCCACTGGCTGAGTACAGCCCTGACACGCACGCACGCACACACACACACGCACGCACACACACACACACACACACACACACACACACTGAGTTGACCATCTCGGGATTTCTAAAGTGTTATCTTATATGTTCTGATATACATACATCCATACACATACACACACACACACACACACACTTATGCACACGTGTCACGCACGCATGACACACACACACACACACATGCACACTTATGCACACACACACACACACACACGCACGCACGCATGCATGCACGCACACACACACACACTGAGTTGACCATCTCGGGATTTATAAAGTGTTATCGTATATGCTCTGATATTCAAACATACACATACACACACACACACACATATGCACACGTGCACGCACATGCACACACACACACACATGATGCCTATGGTTCTATAGGTGGTGCTGCTGTAGTTACAGAGCTGTGTTCTCCGCGTGATGGACAGACAGGACGACAGACGGGACGACAGACGGATGACGACGGAGACAGACGAGACGACGGATGACAGACAGGATGACAGACGGGACGACAGGGACGACAGACGGATGACAGACGGGACGACAGACGGATGACAGACAGGACGACAGACGGGACGACAGACGGGATGACAGACGGGACGACAGACGGGATGACAGACGGGATGACAGACGGGACGACAGACGGGACGACAGACGGGATGACAGACGGGATGACAGACGGGATGACAGACGGATGACAGACGGGATGACAGACGGGACGACAGACGGGACGACAGACAGGATGACAGACGGGACGACAGACGGGATGACAGACGGGACGACAGATGGGACGACAGACGGGATGACAGACGGGATGACAGACGGGACGACAGACGGGATGACAGACGGGACGACAGACGGGATGACAGACGGATGACAGACGGGACGACAGACGGGACGACAGACGGGATGACAGACGGGATGACAGACGGGACGACAGACGGGATGACAGACGGGACGACAGACGGGATGACAGACGGGATGACAGACGGGATGACAGACGGGACGACAGACGGGACGACAGACGGACGACAGACAGGATGACAGACGGGATGACAGGCGGGATGACAGACGGGATGACAGGCGGGACGACAGACGGGACGACAGACAGGATGACAGACGGGATGACAGGCGGGATGACAGACGGGATGACAGACGGGACGACAGACGGGACGACAGACGGGACGACAGACGGGATGACAGACGGGACGACAGACAGGATGACAGACGGGATGACAGACGGATGACAGACAGATGACAGCGGGATGACAGACGGGATGATAGACGGGATGACAGACAGGATGTTGAAACTCTATCAGGAATGAAAACATCTTCCTGTGTCAACATGCCTGTTTACTGAGGAAACCAGCAGGGTGCAGGATAGCATCTGTTTTAACAAAGACTTCAGCAGCCGTGTGTGTGTGTGTGTGTGCGTGCGCGCGTGTGTGTGTGTATGCGCGTGTGCGTTTCCCACTCTCAACAAACAGGATTTTCTGGTTGGGTGTGACTGTCATTATTCTCATTTTCTCAGCGGAGGCCAGGAAAATGCCCATAGACCCCAAAACCCACCGTGTGTGTGTATGTGTGTGTGTGTGTGTGTGTGTGTGTGTGTATGTGTGTGTGTGTGCGTGTGTTTGTGCGTGTGTGTGTGCCACGACATGTGTTTTTATGAAGAGCAAAGACCTGTAGGTCTGGTCTTTCATTATTTCTGTATAATGTGATACTATTATAATTAGAACACAGTGTATGTTGCTTCTTATCTCCATATTCCATTGGATCAAGTAGAGTCAGTTGTGTGAGTACAGCCCGTACAGTCACCGTAGTTACAGTCACCATAGTTACAGTCACCATAGTTACAGTCTCCGTAGTTACAGTCACCGTAGTTAGTCTCCGTAGTTACAGTCTCCGTAGTTACAGTCACCGTAGTTACAGTCACCATGGTTACAGTCTCCGTAGTTAGTCACCGTAGTTACAGTCACCATGGTTACAGTCTCCGTAGTTAGTCACCGTAGTTACAGTCACCATGGTTACAGTCTCCGTAGTTAGTCATCGTAGTTACAGTCACCTTAGTTACAGTCTCTGAGAGCTTCAGAGGCCCACGTTGCACAACACCCACAAGACTCTGGTCTAAGACACCACACATACACACAAACAAACAAACACACACATACACACACACACAAACACACACACACATACACACACACACTTCCTGTCATTGTGAGCCTGTTTCCCGTGTAAAGTCTTCCAGCCAATCAGATGCGAGTGATGCAGCTCCAGAGCAACAAAGCAACAGACATGAGTCGTTTTCAACTTTGAATAATAAGAATAATATTAATAAAGTTTATTCATCTCAGTAAATACGGACAGTAAACACACAGACAACTAAGCACACTTCACATTCCCGTAAGATACAATAGCTTCATGGACACAAACAGAGGAGGAGAGGAAAGGTGGAGAGGAGAGGTGGAGAGGAGAGGAGAGGAGGAGGAGAGGAAGAGAGCTTGAGGACAAGATAAGGAGAGGAGGAGGAGGAGAGGAGGAGGAGAGGAAGAGAGCTTGAGGACAAGAGAAGGAGAGGAGAGGAGACGAGAAGAGGGTTCTGAGGGACTCTGGTCTCAGAGCGTTGGTTCTCCTGCAGGCGGTTCCACGAGGAGCACCAGGTGATGACCAGGTCCTCTCTCTCTCTCCTTTGGCCCCGCCCCCTCGCGGTAGCCACGACCCCTTCAGTCCTTCACCGACCCTAGCTCCGCCGGCAGTCCCTCTGCCTGGCGCCACAGAGCGTTACGAAACTGGAACCATTTCTGCAGTAGAGAGAGAGAGGAAGAATATCAGAAACGATCATTGTATTGATCATTGATCATTGATTATTGTACACATATGACACAAACCTGAATTGAAACCTTGAATTATTGGTGTCAAAATGTTTTTAATTTATTGTTTCTAAATAGAGATGTGACGCTCTGAGGTTATGTCATCTTTAGTCTCACCAATCAGATTTAAGACAACAAATGTAATAGTATAGTAGTATATAATAATAGTATAATAATAATAATAATAATAGTATATAATGGTGTGAGACAGCAGACGAGAGGTTTTTGGTGACAGTTTCACTTTCTTTGACTTGGTATTCCTTTAGGCCCCCTGGTGGCGAGGGTCTGGTAAGGCGTGCTAACATTTGGCTAACAGCCAACACAAACGCTGGGCCAGCGCTGGTTAATAAAACTGTTCCTGCAGCGGGTGGGAAGACGAGCATCCATCAGCACCAACATCCTGTCCCACACCGAGCTTCTTAGACTAAGTGTAAGTCTGTCAGGGTTCCAGATCAACGCCTGTGTAGAAACACACGACGATGTGGAAATCCCTCTTCTGAAGCTGCTCCATCGTGCCACCAGTGAATGAAATAACTCAGCTTTTTTTCACAGCCGGCGGATCAGAGATGTTGTAACCTTAGACCCAGAAACCCAAACCCCAGAGTGAGGTCACTGTTGTTTTGGTGGCGACCGCATCCGCCGGCCGAGACATGAATATTCCTGAGAAGCTCTCAGGTGGGGCGGCCGTATTGTCAGCGCTGGATTACTGTAAAGCAGCAGCGGCACTGGAGGCCTCTCCTCCACCCTGGTTCCTCTAGACCATGATGTCACCCCCCCCCCTCCCCGCTCAGCAGAACACGGCGGCCTTGCGGCCCGCGCCTTCGTCTCAACGGACCACACCAGTCTTGTTGTGTTGTGTGTGTGTGTGTCCTCCCTGGGTCACCATGGCAACGGCAGCGATGATGACAGTTCGAAGACCGCTGGATTGCAGGTCCATCCACTGACTGGCTGATTGACTGACTGACTGACAAACTGACAGACTGGATGTCTGTCTGACTGACTGACTGTCTGTCTGTCTGTCTGTCTGTCTGTCTGTCTGACAGACAAACTGAAAAACTAACAGACTGTCTGTCTAACTGACTAACTGATTGACTGACTAACTGGCTGACAGACTGTCTGTCTAACTGACTGAATAACTGACTAACTGACTGACAGACTGTCTGTCTGTCTGACTGACTAACTGATTGGCAGGCTGGCTGGCTGGCTGGCTGGCTGGCTGGCAACTCGGGTGACGGTTACAGTTGGGTTTGGGAGCAGGTCAGTGTTTTCTTAAGCGGTGGAAAATGAGGTGATTTCTTCCAGTGAAGAAACAGGCTCTGAACTGTGGACCCCAGCGTCCAAACACAGAGCCTCTGTCTGTGGTTGGTCTGTGGTTCAGTCTGTGGTCCGGTCTGTGGCTCCATGTTGCTTCATATCTTGAGTGCATAACGCAGTTTTACACACATGGTGCTGGTTAATGTGATGTCTTCTCTAAAATATGGTGAGTTACCAAGCCTATTGCAGGAGATGGTGGGAAAGAGAGAAAGAGTGAGAGAGAGAGAAAGAGAGAGAGAGAGATAGATAGATTGAGAAGGGGAGAGAGAGAGAGAGAGAGAGAGAGAGAGAGAGAGAGAGAGAGAGAGAGAGAGAGAGAGAGAGAGAGAGAGAGAGAGAGAGAGAGAGAAAGAGAGAGGAAATGACCAGTAGGAGGAACAGTAAACTGTTAATGACAGATGTTTTGCCAGTGGGTTGAGAGAGCGAGAGCGAGAGAGAGAGAGAGAGAGAGAGAGAGAGAGAGAGAGAGAGAGAGAGAGAGAGAGAGAGAGAGAGAGAGCGAGAGCGAGAGCGAGAGAGAGAGAGAGGGTGAGAGGGAGAGAAGAAGTGAAGTGAACAGTGAGCTGTTAATGACAGATGTTTTGCCAGTGGTTTGAGGGCCACACGGTTCGTTTCAGATCTTCTGTTCATTCGGCTCCAGTGTCAATAAACATTGGTTTGGTTTTAGACTGTACTGTACGGAGGCCCAGGTGAAAGTTAAAACCAGAACGCCTCGTGGTTAAAGGTGGTTTTTGGATAAAGGGGATTGTATTATGACGAGGATTCTATTGAGGTCAACCTTTTATGTAAGCAAGCAGAGAGAGAGAGAGAGAGAGAGAGAGAGAGAGAGAGAGAGAGAGAGAGAGAGAGAGAGAGAGAGAGAGAGAGAGAGAGAGAGAGAGAGAGAGAGAGAGAGAGCAGGTAGAACTGGTTTGGGTGTCAGACCAGTGTAGGGTGCCCCTTCCCTATTTTCACTGTTTTGTTTGTGGCAGAGCATCCAAAAAATAATAATATAATACTAAATAATAATAATAATACAAATAGTTCACATTTCCTCAGGTCCAGTGGAGCATGACAGAGAAATTAAGGTTTAACCTGCCTAGATCTCTTTCTCTCTCTCCCCCCTCCTCTCTCTCTCTCTCTCTCTCCCTCTCTCGCTCTCTCCCCCCCCCTCTCTCTCTCTCTCTCTCCTTCTCTCTCTCCCTCTCTCGCTCTCTCCCCCCCCTCTCTCTCTCTCCCTCTTCTCTCTAGCTCTCTCTCCCCCCTCTAGCTCTCTCTCTCCCTCCTCTCCCCCCTCTCCCCCCCTCTCTCTCTCTCTCCCTCCTCTCCCCCCTCTCCTTCTCTCTCTCCCCCTCTCCCCCCCCCCTCTCTCTCTCTCTCTCTCCCTCCTCTCCCCCCTATCCTTCTCCCTCTCCCTCCCTCCTCTCCTTCTCCCTCTCCCCCTCTCTCTCTCTCTCCCCCCCCCTCTCTCTCTCTCTCTCTCCCTCCTCTCCCCCCTATCCTTCTCTCTCCCCCCCTCTCTCTCCCTCTCTCTACATACATTTGCCAGTCAAATGCTTTAGTTCACGTGTCATGGTGTCATCTTCTGCTCTTATCAGGAATAGGTCCTGTACTTTCAAGCATTTAAAAACCTCAATAGAAAACTAGTATCCTACTCTTAAAGCTGTAGTGTCACCTCCACATATACACCAGGGACACAACAAGCGTAAAGAGTTACATCTTGAGGAATCAAATGTTATATAATTAAAGAGGGAGAGTTTCAGTCCAGAAGAGACCATAAGGCAACATGTGGACATTGGAGTTTGTTCTTTAACGTCGCGTCTTTATACGACTTTACGACCCAGGCGTCACACACACACACCACCTCTCTCTCTACATGCTGTACTGTATGTACTGCTCTGTTCGCGTCCGTTTGCCACAGAGGAGCAGAGCGGCACGGTGCGCCGAGCGGCACGGTGCGCCGAGCGGCACGGTGCGCCGAGCGGCACGGTGCGCCGAGCGGCACGGTGCGCCGAGCGGCACGGTGCGCCGAGCGGCACGGTGCGCCGAGCGGCACGGTGCGCCGAGCGGCACGGTGCGCCGAGCGGCACGGTGCGCCGAGCGGCACGGTGCGCCGAGCGGCACGGTGCGCCGAGCGGCACGGTGCGCCGAGCGGCACGGTGCGCCGAGCGGCACGGTGCGCCGAGCGGCACGGTGCGCCGAGCGGCACGGTGCGCCGAGCGGCACGGTGCGCCGAGCGGCACGGTGCGCCGAGCGGCACGGTGCGCCGAGCGGCACGGTGCGCCGAGCGGCACGGTGCGCCGAGCGGCACGGTGCGCCGAGCGGCACGGTGCGCCGAGCGGCACGGTGCGCCGAGCGGCACGGTGCGCCGAGCGGCACGGTGCGCAGAGCGGTATAGGGCGCGGTGCGTAATGACTCGGTGGTGAGTGAGTGAAAAGTGCGTAACGACTGTGGAGGGTGGAGAGTGAGTGATAAGTGCGGGTCAAGTGGAGGTGAAGTGCGACTCTTCTCACTTCACGTCTGCGTTCAAACGGGCTCACAAGTACGCCCCCCCCCCGTCTGTTTACAGGCTGCAAGAGGAACCACCCCCCCCCTCCCCTATCCTCTCTCCTCTCCTCTACGAGGATACACAACAGACCCACATCAGGAGACTCCATCTGGTGCCATGATCTCTAACCAACCGGTGGACAGCGAACTGGATAATCCCGTCATTTGTGTAGTAGTACACTTAATAAACCAGGAGGAGTCCTATAAGCGGATCAGCGGGTTTGGCCAGTGGAGACTTGGATAGTCAATCTTTATTCAGAGATACATATTGACTATCCTTAGTTGACACACATGACTACAACACACTCTTATATTCACGTGTATAGATCACTTCACCACGTCATGTCTTCTGTTTCCCTCATGGTGGTGGGGATATACAGTCCAGTCCAGGCTGAAACCATCTCCACATAATAATAATAATAATAAAGTAATAAACTACTAAAAACCAAAGTTTACGCACACGGGTCGTTTGATGAAGTGCAGATCTGAAGACCACCTGGTCTGTTAAAACACACGGAGGACCTCACGGTCTTGTCTGGGGGGTCTGTGGGGTGATGGGGGGGGATAGATGATAACTTTAAAGAACTTTCTGACTCGTAAGCAGGGGTTTGAAGAATGACGGTTGCGAGGCGTAAATCCGGAATGAAACTAACACCTGCATGACGGAAGATACAGAGTGTGCTAAAGAGTGATAAAGCTGTGAAGTGGAGAGCATCCTCCCAGCTATACGTATAGCTATACTTATTATTATTTACATATATATATATATATATATATATATATATATATATATATATATGTATATATATATATATATATATATATATATATATATATGTATATACATTTAGATATATTTATATTTTGATACAACTGCATACCCACATGCTCACTATACCTATTTTTATAATTCTGCACATATCTCTCATACCTACTCTATAAGTAATGTTATACCTGTTTTTAGTAGTAGTTTTTTTAGTACACTGTTTTTACATATTTCACATATTATTATTTAACAACTGTACATTATATATTATGACCATGCACTTTACAGCAACATTTGCACTCTGGTTAGATGCCAAATTCCTTTCGATGTAACTGTACTTTTTGGTATGGTACTATACCATTGCTGTGCAATGACAA
>CM051001.1:28076065-28201065 GCA_027704905.1 Muraenolepis orangiensis
GGCCTCTGATTGGTCCACGGCGGTGAGGGAGCCGCGGGCCAATCACAACAGTCCCGGTCGAAGTGCCACAAGGGTTTTTTACAAGCGGCCGTTAAAGGAGCAGGACTGGACTCCATAAACCAGACGAATGAAGGAGTTGTTTTGTCTTGAAACATATGGAACTGTTGTTTAACATGTGGTACAGGGTGTGTACCATGACGTGGTGTGTTTGCCTCAGCAACATTTATGAACATAAACATCTTAGTAGTGTAGTAATTACAATAAACATCAACTATAATCTTTAAGTCCCAGGAGGAAATGAAGGAATGAGGAAATATGCCGAGTCTAAGACCTTGATTGAACTACAGTCGAGAGTCCCCACAGAATAACAGAACAACAGACTGAGGAGCCGCCAGGGGGAGTCGGCCAATCGGCTCAAGGCCCGGGTGTCTGTTTACTGGCTGTTCAGCCAATGGCAACGCTTCATTTTTCCCTCCCTTTTGAAGTGGCTCCGCATGTGTTTTAACTTCACGGCTGCAGTGCCTGGTAGAGAAGAAATATCACACACACACACACACACACACACACACACACACACACACACACACACATTCTCTCCCGCTGCCAGTTGAAAACAGAAGGCGGCGGGCCGGCTAGCGGACAGATTTACTAGCGTGCTAGCGGCCAGTGAACAAACAGCGCTGTATATGTTCAGCTCACAGCAGAGCAGCTGATGGAGAGTCACACAACACAGCCTCATGTGTTCATGCCCTCATGTGTTCATGCACTCATGTCCTTATGTGCCCATGCACTCATGCCCTCATGTGTTCCTAACCTCATGTGTTCATGCCCTCATGGTTTCATGCCCTCATGTGTTCATGCACTCATGTGTTCATGCCCTCATGTGTTCATGCCCTCATGTGTTCCTACCCTCATGTGTTCATGCCCTCATGGTTTCATGCCCTCATGTGTTCATGCCCTCATGTGCCCATGCCCTCATGTGTTCACGCCCTCATGTGTTCATGTGCCCATGCCCACATGTGTTCATGCCCTCATGTGTTCATGCCTTCATGTGTTAACTGGGGTTTCTGTTCGCGGTAACAAAACAAGGGAGAGAGAGAGAGAGACAGCGAGAGAAAGGAGAGCGAGCGAGAGCGAGACGAGAGCGAGAGCGAGAGAGAGAGAGCGAGAGAGAGAGAGAGGGAGAGAGAGGGGTCTGAGGTTCCAAGCCCCAAAACCGCGTGATTAAAGTTCCTGAGGAGGATATGTAGGGGCCCGCCGTGGGAAGTCACAACACCGCAACCAAGGAGGGAACCGGGCCCCCAGAAATGGTCTCAGGTCTCATCTGGGTCTGACAAACACGTTTCCTTCACAGAGGAAGACTAAAGTAGTTTAACTGAGTTTTACCGGCTGACCACAACAATGTGCAGAATGTCCATCGGGGAAACGACTGATGATCTTCATCTGATATTGTTAAAGATCTGGAGACGGAGCCAGATATGCTACTCCTATCCTCTCTCCTCGGGAGAGAGAGAGAGAGAGAGAGAGAGAGAGAGAGAGAGAGAGAGAGAGAGAGACGAGAGAGAGAGCAGACGAGAGAGACAGACAGAGAGAGAGACAGAGAGAGAGAGAGAGAGACACACAGACAGACAGACATAGAGAGAGACAGACAGAGAGACAGAGAGAGACAGACAGAGAGACAGAGAACAGAGAGAGACAGACAGAGAGACAGAGAACAGAGAGAGACAGAGACAGAACAGAGAGAGAGAGAGAGAGAAAGCGAGAGAGCAAGAGCGAGACAGAGAGACAGACAGACAGAGATAGAGACAGAGACAGAGACAGATACAGACAGGCACACAGAGTGATATATATATAGAGCGAGAGAAACAGAGCGACATAAATAGACAAAGAGAGAGAGAGAAAGAAACAGAGACTTTGAGAGAGAAAGAGAGAGACTAAGAGAGAGAGAGACAGAAACAGAGAGAGACAAAGACAGAGAGACAGACAGACAGACAGACAGAGAGAGAGAGAGAGAGAGCTGTGGGATATCTGGGGTTTGTTCATGACCATGTACTTCTACTATTTCTACTACTGCATAAATCTCCGGTCATCCGGTTCCAAACCAGAACCGACCCAGAAACCATGTTCCCATCCAGAGTCAATAGTCCTCCTGGCGGCTCCAGAACATATCATGAGTGTTCAGCGAGACCCGGGACCCAGGTTCAGAGGAACGGAACGTCGAGATGAAGATCAGGAGACATGAAGCGTATCAGCCACAGCCTGGTCTCAGATGGAATGTATAACATGTGAACGTATAAAGAGTGAACCGTTGAATTCCCTTCGGTCGTACGGATGTCTGTTCTGTCTGCTTGGCCCCAAGCGCCGTTGGCCTGGCCACAAACTGGAAATACTAGACCTTTATGAAACCTTAAAATAACGCCGTTCTGAATACGTGGCCTCATGAATATACCACAGAGAGGTACTGTGTGTGTGTGTGTGTGTGTGTGTGTCAGGGGTGGTCCATCGAGGTGTGTGTGTTGTATAGCTCTATTGAGGTCTTTGTGTGTGTGTGTGAAAGGGGGAGAAGAGAAGGCCTGTTGGTCCATTGAGGTGTGTGTGTGTGTGTGTGTGTGTGTGTGTGTACATAGTGAGGTGAGTGTGTGAATGTATGCATGTGTGTGTGTGTGTTTGTATATGTGTGTGTGTGTGTGTGTGTGTGTGTGTGTGTCTGTATGTTAGTCAATTGAGGTGTGTGTGTGTGTGTGTGTGTGTTAGTCCATTGAGGTGTGAGTGTGTGTGTGTGTGTGTGTGTGTGTGTCGTGTGTGTAGTCCTTGAGGTGTGTTGTCGTTGTGTGTGTGTGTGTGTGTGTGTGTGTGTGTGTGTGTGTGTGTTAGTCTATTGAGGTGTTTGTGTGTGTGTGTGTGTGTGTGTGTGTGTGTGTGTAGGGCAGTATCAGTGTTCAACAGAGTGAATCAGCAGCCTGGTCCACATTCTGCTAACCTTGTGCTTGTGATTTCTGGTGGTCAGTCGTGGTTTCATTGAACTGCTCAGGCAGCACTTTAGTGTGTTTGTAGACCAATGTCTGCATGCAGAGAAGATCAGTCTGAGAAGGTCTACAGAGGGCCCCCAGGTCTACAGAGGGCCCCCAGGTCTACAGAGGGACTCCAAGATCTACAGAGGGACTCCAAGATCTACAGAGGGCCCCCAGGTCTACAGAGGGACCCTAGATCTACAGAGAGCCCTCAGGTCTACAGAGGGACCCCAAGATCTACAGAGGGCCCCCAGGTCTACAGAGGGACCCCAAGATCTACAGAGGGCCCCCAGGTCTACAGAGGGACCCCAAGATCTACAGAGGGCCCCCAGGTCTACAGAGAGCCGTCAGGTCTACAGAGGGACCCCAAGATCTACAGAGGGCCCCCAGGTCTACAGAGGGACCCCAAGATCTACAGAGGGCCCCCAGGTCTACAGAGGGCCCCCAGGTCTACAGAGTGACCCCAGGTCTACAGAGGGACCATAGGTCTACAGAGGGACCCCAGGTCTACAGAGGGACCATAGGTCTACAGAGGGCCCCCAGGTCTACAGAGGGACCATAGGTCTACAGAGGGACCATAGGTCTCAACCAGAGAATTTAGGAGGGTCTGAATCTCTCAAAAGGCCTCAGTCACCCTGCAGCCTTATTGGCTATTGGTTATATTGGCTGGGTGAACCTTGTAGAATCATAGCAGAAATCATGACACCTCAATGAAAATGTCTTAGTTATTACTAAGATTATTATTATTATTATTAATAATACATTATTCTAACTGCTACCTGGGTGGAGAAATAGTATTGTATAGTATAGTGTAGTATTGTATAATGTATTGTAGTGTAGCCTATAAATAGTATTAGTATAGTATTGCAAAGTTTAGTATAGTATAGCATAGTATCATTGTTGAAATTCATACTGTGGGAGTGAACTAAGCAGTCCATTGTACTTACTCATGGACAATAAAAACATCTTGAATCTTGAGAAATGGAACTAAGTTGTAACTAAAAACAATACATTGAGGTTTCATGGCTTCCAAAGATTCTAGAAAGTCAACCCACCCAACTGACCAATATATCCGCTAGGTCAATTAGGGCTTTGAGACTGTTGAGACTGTGAATATGAACCGTGAAAGAGAGACTGACTGACGGGTGGTTAAGGTTCCCAGCCAAAAGGTCATAGGTTTGAATCCAAATGTCTGTGGTCTAAACCTGCAGGCATCCAAAAGCAAGATACCCCTAAAGTACAGTGACAAAGGGGGGGGGGGGGGGGGGGGATGATTGAGATAGAGTTCGACCAATGTTTGCGTGAAGACCTTGGGTTTCAGCCTACATGACCGTCCAATGGGGGCATGCGAGAAGGCGGGACATGAGGAGAGATTTCAAAGTAATGTAAAGTCATGGAATTGTAGGAAGCAAAACCCGAATCCCGGACATTTTTAGCGATTTGTCGGCTACCTAAAGCCTCCTAATGTATCTAAAATGAACTGAATGAATTAATAAATTAATCAAGTCTCTTTGGATGAAAGCATCCGCTAATGACTAAATACTAGAGACTCAAAGCCAGAGAACATCTGGCGGACTTCTGTCCACACGGAGCTGCGGTTCATTCTGGATATATGGAAAGTGTGCAACAGTTTAAGCACCGGGTTGCCTTTGAACTGCGTAAAGACTGATTTCAAGATGGGGGATCGGCCAAGAACGACTCCCTTACCCACACCCTTCCATTCCACTACATGTTTACCAGCATGGAATACCATCATTCCTCCACTAATGAAGACCAAGGAGGCCCTCTGGCTGAACTGGAAGACCCACACATACCGGGGGACCAGGCTGCCAGAGGCTAGTCTAGGCCCAGGATAGTAGAGGCTATCAGAGCTTATCAGAGCATACAGGCTAGGCACAGGCAACCAAGAGGGTAGTCTAGGCCCAGGCTACCAGAGGCTAGTCTAGGTCCAGGGTAGTAGAGGCTAGTCTAGGCACAGGGAACCAAGAGGCTAGTCTAGGCCCAGGCTACCAGAGGCTAGTCTAGGTCCAGGCTACCAGAGGCTAGTCTAGGCCCAGGCTACCAGAGGCTAGTCTAGGTCCAGGCTAGTAGAGGCTAGTCTAGGCACAGGCAACCAAGAGGCTAGTCTAGGCCCAGGCTACCAGAGGCTAGTCTAGGTCCAGGCTACCAGAGGCTAGTCTAGGCCCAGGCTATCAGAGGCTAGTCTAGGTCCAGGCTACCAGAGGCTAGTCTAGGTCCAGGCTACCAGAGGCTAGTCTAGGCCCAGGCTACCAGAGGATAGTCTAGGCCCAGGCTACCAGAGGATAGTCTAGGTCCAGGCTACCAGAGTCTAGGTCCAGTCGACCAGAGGCTAGTCTAGGCCCAGGCTATCAGAGTCTAGGCCCAGGCTACCAGAGGCTAGTCTAGGTGTCCAGGCTAGTAGAGGCTAGTCTAGGTCCAGGCTATACAGGCGTCTGTTCTCGCTGGGAATGGAAGCTAGCTGCTAATGGAGCATAGTGCTAGCGGGGTCATGTTGCAGATGGTTTACACACTCAGTGAAGCGTGTCATGGCCGCTCCTTTAAGGAACTCAAGTGTGAAGTCAATAAATAGACACAGAAGGGTCCTGAGAGGTTCAGACCGGAGTCCTGGTTCACGTCATAGAACTAGTGGTCCTGGTTCAGGTCGTTGAACCAGTGGTCCTGGTTCAGGTTGTTGAACCGGAGCTCCTGGTTCAGGTCGTTGAACCAGTGGTTCTGGTTAATGTCGTTGAACCGGTGGTCCTGGTTCAGGTCTTTGAACCAGTGGTCCTGGTTCAGGTCATTGAACCGGTGGTCCTGGTTTAGGTCGTTGAACCAGAGGTCCTGGTTCAGGTCATTGAACCGGTGGTCCTGGTTAATGTCGTTGAACCAGTGGTTCTGTTTCATGTCGTTGAACCGGTGGATCTGGTTCATGTCATTGAACCGGTGGTCCTGGTTCAGGTCGTTGAACCGGTGGTTCTGGTTCAGGTCATTGAACCGGTGATCCTGGTTAATGTCGTTGAACCGGTGGTCCTGGTTCATGTCGTTGAATTAGGCTACCAGAGGCGAGTCTAGGTCCAGGCTACCAGAGGCTAGTCTAGGTCCAGTCGACCAGAGGCTAGTCTAGTCTAGCATAGTGCTAGCGGGGTCATGTTGCAGATGGTTTACACACTCAGTGAAGCGTGTCATGGCCGCTCCTTTAAGGAACTCAAGTGTGAAGTCAATAAATACACAGAAAGGTCTTGAGAGGTTCAGACCGGAGTCCTGGTTCAGGTCTTGAAACCAGTGGTCCTGGTTCAGGTCGTGGAACCAGTGGTCCTGCGTATGATCTCACGTTACGGAGAGGAAACCAAACCCTTTGTTCCAGCTTGTAAAAGTTTAGCATGTGGAAAAACCTGAACTTCCTTTGAAATTCCTTAGCTTCCAAAATGTGAGTACAACACAACGACCAGACGGGACAAAATGTCACCGATATTTATATATATATATAATATATATAAATTAAACAAAGCAAAGAAATCCCACTCACACATGGACTTCATCTCTGCACAAATGGAAATGCTTAGACAGACCAACAGTTGGCAGTACTGGGCTACGACTGCTGTGGAAATACATACCAGACACGCAGAATTCCTTCTCCTTTGTACATCCCTCGTGAATGTCATTTAATTAACGTAAGTAGTGTAATTATGTAAATAAATTGGAACTGTTTCAGTTAGAAAATAGACCCAAATATGTATGCAAATAAGGATGTTTCGAATGGATTACCAAGCAAACCTCCCAATATGGAATCAGGCCAAAGAGAGCGTCAAGACATGGATCCAGTCAAGTGATTGATTCTTTCTTTTATTTATTAAGCTTATTTCATAAATTATCCCACATAAAAGTTTCTTTTCAATAGTGACAAAGTAGGCAGCTCCTTCATGTAGCGCCTGGGGAACGAAACCAATGATGGGCGACAGAAAGAGCGGGAAAAAAACACTTTGATCCCAATTAAAAAGTTAGCTTAGCAGCCGTGGGCTAACGTCACGCTAACAACAGCAAATAAAAACAGTGACACAAACAGGGGGGGTTGTTCTTAAAAGTTCACATGCAATAAAATAAAACTGTAGAAGGAGTGCTAACTTTAATTCTCCAGTGTATTCAAAACAAATAAAAAAAAAACAATCAAAATCAATCAAGAAAAAAAAGGAGGGAAAAGTACTTTGAAAAGAAAGAAGTAAAACAGTGCTAGCTACACGTGAGGCTCACGACAAAACTAAAACTAAACTAAACTCAAACTTGGAAATAGTATTTTTGTGTTGCTTGGCGGCCCCCTCGCTACTCGTGGAATTAGCATGAGAAGCTACATGAGGCGAACGGTAGTCGAGGAACAGCTGGTAGGCGGGGCTTGTTTTTGACACAGCGCCCGGGGAACACAATTTGGACCCCGACTAGATCCGATCCGGTCTGTACCGTTCCGGGTCCAGGTTCCTCGCCTCATGTTCCGCGCTTCCCCTCGACAGCCACCTGCTGATTGGTCACGCCCCACCTACCTTGCTGACCAATGAGAGCGGAGATGGAAATTATCCAGTTGTGATGTCACAGAAGGGGTAACCCACAGTGTTTTTGGATCTCCGCTGGAAGGGGGGGTGACTGAGTGGTCTGCCCCGTTCCTTCCCTTTGTGGTCCCTGCAACAATCACATTCTTCTTCTTCTTCCTGTTCCGGGGGGGGGGGGGGTTAGGGTTAGGGGGGCGGGACTTCCTGTCCCCACCAGGAGGGCCTACTTGGACACCTGCTGCATGAGGTTCTGGAGGAACTCGTGGTAGGAGAGGCCCATCTCCGAGCGGTCCTCCACCATGTGCTGGAAGAAGGTGGATTTGGCCCCGGCATCCTCCCTGGGGAGAAGCAAACATGGCCCGGAGTTAGGGAACAGCTTTTAGTATCACCGCATCACTTAGCTGCTGCTCGCTAGACTTGGTAGCGCCAAGGTTAGACTTAGAAATTAGACATCATCATCATGACTCTGTGATGAACCGAGGTTTCCAATAGATGGGGCTAATTATTATCTCCGCCATCGAAGGTTATGTTTTCGCCCCTGTCAACAAGATAACTCAAAAAGTTTTGTACAGAATTGATTGTTGGATTACTTATGAGCCAAGGAACAGTTGATTCAATTTGGATTCAGATCCGGATCTGAATCCAAATCTGGGGGATTTACTACTTTTTGGTGTGGCGGATGTATGCGCTGTACTTGGGGCCCATTAGTTAAAAAAAAATGTCAAAAAGGTCCTGCTAGTTGATCCAGGTGAGCTAGACAATGTGACTAGTGTGCTAGTGCGCTAGTCCAGTTTAGAAACGTTACTGATAATCTGCAGCACCGCACTGCAGATTGCAACAAAAACAGCAGCCATCTGAATGCGGGCCATCCATCATACAAAGTCTTCCTAAAGACGGTGTCTCGTGACCCGACTGCTGATTCCTGTGTTCCGGGTCCTGGAGGCTAAAAGCTAAGTGGGGGCACTTAGCTTCCTCGTCCGCTCGCCGGCGCTCCTCAAAGGACGAGGCGGGGGCTCTAAACACGGCGGGAGAACAATAACCGCTGCGGTGGAAACACCAAAACAATGCTCTCCCCGGAGGAACCCTTCCAGAAGGGTCCATCAGTGACCTCACTTGTACAGTGTGTTGACATTAGCCCCAGGCAGCCTCCCCCGTATCTCCGGCCGAGGCACACTTCCTCTCTCTCACACCCACCCCCACACACACACACAGAGTTGGAGTATGTTGACTCACAGCAGAGTCTCTCTGAAGGGTTGTTCATTCATTCAGTCTGAGCGACCGTTTGTTCCTCCGAGGTCAATGTCAACATTCTTCTTTGCGGTCTACAAGTATGTGACTTTATGGGCGGTTCAATCGGTCAATTTGTTTCTGAAACCCCCCCGATGGTGGGGTTTCTTATGTCTGGGGGGGGTCTGTCCCCGACGTCTAAGCCAGTGGTGGGGGGGGCTAAATATATATGATGCGATATCGTTAAAGGTGACTTGTTCCTATTTAGTAATTTAATTGATTTGCCGTTCCAGTTCTGTATTAATAACAGAGTGTTTTAAACAAACACTCGTGAGAGACTGAGTAGAGCTGCTGTTGCTTCACGTAAAAATGAGCCAGTTGAGGTGGTTCGGGCATCTAGTAAGGATGCTTCCTGGTCGCCTCCCGATGGAGGTTTTCCCAGGCACATCCAGCTGGGAAGAGACCACGGGGCAGACCGAGGTACAGGTGGGGTGATTACATCTCCACACTGGCCGGGGATCCCCCAGTCAGAGCTAGTCGATGTTGCCAGGGAGAGGGAAGTTTGGAGTCCCCTGCTGAAGCTGCTACCTCTGCGACCTGACCACGGATAAGCGGTAGACAATGGGTGAATGGATGGATGGTTTTCAATCAATTCTAAAGGAGTGTGCAAGCAAAGGATGTGTCTGAGAGGGTCTTTATGTGAGTGCATGTAGGTTGGGGGGGGGGATGATACAAATGACTCAATCCAGAGGCTAGGTAAGGGGCCAGGCTAGCCAACATAGGTACTAGGTTCAACTCCACCATTTTCAGAGCCCGCTATGTTCCTGAGCAAGACGCAGGCCTCACCTGACCAGGTAGAACAGGGAGCTGAAGGCCCGGTTGTCCTGCAGCCAGTCCAGGAGGGCCCTCACCCTCTCCGACAGCGTGGTGTCCAGCTCCGGGAGCTCCGTCTGGGACCAGTCAGGACCAGAACTCCGTTAGTTATACATTCAAGGTTCAGGATTTGGATTTGCTATATGCTTACTCCCCATTCCATCCCACAGTATGGATTTACTACAATAACACTATATACTATACAACACAGCATAACAGTACTGTACACATAAAAAAAAGTGGAAAAAGCATTTAAAAAGCATTTTAAAGGGCCAGTAGTGCAGCAGCATCATGAATACAGTGCAGTACAGTGCAGTAACTGTAATGAGTCCAGAAAGTTGAGCAAAGTATGAAAGTGTATGATAGTGTAATGAAATATGGATGAAAATGTTTCAAACAGTCGAGTTTGGAGAGGAAAAGGAAAGCTATACATTAAGTGATTATACGAATGCTTTACCAAAAAGGTAACCATTTTGACATACCCTTAAAGCTGAGCTTTCTTACTCATTTAATTAATTTGGACCTTAACACATAGAACTATATGTAGAACTATACACGTATAGAAAGATCAGACCCTTGCACCGTAGTCACCCGGAAGGACGAAGGAACACAGACAAAGAGCGGAACACATCCTGGGTCTATTGTTGGGGACAAGAGCTCCACATTTAAGGAAGAGAAGGGCTTCAGAGACAGACTCATGGTTCTGGACTCTGTGGCCCCAAGAGGACCGGGTACACGGGGTCTGGAATGTCAACTATGGAGGTGGTTTTGGGTCGCAGCCTCGTCCATCCAGAAATACCGCATGAACATCACTCCAACAACAAACACAACACACTCACACCCACAGACGCAGCTATTATGGGATGTTGTTATTGTCTCACCAGGGTGTGACAGGAGAGAGAGGAGGGGGAGGAGAGAGGAGGGGGAGGAGAGGGGAGGGAGAAAGGAGGGAGGGGTGACATAGCTTTCTAGATAGATCATCCAGCAAGTCATACCGTCTGCTGGCTGTGACTGTATAGGAAGCAGAGGAGGAGGAGAGGAAGAGAAGTGAGGAGAAGGGAGGTGGAGGAGGAAGAGGAGGTGGGGGGAGAGGATGTGGTGGGGGCGGGAGAGAGGAGGAGGTAGAGAGGCGATGTAGGAGAGGGAGAACTCCGTGACTCCTATTCAGAGGGAACAGCCCTGCGGTGGTGGCATCCTCCTCCAAGCCATCACTGGGTCACTTCTTGATGACGTTACACTTTAACGCCTCACAGCTGCCGGGGAAAATGCTTACATTTGTGCATTTATGGAAATTAATGGAAAGCGTTAAGTGGTCGAATCAGCGTTCTGTCAACATGTGGTTTGTTGAGTTTGGTGTGGACTGACAAGGTTAACAGGGGTCAAAGTTCACAGAACCTACTGACTAGGTTAGCAGGGGTCAGAGTTCACAGAACCTCCTGACTAGGTAAGAAGGGGTCAGAGTTCACAGTAACTCCTGACTAGGTGAGGGGTCAAAGTTCACAGTACCTACTGACTAGGTTAGCAGGGGTCAAAGTTCCGATTGCGTTAGAAAGGCGAGGGGACACAGGACAGAATAAGTTAGGAGAGGTCAAAGTTCAGGGTACCGACCATATCATGAGGAATGGCGGCGTAGTTGGGACATCCCAGGACATCTCTGATGAAGGCCTCGCTCACACACTTACCCACCCACAGGTAGAACACCTGTGGAGAGAAACAAGCCGGCTGAGTCAGCAACATATAGAACAATGCCGTCTCACTCTCTGGGAGACACAGCTTTTCATTTAGGGGCGGGGCGCTATCGCTATCACCACTGTTTGGTTCAACTGTCAATCACAGGGAACAGCTAACCTATAGAGGGCAACTGGAGTCCGTATTCACAATCTGAGCCCATGTGGTGTGTTTAAGACTAAATTTGTAACCAACGAGGTCACGTGTCATCTATTTATATAGTTTGTATTATGCATTATTATTTGAGGGGTTTCCCTCCATCGGCAGGTGACGGCGAGTGGTCTTACGCTGCCACAGTCCAGCAGGAAGGCTCCGTCTCGACTCAGCCTCTCAGCCGACAGGTGGAGCAGGCGGGGCTGAGGGACCACCGTGTCGTTGAGGTGCAGCGCCCCCTGCGGACGGGAGGGGGAACAACATCTTGAATATTCTTATGTCCTCAAACCACACTAGATGTCCTAAACAACAATAATAATAATAATAATATAATAACCTTTATGTGTCTTGCAACAAGGCTTACAAAGTGTGTTACAAAGCATGAAAACAGAAACACAAAGAGAACCACAGATTAAACAAGCAGGGGAGAGCAGGTAGGCCCTGCAACTAGAGGAGGGGAGAGGAGAAGAGGAGGGAGGGAGATGGAGGTGAGGAAAGGAGAAGAGGAGGAAAAGGAGTGGGGAAGAAGAGGAGAAGAGGGGAGGAAAGTAGAGGAGATGGAGAGCAGGAGGAGAAGGTAAGGAGGAGAAGGTAAGGAAGATGGGAGGAGGAGGAGAAGGTAAGGAGGAGAAGAAGGTAAGGAGGAGAGGAGTAGGAGAGGAGGATGAGGAGGAGAAGGTACGGAGGAGAGGAGCAGGAGGAGGAGGTAAGGAGGAGGGGAGGAGGGGGTGTACCTGGTCAGAGAGGGTGTCCATGCGGTACATGTCCGGGTGCACCATGCGCATGATCTGCTGTAGCGGCTGAGTTTTGAACTCACACATGGAGAAGACTCGCTCGTCCAGACGGGTGCTGGTCCCCACCCGCAACGCTTTCTGTTGGAAAACACAACCATCATATCATTATTTATACACTCTATGAACACAATAATATCAATATTTATACACTCTACACATAATATTGTTATTGATACACTATTAACACCACAGAACGCCATAGGAAGTCCTTTCTTCCTGTGGCCATTAGACTCTTTAACTTATCTACCTCGGGTCGTGAGAGGGACAGTGGAGACTCAGTGACCTGAGGCCAACGTACTTACTATTATTATTTTTTGGTCAACGCACTGTAAATCACTCTTCACATTTCACTTGTCACTTTTCAGTTGAGTTATTTATTAATATATTATTCTGCCAATTTGCACTATACGTATTGTTGTGTATTGTATATACCTACGTATTACTGTAATAATACTGTAAATTTATCTTCATTTATCAATACATTTAGATTTCATTTAAATATATTTTTGTTTATACAATTTTTATTTAGTTAGTTGTTTTGTTTTTTTTAGCTTAGGTATTAGTATTTTTTGTGTGTGCATTTATTCCCCCTGTGTCAACTGTTGCACCTTAATTTCCCTCGGGATTAATAAAGTAATCTGAAATCTGAAATCTGAATCTGAACACAATAATATCATTATTGATACACTCTGAACACAATAATATCAATATTTATACACTCTTAACACAATAATATTATTATTTATACACTTAACACGATAATATCATTATTTATACACTCCATTAACACAATAATATCATTATTCAATATCAATAATATCTGAATGTGCATTGAACTGGTTTCGAACATATTTTACAGAGAGAAATTGTTATGGTAGTTTGGGTCGGGTTGGGTTGGGTAGTTTGTGTCTGAGGAACATGACATGTCCTTTGGTGTTGCACAGGGAAGCTGCCTTGGTCCCCTTCTTGTTTCATTATACATGTTACCTCTAGGAGATGTTATCAGAAAACACAATGTTGATTTCCATAGCTATGCTGACGACACACAATTGTATATTTCTGTTGAGCCAAATGATCCAAATGCTTTATGCCCCTTGACTACCTGTCTGTCTGCAATTGATCGATGGATGAGCGATAATGTTTTAAAACTTAATGAAGACAAAACAGAAATACTTTTAGTAGGCCCTAAAGCCAAAAGGGAAGCACTTTTTAATGGGTTAGGAAGTTTGGCTCACCAGAATACATCGGAAGTAACTAGCTTAGGTGTAATTTTAGACTCTGATTTAAGTTTAAATACCCACATAAATAAGGTGACCAAAACAGCCTTTTTCCACTTACAAAATATTGCTAAGGTTCGACTGTTTTTAACCCAACAGGATGCTGAGAAGTTGATTCATGCTTTTATTTCAAGTAGATTGGACTATTGCAATGCTCTTTTCACTGGTCTTCCTAAAAAATCAATAGAACTCTGCTGCTAGACGTTTAACGAAAACAAGGAAGAGAGAGCACATTACTCCAGTTTGAGCTGCATTGCATTGGCTCCCTGTATCTTTTAGAATTGATTTTAAAGTCCTTCTACTTGTTTTTAAAGCTCTTAACAATTTAGCACCCTCGTACATTTCTGATTTCCTGTCTTTTTATGTCCCCTCACGAGCCCTAAGGTCCTCCACAGCTGCTCTTTTAAATGTTCCTGGGGGCCCCAAGGGAACATTGGGGCATCTGCTTTTAATTTCTATGCACCACAGCTGTGGAACACAATCCAACACATATTAGAGAGGCCGGCTCAGTGGACATTTTTAAACCACAGTTGAAAACATACCTTTTTAATATTGCTTTTAATTAGCAACTCTTTTTTATTTATTTTTTATTATTATTATAATTTTTTTTAATCATTGATTTTATCCATTTTCTTTGCTTGTGATTTTAGACTGTGTGGTTTACTTTATGTTCTTTATCTTAATCTGTTATTATTCATTGTTTTATCTTTCTTTTATCATGTAATGTGAAGCACATTGGGCTGCATCTTGTATGAAAAGTGCTATATAAATAAAGTTATTATTATTATTATTATTGATACTCTATTAACACAATAATATCGTTATTGATACACTATTAACACAATAATGTCATTATTGATATACTATTAACCCAATAATATCATTATTGATACACTATGAACACAATATCATTATTGATACACTCTTAACACAATAATATTATTATTTATACACTCCATTAACACAATAATATCATTATTTATACACTCTATGAACACAATAATATTATTATTTATACACTCTTAACACAATAATATCATTATTTATACACTCCATTAACACAATAATATCATTATTTATACACTCTATGAACACAATAATATTATTATTTATACACTCTTAACACAATAATATCATTATTGATATACTATTAACACAATAATGTTATTATTTATACACTCTTAACACAATAATATTATTATTTATACACTCTATAAACACAATAATATCATTATTGATACACTCTATAAACACAATAATATCATTATTTATCCACTCTAAACACAATAATATTATTATTTATACACTCCATTAACACAATAATATCATTATATATATATATAATAGCTTATACACCTAACGTTCTCTGGGTGGAGTCTCACAGTACGTAACGTAACGTTCTCTGGGTGGAGTCTCACAGTACGTAACATAACCCAACGTTCTCTGGGGTGAGTCTCACAGTACGTAACGTAACGTTCTCTGGGCGGAGTCTCACAGTACGTAACGTAACGTTCTCTGGGCGGAGTCTCACAGTACGTAACGTAACGTTCTCTGGGTGGAGTCTCACAGAACGTAACATAACCCAACGTTCTCTGGGGTGAGTCGGATTAACTGAATCCACACCAACAGGCCCAATGAAGAGAAAGAGTCTGTTTTGAAGATAAACACACCCAGAGGAACTGTGTGTGCATGTGTGTGGGCATGCGTGTGCCTGCGTGCGTGTGTGTACCTGTTTGAGCAGGGCCAGGATGTAGATGGGGAAGAGTCTGAGGTTGTCGGGGGCGACCAGGCCGTGCTGCTGCATACTGGACACGGTGTGGCGGTACACCGACAGACCGTCCACCACCGCGTTCTGCAAAGCATCACGGGCGTCCGACAGGCTGGACGACACGGAGCGGTCGATGGCTGGACCACAACAACAACACAAGGAACCATCAGGACAACACTACTCACAATACTCAGAAGCTAGATGTGTATTTAGAGAACAGAGATGAGGTAGTCCTGCTGATGGTGCAAGGACAAGGCTGAATGTCAGCAAGGATCTTGACTCTATTTGAGGTGTGTGGGGGTGGACTGACCCATGTTGGCCAGCAGGCAGGTGATGGCCTGGACGTCGGCCCCAGCAAAAACATCACTCAGCTGGCTGACCACCGGAAGACACAGGGTGTGGACCCGGATACGCCGCTTCCCTGCACATAAGGGGGGGGGGGGGGAAGAGAGAGGTGGGTGGGTGTGTGTACATACAGGTGTGTTCATGTGTGTAAGATACACTATCAATATCGTGTGTGTGTGTGGAGGTGTATCAGTGTGTACCCGCACCTTTACTGGAGGTATATCAGTGTGTGTACCCGATTTTACAGGTGGTGTATCAGTGTGTGTCCGTACCTTTACTAGATATGTATCAGTGTGTGTACCCGTACCTTTACTGAAGGTATCTCGGTGTGTGTACCCGTACCATTACTGGAGGTATATCAGTGTGTGTATCCGTACCTTTACGGGAGGTGTCTGTGTGTGTATCCGTACCTTTACGGGAGGTATATCAGTGTGTGTACCCGATTTTACAGGTGGTGTATCAGTGTGTGTCCGTACCTTTACTAGATATGTATCAGTGTGTGTACCCGTACCTTTACTGAAGGTATCTCGGTGTGTGTACCTGTACCTTTACTGGAGGTATATCAGTGTGTGTACCCGTACCTTTACGGGAGGTGTATCAGTGTGTGTATCCGTACCTTTACGGGAGGTATCTCAGTGTGTGTACCCGTACCTTTACGGGAGGTATATCAGTGTGTGTACCCGATTTTACAGGTGGTGTATCAGTGTGTGTCCGTACCTTTACTAGATATGTATCAGTGTGTGTACCCGTACCTTTACTGAAGGTATCTCGGTGTGTGTATCCGTACCTTTACGGGAGGTGTATCAGTGTGTGTATCCGTACTTTTACGGGAGGTGTATCAGTGTGTGTATCCGTACCTTTACGGGAGGTATATCAGTGTGTGTATCCGTACCTTTACGGGAGGTGTATCAGTGTGTGTATCCGTACCTTTACGGGAGGTATATCAGTGTGTGTATCCGTACCTTTACGGGAGGTGTATCAGTGTGTGTACCCGTACCTTTACGGGAGGTGTATCAGTGTGTGTATCCGTACCTTTACGGGAGGTGTCTCAGTGTGTGTACCCGTACCTTTACGGGAGGTGTATCAGTGTGTGTACCCGTACCTTTACGGGAGGTGTCTCAGTGTGTGTACCCGTACCTTTACGGGAGGTGTATCAGTGTGTGTACCCGTACCTTTACGGGAGGTGTATCAGTGTGTGTACCCGTACCTTTACGGGAGGTGTATCAGTGTGTGTATCCGTACCTTTACGGGAGGTGTCTCAGTGTGTGTACCCGTACCTTTACGGGAGGTGTATCAGTGTGTGTACCCGTACCTTTACTGGAGGTGTACAGCAGGGCGGCCTGGAAGCAGGCCAGCGAGGAGTCTACCAGCGAGTCGTCGATGGACATCTGGACGGCGAAGGCGGAGTCCGGGTTGACGTTGGCCAGGGACAGCAGGTCGGTGGAGCGCACAAAGAAGTTCCCGTGGAACGTGTGGATGGACAGGCCTGAGGAGAACATCTTAGCTTAGAAACCAGCCGTTTAACATGCACACTAATAAACACAGTGGTCCGGTAAAGGCCTTGGTTCCAATTATTAACCCTCATATATGAGTCACCAGATCATCATCGTTCAATGACGTCTTCACATCACCGATGACCAAAGTAGCCACGGATACGCAGTAATCAAAATGTAAATATCAGGGCTCCATCAGCCCATCACACCTGGTGGTCAAACCACCAGGTGTTATAGGCTGGGGCGGCAGTAGCTCAGAAGGCAAAGTGGGTTGTTTGACAACCGGAAGGTTGCTGGTTCGATTCCCCGGCTCCTCCTCCTAGCCAAGTGTGCCTGAGCAAGTCACCCTAACCCTAACTGCTCCTGACCAGCTGGCTGTCTCCTTGCATGGCTGACACCACCAGAGGGGGATTAATGTGACACAATAATTGTAAAGAGAGTTGGGTAAAAGCACTGTATAAATGCTATATCAAATTAAAAAAAAAAAGGAGGTGTGATCTACCCTCTAGTGACATCATCATACAGTGGGAGTGTCCACCCAGATGCCTGATGGACAGATCAGTACCAACCGGTAGGGCTGATCTATCCTTCACACATGTGGGCGCACACTCCCACTTACCAAGATTTCACTAGAGGGTCGATTTTGACACGGCTGATCAACATCAAAGGCGGGGACGTGTCATGGTGACTTGGTACTTCTGTGTCAACCACTCACAGAGCTCATCACCACCACAGCTCAGAGGCTGGAGGCCAAGCCTTGGTTATGTGCTTCTCTCTGAAAACATCACAACACTACACGACGGGGGTCTGGTTCTTCAGGCCAAACCAGACGTCCCCACGGGTACCTTTGGTGCAGCGTATCCTCATGACTGCCTCGAAGCCGATCTTGCGGCTGAGGTAACGGTCCAGGTCCTTCCGGAACTTGTCACGCTGGGCAGGGTTGTGCTCGTGGTGGTAAGAGGGGTAGTAGAAGATGCTGCCGGCAGAGTACTTGGACACACACGCTGAGGAGAGGAGCGGAAAAGGAAAAGGAGAGGAGAGGAGGAGAGGTTGTTGATACACGGTCTGAGGCGGCACTTTAACACTTGTGTTAGAAAACAGAGAGCATGCTGGTTCCTCAAGGTATGAAGTGTCTAAAAGGGGTGTGTGTGTGTGGGTGTGGGTGTGTGTGTGTGTGTGTGTGTGTGTGTGTGTATCTCTCTCTCTCTCACCGAGGGAGGCCAGGTCAGCGTACTGGGAGCTGAGCAGGAAGAGGTCCACGGCGATCTGCTGACCCGAGCAGTCCAGCGCCAACTTTTTGTAGAAGTCAGTGGCTGGACCCAGGTGCTGAACCCCCTGAACACAGAGGGAGAGAGACAGGTTCACATGTTACCCCTGAACAGACACACAACATACACAAGACAGAGAGATTACAGATTACGCCTCATGTGATTATGCGTGTGTGTGTGTACCTTGCTGGAGGAGCGCTGGTTGGGGTCCTCCCTGGACTGCAGCAGCCCGGCCCCCAGGGAGGGCAGCTGGGTCTGGAAGACAGACACGCGGCCCCCCGTGGGGGACATGAGCTGGTGGGCGGCCTGCAGCGCGGGGCCCAGGGCACTGTGGGTCTCACGGTTCCCTCGGAACATGGAGGGTAAGGAGCTCAGCAGGGCCCTCACAAGCTGGAGAGAGAAAGAGAGAACACACCATCAGTAACACACCACATTAAAAAAGGTATAGCAATCTTTCTTGTGCAACAATGACATCATTTCCACGCACAATCAAGTCGCTAGCAATAGATATTCTTCTTTCAAATCACTGGAAGCTTATCATTGTTTCCTTAGTGGTCAGGTTAAAGCGCTATTTAACCGTTATTTTTCTTTGTGTATAATATTTTTATAGTATTGTTTTAGAAATGCATACTGTGGGAGGGAATGGGGAGTAAGCATTCCATTGCAATTCTTGAATCTTGAGTTTATACCGCAGACTGACCCAAAGGCTCCCAGTTCTTTCTATGAGTGTCATTTAACCAGGCCTCTTTGGTTCTCCTTCTGGAATCCTCAGGACACGTTTACTAGAACCCTTTTGAAACCGATTTGTGCAACCAATAAAACAACTTGCCGGCATTATGCCTAAAACAATGGTTACTTTTTCTTACAATTGCATGCATTCACATATGAAGTTCAGGTCACGTGCCACTTTTTGCCAACAACAACAACACACAAAAACATACTTTGACTTTGGCTGTGACGTCACGAGAGACATCAGCTATAATAAGATATAGGGACGTTCCCGTTAGTCTTCATAAGGTATCCTAAGGTATTTGTGGGACTGGTGGACTAAAAGACTTCCCTGGTGCGTCTACTGATGAACTAGTAGCCGAGTCCTCACCTCCAGACTGTCCTTCAGGTTCACCATGAGGCTGTCGTGAGACGGAATGAAGATATCTGTAACGTCAGAAAACACACAAACTAAAGCAACACACGTCCATTTTGAAAAAAATGAGGTGTGTTATGAGGAGGAGAGCATCTCGGACCCAGCAGTCTTATAGGTTATAGGGCATGCTAGTAGTCATCAAACACTCGAAAAAAGTAGTGTTGGAGTAGTGGACTAATCGTGGGAGTTATCATATTGGTTTCATCCAATAACAATTAGGGGTGCAAACGTGTACTGTAGTAAACAAGTACTCATCAAGCAAATCATGAATGGTGACAAAATTATTATAATCCAAAATCTGTTTGTAGTAATTTTTCCAACATATTACAAATACATTATATATTATGTTGACATGAATTTTGGCAATGTTTTGGAGCAGAGTAAGTATCCCGCCTTAAACAATATTAGTTAAGAAACACCTGCTATGTTCCAGCAGAGTCTGGGCCGGAAACCAACAACAGAAAGGGAGAAAGGGGCGGAGTTACGTCTTGTTTCCTGTTTGGTTACGGAGATATTCGACAGGAGAGAGACTTAGAAATCCTAACAAAGTGTGTTCGCCGTTCGCTAATCAAGCACTTAGGGAAATCCCGGCTCCGGCAACACGATCGGTCAAACTTATACAGAGCCAAACATTCACCCAGGCCTGAGCTGGTCTGCTGTCACACTTTAGATTATTCATACTTTATAATATTCATCTAAAGTCTGAATTCAGATTATTAGGTCTTCCAGGTCCGAGGTGCCAGTCTCGGGCGGAAGGTGACGTGGTCGTACCGTCAATGTCAGACACCACCAGCATCTGTGGCTGAGAGAGACCCTCCTGCAGGTTGTAGAAGTGGACCGTGCTGTCGAACGTCAGGAAGCCCACGCGCATCCGCGTATCCCCCGGCAACCTGCCACCACACACACACACACACAGACACACAGACACACACACAGACACACAGACACACACACACACACACACACACACGTCATGCGTAAAACATGTGAAGATACAGGAGAGAGAGTGTGTAGATGGGAAATACATGAACACACACACACAAAATTGCTCAATAGAAAAAAACCAATCAGGTCCATCTAAGGTTTGTCCCTCACTTTTCCAGGTTGTCGAGCAGCGAGTCACAGAAGTGCTGCAGGTAGCCCGCCTCCACCGCGTTGTGCGACACGTCCAACACAAAGAGATAGACCGCAGGCTGGGGGGGGCGCAGCTGGGAGACCAAGAACCACATTCACATTGTATGTGAACACACTGAACCAGATTAACGGCACATTACACACATGGAACCAGATTCACATTGTATGTGAACACACTGAACCAGATTAACGGCACATTATACACATGGAACCAGATTCACATTGTATGTGAACACACTGAACCAGATTAACAGCACATTATACACAGAGAAAAAATAAATAATAATAATAAAAAAACCGACAACTAGTCCAACACAACTTCCAAGAGAGCTGATGCAAGGAAAAAGGAAAGAGAGAAGAGAAAAGGAGGAGAAGAGGATGCTCACCATGTAGTCTGAAGAGGCGATGAACTCTACGGTGGCGTTCTGAACCTCTGGTCTCTTGTGGGGTTCACCGTAAGACCTGGTGACTGGGTTATACATGAACTCATCTGGAACTGGAGAGAGAGAGAGAGAGAGAGAGAGAGAGAGAGAGAGAGAGAGAGAGAGAGAGAGAGAGAGAGAGAGAGAGAGAGAGAGAGAGAGAGGAGAGAGAGAGAGAGAGAGAGAGAGAGAGAGAGAGGAGAGAGAGAGAGAGGAGAGGAGAGAGAGAGAGAGAGAGAGAGAGAGAGAGAGAGAGAGGAGAGAGAGAGAGAGAGGAGAGAGAGAGAGAGAGAGAGAGAGAGAGAGAGACTTCATATGATTGTAGACAAAACCCTTGAGAATTATTTTGGGAATCAAAATAGATTAAACGACTGAATGAATAAACAGAACGATAAGAAAGAGAAAAGAATAAGAGAGAGCAAGAGAGACTAAACAACAGAGCCTGACTTTTGAGTTGCATCGTAGCCCACATGCACGCAAGTAGTAAACACCAACATTCAGAGCAGTGCTGGGAACACAGACGCAGTACCAGAGCACAGACAGAACAGTAGTTTGTGATAGTAGTTTGGCAAGTTTGGTTTGTGATCTGGACCGGTAGTGTCCACAGACGGACAAGACGTCTTACCGTCGTTGACCCGGTAACACATGTTACATTTCCAGCGCCGCTGGTCCAAAAACGACACGAAGGGGTTGATGTACGTCCGACACGACCGGCAACGGACGATGGTGTTGGACGTGATCACGGGCAGCTGCTGCATGAGAGAGAGAGAGAGAGAGAGAGGATTCAGATGTGGTTTGTCACATGTTTCAGGTACAGTGTAGGAGCCATACCCGTTTGTTTATTTATCTTTCATGGTATACGTCAGGTCGCCACCGGGTGGCGACGGAGGGATATTCTTCATAAGCACAGGTGGCGGAAATGGAGGTTATGTGGTTTTTAACACTCGCGTGCCTGCGGCGGCGGCGGCGGCGGCGGCGGCGGCTGCTGCACTCCTAGATCACCATCGCACTCAAATTTGCACGCAAGTGAAAAGTGTTCAGTTTAGTGTAGTGCAGGAAGTCCAGGTGAAGAGAGTTCATGAGAATAAGGGATTTTACTATTCATTATTAACATCATTCATTATTCATACAGTATATTCATATTGTCCTCTCTGAAATCATATTTACTCATATTTACTACAGGCTGCACACGTGTGGGTGAGGCTGAACACCTGTGGGTCCTTGGTAATCAAGGCCCACAGGTTAAACCAGCCATAACCACACACACTCAGGAGGAGCGCTAGCATGTCAGCCCTGCACCACCCGCTTGTTATGAACAGCCTCAAACGATCAGCCACCTGGGTCCTTGTTTTCAGGGAGGAGCCCAAAGAAGCCACTTCAGTGGCAGCTTGCAGCATGGTCTGCTACAAAAAATACTTCTCCAGTTACCACTCCAACCACAACCACACTGGTGGAAGAAGGAGCTTAGACCGAGCTCTACACGCATGACCCATATCTGACATTTGTCTCCATCTGTCCTGTTGTAGCAGACAGCTGATCCCACACAATTTGCACCCGAATGCAGGCCAGTAGCGCGGCAACAGAGGGGAGCTGTTACACACACACACAGATGGTTCAAATCCAGTTTCACGCCTCCAGGGTACATGCCGTTCAGCGCCAGGCACTAACTCGGAATCTCAGCCGCTTCCTTGAAAACCAAAAAACAACCCTGAGGGCGTTGCACCTGACGGGCCGCTTCCCCAGTTAGACCTGAACTACACACAGAACAGAGACCACGCCATCCTGCTGGTGGACGACAGAAGCTATGAGAAGCATGTTAACGATCCTCAGTGGAGAGGTTGGAGTGTTCCACTCCCGACTGAAGGGTTACCGTGTTTATACCCTGATGTCTGAAACCCGGCTGTACGCAGGCCTCGCCGTAAGAGGCCTACTTGTAAATTTATCTGAATTAAGTGTCATTCTTTGGACACAAGAGTCTCCTCAAACCAAGACATTGACCTTTCAATGCCGTGTGTTGCCATGTAGAATAGGTTGGATTGCTGCACAACTTATTTATCTTATAGCATTCCTTCAAGTGGCTTGTCTGCACCATTTGTCTTCACATGCATTATACCTGCATAATATAATAATATATACATTATACCTGCATAACATATGATATACATACATTATACCCGCAGAAACGTAATTACTTTCAGGAGAGTCATGTTTTATCCCTAGTTTTATAATTCATATTTTGTGTCTTTTTGTCCATATTTTAACTTGTATTGATCATTCTATTTAGTTCCCTGCCCTTTCTGTCTTGATCAGAACACAACAGTGAAGGAACGAGTCTCTGGTATAACTGGTCTCTCCTGCTGGTCCAGGTTGAGGTCTGGTCTTACCTGCAGGTCTCTGAAGGGGTGCAGCAGGAGACCCAGCGGGAGGCGAGCCTTGTTGAGCAGGGCCTGGGTCTGGGGGATGCTGCTCAGTGTGCACCTGAAGGTGCTGGGAGAGGAGAGGAGAGGAGGAGGAGAGGGTCAGAAACACAGTCTGGCAGTCAACACCCAGCTAGGGCTGAATCATATGGGAAAACGCATCATATTGTGATTATTTAGACCGATATTGTGATTAAGATATGATTCACTATTGGTGGGAATCATCATTTTTGCATCAATTTTCACTGAAAAACTATTCAAATGTGATGATGAAATCATGACATTTATTGGGGTATGTACCAAACAAACAACACAACAAGGCAGCACTGCTTCATTAATAATGGTGTTATACATTCACACCAGGGTTTCCGTTAGCCGGTATTTACCGGTTTTTAGCAAAAACGGTCATTTAAAAACCTGCCGGTCAAAATGTCCGGTAATAATGCTCATACAAAACTTAGATCCTGGACATTTGAGTTTTGACAGCTTTATTACTGCCCCTCCCCCCCGAAAGGGTGACCGAATGAAGTGACCGAATCAGCTGCCGCACCTCTCATGACGTCACGCGCGCCCGACGAGATGCAGGTGCAGTGATGGCAGCGCTCCACGGCTATGGGGCTTTAATGTTTGCGCTCCACGGCTATGGGGCTTTAATGTTTGCGCTCCACGGCTATGGGGCTTTAATGTTTGCGCTCCACGGCTATGGGGCTTTAATGTTTGCGACAGCTTGCCAACTGCTAATTTCTGAGTTCAGCGAGCTGTACCCCGACTGGGCCACACTGGCTAAAATTGCCTGTGTTCTGCCCGTGTCAAGCGACCAGCAGAGAGGGGCTTCTCCCTGCAGAATCATTTGAAAACGTCACTGCGGAGTCGTCTGGAGGAGGAGAGAGTGATGCGACTTATGCGTATTGCAAGCTGCAAAGACACATAGACCTTGATTTCAGGTCGGCAGCAGAGTACTTTGCCGCAATGAAATTAAGGAGAAAGCAAAAAGTTGCCTGGTAGCCCGCAGGGTAAATGTGATGCCATGTAGCCTATGTTAAAACGGACTACAGATGTTACAGGTGTTTTGAAATAGCCTAGAGCCTAGCCTAGATTTTTGCGGCTAACGAGGTTTTGCTCAATCGTTCTTGTTCGTTTTGTTGTTCATTAAATAGTCAAATTTATTTGAGGTCTTTGTCATTCTTTCGTCAATCTAGGTGTACATTATAGTTACGTTTGTAATACAGACTGTTTTTGAAACATGACCGGTAAGTTTCGAATCTGTCCGGTAAAATAAAATCCTAGTGGAAACCCTGATTCACACATCTCATCAAATCCAAATCCTGGCATATTTGGACAATGCACTTGGCTATATTTCCCTTTCGGGTTGGGTGAGGGTTCACTTACTGAGGGCTGCAGTTGACCTTCTTCAGCTCCGAGCTGAGGTTGGGCTCTGGGGCCTCCAGGGGCCGGGCTGGAAGCAGGGACCTCTCCTGCAGCAGGTTGACCGGCATCAGGGCCTCCATCTCCAGCTCCGGCACCCCGCTGAGGCCGCCCAGCGCCTCCGACAGCTGGGACATGTTGGGGAAGGGCTGGGAAGGAGAGAGGGACAATCACCAGTCATAAGAGCCAGCAGGAGTCATACATACTAACACACACACACACACACACACACACATATCCTTCCCTCATCCCCTACTCCCGCTCTAGTAGTTCAATATAGCGGACTATATAGTGAAATCCTTCCCTCATTCTCTACTCCCTCTCTAGTAGTTCAATGTAGAGGACTATATAGTGAAATCCTTCCCTCATCCCCTACTCCCCCTCTAGTAGTTCAATGTTCTCCCCACTAGAATAGAATGCAGCACTTTAAATAATGCATGGGGTTGTCATGGTTTTCAACGATTGTAGAAGAAGGTTTCCCTACCCAATGTGGCCGCTAGGTGATTAAAGGTGTGACTGGGGGGGGGGGGGGGGGGGTCCTTCACTGCAGACTTACCTGAGAGTACTGCTGGTAGTCGGGCTGCTGCTGTCCATACGGCCCATGGGAGGGGGAGGAGTCCACGTGGGAGGCGGGGCCCTGCTGATAGGCTGGCTGCATGCCGGGGTAACCATAGTTATTGTAGGGCGGGCCGTGATTGGTCATGTCATGCTCTGCAGAGGGTGGCATGGAGTCTGGACCCGAGAGAGAGAGAGAGAGAGAGAGAGAGACACAGACAGACAGACAGACAGACAGACAGACAGACAGACAGACAGACAGAGGGAGAGACACAGACACAGCGAGGGAGAGAGAAAGAAACAAAAACAACAGAAGAAGAGATTATGATCTAATTGATATGTAGATAAAGTGTCTGAAGTTCATTAGAACTAAAAGGCTGTGACAGTACCTGGATAACTGCCTCCCTCCAGACCGTCATAATTGTTGGGAAGCGGAGAGGCACTGCCTGTAGTTGAGGAGGACGAGTCACCTCCTGACACAGAGACAGAGAGATGTATTCATAAGGAAAGAATGAGAAGACATAAGAAGAGCAGTGACAAGATGTCAGCCAGAGGAAGTCCATCACATCACAGGCAACCGAGGACGGGAAGAAAAGGACCGAGTAGAATAAGGAGCAGAGTGGGTGCATCGTTAAATGATGACCATGAGTGTTTACCACACATAGAGAAAGAGAGTAAACCAGAGGGCCCTCAGTAGAGAGCATGGGGGGTGGCAGTTTAACTCAGGAGGTAGAGCGGTTGCCTCACAACCGCTCTACCTCTGAGTGAAGGTTGCTGGTTCGATCCCCCGGCTCCGCAAAAAAACTGTCGAGGTGTCCTTGTGCAAGACACCCTAACCCTATCTGCTCCTGACGTGACGGCTGTCTCCTTGCATGGCTGACTCTGCCGTTGGTGTATGAATGGGTGAATGTGAGGCATGACTTGTAAAGCGCTATATAAAAGCTATAAAGCTATATAAAAGCATCCATTACCATACATCCGCCACACCAAAAAGTCCCCTGGATCCTAATTTGGATCTGCACCAAAAATCTAAATCAACTGTTCAACCGATTTTTGCCTATATGTAATCGAACCACAAAGTTTGGTCCAATTGTGTACATAACTTTTTGAGTTATCTTGCTAAGAGACAAACAAACTCTTCACCTCCCATCTTATGAAGGACGCACATACACACACAGATGGCAAACAACATGCCACCAGAAAACAGGAGCGCCCCAGCGGGACCAAGTGCACCTCTCCCTGGGGAGCGGGTCAGGGATAAAACAAGCGCACCAGATGATAATTAAGAGTTATTACCCAGTGGGTATTCTATTCTGGAACGAACACACACACACACACCACACACACACACACACACACACACACACACACACACACACACACACACACACACACCACACACACACACACACACCACACACACACACACACACACACACACACACACACACACACACACACACACACACACACACACACACACACACACACACACACACACGTTGGTGGACGTGGGTGGGATATGGAGGGGTGTGTTCTGGATGAGGATGGGCTCGGGTGGGGGAGGAGGTCGGTAGGGAGGTACCGGGGGGGGTCAGAGAGCACAAACAGACCTGCTTCCTCATCCTCATCTTCGTCGTCGTCCTCATCGTCCTCGGAGCTGGACGTGGATCGACCGGCGGCGGGGCTGGAGTGGTTGGGGCCGTCGCACGCCGAGCTAGCGCCACTGTTAGCCACGTAGCCGTAGCGCATTCCTGTGGTCGGGAGGAAGGAGGACATCAGTCAGACTAGAGCAGGGACCAGCTGTAGGCGTGTGCGTGTGCACGAAGATTATTGTATTAAATCATTGATGATGCACTGATACCACTTGGCTCGCGCTTTCAGCATCAAGATTCGACAGCCATGTCTTGTATTTCGAGATAATCTTGGCTGGACACACAGAACCAGCTTGTGGAGAACTAATTACCATCTTGTATCTGAACGCGTTTGGTTGATCCAGACACAGATACCAAGAGAACACCCGACCACATGCTCTGAGAACACACTAGGAGCCAGCTGTTCTTTGCTATGATGGCCATCTGCTTTCATGTCCCGTTACTCTAGTGGCTAGGTTGTTTGACTCCAAGCCAAAAAGGGTACTGGGTTTGATGCCCAGTGTTCAAAATCGACCTGTTGTTAGCACCCAAGAGCCAGATGCCCTGCTAATCAATGATTAGTTTAATCAATTAATCAATGATGTACCTTTTGTAGGAGCGTGTAGGAGCTTGATCATTTAATTTATTATTGGGATTATTATTTTGTATTTGTTTGTCTTGACAAACTGCTCTGTTTGGGTCTTGACACTGGGTGCCCCCAGTGTCAAGACCCAAACAGAGCAGGTACAGACCCAAACAGAGCAGGAACAGACCAAACAGAGCAGGTACAGACCCAAACAGAGCAGGTACAGACCAAACAGAGCAGGTACAGACCCAAACAGAGCAGGTACAGACCAAACAGAGCAGGTACAGACCAAACAGAGCAGGTACAGACCCAAACAGAGCAGGTACAGACCCAAACAGAGCAGGTACAGACCCAAACAGAGCAGGTACAGACCCAAACAGAGCAGGTACAGACCAAACAGAGCAGGTACAGACCAAACAGAGCAGGTACAGACCCAAACAGAGCAGGTACAGACCCAAACAGAGCAGGTACAGACCCAAACAGAGCAGGTACAGACCCAAACAGAGCAGGTACAGACCCAAACAGAGCAGGTACAGACCCAAACAGAGCAGGTACAGACCCAAACAGAGCAGGTAGACCATATATGGGTACAGGTGTGTGAGGCAGGTGATGCTCACGGTTTGAACCACGCTGTACGTTGCATCTGACTGGAATACATCTAACAAAACATCATTTTTGTCCTTTTACTTTCAGTCACAAACAGCCACTACACTGAATTCACCGCAAGTCACTTTGGATAAAAGTGTCCGCTAAAATGACTCAATAGTGAATCCAACCGACAAGAGACTTTTGAATCAGGTAAAATAACAAAACCCTCCACTAGTGAACAGACTTCACTACAACGAGAAGAGCGTCACAACATCAGCGGTGCCGTCCCTCTGCTTCTTCTTCAGAAACAAAAACATTTGCATCTTAGTTGAGGGGGTGGAAGCAAGGTTTTACAGTCTGCTGACTCTGATTTGAATAACACCTCGCCGGGAAAAATACATAAAATACTACCACATCTCCATGCTATTGCAATAAACAGTATTTATCAATAGGGTAGGACCAGCACGATGGTTTTACAGGATTTACAGGACCATTTAGTTTGAACGGACAGTGCTTTGTCTTGGTGCTTCACCTTGCTGGTGTCCCGGGGAGGAGTGAAGGGAGGTGGAGGGGGTACCCGAGGGTGGTCTGTCTCCGTCCGCCATCAGGTTACCGTGGGCGCCACCCCCTCGGTAGGAGTCATAGGTCGCAGCCGGCGGGCTGTTTTGGTCGTAGCGTTGTTGGTGCGTTGTGGTTTGGCCTGAGAATGAGGCACAATCACAAATTATTGCACAAAGTGTTCCTACTAATATGCGATGCGGTAAAGAACAATTGCGGGAAAGAACAATTCAAGATTACTTAGATTTACTTTTACGATTTAGTCCTAAAGTTCAGCAGACACTTGTATCCAAGAATTATAACGGTGGGTTAAAGGGCAATCTCACGGTAGGACACCTACAGGTAGGTTGCACACATGTGGGTTCAATCCCAGACCTTTACAGAACCGCCCAGAACATCCAAGACCTCCCAGAACATTACAGACCCTCCCAGAACCTTATAGAACCTCCGGGACCATTACAGAACCTCCCAGAACATACCATACCCTTCCAGAACCGAATAGACTGTTACAGAACCTCCCAGAAGCTCCTTGGCTAGGAGACAGTCAAACAGCCATACCACCACGACTATCCTATACATTATATCAATCAAAATCAACACCGTGGCTAATATCAAAGAAGTCTCCCTAGAATGCACTTGGCTTCAGGTACTCACCTGGAAGGTGCTGCTGCTGCCCGTTGTAAGCTGCAGGCATGTCACCGGCGGTCTGGGGGAACTGGTGAAGTGGGGCCCCCACCAGCGTGGGCACGGCCCCGGGAGCCTGGGTGGACTGCAGGGTGCCATACTGGCTGCTGCCTGGAGCCGAGGGGTATGACACGATGGGGTAGAGGGGAGCCCCCACGCCATTGGATGCAGGCGGCTGGTGGAGCTGCTGTTGTTGTTGTTGTTGTATGGCATGCTGCGCTTGGGGAGCGGGATATGTTGGCTGTCCATAGTACCCATCAGGCGTGGTGCGGTACGGGGCCTGCTGAGGTGCTGGGTTGTACAGAGTGTTCGTAGGTGGGGGCGGGCCATATGGCTGGGCAGCAGCGGTAGACAGAGGTGGGGGTCCGATAGCGGTGGGTGCTACATCGGGTGGCGGGTGCTGCTGTGGAGGTGGAGGGAGGTTTGGCTGGTGGTGCTGGTTGTTGTGTTGGTGGTGGTGGTAGTAGTTGCCGGTGTTTGCGATGAGGGGCTTGGAGGGCGGGGGTCCGGCGTAGATGTGTTGCGGAGGTGGGTGCTGGTACGGGCCCGTGGGTGGGTACATGGTCGGGTAGGTCTGCTGCTCCGCACCTGAAGATCAGCACACGGGAAAGTCTGTCAGGTGTCCTGTGGTGCTTCATACACATAACATAGTCTTGTCTCTTTTCTGGTTGTAATTGCTGTCCACGTTTTAATACGTCCATGTGTTATATTTTTAGATCTTAATCTTTGAACCTTGTAAAATGTACTGTAAATTCAACTTGTTGACACATGTACATTACTGTAACCTTTAGGATAAATAAGTAACCCGTTTACCACTACCTCTTCTACTACTACTAACACCTATACTATACTACTACGACTGTGCTCCTACCCCTATACTACTATTCTAAATCAATCTAACTTAATTTTCTGATTGACATAAATGCAGACTGATGTTAGCCGTTTTGTTTGGTCCATCAGGTTAAAATGATAGTATAGAGTATAGTATATTATTGTTATATATAAGAACACTGACAGCAGTATGAGCATCCATCAATAATCATCAGCTGTGGAAGGAGGGGATGCTAATCGAGGCTACCTGACGCTATCCTCGACATATTATAATAAATACAATAACAAAAACAGAAATACAACCATTTCCGACGTGGGTGTTATGCTTGTCAGTTAAAAAAATAGAACTATCACCCTTATTGTACTGAGTAAGCCGCAGTGTGTAGGCAGTCGGCAGCAGGCTAACCGTTGAGCTACACCGTCTTAACGGAGCTAGCTCGCGTTAAGCCGGCTAAGCTAGCTGTCTGTCATCGGTTTCTTGCGCTGAGCGGAGCTATAATGCTATGCTAACGTTACCATGGCATTTGAGCTATAGTTCTGTGAGAGGGCAGCAATATATTGATATTTTATTGAAACAACATTTTAAAAGCAAACCACGACGGGCTCAAAGAAACGCCGGGCAATTTGATTCCTAACGGTATAATGGTATAACATTGTACATCTCTACAACAACAACAAAAAAGTAATGAACTCAAAAAGTGGTTTAGCTTTAATCGGCTACACCCGGCGGTGGTCCGCCTCACCGTTCCGATATGCCGGCGCAGCGGCTCCAGGGCCCGGCGTCGAGTTGTGGCTGAAGCCAGTAGAACTGGAGGAGGGGCTCCGGTTGGTGAACACCGGCGCAGACATGACGCTCTCTGCTGCTCCTTTCCCCCTTCCTTTCCCTTTATGTCCGCAGGGGTGACTTAGAATTCATAAGATAGCTATTGATCCTCCACCACAATAAATAATTAGAATAGTGAGCAGCTGGATGAGTGTTGGCCGGCGGCTCCTGGTCTCCTGCGGGGTGTCCTGGTCTCCGACGCGGCACCGGCTGACGCCTCGCCCCGGTCAGGATGCTGCTGAAGCGTCGCTCCCCCCTGCGGATCTTTTCGGTTCTCACTTTTGGAGACATTTAAACAACTTAAAATGCATTTTTGCAAGTTGTTTAAATGCCTTCAAAAGTGTTAGTTTGTCTTATTGGTATTTTATTCCAACTAATTAAAAAAACAGTACCAGTTATACGTGCACTACACATTGGTTTATGGGGGAGGCTTTCGGTTTATTACCGTTAATTACTGTTTAAATCGATCAAATAAATAATAGTACCATACCAGCATTGTATAATAAAACCTACATTTTCTTTACCCAACAGTACGGATATAACCAGATTGGAGCTGCAATATAATGTCATATATCACAAATACAATTAATAATTCAATTAATTAGTCTAAAATAAACATATATTTTTTTATAAATCTATCAAAGGGGTATGTGTTTAATAAACATGACCAAATTAATGACATAACCATAATAGACACTGAGGATGACTGTTTTAACAAACCTTTCTTTATCCCTCTGGTAAATTTGCACCTAAAACAAATGATTGAAGATGAAATCACTTCTCCATGACCTGTTGTCATTTCCCCCCCCCCCCATAAAATAACATGAACCTTTACTTCCGTTCTATCTTCATAGGTCTGAAATACCAATTGGTACAGTTCCGCTTGGTAATATAGCTTTTCCCCTGTTAATTTTTGTCCACAGGACCAATAGTCTCGGGTTAGCTCACTCACTAGCAAGCTAGCGGTGACCCTGGGGTGATGAGCTCTTCCTCACGGCGCATCCTGTGGAATTCGGAGACGTTGGTCCGTGCACTCGCACTCTTCCTTGAGCTGGGCGGGGCCTGTGGCGCTAGACTCCTCCCCCTGCTGCGGGCCCTTGGCCTGGCAGGGGACGCAGCAGGCGGTTTGCACGGCACCCCTGCACGCTGGGCAGGACAGGACCAGCTGGCGGCAAAAGCGGGTCGTGCACAGCTGGTACTGGTCCCAGGGAACACTGCAGTACCTGCACTCTGGAAAGAGACAGGATCAATAACTGGAGACTGACGTTGATAAGGCTACACTTATCGACATTAAGATAAACAAAGCTATCTGTTCAAGATCCATAATAATACATCTATTCAAGATATCTATCGACATGGACATCAAAACAGGGCCGAAACACTTTTCCAAGACATTTCCCATCTGGAATTAAGTTTCAGATGAATTAATTAAAAAGCTATAACTTCCAAAGGCTTTGGGTAACTCTGCTACAACTTCATAGTGTTAACTGTTGAAACACTGCAGCCCCCTGATCTCACTGACCTGAGATGGCGTCTGCGTCGGAGGGGACGGTGTAGCGCTCGTCGAAGACAAACAGCTTCCCCCGGTAGAAGCCGTCCGGGAAGCGCTCCAGGTACTTGTGGATGCCTCCCTTCAGCTGGTACACCTCTTTACACACTTCCTGAACACAGACCACGGGACACAACAACAACAACAACCACAGGCCTGTTGTGAAACCAGAAGCAGCCATCCGTTCACCAGGGCAGTTGTCTCCGACGCAAATAGAATTGTCCCATGAAAAGCAACAAAATAAAAATGAAAATGTACAACTTAAATGGCCTTTATTTGACCACCTGGCGTGATGTTGATTATCATTATGTACAATTTAAAAATCGACCCGCCAGTGACATGACACGTGGCAGTGTCAACCCAGATCTATGATAGATAGAGCAACCTACCATTTGGTACAGTCCACTGGGTTGATCTACATTTCCAAATGTGCTTTTAATGGTTAATCAACATCACGGCTGGTTTTAAGCGGGAGTATACGGAGTAAAGGGAGAGGACCTTGGACAGGAGATATGCGGAGGCCCTCTCACAGCGGATGCCCCCGGTGCAGTACATCAGGACCTTCTTATCCCGGAAGAGGTCCAGGTTCTGGTCCACATAGTCTGGGAAGTAGCTGAACTTCCGGATGTTGGGAGCCAGGCACTGACTGAACTGGCCCTAGGATCAGACGGAGGTTCAAATGTGTATTAACATTCCCTCATTAAAATTTCATCATGTTATTTCAAAACATTAATTTAATTTTACTTGTTAATTTTTATAATTTATTTTCAATCTAGCAAAATGATGCGCAGACAGGGATGTAATGCATGGCAGATCCTGTCAACACAGAATAAACAGGAAAACCTGGACAGATGTTACGTACAATTTTACTCTCGTAGAAATTTCGACAGTCGAGCAGCACGGTGTCCTGAGACGACTCTCCTTCAGACAGAAGAGATTCTACTTCCTGGTGGAACTCCTCAGGGTTCAGGTGAGTTCCTGACAAACAGAAACATCTCCTCTGGGATGGAATACTTGGGATTTGGATTTCTATGACATGAAGGACACGGTATGGTGTCCCTGTGTTGCATGAGGATTGTTGCCAGTGATACTAGTAATAGGATTTGTAGTAATAGTATCAAGGTGTTCAGGTGAAGAGTACCGGCCAGCTGGTAGGAGATGACATCAGGGTCGACTCCCATTGGAACGATCTCCTCGTAGACCCCCACCTTGAGGCCCGAGAAACACTCTGCTCCCCCATCACTAGACTGGAGACACACACACACAAAGAAATAAACTACTATAACACTACTGGGAGGAAAAAGTACATTCTTGGGATCAGAGTTGCTGATATACAGCCACAGCTGTCTGAAGGCTTTGGATAATAAGAAGTATTAGTGACTTTATTTATACAAACTGCTTAGGCGTGATAGTATAGTTCCAATCGATAATTATATTGTTGTAGAAACCCAATTACCCAATCCTCTTTTACTATTGCATTACATCATTTAATTATACGACAATTACAAAACATTATGTTATATAACTATTGATATACGGGCGGCAGAAGTTCAGGAGGTAGAGCGGGTTGCCTGGCAACTAGAAGGGTTCCGATCCCCCGGCTCCTCCTCCCGGTCGAGTGTGGAGGTGACCCTGAGCGAGACACCCTCACCAGAACTGCTCCGTGACCCTGAGCGAGACACCCTCACCAGACCTGCTCTGTGACCAGCTGGCTGTCTCCTTGCAAGGCTGGCACCGCGGTCGGTGTGTGAATGTGAGGCAATAATAGTTAAGTGCTTTGGGTAAAAGCGCTACATAAATGCAGTCCATTTGCCATTTATGAATGGTGGTTATCAATAAACAATCAGTCAGTGCCTAACAGTGAAATATTCTAACACTAATATTCTAACACCCTCTGCTGTCTGAACGGTGACGGCATTCACTTTATGACCATTGTCTCACCTTAAAGTCTTCCTCTTCCATGGTGTTGAAAAGCGTGTGGGAGCGCATAGTCTTAACATAGAGGTCCGTGGCCAAGGTGGTCCCACCCACCGTTCCGTTAACACCTTCCGTCGCCACCCGTACCTTAAAAAAAGAGAACCACCTCACAATAAGATAAATACATAGATGACAGATGTTACCTCGGTATACATCAATAAAGCTTTATTTGAATAGGGCCTTTTTGTGCACGACGCCAATGGAAATGGTGGGAAACAACACAACATTTAAATTTAAATAAAGATCAGAATCACAGAGATGCACTGCGGCGATATATTTAAAACAGAAAGATTACACACTATTTTATTAGAAGAAAGCTACACGCAAAAATACTTTGTTTTTATTTTTTTTGTAGACAAAAAGTAGGACTGAAAAAAGTAGTACTATTTGAAGTACTGAGAGATTGTGATGCCCTCAGTTCCTCTGGCAGACTGCTCTGGAAGAGAGGACCAGAGCCACTGACCACTGGCTCCCTGTAGGTCTTGGGTCCTCTGAGGAGGACTTGGGCGATCTGGAAGGAGCACTCATTAAAAGCCAGAACAAATGATGTATTTACCTTGCCAGTTAAATGAAGCTTCTCACACAGAGCCTTCTGCCAGGCACAGACAGTGTGGGGGTCGTCCAGCCGGAAGTAATGGTAATAGAGGAGGACTTTACCTGGGCCCCTGACCAGCAGAAAGATTCACAGAGACAACACAACAACTGTTAGAACAACTAAAAAGACATACAGGTGTACAAAAAAAAAAAAAAAAAAAAGGCACAGCGTGGAGTGGGAGGAAAATTCAGAACGTTACGTTTGAAGCTCTTCCTCGGTTAGGTGACTGGTGTCGGGCAGCCATGAAGAAGTGTCCACTGGTTCTTCTGTATGGTGGCCTCCTGGGAGCTGACCTCCACATGCTTTATCCTCCTGCTGCCTCAATACACCATGAAACGTGGACTCGGTGAGCTGTTGGACTTCAGCTTCGTGGGTCCTGGCCACATGTTTATGGACAGAAGAGGGCTCTCCAAAGGTCTGATCACAACAGTGCCAAATCGGTTGTGAGATTGAGTCTCCGTCGCCACTGCCTTTTCTTTTAGACGCCACGTACGACGAGAATGCCTGCGAATACACATCATTTATGGTCAGAAAGGATGTCCAGCTGGTCGGGGCAGGAGGGCCCCCGTCCTAATACTGTTCCTCTACACCTGCTGTATTGCAACGTATGAAGTATGTACTATGTAGTATGTACTAAGTATGTGTTGGTCGTGACTGCTCTGATGACATGCCTTGTGATTATGCTGCAAACCAATTTCCCCCCCACGGGGACAAATAAAACATCTATCTATCCATCTTATATGAAATGTTAGAAAGGTGTGCGTCTCTTATTGTGTGTTGTGCCGCTCACTCGTCTTCTGCAGCAAGTGTACACCTTTCTCAGTGAGGTGGAAAGCTGGAGCTTCTCTTGCTTTGACTCATCCCCCGTGGATGTCTCGAAATCATCCAAGAAGAAAAGACCATCATCGGAAGCCATCTGACACTTTGAATAGCACGCAAGTTGCCTTTTAGAACACTGTTGTTGTTGTTTTACTGTAAATAAAACGTGTGGTTCCTCTCAGTTCCTCCGGTTACCTGGTGGTTAATGCTGGCTTATGTCAACCTGTTTTAAATATATATAGTATATGTATATATACTATATATATATGGTATAGTATTTTTCTTCATTGATTCAAAACGCGTATCTAGAGACACATATGTGGGGGAACCGGCGCATAAAAACGTGGACGTTCAGTTGTTAGAAAGAAAGCCAGCGGGAAACATCGGAAGACAAACCGAGACGGACCCCAACAGTCAGCCGCACCGGATGTGCATCGCTTGAATCTGACCGCCGTTATTTTTTCGGCAGGCGGCGTCTGCTCAAACCCCCACAGAGGAGGCTGTAATAATAATAATACTAATAATAAGAAGACGTTGGTTACGCGTTCAGCGTTAACAATTCCCCCCCCCTTTTTTTTCTTCTTCTTCCGCTCAACACATCTGCTGTACGTTGGAGGAGAATGTCCCGGAGGAGACACAGCGACGAGAGTGACGGTGAGGAGACGCTAGTAGTTCACTGGGGGCTATGCTAACGGCTAGCTGGCTAGCGTGTCAACGATGCACCGTTAGCATGTGTGTGTGTATACACACAAAACATGGAGCGTTTACCACACACACGTTTAAACACCTTTAAATCTTAAACCGGAGGGGGGAGGTTTGAATCACACACGTTCTCTAAGGACCGTGTGGTGTTCCTCACACGACCGACGCGCCCCGTGGTTGTCGTAGTCTTTTTTTCCCCTTGTTTAAAAGCTAGCGGTTGTTTTCAGTTCGCGTCTCCGATCGTGGCCCCGTTAGCCTAGTAGCCGCTACTACTAGCCACCTGCCGCGAGCACACCGGCGCTGTGGTTGACCCGGGGGGCGTGACCCGCGCCGGGGAGGAGAGGCTGACTCCATGCTGTTTAGACAACAACAAGTTACTATCATAGAGGGATTCATCTACATAGGCCTTATTTATTAGTTAGTTTAAGCACTCGTATATATATATATATATATATTTTTTTTTGTTGTGTGTATATATATTTTTGTGTGTGTGTGTGTGTGTGTATATATATATATATATATATATATATATATATATATACACATAAAAAAAAAAGATATATATTAAATTCAAATGTATGTCATTGTACAGTACAGCGAAAATAATTTAGCATCTAACCAGAGTGCACATGTTGCAGTAAAGTGCATGGTAATATAATTTACAGGTTAAAAGACAGTCTAGGTATATATGTGTGTGTGTTGTTCAGTTGGCTCCTTGTTTTCTGACATGGGAGAGTGTGTTCATGTTCATGAAATGCACTTGCACACCTCTGATGACTGGTAGTAGTTATTTTTATTTTTACTTTTTATTACCTTCTTGAAATTGGTACTATAGTAATTGTAAATGTGATATATATATATCACACACATACATATAGTGTATATGTTTTATTATTATGGCCTGTTAAGAAGGAAATGCACTAGTTATCTTGCCTACCTGTTGAATGACCTTATTATAAGTTGCATTGGGACAATGGTGTGTTCCAGATTACTGGTATCTTTTGCAGCTGAAGAGATTTTTTTAATATAAATAAGAGACTAATATTGCACAGCTGCTCAGCACGTTGCCACGGATCCCATCAGGGCCCGGGGTCTTTCTCCTCTGGCTGTGCATAAACAACTTGGTCAGTTGTTGACTCAACATAGTCCTGCTCCTGAGATTCAAGATTTGTATTTTTCATTTGCAACGAGTACAATGGAATTTTTACTCCCCATTCCCTCCCGCTGTATGAATTTCTAAAACGATACTATAAAAATACTATACACATTAAAAATGAACATAAAACGAACAATGCAGTGCAGCAGCATCATGAATACAGTGCATTAACTGTCTGTCTGCACTGTAGATTCAAACCTCAAGTAGAACCCATTCGCTAGTTGTGTATCAGAGCCTTATCCCCCTCTTACAACACCCCACAATCACTTTTTTGTCATGCTGTTTTTGGAAGCTCTTGGGTTATTGCTGCTAAGCTCCGTCTCTGCCTTGGTTTGAGCTTTCTTAATTCAGCCCTTACCGGTTACCTCCTATTAAAAGCACTTTTCAATTATTTTGAAACCCAGGGTCTATTATTTGGGTAGACTTTATCTTCGTTAGTAGGGATCACAGTAGGCTCATCACTAATCTCTGCTAATCTCTACCTTCATGTAGGAGGCCATGCCCACAAGAGGAGGAGAACATCGGAGCCCACAGAAATCGAAGACCGCCTCGAGTCCTTGATATGTCGCGTGGGAGAGAAGGTGAGAAGATGGTCCTTCTATATACAATATGTTATGAGGTCCATATCTGTGACTGGGAAATGAAAGTATGCATGTGTTTATTTCAAGTGGGACCATTAAGAAATAGTCTCCATACATTGAATGAGCTACTGTGGTGATGCTGTGACCACCATAGCCCCATATGTGACCCAACACTGAAAGAGAGACACACACACACACACACCTGTTTTCTGTAGTATGTCTCCAGTGTGTTGTCTGACCTCCTGGTTCCCTCCTCCTCTCCCAGAGCACCTCCTCCCTGGAGAGCAACCTGGAGGGCCTGGCGGGGGTCCTTGAAGCTGACCTCCCTAACTACAAGAACAAGATCCTGCGCATCCTGTGTGCCGTGTACGTTCATACGGACTGCTCTTCACAAGGGCAATGAAAGCCTTCCATCAAAGGGCCCCTAATATACAAGTCAAGTCAATGCTCTTTGCATAGCTCTTTGCACACAGTTAAAGTCTCAAAGGGCTTCACATGCCACATATTTATGACACCCCCAAACCCTCCCCCAAAGGCCAAGGAAAAAAATCCCTTAATGATGGAGAAAGAAACCGTGGACCATATGTTACATAAACATATAAATATACCACCCAGGTGTGAGTGTGATTAGCCATTAGAGGCCTTTTCCAAATTAAATTGTCATTAAATGGTGACATCACACAGTGTCCACTCAAGATGATGAATAGATCAGTCTACCAGCCTGCCCTGTGGACTGTACCAACTGGTATCCTAATCACACTCACACCTAGTGGTTATAATAGGGGTCTTTTAATAGTGGTTCAGTGTTATGCCACTGTACTGATGTTTGAATGATGTGTGTATTTCAGTGCCAGAACCCTCCCTGAGAAGCTGACGGTGTACACCACTCTAGTGGGCCTCCTCAACGCCAGGAACTACAACTTTGGCGGCGAGTTTGTGGAGGCCATGATCAGGCAACTCAAGGAAACCCTCAAAAACTATTTCTACAACGAAGCACTTTACCTGGTAAGGTGTGTGTGTGTGTGTGTGTGTGTGTGTGTGTGTGTGTGTGTGTGTGTGTGTGTGTGTGTGTGTGTGTGTGTGTGTGTGTGTGTGTGTGTGTGTGTGTGTGTGTGTGTGTGTGTGTGTGTGTGTGTGTGTGTGTGTGTGTGTGTGTGTGTGTGTGTGTGTGTGTGTGTGTGTGTGTGTGTGTGTGTGTGTGTGTGTGTGTGTGTGTGTGTGTGTGTGTGTGTGTGTGATCGCGTCACACATCGCTGCTTACTCCCCAGCGTATGGCAATAACATGCACCATGTCTTGCAGCAGTGGACAGCAGGGTGTTTTAGACTGCAAGCTGGGAAACGTGCTTCATTTGATCCCCAAAGCCCACACTCTTAAACCAAGATGTTCTAACCCCTAGCTGCTCCTTAATGCATCTTTAAAAAAAGTTTTTCAAGGTTCTTTATTTTTGCCATGTGTAACAGGTACAATAAATGCTTACTCCCCATTCAATCCCACAGTATGAATTTCAACAACACTATACTACACTTGTATAATATATAATTATATACTATACCATAAACAACACTAAAAGCTATCTACTATATGCTATAAACAACACTATACTATAACAATACTATACACAATAAAAAATAACTAACGTGTCTGGAAGATATAGACATATGGTGGACGGCTATAAGAGTAGACAAAAAAAATGACAAGCATGTTTAGTTTGTTTTTATATTTTGTAGCTACTTAATTGTATGCTTTTCTATGCTATGTTTTGTATGCTGCTCTCTAAAGTGTTTTTCCTCAGCCTAACGTGTGCGTTGCTTCCGAATAACATGTCCATGTTTTAACCTCAGGTGCGTTTCCTGTCTGACCTGGTGAACTGTCACGTGATCGCTGCTCCCTCCATGGTGGCCATGTTCGAGAACTTCATCAGCGTGACGCAGGAGGACGACGTACCCCAGGTAGATCAGGAGTCTCTTCTCTCGTCAGGGATACCACGTCTATCTCCATCCATCTTGTCAGGGATACACTGTCTCTTCATTCATCTCCTCGGGGATACAGAGTAGCCAGTAGATGACGGTGGATGTTGAATGATGTGGAAACTATAAGAGGTTATGTTCACCAATTGCATGCAATTTATTTGGCAGGATAGTCTAGTGGATTGGGGGTTTGATTTCTCTGGCCGTTCAAAACTTAAGAACTTCCAGATTCCCGACACGGCCCCCGAATGCTCGGTGTCTCCTCACCACCTCCGTTATACCCGTTGGTAACGGACTTGCCCCTTTGTGTGGTCAGGTGCGTTCCGACTGGTTCGTCCACGTGGTTCTGTCCTGTCTGCCCTGGGTGGGGAAGGAGCTGTACGAGAAGAAGGACGTGGAGATGGACCGCCTCCTCGGCCAGATCGAAGGATACCTCAAGTAAGCCGCTTTCGCACCGGTGCTGCGACCTCATTGGTCCACACAGACCCTCGCATGCCCCGCCTCTTGTCTGGAATATAACCAGATTTATGACCAGACCATCCAGACTTCCCATCACAGCCAGTCTATAAAAGTGTGAAGTGATTATGACGGATGCTCCCGCCTCCGCCAGCCATGTCTCCCCAGATGGGGCCTGACGGTTGTGTTCTCTCTGTAGGAGGCGGTCGAAGACCCACCTGACCGTGCTGCAGGTGTGGACGACTGACAAGCCACACCCCCAGGAGGAGGTGAGGGGAACACGACACACACCTCTGCTTGGTCAATTTCCATGTTGTTGTAGTTTGTGTGTGTGTGTGCGTCAGATCTTCTCCTTTGTTGAAATCCTAAACTAATTCCTAATGTGTTGCCCTTGTTCAGATGAATCTTTAGAAGTTCAGATGAAGAAGGTACACTTAGTTCACTTCATTCCCTTAGTCTGGTTCTCTGCCTTTAACCACCCTGACGTGCTGGTGGGTGGTGACACAGCCCCACCTACCCTGCCTTGCTTATGGCCAGGAGTCTTTTTGAACGGTCTAACAAAGTGTATAACTGTGTGTACGTGTATAAATGATGACGGTTGTGTTTTAAACCCCCCCCCCCCCAGTACCTGGACTGCCTGTGGGCCCAGATCCAGAAGCTGAAGAAGGACCGCTGGCAGGAGCGCCACATCCTGCGTCCGTACATCGCCTTCGACAGCGTGCTGTGTGAGGCGCTGCAGCACAACCTGCCCCCCTTCACCCCCCCGGGACACATGGCCGACTCCCACTACCCAATGCCCCGGGTCGTCTTCCGCATGTTCGACTACACCGATGCCCCGGAGGTAGACCACCACCACCACACATTGTAGTTTATACTGAGACCACCACCACCACGAGCGATGACGACACATTGTGGTCGTTATTGAGGCGGCAGTCGCTCAGGCGGTAGAGCGGGTTGTCTTGTAACAGGAAGGTTGACCTGGTTGAGCTGGCTGTGTCCTTGCATGACTGTGTGAATGTGAGGCAATGATTGTACTAATTGCTTTGGATAAAGGAGGTTTTGCGCTAAATAAATCATTCACTGTTTATCCGGTCAGTCTAAACACGTGTGCTAACCTCCTGCATACCTCCGCCAAACCTGCCCTTTTTCTGAGGCTGAACTACTACCACTGTCCCTGTCAGGGCTCAGTGATTTATTGTGTTCCAGGACCCCTGTCTTGTCCTAAGGGCCCAGTCATGTGTTGGTTTCCGTACCGCTGTCCTGGTCCTCAGGGACCAGTTATGTGTTAGTTTCCCTGACCCCTGTCTTCCCCTCAGGGCCCGGTGATGCCTGGCAGCCACTCGGTGGAGAGGTTTGTCATCGAGGAAAACCTTCACTGCATCATCAAGTCTCACTGGAAGGAGAGGAAGTCCTGGTGGGTCCTCATGACACACAGCTGTAGACAACATGGTCAGACAAACAGCTGTGGTACGCTAGGGTTCAACTATGACACTGGATATGTTGTGGGTGTAAACTTATGATCAGATAAAGATAAAGCTCATCACTTTTGTAATACTTGCTAAATAGAAGACTCATATTGGCATTGGATATGAATATTTAATGGCCGATACAGGTTGGATCTGTTCTAACCAATCATAAATCAGTGGACAAACTGAATATTAAGTAAAATACCTTTTTTGAGTTTTGATTGGCCAATGTAACGCTGGCCTCCTTTTCTTCCAGCGCGGCTCAGCTACTCAGCTACCCCGGGAAGAACAAGATCCCCCTCAACTACCACATCGTGGAGGTGCGCTGGTCTCCTTCAGGAAGCGTTACACTAGACACCGCCGTCTTCAGATAAAACACAGACTTTATGAATCCCGCATGTGAAGGTGACACGGCAGCAGTACAGAACAGATGAGATTGTTTTGTCTCCCCTCCCAGGTGATCTTTGGAGAGCTGTTCCAGCTTCCCTCTGCTCCCCACATCGACGTGATGTACACCACACTGCTCATCGAGCTCTGCAAGCTACAGCCTGGATCCCTGCCTCAAGTCGTATCCTCGCTCTAGATAACATGAGGTGGTAATGGTCGTATCTCACTCTAGATAACATAAAGTGGTAATGGTCGTATCTCACTCTAGATTCCATAAGGTGGTAATGGTCGTATCTCACTCTAGATTCCATAAGGTGGTAATGGTCATATCTCGCTCTAGATAACATAAGGTGGTAATGGTCGTATCTCACTCTAGATTCCATAAGGTGGTAATGGTCGTATCTCGCTCTAGATTCCATAAGGTGGTAATGGTTGTATCTCACTCTAGATTCCATAAGGTGGTAATGGTTGTATCTCGCTCTTGATAAGATAAGGTGGTAATGGTCGTATCCTCGCTCTAGATTCCATAAGGTGGTAATGGTCGTATCTCACTCTAGATCAGGGGTTCCCAACCTTTTTCACCCAGAGCCCCCCCAAATGACTCCTGTTGGAATTTGCGCCCCCCCCCCCCCCCCCCCCGGACTTTGCCTTTGCTTTTAAAAGTGCACATTCAAAAGAGGCCTCGGTGGCCTTCTGTACATCGCTGCCAGCCCTAACAAACTGTTGTTTCTTTATGAAAAAGTCCCGATCACGCCCGACCGTTTCTGGGTGCATGGTCTGTTGGTGTCTCTTCATTTTGCAGGGTTTCATGCTGTCGTTGGCTAGCTTCTCTCTGCATATCACACACTCTGGGCGGGTTTTGTCCGTTCCCTCCATGAAACCTAAGTTAAGATAGCTCTCTAGGTAGGTCCTCATTTTCTTTTTGATTGCAGATGAGCTGTCATCTCCTTTACGTTTTTCAGACATTTTTAGACAAAATATTCACCTTATGAAGTTGGTCGCTAGCTAGCAAGCACAGCAAACTGTTACTACCACGGAAGCTGACACAGTAACGTCAATGTTGGCGCGAATCGGAGGAGTATCAGATTAATTTGTAGAATTTTTATTAAAATTAATTAATCAATAAATTTCTATATTTTATTGTAATGTAGAGACAAGGCTTTTAGCGACAATCATGTATTGCGTTACAATTATATGTAAAAAACAAAACAAAAAAAAAAACAAATTTGAAATATGATATTAGGCCTCAAATCATCTGAGGCCTGGCGCCCCCCCTGCGATCTTTGGCGCCCCCCCAAGGGGGGCGCGCCCCCCAGGTTGGGAACCACTGCTCTAGATAACATAAAGTGGTAATGGTCGTATCTCACTCTAGATTCCATAAGGTGGTAATGGTCGTATCTCACTCTAGATTCCATAAGGTGGTAATGGTCATATCTCGCTCTAGATAACATAAGGTGGTAATGGTCGTATCTCACTCTAGATTCCATAAGGTGGTAATGGTCGTATCTCGCTCTAGATTCCATAAGGTGGTAATGGTTGTATCTCACTCTAGATTCCATAAGGTGGTAATGGTTGTATCTCGCTCTTGATAAGATAAGGTGGTAATGGTCGTATCCTCGCTCTAGATTCCATAAGGTGGTAATGGTCGTATCCTCGCTCTAGATAACATAAGGTGGTAATGGTCGTATCTCACTCTAGATTCCATAAGGTGGTAATGGTCGTATCTCACTCTAGATTCCATAAGGTGGTAATGGTCGTATCCTCGCTCTAGATTCCATAAGGTGGTAATGGTCGTATCTCACTCTAGATTCCATAAGGTGGTAATGGTCGTATCCTCGCTCTAGATAACATAAGGTGGTAATGGTCGTATCTCACTCTAGATTCCATAAGGTGGTAATGGTCGTATCCTCGCTCTAGATAACATAAGGTGGTAATGGTCGTATGTCGCTCTAGATAAGATAAGGTGGTAATGGTCGTATCCTCTCTCTAGATAACAATTACAAGTACAACAAACAAGTCACAGAACTAAGTATGTGCGGTGAAAGCTCCAAGATTGTACAAAAAGAAACGAACAACAAGGAAGTAACAACAAATAGACTATAAAAGTAACTTTAATGTAATAGATTCAAAGGTTCAATTATGAACGTACATACGAACATAAAATAAGCCGAATAGAATATTTTTGAGCATACCTCTTTTCAGGTAAGCTTTAGCTTGCTTTTCCATATAGTCTAGTTGCAGTTCTTTATGTCCAGTGCCGATGTTGATTAAGGATCTCATGATTTGAAACCTTGGGAGGTGGTGTACCGGCTGTCCTCTCTCTGACCTTTGACCTTGACAATTTGCTGCCAGCTGGCCCAAGCCACTGAGATGCTGTACACCAGACTGGACGGCATGAACACCACGTGCATAGACCGGTGAGGGTTGCTTTGAACACCACGTTTACACTGGTGTGACGGAGGTGGTGTAACTTACTTTATGACTTTCTTTCTTTCAGACTAATGAACTGGTTTTCGCACCATTTGAGTAACTTCCAATTCCGCTGGAGCTGGGATGACTGGTAATACATACCTTTTTAATTTATACAAGAGTTCAATTGTGTTGTTTATATATAAGTGTTTATAATCATGTAGTTTATCGGGCATCAAGGGGCTTGGGGTGGTGTGGTCTGAAGTGAACCACCTGGAGTCTAGTTGTGATGCAGTGCAGACAACATACCGATTCCTTCCCTCTCTCCAGGGCGGACTGTCTGAAGCTGGATGCGGAGAAACCCAAACCCAAGTTTGTCAAGGAAGTGCTTGAGAAATGCATGAGGTAAGGAAGCCTTAGTTGGCCATTAAACCACAAGGGATGGGCCCTTTTCTGTGTGTCTTATCTATAACTATCGGTCAATCGTGTGTGGGTTAGAAGTGAATTCAGATACAGGTCATTAAGGAGCTGCTAAGGGTTTAGACGTGTACACCTTAGTAGAGTTTAAACCAGTGAATGAGGAGTGTGTGGAGCGGTGTTGGGTGAGGTCGTCATGGTGACGGTGCTCCTGTGTGTTGTCGTCATGGTGACGGCGCTCCTGTGTGTTGTCGTCATGGTGACGGCGCTCCTGTGTGTTGTCGTGACGGTGCTCCTGTGTGTTGTCGTCATGGTGACGGCGCTCCTGTGTGTTGTCGTCATGGTGACGGCGCTCCTGTGTGTTGTCGTGACGGTGCTCCTGTGTGTTGTCCAGGCTGTCCTACCACCAGAGGATAGTGGACATCGTCCCGGCTGGCTTCACCGCCCTCATCCCCGCAGAACCCATCTTCTTCTACAAATATGGAGACGAGTCTGCCGGTAAGAGCTTTTCCCGGGGAGGACCTGAAAGGGCCCCCGTTACACCACCTGGTGTGAGTGAGCGGACCAGGTCAGTCTACCGGCCCGCCCAGTGGACCGTACCAGCCGGCAGGCTGACCTACTCATCACGGATCTCCAGGGTGGACACGCCCACTGTGGGATGTCACCATGTGGATGACAATTTTGGTCGTGTGACAATTTTAAAACGGCTCATGAGGATAGGATGGATTCCCCCAACAGAAATTCTAACATCTGAATTGTCTCGTACACAAGCAGGCATGCATCAACCAGAACATACGTTCTTGTCTAACTCGTAGCGGACAGATGACTGATTCAAATGATATTTTTAAGTCTTGCCTCCTTTTGAAATTTAGTGATTTGTACTAGCTATAACTTGGTCAGGATTCAGATTTGGTTGGTCTAATGTATGATGTACTGTCCAAATTACAGGCAAATACAAGTTACAAAAATTGCAAAATTACAAGAAGTAACAGAAAATTACACAAATGGTCAAATTATAAATGTACATTACACCAAAAAATTTGTTGATGAGCACTGGGTTTATGTTCGACTAGGTTTTTGTTCAACAAAAAGTCTCCACGTACCGCTTATATTAACATGTTTTAAGGCTGCCTGTGCCTTGACGGATTGTCTGTGTCTAACCCAAACACACCGCCGTTCTCTTCCTGTCTGGTGTAGCGTCGTTGCCGGGATACCAAACGGCCATCCTCGTGGGCAACGCCATCAAGAACAAGGCGTCCAACGAGGAGATCCTGACCATCCTCAAGGAGATGCCCAAACCCAACCAGGAGGATGACGACGGTCAGTTTCATCATCATCAGTCCTTACTTCAAACACTTTCCCTGATGACACCATTGCTCCAACTCACTTCCTCTCTCCTTCACCCCACTGCCCTGTCCATTAAGGCACAAAAAGCAACCATAAAAGTGCATATTTATGTTAGAAAACTGATGTTTTGGAGCTTCCCATCTTGTCGGGAACAGCGTCCACATAAAGCAAAACAGCCTTTATTGAACAAACGTCATATCATATTTTTTTTTATAACTGTGCCTTTGTACTGCCGCATATTGAAGTTAGTGTGGTATTCCGTGTGTCTCTACCCGTGGTGGTGGTGTGTCCAGACGAGGGGGAGAGCTTCAACCCTCTGAAGACGGAAGTGTTCCTGCAGACTCTGCTTCACCTGGCCGCCAAGTCCTTTAACCACTCCTTCAGCGCCCTCGCCAGGTAAGTCTCCAGTCAGGTGACCGACTGTTCCTCTGAGACTGAAGAAGCAGTAAGTCTCTAGTCAGGTGACCGACTGTTCCTCTGAGACTGAAGCAGCAGTAAGTCTCCAGTCAGGTGACCGACTGTTCCTCTGAGACTGAAGAAGCAGTAAGTCTCTAGTCAGGTGACCGACTGTTCTGAGACTGAAGAAGCAGTAAGTCTCTAGTCAGGTGACCGACTGTTCCTCTGAGACTGAAGCAGCAGGAAGTCTCCAGTCAGGTGACCGACTGTTCCTCTGAGACTGAAGCAGCAGTAAGTCTCCAGTCAGGTGACCGACTGTTCCTCTGAGACTGAAGCAGTAAGTCTCCAGTCAGGTGACCGACTGTTCCTCTGAGACTGAAGCAGCAGGAAGTCTCCAGTCAGGTGACCGACTGTTCCTCTGAGACTGAAGCAGTAAGTCTCCAGTCAGGTGACCGACTGTTCCTCTGAGACTGAAGCAGCAGGAAGTCTCCAGTCAGGTGACCGACTGTTCCTCTGAGACTGAAGCAGCAAGTCTCCAGTCAGGTGACCGGTGTTCCAGTCAGGTGACCGGTGTTCCTCTGAGACTGAAGCAGCAGGAAGTCTCCAGTCAGGTGACCGACTGTTCCTCTGAGACTGAAGAAGCCGTAAGTCTCGATAGATGGACTGCATTTATATAGCACTTTTATCATAAGTGCTTTACAATCATTATACAATTATTACTCATTCATTCACACGTAAGGAGACAGCCTGCTGGTGAGGAGCAGTTAGGGTCAGGGTGTCTTGCTCAGGGACACCTCGGCGACAACCCGCTGTACCTCGGCCGTCCCCGAGACAAGCATGGAGTTGATGATTTAAGTGAAAGCAGGAACATGGGAAGAGTTCCTAGGAGGGGTTATGTTCACGTATAGCATGAGATATGATGGTTCTGTGGTCTGTTGTGGTCCGTCTCTCCTCAGGTTCCACGTCATCCTGAAGGTTCTGACGGAGAGCGACGAGGGCAAGCTACATATCCTTAGGGTGGTGTATGAGGTGTGGAAGAACTACCCCCAGGTAACGGACCTGCGGCTAACCCCGCCGCTAACCTGGCACGTAGCTGCTAACCTAGCATGTAGTGCTAAGTGGTTGTGTGTGTGTGTGTGTGTGTGTGTTCCAGATGGTCTCGGTGCTGGTGGACAAGATGATCCGGACCCAGATCGTGGACTGTGCTGCTGTGGCCAACTGGCTCTTCTCTCAGGACATGGCCCACGACTTCACCAGGTGGGGACGCCGTCTAACACCCCACATATCTAACCTTGGTTCATACCTGTTCAATATTCTTTTTTATGAACCTTGTTAAAAAAACAGGATGTGATAATGTTAGAGCTGTGTTTCTTAGGCTGAACAAGAGAATAATTGTACAATGGAATATGATGAATGATAATCTAAATAATATATTGTGTATAGTGTATTTATAGCATGTTGTTGCTCTCTCTCTTAAAGGTTCTACGTGTGGGAGATCCTCCACTCCACCATCCGCAAGATGAACAAACACGTCCAGAAGATCCAGAAGGAGCTGGAAGAGGTCAAGGCCCGGCTGGACAAGCAGCAGCACAAGAAGGTTGGGATGCGGCCATGTTTGTATTTCATAGGTGTAGTTCTGATGAAGTTGCTTTTGTGTTCAGTGTTGTTGTTTTCAATCAAGTAATGTGTGTGTGTGTGTGTGTCCAGAGGGACAGTGGGGATGAAGAGGACATGGAGAAGAACAGTGAGGATGAGGAGGGTCAGCTGGAGGAGCAGATCGAGAGGCTGCAGGAGAAGGTGGAGTCGGCCCAGAGTGAACAGAAGAACCTCTTCCTCGTCATATTCCAGGTACCGGCCAGACACCATCCTGACCCCCTAGCACCCTGACCCCCGTCCGGACACACACACTGACCCCCACCCAGACACACGCCCTATCCCCGACCCTGACCCCCACCTGGACACCCTCTGACCCCTGTCCGGACACACACCCTGACCCCCACCTGGACACCCTCTGACCCCAGTCCGGACACCCTCTGACCCCCACCTGGACACTCTCTGACCCCCGTCCGGACACACACCCTGACCCCCACCTGGACACACACCCCTAGCACCGAGCCCTCAGCCTGACCCCCAGCCTGTTTGTTGGTTTATTACGTACATTGATGCATGGCTTTCATAAAGTGGTATATTTTGTGTTTTTGAGGTTTTGTGTTCAGAAAGTGTATTCATGTGAGTGCGTTTCTGTTGCAAATTGTGTTGTCGTTGTTGTGAAGCGTTTCATCATGATGCTAACTGAGCACCTGGTCCGCTGTGAGACGACCAGCACGGACATCAACACACCCTGGTACAAGACCTGTACGGAGAGACTACAGCAGATCTTCCTCATGGTATAGAACTATACACTATAGAACTATACACTGTAGAACCATATAACCCTGGTACAAGACCTGTACGGAGAGACTACAGCAGATCTTCCTCATGGTATAGAACTATACACTATAGAACCATATAACCCTGGTACAAGACCTGTACGGAGAGACTACAGCAGATCTTCCTCATGGTATAGAACTATACACTATAGAACTATACACTGTAGAACCATATAACCCTGGTACAAGACCTGTACGGAGAGACTACAGCAGATCTTCCTCATGGTATAGAACTATACACTATAGAACCATATAACCCTGGTACAAGACCTGTACGGAGAGACTACAGCAGATCTTCCTCATGGTATAGAACTGTATAACTATACACTGTAGAACTATACAACCCTGGTACAAGACCTGGTAACAACTCGGCCGACAGAGGGTAGTCGGCCTCCACCGGTTCCATGGTATGAGTGTATTGATAAGGGTATTGATCAGTGTATTGATCTGCGGTCTCTCCTGTCTGCAGCACCATGTGACCATCCAGCCCTACGTGGGGACCCTGGAGAACCTTCTGTTCACCGCCGAGCTGGACCCTCACATCCTGGCCGTTTACCAGCAGTTCTGTTCACTGCAGCTCTGAGAGACACACACACACTAACACTCAGAGATCAGCCAGCTCCTGCGTCCAGATCCCCTCCACACCGTTTTATTTTTATATTTTGTGATTTGTTTTTTTTCTGACTACACAAGTGGAGGGTTGTTGTTGTTGTTGGTTAGGACAATTTACTTTGAAAGAGTACAAACAGGAAATGGAAATAACCAAGCGCTCATGTGGCCTGTTTTTCATTTTTTTTTTTGTCGGCTGTAGTGTGTAATTTTTGGTCCCTTGTTTTAACCCCTCGCTGACCGCGGGCCCGACTGACGGAGGAGGGCGGACCGACCCCCAACCCAGAGAGCTCTCTACTTTTATATGTATTTTATGTGAACTGGGAATGGAATAAAACAATTTAGAGTCTTGACTGCGTGTCTGCGTGTTGGGACACACTCAAACACACACTCACTCACACACACAAGTAGTCGCAGTGGTGAAGCGGGTTTCTTTCATCTGTGAGTTGTTCGTTCTTGGCTGGTCCTACAACTCTTAAATCGGATTTTTAAATCAGGTTTGATTGGACGGAATAGATTTCATTGTAAAATAAGATCTAAATGTAATATTCTTCCACAATAGTGATGGATTCCTTTATTTGTTAAGGTTACACAAAAACATGGACAGTTCAAAGGATAAAAAGGAAGACTTATTTTGTTCAATATAAGGTCATGACTCTACAATCAAACTGTAAGAATGTAAAAGTACACATTTCAAGTATTAGTTTGTCCCACGACAGCCACCATAAGAGGAAAGGGGTTATAAAGTCTTTATAAACCCCGTTAATACGGTAGTGGTGGGAGAAGGAATGAGGGGTGTACCAAAGAAATCGTCTCACGTAACAATGATTCTAAATCGATTGACTACATCCAAAAATCTATTCTTTGTTTGTTTACATTAGTGATCAGTTGATTTAACTTTATAAAATATAAAAATCATTTTACGCATCATTTGCCACACCGCCGTTGTTATCACACAGCGGATTGCAATTGGTCATAAAACATCAAATATGATGTTCATAAGAATGAAATGGTATTAGAGCACAATACCCGAGTTGTGTCTCATGCAGTGTTTGTATACGATGAGTGAATACTACAGACCCGTAGTAGCTCAGGAGGTAGAGCGGTCGCCTCACAACCGAAAGGTCGCTGGTTCAATCCCCCGGCTGCTCTTAGCAAATCTGTCGGTGTCTTTGAGCAAGACACCCTAACCCTAAATGCTCCTGACGTGCCGGCTGACTCCGCCGTCGGGGTGAAGGCATGTGAGGCATGACTTGTAAAGCGCTTTGGATGAAAGCGCTATATAAAAAAGCATCCATTACCATCTGTTCAGTCCTCCTCAGTGGACCTTCATGAGACCGAGCCTTCATCCCTCAAGTCCTCAGGACCAAACCAGTCAAGGTTGGAGAGGACATGTGAAAACAGATCAGATTTTCTTTCACTGTACTCTGTATTCAGAGTCCAGAATGTACCATTTGAGACTTGTTGAATCCACGTTGTTCATGTCATGTTCTGACGGTGGTGTATAAGGTTCTGACGGTGGTGTATAAGGTTCTGACGGTGGTTTAAAAGGTTCTGAAGGCGGTGTATAAGGTCCTATCCATCATCTTGGGATCAGGGTGACAGAGCTACCAGACACCACAGGAAACAGTGGTCAAAAATACCATCTCCACATGGCCCAGCCACATAGTGGCGAGAAGAACCAAACATCCAGGTTCTCTGGTCCCAACGTTCTAGTGTTCCCTGGCTCTCTATGTTCTCCTCTAACAGTTCCACAGTTATTTGGTCCAAACAGTTTCTCCATGAACGGGGTTCTCCGGGGTCTTCATGTGGTGCGGTTCTAGTGGTCCTCCTCCCCCCCCCCGAGCCGGTTCTCCGTATTCTCCGTGTTCAAGCAGTAGCTCCGGGGTCCCCTGGCTGACGGCCTGGCTCACTGTGGCGATGGCGTCCGGCGTGCTCCAGCCGGGCTTCTGGGCGGCGGCGGCGGCCTCGGCCTGGACCCGGCGGTACGGGGTGTCGAAGACCAGAATGAAGAAGCAGCTCAGGAGGGAGAACACTCCGGCCATCACCAGCACCGACACTGCACAGACAGGAAGGGTTGTTGCGTGTTACCAGCTTGTGTTACGTTTGCGTTGCGGATTCTGCATGTTTTACAGAAATGTATTTTATTATCACCGCCATCCAACATGGGAGAAGGTTATGTTTTCGCCCCTGTCGTCTGTTAGTTAGATAGTTAGTTAGTTTGTCTTTTAGCAGGATAACTCAAAAGGTTTTGTACAGAATTGGACAAAACGTGTTGTTTAGATTGCTTGTGGACAAAGGAACAGTGGATTTGATTTTGGAGCAGATCTGAATCCGGATCCAGGCTTTTTGGTGTGGCGGAGTAGTTCTAGGTGTGTTGTATTGTGTGTATCCAGTTGTGTCACTGTACGGTTGTTGTGTTATATCGTGCAACATTACGTGTTTGTTGCATAATGTTGTAGTACATGTGTATATATGTGGTACAGTGTTACATTGTGTTGTCTTGTGCTAATTGTGTTAATATACTCAATAATAATATACTAATATACTCAGAGGACAGGATATTCAAGGGATTTGACCCCCCAGAAATGTTTGGGCGGACAGCATCCTTGACGCTCTAACCCTCCTCCTGGAAGTCTCTGCTAAACTAGAGGGCGCTCAGTAGAGCACATACCTCCGCCACACCAAAATCTCCCTGGATCCGTAATCGTAATCAGATCTGCTAAATCTAATCAACTGTTCTTTGGCCCAGATGTAATCTAACCACCAAGTTTTGTGGTGATTCCGTACATAACTTTTTAAGTTATCTTGCTAACAGACAGACAGACAGACAAACAGGCGTGAGAACATAACCTCCATCCCTCTTGGGTGGAGGTGGTAACCAGACAGCGGTCCGTACCCCTCCAGCTGAGTGCGGCACTGTCCCCGGCTGAGCAGGTGGAGAAGGGGGAGTCGGCCAGAGGTCTGGTCAGCGCCTGCAGCGCCACCATCAGGACCACGGACTGAACCTGCCTGCAACGTGAGTTAGCGTTAGCTGGCGTTTATACACAGTGGATGTTGGCAGAGTGCTACTGGTGTTAGGGTTAGCAGAGTTGCTACAACAGGTACCCTGATATGAAGATGAGGCCGGTGGAGGCTGCCTCGCCCACAGGGAAGGTACACTCCACACACAGCTCCATGGCAACGGGGTAGATAGAGAAACCAAACAGACCAAAGAAGGAGCAGGCAACCGCCACCGCTACTTCCTGTTGACGCATCTGAGACACCTGACAGACACAGGTAGGAGAGAGAGAGAGACGGGCAGGAAGAGAGACAGACAGGGAGAGAGATAGAGAGACAAGGAGGGACAGAGAGACAGGAAGAGAGGATTACAGAGACTTTTACAGAGTTTTTTCTGTTGGTTATGTTGGTCAATGATGCTTTGCTTTCTCTACTGACCTAAACTATCCATCTCTAGCCTAACACCTAAACTAACCATCTCTAACCTAACACCTAAACTAACCATCTCAAACCCAACACCTAAACTAACCATCTCTAACATAAACAAACCCTCTCTAACCTAACACCTTAACTAACCATCTCTAACCGAACACCTTAACTAACCATCTTTAACCTAACACCTAAACTAACCCCCTCTAACATAACACTAAACTAGACTCACCACAGCGAAGGCGATGCAGGCCAGTGCACTGAGGGCCAGGTTGACCTTGGTGACCTCAGTGAACATCTTGGTCCTGTCCACGAAGAGGCCCAGCAACCCGGCGCCAATCACACCGAACACGATGAAGAGGGACCCACACAGACCTGCGAAGTACTGAGACACACACACACACACACACGTAGTGCTGTGCAGTGAGTAAATGGACTGCATTTATATAGCAAGTCATCCCTCGCATTCACCCATTCATACACACATTCATCCATCAACGACGGAGTCAGCCATGCAAGGCTAGAGCCAGCTTGTCAGGAGCAGTTAGGGTTATGGTATCTTGCTCAAAGACACCTCAACAGTTTTGTTGAGGGGGGTGAGTAAACCTCACCCCCCCCCCCCCTTGACACCTAAAAGAGGTTCTAGAGATGAAGCTATAGAGCCTGTGGGTTTTGGCTTCCTTGTTAGAGCGTCTGCCTCTAATACACACCACACACCACACACCACGACACACACACACACAACGATCTGGAGCTGGGCAACTGTTTTAACGGCAACGTTACATCCCCCCCGCCCCCCGGATCAATAAGGACGTGTGAAGTGTCCGTCTGTCCGTCAGAAGACAGACAGACAGACAGACAGACAGACAGACAGACAGACAGACAGACAGACAGGTTCCTCACATTGCTGTAGCCCCGGACACACAGGATCTGCTGCAGCAGCGAGGAGAAGCAGGTGAAGACAGCGATGCCACAGCCGAAGCAGAGCAGCAGCACCAGGTAGGACCGGTTCCTCAGCAGCTGGAGAGGAGAACGGAGCAGACGGGCATCAGAGAGAACCAACACCCCCCCGCCGCCCTGAGAGGTTCCCCTGGGAGGAGGCTCTGTTAACTACTGCTCTTGGAGGCTTGTTAGGAAGGAAATGCACTTCTCTCTCTCTCTCTCTCGCTCTCTTTTGAGAGAGACCCGTCTGTCTTTCGCTGCCTGTCTCTTTACAAGTTTGGGGCCCTGCCCGTCTGTCTCGCTACCCGTCTGTGTGTTTTTACCATCTTGATTCCCTGTCTGTCTCTCTGCCCGTCTGTTTCTCTGCTCGTCTGTCTCTCTGCCCGTCTGTGTGCGTTTTACCATCTTGAGTCCCTGTCTGTTTTTCTACCTGTCTGTCTCTCTACTTACCAGCTTGAGTGCCTGTCTGTCTCTCTACCTGTCTGTCTCTACTTACCAGCTTGAGGCCTGGTATGAAGGGTTGGGAGGTGGAGGACTCAGCACTGGCAGACGGAGGAGTTGGGGGCCCACTGCTCCGTAGACCCACGGTGGCCAGGAAGCAGACCAGGCAGGCTGGGACAGCGTACACCAGCAGCTAGTGGAGACATGAGGATGATGATGCATGACCAATGATGAACCATAGTCACCGTACCAGGTGAGGGCCAGGGGAGGGCCAAGTGAGGCCCAGGTGAGGGCCAAGTGAGGCCCAGGGGAGGGCCAGGTGAGGCCCAGGTGAGGCTCCTTAAACCGGCCGCCAACACTCCACAAGCATGTTTACTACTTAATAGTTGAATGTCTCCAACTTTATTGTCATGGAGACTAGTACTACTAGTACACTAGTATTTGTAAATGACAGAATACTTGGAGAACTCACCAGAAGAGGGATTCTGTCGTCCGTCGTGGCGATCAACGGGGAGAGAATGTTAGCGACCAGCAGCCCGACGGGATTGGCTGAAAAAGGAAACCACGGTGAAGGGATTGGCTGCTGTGTTATAATACAGGTTTCATTTAATTCACCGATGATAAAAACACGGACCACCACAAATTGACTTGAGTATTTAGTAGGACTCAAAACTAGTTGACATGTGGTAGTTCATAATTAAGCGGAGCTGTATGGTAACCAAGTGAGCTTACCTTCTCTGCTCTATTGGTATAAAACATGTGTGTGTGTGTGTGTGTGTGTGTGTGTGTGTGTGTGTGTGTGTGTGTGTGTGTGTGTGTGTGTGTGTGTGTGGTTGGTGTCTGGTTGAAGCAGCCTCACCTGGTCCCTGTCAGACTGATTAGAGTCGGGGCAAGTGAGGCTGCAGACCTGTGAGTCCTCGGTAATCAATCTTAACCACTACAAACTCTACAATAAACCGGATTCCTCATCACAGTGCGTCCTTGTCATCGGGAGGAACCCTTAATAAGCCATTTCAATTTCTTGTGGCTGCGTTGTCTGCTACACACGACCACCAGCCACGTGTAAACGACCGCCCCTCTGGTTCCAGTTCTGTCTAAAAGTGTCCACTTGAAGTGTGGTAGTGTCTTATAATACCTCCATTCTGCTGTACGCTCAGATTTCACTTCCCTTTTTGCAACAATGAAGACCTAAATGCTTTTGTTAAGCTTTACAGAAATAGGAAGTAGACGGCCTTGTTACAGGCTTTTGAAGTGCTCAAATCTGTTGGGTTATTCCAATACATCTTAATAAATCATTCATTCATTCTGTTATATGGTAGGTATGGTAGGCTTACCCTGAGCTTCCATTTAAATTAAGAACACACAACACTGTTCTTTCAACATGTAGGGATTGTCGATACTGCAGTGAACGTGGAATCAGTCCATAGCTCGGAAAATGCAAAAGAAATGTAATAAATCCGTTACACATGGAGGCGATCATGTTGGCGGTGGCCCGTTGGTGTTCCGGGAACCAGAGGGCAGCCATCTTGGTGGGGGCGAAGATGACCAGCGGCTGGGCCACGGCACACAGGGTCTGTCCGGACATCACCAGGGCGTAGGGCTCCCCCTGACCCACGCTCTCCAGGGTCCCCAGTACCCGCAGCACGGCCCCCAGCATGTTCAGCCACGAGCCCAGGATCAGCTGCACGTCGAGGAGTAAACACCGCGTGGTTTAGAAGGACTCACACCACAGGTTTATCAACCTCCCCCAGTCAGACTGATTAGAGTCTGTGGCTCCTTGGTAATCAAGAAACACCGGTTAAACCAGCCACCATCCTGCATACCGTGATGCGCAGGCCCAGACTGTCTATCATCCAGCTGGTCCCGAAGCTGAGGGGTATGGCCACCACCATGTACACCAGGGACAGCCAGTTGACCTGGTCCAGAGTGGCCTTCAGGTACCGGGCCGACTGGTCCGCCACCGGGGCAAAGGTCAGCCATAGCTGTGGGAAATGAAGGGGGTATATTTGTGAGTCAAACACAAGTGCTTAATGTGTTCTAGGTTCCTGTGTGTGCGTGTGCGCGTGTGTGTTTGTCTTTCAAAACACAACTTGCGGTTATCCGGAGAGAAACATTTGAGAAGCTAGTGAGCCCCAGGTGTGACACTGATACATGGCACGACACAAGAAAAACAAGTCACACACACACACACCCCCTGGCCTTTAGAAACCCACACAATGGAGGCCTGGTGGTGTCCCATGACCTGGGCATCCATACAGAGCTTCACACCCCATGCTAGAAACATATCCACACCGCTGGGGAACCACTTGGAACGTTAGAGAGAACAATGTGTGACATTTTAAAAATTAGATTTAAGATATTGTATATAATATATTAAATAAATGAAGAGGATATAATGAACCAGAGGGCCCTCAGTGCGCATACCTTCACCACACCAAAACGTCCCCTTTGCCCGGTTATCTCTGAGGGCTGACCTCTGACCTCTAAAGCACCACTTCTTCACCATTTCATCCGGTCCATGTGATTAATCATTTACCCTTATTTTGCATGCACATTGTCCTGGATCCGGATGTGTCCTGGATTGTGTCTCACATTGTCACTGGATCTGGAATTGAATCAACTGTTCCCTCGCCCCATAAGTCAACTGTTCCCTCGCCCCATAAGTCATCTAACCACCAAGGTTTGTCCAATTCCATACACAACTATCTGAGTTATCTTGCTTACAGACGATGTACTATACTTGTACTATACAACACTATACTATATATTACTATACTACAGTGTGCGAACTATACCACGGTCTCCGGGGGAGCCGGGAGGGGGTAAATGCGGTAAATGCTGATCCGTGCATTAATAGCAACAGCACAGACATATGCCTATTATAAAGAGAACATCTGTTGCACACGGGGTGGTGCCACAGGTCTACATTTACATGAAACGTCCCGATGGATCATGTTCATGTCAACAGATTTCCCGAGCATGTATGGGCTACGCAAACATCAACTTGATAATAAATAATCCACGGACCACCAATGTAACGTTTGACTGTTTAATTAAATCAACTTAAAATGACTCAAAAACAGGCTACATCGTTTCACATGGGCTATAGCCTATTATGGCTGTAGCCCACACTGAGCCGAACACACGCGATAAGAGCAGCCAGCGGCACCAACCATGAACAATATTAATATTAATAATACAGCTATAGCACAACACAACCCTCTCACTGCCTGGAGAGACGCGACGCCACACACAACAACGATGCACATAGCCCTTCTCTCGTGTCGCCTGCTTGCACGCTACCCGCAGCTACACCCACTACTAGTGGGTGTAGCGTGCAAGCAGGCGACACTTTTTTCATGAATCATAAACTCTAAATATAATTTTATTTCACTTATTTTACACCTTTGAAAAAAAAAAACATGCCCAAAATGGTCATCATATCAGTATTTTAGAGAGCTCCCCCCAAATTTCACAAACCATGTTCCCAGGGGAGCTCATGTCACCACTAGGGGAACTATAGCTCCCCCTGCTCCAGTTCGCACCCTGCATATATATATATATATATATATATATATATATATATACACGGAACGTATGAAGGTGTTATTACACTTGCTGCCACACAGTCTCGCTTAATTAAGGCTCACTTAATTAAGGGCTGTATTTTTGGGATTTAATTGTTTAATTGTCAAATGTTTTAAAACCTTACCGCCGAGTTGGAGCAGTTGAGCAGACACAGCACCAGCAGGACGAGCCACCGTCTCCGGTACACCGTGAACACCGGGGGGCCGGGGCTCGGCTCCCCGGGGGAGAGAGAGGGGACCCCCGGGACGAGGTCTCCTTTAAGGTCCATGATTCTTGACACTTTTGACACGGGGGAAAACAACAACAACAACACCAACAAGTCAAAGACAGACCCTTAACGGACAGCGTCTGACATTCCGTGACCGTTGTTATTCCCCGTTTCACGACGGCGGCACCGGCACCGGCGCCGGGTCTCGGTTCGAAGGAGGTAGAAGCGGTACCACCACCGATGTATGGTTCTCATCCAAAGTGTACGGTAGCCCCCTCCTCCCTCCTCCCTACCTCTCGCTCGGGCTTCTAGCCAATCAGTGATCCGGAACAGTCCAAGTGGGCGGTACCTCTCTCCGTGACTAGCCAATCGGTGACTCGGAAGGCTCAAATAGTGGGAAGGGGGGCGGTACTTCTCCCGGTCTGTACATCCGGACCCTCCCTGGAACTTGTCTGTTGTGAAACCGGTAGCGCGACTTTCCAGGTGGGCGGGGCCCACTGAAGTCATTTAAACGGTTAAATATTCAATAGAATATTCGTTTCGTCCACGACGACTGAAACTGAATCGAACAAGGGTACGTGAAGCCATACCCAAGATCACATATATATATATCTTATGAATTGATTCACACATCAATTGATGATCTATTTATCATTTTATTTATGTATATATACTTGTATGTGGATCTAGTATGGAGTAACTTGCTTGCAAGGGAAATAAATGTCAATTTGACCCAAGTTTGTGATCAAAATACGTTATATTTTGCTTTTCAACCTGTGCCGACTTTGGGACTTTGTGGTTAGCCTAAATTCAGCCCTTAGTCCGAATGACCTTTAATGACCTTTAAAGGATAAAGTTGACAAATGTATTTATTTCGCTGCAGAAAGTTACACCATGGATAAATAAATGTATGTATACATAAATAAAATGGCAAATACATGAATGAAGTGAGAATAAATGTGAATAAATTCTTAAATTAAAATCGTACATCTAAATATCGGTGGAAATTGGCTGAAGCTGAACAGATGGAGGCAAATAATAATAAGGATGTTATGTGATGATACACGCTTAAATTAAATATATAGTAATGTATTCATAATTATATTAACGTTATATTATTCATTATATTTAGATATATTATATAATGAATTACTGTATAATTATAATGTATTAATGTATAATTACTGTATGGTGATTTACTGTATATACACAAATAAATTAAGATCAAGCATAACATTTTATGTAAAAATGTATTCATTTATTCAAGAATTTAATTCATTAAAATAATTATAATCATGTATTTATTTATATATTTTGGTTTGGGCCCTTTTTAACCCTCCATGCATTCCAAACTCTAATGAAACTGTATTTTCTAATAATCAAGTAAATCAATTAAATAGCTGCTGTGAACTGCATCGTGCTTTGTCTAAAATGTACAGCAGTTAATCAGCAGTAGGTGGGCGTACTTGGTAGATAGATAGACCAAATGAAGGGCTAGGCTCAAATGAGTAATTGAACCCTTTATACCTGGGGGTTATTGGTTGTTCTCCTGGGTCTTTGTAACTTGAAGCACCGTTCAGAGACTTAGCCTCGACTATGTTTTAAAGTAGAATAACTTTATACTGTAAAGTTATAAGTTTATAAGTTTATACTTTATACTTTAAAATACTCATTTGTATTTATAGGCTACAACTTGGAAATGTGTCACATCACATAGCCTAACCTTCTTATCCACTGAACTGCTCGGAGTGCTGACACTATCCTAACACTGTCATTAACATTACACTGTCATACTTGTTCTGGACTTTCTGGACTCATCACAGTTACTGCACTGTACTCCACTGTATTCATGATGCTGCTGCACTACTGGCACTTTGAAATGGTTTTAGCACAATATAACACATATTACCCATCAATCACTTTATTGTTCTTTTAATGTTCATTTTTGTATTTTATTGTGTATAGTATTCTTATAGTATTGTGTTCTAGAATTCCACACTGCGGGAGGGAATGGGGAGTAAGCATTCCAATGCACTTGTTGCAAATGGAAAAAAATACAATTCTTGAATCTTGAATCTTTGCCAGAATCAGAATCAGAAAGCCTTTATTGTCATCGTCCAACGAGTACAACGACATTGTCTAGCAATCCTCACGTCCACTCTTGCAAAGAGCAATTTCAAAACATATGAATTATTAAAATAAACTAAACTAAACTAATATTATATACATACAAAAAGGTGCAGTGTGATGTAACATGAAAACAGTTGCTGTTTGTTTGTTTGTTTGGAGTAGAAAGTGATGGTGTTTGAGCTTGTTTTGTTCATATTTAGACTGATTAGGTGATGAGGTTGTTTCGTTAATTCAAGACTCGACTCATTCACACACACACACGCACGCACACGCACACACACGCACGCGCGCACACCTCCCCCCTCCAGCCTCCACCGCGCATGCGCTGTACCGCTCCGTGTGAAGCGGCTGCTTCGGCCTCGTTCGGGACCGGCCGTACATTTTCGCCTCTTTGTGTTACCGACTGTGGATTTAACTCGGATTCGAACCAACATCCAGCGGGCTGTACCGTACCCCCCCACCCTGCCCCGACCCAAAACAGGTTAGTCGCCTTAACTCGACGCGGTGTGTGTGTTCTGCCTGTTCTAAAACGAGGTTATTTAACGGCAAGTTGGTGGTTCATTGTTCCTGTGGGTTGTTTTTTAGCGTGTGTTTTTGGGTGGTGTTGGGTGGTGTTGGGTAGGTAGGTGGTGGTGGTGTATGGCGGAGACGGGGCCCTGCAGCCGCACACCGGGATCCCTGCTCGGGTTGGGGGGCTGGGGGCTCTGGGGGGGGGCTTTGTTACCGGAGCCCCGTGATCCACGAGGCTCCGTGGTCGGTACCGACCAGAGGACCGACCGGTTCGCCTCGCTGTCCGCCTGCCTGTCTGCCTGCCTGTCCGTCTGTCTGTCATACATAACACGTCTTGTTCTTCTTCTGGGGGGGGCGACACGGCGTCTCTCTCTTTCTCTCTCTCTCTTTTCAGTCGTCTGGAAGGTTCTTATGAGAGAGAGAGAGAGAAGCCAGGGGGAAGAGAGAGAAGCAATGGGGGGGAGAGAGAGGGAGAGAAGCAAGGGGAGAGAGAGAGACCACGGTCCACCATTACCATAACCCCATTCTCCTGGCGTTCAAAGTTCAGGGGCTTGCCTACGGGCCGGGGGGGGGGTCTATGGTCGAGAGGTGGGGAGGACCCCAAAGTTGGTGCATGTCGCCCTTCGGCAGACTGCAGGGGGGGGGGGGCCGTGACACACAGCAGTCATCCAGGGGGAATGTAGACAACACGGCCAGCCCAACAAGTCTGTTCCGCTTTGTTGCATGTTTTTGTTGCGTTGACAGTGTGTGTGTGTGTGTGTGTGTGTCTTAGTCTTGGATGAGGCGTAGGACAACCAGATCAAGTGTGTTAAAGATGCATGAGAGGGAGGATCCGCAGTCAGATGTTGCACAACACAGTGAAGCGTCAACTTGCATGGCTGCAGACCCTGCTCGCTTCTGGAAGAGGCTCGCAACTTTTGTGTGTGTGTGTGTGTGTACCTGGCTGCCGTCTGCAGACTTAAAGGAGCACTTAAAGGGCAACTCGGGGGAATTCATATGCGTGTACGTCTCTGCCAAATTGATTAAACATCACACACACTCCCAGGGACAGCACACTGTCAGGTAAACTGAAACATCGACTACGACGACTCTTGACTAAACGTGAGGCAATGTTTATGTGTGTGTCCACGTCTCCGTTTAAGTCCTCTGCGGACTGTATCTCGTTGTCTCGTGGTCCCCTGGACTGTATTGAATGAGATGTACAGATATGCTCGTCGCTTGGCCATCCTCTCTTGTGTTATGAAGTGTGTCGTTAGGCGTGAAGTCTGTGGCCACGTGATGCACGTTTGTTCATGCATGTTTGTTCAACAGAGGAGTGGAACTGAAATTATGCCAAAGGAAGACTGAGTTCCCCCCCCCCCCCCCATCTCTCTCTAAGTGTCTTTAGTAACGTGTGTGTTCCCTTCACAAGCCTGAATTTAAGTCCATAGACTCATGTCTTTGTAGGCCATCATTTAACGTCCGTGAAGTACCTATTGGTAACCAGTTCAGTCTGGCTGAGAAAAATCCATTGAAATACCACCGTGGATGTTGGTTTACCGATAAGTTGATAAGTACCGATCAGTAACATGATGTGTTTCTGGGGTCAGAAGGGCCAGTGTGGACACCACACTGGCCGGTAAACTCTGAAAACGCCAGTGGTGACATTTAACTACCTCAGATCATTTGATAACACTATACCGTTATGGAAGTAGGCTATATCTAGACAATTGTATTCTACTTTATTGACTGAATGGAGATTGATCTTAAGAGAGAGAGAGAGAGAGAGAGAGAGAGAGAGAGAGAGAGAGAGAGAGAGAGAGAGAGAGAGAGAGAGAGAGAGAGAGAGAGAGAGAGAGAGAGAGAGAGAGAGAGAGAGAGAGAGAGAGAGAGAGAGAGGAGAGAGAGAGAGAGAGAGAGAGAGAGAGAGAGAGAGAGAGAGAGAGAGAGAGAGAGAGAGAGAGAGAGAGAGAGAGGAGAGAGAGAGAGAGAGAGAGAGAGAGAGAGAGAGAGAGAGAGAGAGAGAGAGAGAGAGAGAGAGAGAGAGAGAGCGGTCACTCACACAAGAGGAAGTTGTTTTTTCAGACGTTTCACAAGTTTCCATCAACGGCCCTAAACCCCCCCCCCCCCCCCCCCTCTTTTGTTTTTTGGTGCAGTGAAAAATGCACGTCCTTCAAATCAGTGTTAAACTTTAACTTTCGATTTGTTTTCTGGTGCCTCAAAGTGGAAACTGAGACTTTATTTATCCTCGCGCTTTTTCATACAAATAGGTTGCAGATGGAGGCAACAGCCTTTTGAACAAATACACACACACACATACACACACACTACAACTCGGACTGTAACCTTACAATTTGAATATTGTCTTGTACTTCGGTAATGTAATGTTCAAAGTATCTTTATTGTCCCTCACAGGGAAATTGGGTCGCAGCCAGGATATTAGATTGATTAGATTCAAATGTATTGTCATTGTACAGTACAAGATAGAAGATAATAACGAAGATAATAACAATTATTATATATATATATATATATATATATATATCTATCTATATCTATATCTATATCTATATATCTATATCTCATACAAGAATCACACACCTAGACACTGACGGACACAACACAAACAGCAGGACACTGTAAGCAGAATGATTTTAAGTATAGGAGTTAATTACAATCTCAATTTCTAACAATTGATAGGGTTATCTTACAATTGAAGCACCGGGACAAAGGAAACCACCTATATCTTTGTCCTCATAACAACAGATGCCTCTCAACCGACCACCTGGTGGGGTAACCCTTCAAACTTAGTCTGGAGAGATCTTGTCACTCCAGAAGGGAAGAACATCGACATCGGCCTGAATGTTATAATATTTACTATATTAGAAAGGTCGCTAAGCCGGGCGGGTTTGTCTCCTCCCCGAAACCTTCCTAGCAACTTCGATGTGAAGCCTGTTTTTATTGGCCAGAGTCGAATTACCATACAGAGCAATAATGCAGAACGATTCAAGAAAGCTTTTACAAAAGAGATCCTCCTCCTCACAGAGATGTTATGAGAGCACATTTTCCTCAGGAAAAGTCACGGACCTTTTTATGCCATGAGATTCCAAAACGACCCCCAGGTATTTGTAGTTGTCCACCAGCTCACCTTCGATGCTGGTTAGTACAGGATTATTGAGTCTATATTAACAGCACAGTATAATAATTGATCATTATTAAGGATAGTAATAACAATTGACCATGCGGGATGTATTTGTGACTCCTGTATCATCAAATACAAGCAAATTGTATTCTAGATACCCATTATTAGTATTTTGAGTCATCTGATCGGCTCTTCGATCTGCCTTTTTGAGAGCTCCGATCGATCGGTTTAGAGTTAATATCGGCCGATCAATCGGAGCATCCCTACACAATATAGTACAGACAGGTACCCCACTAAGATCTCTGGAGTCCATCAGTCCTATTCACTTACAGCAGCTGGTGTTTACTATTGTTTACAACCATGATGGAACCAAGATGGCCACTGGAAGAAGACCCACTCTGAAGTAGTTTGCCGCTAGCTACCATACTGGGGCGGGTCGTGGGTCTCCAGTCAGCGCTGCTGGTAAATGTAGTCCATTGAAGCAACGACTACATCAGTGTGTGCTATGTTGGCCGAGCCCACAGCAACCTCCATTTACCAGGAAGCCGTGTGAGCTTCTGATGTAGACATGAATATATGATTTAATTAATCTGGGCAGCAAGAGAGCGGTTGCCATGTATTCAGTACAAATGTGTTGTGAGAAAAAAAGCTTGTTTAACGGTGCTGTGTGTCACCACCCTAGCCTGTAGCTGTTACTCTGTTGGCCACCACCTAGCGTGAGGTGACACACCTGCGTCCACGTGAGGAGTAAAACCTTCTTCCGTAGTAACACGCGGCCTCTCTCAGGGTCGGCGACGGCATCCAAAGACAACGGCCCACTCTGAAGTCCATGGCAGCGGTATGATTCACTTTCTGTTGGCGTCGGAGGGCAAGTGGACCAAAGTCAGCTCTCAGCAGCTCAGGTTCTGGATGGTCAGCGCCGGTCGCGTGTGGCGCGGCTAACACAGCCTCCGCGCCTCTCCGATGCATTTCTTCGGCCGTATATTCTGGCTCCAAGTCGGCCAAAATGTATCTGAGTCCTTAACATCCTCTGCCTTTTCACGGTTGTAATCGTAGCTAGTTTGCAATACAAGCAAAGAGAACAAGAATGTTATGTTTCGGAGCTGCCTCTGGACCACAGCCCCTGGCTACCTTCGACCTTATAGACCCCCCCCCCCCCCCCCTGGTTACCTTCGACCTTATAGACCCCCCCCCCTGGCTACCTTCGACCTTATAGACCACCCCCCCCCCCTGGTTACCTTCGACCATCTAGTCCACAACCCCTGGCTACCTTCAACCACGAGGCAGGGAACTCTGAGTATAATCATCATATTGTGATAAAGCCTCATATCCGTAGCACCAGAAACATTGGTTGGTGTACATCATCATTCATAACCATAATAATAACTTGACTGCCCTCAGACGGAGAGGTGCTGAGATAGGAGATGTTGGTCTTTTAGTGGTCCAGCTGGTGGTCCAAGTTATTATAAAGGAACTATTTTTCAAGTGGTCCCACTTGTCCCCCGCTGCGTGTGGATAAGTGAAAATCAATGAAGTTATAAACACATTGCCTAGTTAAGATGGGGTGTGTAGAAGCCTAGACTTTTGTGTTTTTCTATATAATATAAAAATATCATTCAATGCAAACTATTGAAAATAGAAACAATTAAAACATCAATATAATGGATCACTATCAAGGCGTAACTCAATACGACGGCTTAAGACAAATATACTTTCTTAATGTCAATAATATCAAGAAGAACTTTAAGGAATGATCTAAGTAGAAAGATACACACAAGTGTCTCTCTCTCTGTCTGTCTGTCTGTCTGTCTGTCTGTCTGTCTGTCTGTCTGTCTGTCTGTCTGTCTGTCTGTCTGTCTGTCTGTCTCGCTCGCTCGTCTGGTGATTTAAGGTGACGTGACCTCTGATGACCTTGTGTAAAAGAGAGACAAATGTGTAGGGGGAAGACGACCCACACACACACACACACACACACCCACCTCCAGGGACATGTGTGTGTGTGTGTGTGTGTGTAAGGAGGTGCTGTCTTTCTTCCATGTTCATTTCTATGGCTGATATATCTGTTAGTTATGATAACATTCAGATAAGATGATGAACATTTGTGTGTCCCGGCAGAACAGTACAGCAACGAGTACATGGAGAACGTTTATCTCCGTGTGTGAGCGTGTGTGAGCGTGTGGCGTTGGACCAGGGTCCTTACCTTAGGATCCCCTGAGGCACCCGCGTGCCTTCACAACCTCCTGTTCTAATGATGGCCATTGTAAACGTAGCTTTTTAAAAAGGTAATAGAGGAAGAGGAGGTAGAGGAAGAGGGGCGCCAGTGATGGCAGAATGATGATGATGATGATGCTGATGACGATAGTGAGGGTTGTAGTGGGTGAGTGACCTGGCGATTGGGGGGGGGGGGCGGTTAAAGACGTCTAAAGTGACTTACGGGAAGGGGGGGGGGAAACGTAGACCAACAAGGTGGTGGAAGAAGTGTCGCCGCCGCCACTACAGCCCCGGTCTCCGGTCGGCTCAGCCTGGCCACCGCGTGGAAGTGCCCTTGAGCAGCGTCACCAAGCGGCCCTCGGCGGCGACAACCGGAGACAACTCTTGACGGTGTAAATCAAATGAACCCAGGCCCAAAGTAAAGAGCAGAACCGTCAGCGGGAGAGACCTAACCTCAAACCTTCTCCCTCGTCGCCATAGCTACTAAACCACTCCTCCCAGTTTGAGATGGAATTCAATTCATTTCCTTGACTTTATTATCCTCGTTAGGCCCGGAACCATCTCTCGCTCTCGCTCTCTCTCTCTCTCTCTCTCTCTCTCTCGTCTCTCTCTCTCTCTCTCTCTCTCTCTCTCTCTCTCTCTCTCTCTCTCTCGCTCTCTCTCTCTCTCTCCCCCCCAGCCTGCATGAACCTACATCTGAACCTGAACTCTGCGTTGGCCTAGTTCGTCCTAGTACTCTCATTACAGTAATATATATCCTCTAATGAGATAATACAAGATGTATTAACTGGCACTCAAGTGCCCCAGGTTATACCACCTGCTGTGAGGCTGATTAGTGATCTACGAGACCTGTCGACATCTATCCACCGGTGACATCACACATGGGAGCGGCTGGATGTTAAACGGGCCGCATTTATTTTCCCTTTTTTCCCCCCCCTAACCACTCCAAGCGCTTCAAGCACAAGTCGAGCCGCAACACTCGGTCCATTCATACACCCACGGCGGAGTCGCCCATGCAAGGAGACGGGGTCAGGTCAGGTCAGGCCTCGCTCAGGGGACACCTCGACACTCGGCGAGGAGGAGGAGGAGGAGGAGGAGGAGGAGGAGGTAGTAGTAGTAGAAGAGGAGGAGGGGGATCGAACCGGGGAACCTTCCGGTCTTGTCAGACAACCCAACTCCTCTACCTCCTGAGCCGCTGCGACCGCCCCACCGTCTTACCCAGACAGACGCAGGAGGGACAGGTCGGAACCCGGAGAGAGCTGGGTGGTGACGGTACACAGGACAATACCTCTTGTTTTGGTTGTTGAAGTGCGTGTGATAATGGTGTCAACAGCTTCCCCCCCGCCCCCCCACTGAAGTTCACTGTCTGTGGTGTCTTCTATAAGCGGATTGTTTTTAAGGCGTATAGACGTATAATTATGTGTGCTACACACATTCACCAGCATTCTGTAATTAAAAAATAAGTTATGGGGTGTGCACCTCTTAAAGTAGTCATCCGTCCGACGGACAGACCCTCTCACCTGGGGGGTGAGACTCTATCGGTCCTCTTAATTGATCTCCAGAGAGCCGTCAACTCGGACAAAATATGGCAGGAAGCGATTCCTCTGTCATTATGGCTCGCCAAAATAAAAGTCCAGAGGTCCACTGAAAGGTGAAGATGCTGACACTGGCAGTTGACGGCAAACATTCTCGTATATATATATATATTGCTCTGTAAAATACATCTCTCTCTCTCTCTCTCTCTCTCTCTCTCTCTCTCTCTCTCTCTCTCTCTCTCTCTCTCTCTCTCTCTCTCTCTCTCTCTCTCTCTCTCTCTCTCTCTCTCTCTCTCTCTCTCTCTCTCTCTCTCTCTCTCTCTCTCTCTCTCTCTCTCTCTCTCTCTCTCTCTCTCTCTCTCTCTCTCTCTCTCTCTCTCTCTCTCTCTCTCTCTCTCTCGTCCACCAACGTGTGTCCCAGTGATCGTAAAGATGACATGCAGTAATCTCCTGTAAGGTGTAAGTGTTTTATGGCAGATTTTACGGTTGTACTTTCTGTTGTTGGGACGCCAGCACCGAAAACACGCAAGACAGGACGTTGTTACGGAGAAGCTATTGAGCTACGCTAGGCTAGTACGTTTAGCATGTCTATCTCCTACCATGAACCACAGCAGCGGAGGTGCCTGTCCACCTTCTTGTCTGTAGTTTATTGACGTGTTGGAGGAGGGGCGACCCTCAGCTGATCGATCACCACTCGATGGTGTTGTGGTTTTCATCTAGCGATAACTCGTTCCCTTTTGAAGTGCCGTCCATGTCGCCTATCGGCTAGTTGTCGAGGCCTGACGGCGCTGAGTTGTCGCGTGTGACCTCTGACCTCTACGGAGACCCCATGTGAACGGGACTGTCGGTTTTCTAAAGAGTTCAGAGCTCGGTGGCTGCGGCCTCCCTGTAGGCATGAGGTGGAGGTAAGGATTCACTCGTGTCTCATAGATGGTAAACGTGTGTTACAATCTCTCTGTGAAGTGTAAGAAAGCGTAAATACCAGCAAGTCTGCGGTCCTTAACCTCTCTTCCAGAGGTTCTGACCTCACGCCAGTCTGGATCAAATGGCCTTCCGGTGGAGGGAATTCCATGTCGAAATGCCTGTGTCGAAATCCATATCATTCTCCTTGTGTTTGGTTGGCTAATGGTTTGTCAGAGATGCGGCCGACTGGTACAGACCATCGTACCACCAGCAGTCCTCTGAAGCCAACCCCCGACACTAAAGTAATAATCTGAGTGGAGCTAGCCCCGTCCACCTCCCACCTCCCACCCCCTCCCCTCTCCCCTCTCTCCTCTCTCCTCTCTCCTCTCTCTTCTTCTCCCCCCCCCCCCCCCCCCCCCTCCCTCTCTCTCCCTAACTATCGGCCGAGTTAGTCGGCCCTTTGACCACAGGGTTGGTCTCCCAGTGGGGGGGAGCTATGTAGGGACACCTACAGAGGGGAACCCTACAGAGGGACACCTATAGAGGGACACCTACAGAGGAGAACCTACAGAGGGACACCTACAGAGGGGAACCTACAGAGGGACACCTACAGAGGGGAACCTACAGAGGGACACCTACAGAGGGGACACCTACAGAGGGACACCTACAGAGGAAGCTACAGAGGAGAACCTACAGAGGGACACCTACAGAGGGAACCTACAGAGGAAGCTACAGAGGAGAACCTACAGAGGAGAACCTACAGAGGGACACTGACAGAGGGGCACTGACAGAGGGGCACTGACGGAGGAGCACTGACGGAGGGACACTGACGGAGGAGCACAGACCGGGGAGCACAGACCGGGGAGCACAGACCGAGAGCACTGACAGAGGAGCACAGCTGAAGGAACACAGCGGAAGGAACTTCTGGCTTTCTTTAGAGAAATCTTTTCAGAGGAGGATGACTGGACGGTTAACTAGCATACAGATGGAGATTAATAACACACTTTTACTTTGAGGTCCCTTGTATGTCTGTTCTGTCTGTTCTGTAGCAGCTGACTGATTAGAAAGAGTTCAGATTCAGTCTACTAATCTCTGGCAGCCCTTGCAGTAGTACCCAGTTCCTCACAAATCACTCACTTGTACAACACAAGCACTGTCGATGGATATTCCAATTCAGAATGTATGTTTCCATTATTCTTGGCCTCAGTTGGGAAGCCGCTTTGAATAGAACAACCGTGCGTTGAGGAAACAACCACGCTAGTCTGCTTTCGGGATGGAACAGAATTCACACGCCATCATACGCATCATCTCAGGAAACACACCACATGTACTCTCGGAGCTCTCAAAGTCTGACCGGACCGCCGCATTCTAATGTTTTTTATGTGACCATTAAAGGACCACTAAGTGTCTGGTTCTGATGGCTGTGCTGTGGAGGCCAACCCTAACCCCTGGCCTTCTGCAGAGAACATGGGGTGCATTACGAGCCCAGTCGCTCTGTAGTGCAGCTGCCTTCTCATCTCCAGATGTTGCACCCGCTGTTCTAATATGGAGTAAGCTAGCGACGCACGAGATCTTCAGAAGAGAAGCAGCTTTTGCCCGCACCCATAAAGCAATTTAGAAGGTTGTGATGATCGGCCAAGATCTTCAATATGGTTTAGCAGAGGCCATAGATTTCCCCCTGTGGTTACATACAAGACACACGCCTTTAACTTTGAAAGAGCAATTCAATTGCTTAACTCCACTATCAATCTTAGAGCTACTGCAGAAAGAAATAGAATAATGTTCAACTGTGGAGTGGGACTGGTTGAAGCAGCCTCACCTGGCCCCAGTCAGACTGATTAGAGTCTGGTTGAAGCAGCCTCACCTGGCCCCAGTCAGACTGATTAGAGTCTGGTTGAAGCAGCCTCACCTGGCCCCAGTCAGACTGATTAGAGTCTGGTTGAAGCAGCCTCACCTGGCCCCAGTCAGACTGATTAGAGTCTGGTTGAAGCAGCCTCACCTGGCCCCAGTCAGACTGATTAGAGTCTGGTTGAAGCAGCCTAACCTGGCCCCAGTCAGACTGATTAGAGTCTGGGGCTGGTGAGGCTAGACACCTGTGGTTCTTGGTAATCAAGGCCCACAGGTAAAACCAGCCACCACCACACTCGACTACAAACTCCACAATAAACCGGTTTCCTCATCACCGGTTTCCTGTGTCCTCGGGAAGAAGCCATTTCAATGGCTTTTGGCAGCATCCACTGCTACAACAATATACTTATTATGCAAATGAAGCAGTAAGTACACGCGTGTTTGTGTTGTGGAACAAACAGTCTATAGTCTAGTGGAGTTCTCTTGGACAACCTTCCCCCAGCCGTTGAGTTGTTGAGAACGCTTCTTTGGAAATATGTATGAATTCAAAAAAAAAGAAAAGAAACCGATGACTCTTTACTTTTCCTTCCCCTATTGATTGTGATTTAGCACACACACGGTGAACCTAGTTGTAAGCGAGACAGAGTGAAGGCCCCTGGCCAGAGAGATGAAGGCAGCGTATCTCCTCCTAGAGCCACGATGGGCTCCTCTTCAGCTCCAGTGCAGCACTCGTCTTCATTATCTTCTACAACTGTGTTCTCTGTGCTTGTTCTCCATGTGCGGAGCTCAGAGGTCAAACAGAGGTGTGTGTGTGTGTGTGTGTGTGTGTGTGTCTGTCTGTGGCTATATGCCTGCCTGCCTGCAAGTCTGTCTCTCTGTGTGTCTGTCTGTCTGTCTCTCACTATACATTGTACACTGTACCTTATACATGTGACAAATCAACCAAATCTGAAGTCTGTCTGTCTCTCTCTGTCTCTCTCGCTGTGTCTCTGTCTCTCTCTCTTTCTCTCTCGGTCTGTCTGTCGGTCTCTCTCTGTCTGTCTGTCTGTCTTTCTGTGAGTGATGTCATCCCACGTTGTCGCTGCCCCTCCCCGTCCTCATTGTTTGTCCGTCCAAACGAGAACATCAGGGTCTCATCTTCTCTCTTCTTCCGTTCCAATCAGTTTTAACCTGCGTTCATAAAACAGGATGCGGGTCACATTTCAGCTTCACTGCGTCGGTTGGGAACCGAACCCCCGGGTCTTTAAACTCCCCGGGACGTCAGCATTAGTCTCCCCTCGTCCCGGGAACGACTGGCTGAGCGTCACAGCAGGCAGCTCAGAGAGACCAGACGCTCCATGGGCAGGATAATGGCATCTCTCGTCTCTGCTCTCTGACTGGCTGTCGTGCCGCCGGTGTCCTTAAAGTCCCCACACACACACACACACACACACACACACACACACACACACACACACACACACACACACACACACACACACACACACACACACACACACACACACACACACACACACACACACACACACACACACACACACACACACACACACACACACACACACACACACACACACACACACACACACACAGGCTCATTTTACAGTCTGGTAGACAGGCTGACCCTGGCTGACACCTCACTGTGTGTGTGTGTGTTCATACCAGTGTGTGCGTGTTCATACCAGTGCGTGTTCATACCCGTGTGTGTGCATGTGTGTGTGTGTGCATGCCCTGTGTGTCATCGTGTGTGTGGTCATACCTCTGTGTGTGTGTCTGTGTGCATTCCCTTGTGTGTGTTCATACCTGTGTTTGTGTGTGGTCATACCTGTGTGCGCGTGTGCGTGTGCGCGTGCCCTTGTGTGTGTTCTTGTCTGAGCGAGACAATGTAAGAGTGTGTGTGTGTGTGTGTGTGTGTGTGTGTGTGTGTGTGTGTGTGTGTGTGTGTGTGTGTGTGTGTGTGTGTGTGTGTGTGTGTGTGTGTGTGTGTGTGTGTGTGTGTGTGTGTGTGTGTGTGTGTGTGTGTGTGTGTGTGTGTGTGTGTGTGTGTGTGTGTGTGTGTGTTCTTGTCTGAGCGAGACAATGTAAGAGTCTGTGGGTACCCCTATCCATGTGTGAGTGAGAGACACTAGTGTTATTTCTCTGTCCCCATGATTACATCACGCCCAGAGAGGCTGTCTGAGCACGGAACTCCGCAAGCCGTGGATTCTTCACACTAACACACAACACTTCCACCAACACCAGAACTCCACAACCATGACAGAGGAACAGAGCTGCTCTTAGTTAATCACACGCTCTCTCTTCTCTCTCTCTCTCTCTCTCTCTCTCTCTCTCTCTCTCTCTCTCTCTCTCTCTCTCTCCAGGTGCCCATGAAGGGTTCTCCACGATGAGAAGTTAGCGGTTAGCGACGTTAGCCACGTCAGCAGCGCATCGCCACAGGATCGCGTGGTCGCCACGCCAACCGTAGTGTCCACATGGCGTCGCTAGGGGTAAGTGTGACCCCCTGACCCCTCGGCATGCCCCTCTCTTCCTGAATTTGACGATGAACATGAAATGTATGAATTATTGTTTTATTCAACGAGTCAAGTAAACATACCATATGTTTGCAACTTGAAGCTCTTATTTAATCCTTATTATACCTTAATTAATAATCAATAGGTTAAACAGTGATAATGTTTAGGTATGTCTAGATAGTTGCAGCCCTGTGATTCGTGATGTGCTGTCTAACAACCGGAATGGTTCTCTAAATGTCACCCAATCCTGGAGTCAGACAGACGGTCCACGACTGTCTCTGTCTGACTCTGAGGTCTGTCTGACTCTGAGGTCTGTCTGAGGTCTGTCTGACTCTGAGGTCTGTCTGACTCTGAGGTCTGTCTGACTCTGAGGTCTGTCTGACTCTGAGTCTCTGAGGTCTGTCTGACTCTGAGGTCTGTCTGACTCTGAGGTCTGTCTGAGGTCTGTCTGACTCTGAGGTCTGTCTGACTCTGAGGTCTGTCTGAGGTCTGTCTGACTCTGAGGTCTGTCTGTTCTCCTACCAGGAGAGTTAACATGCTAACACCCCCTGTGTGTGTGTGTGTGTGTGTGTGTGTGTGTGTGTGTGTGTGTGTGTGTGTGTGTGTGTGTGTGTGTGTGTGTGTGTGTGTGTGTGTGTGTGTGTGTGTGTGTGTGTGTGTGTGTGTGTGTGTGTGTGTGTGTGTGTGTGTGTGTGTGTGTGTGTGTGTGTGTGTGTGTGTGTGTGTGTGTGTTTTGCAGAACCCTGACATGCTGACCAGGAAGATCAAGTTGTGGGACATCAACGCCCACATCACCTGTCGGCTGTGTGAGGGATACCTGATCGACGCTACCACGGTTACGGAGTGTTTACACACATGTGAGTCTTAGTCACACACACACACACAGTGTGGTGTGGTTCTGTCTCCTTATTCTTTCTCTCTCCTTACTCCTATATGTTCCTTCTAAACACTCCACACAATTCCTACCCACTAGGAGACAAACCCGCTGAGTCTAGAGCCGACTGACTCCGACGAATCAGTCGGGGAGAGAGAGAGAGAGAGATGGGAGAGGGGGAGAGAGGAGAGAGAGAGAGCGAGAGCGGGAAGAGAACGCAACGCAGACATCACACTACCAGCACCATGCAGCAGACTGGTCCACTAGCCACAGACCATCACACTACCATCACCATGCAGCAGACTGGTCCACTAGCCACAGACCATCACACTACCAGCACCATGCAGCAGACTGGTCCACTAGCCACAGACCATCACACTACCAGCACCATGCAGCAGACTGGTCCACTAGCCACAGACCATCACACTACCAGCACCATGCAGCAGACTGGTCCACTAGTCACAGACCATCACACTACCAGCACCATGCAGCAGACTGGTCCACTAGTCACAGACCATCACACTACCAGCACCATGCAGCAGACTGGTCCACTAGTCACAGACCATCACACTACCAGCACCATGCAGCAGACTGGTCCACTAGTCACAGACCATCACACTACCAGCACCATGCAGCAGACTGGTCCACTAGTCACAGACCATCACACTACCAGCACCATGCAGCAGACTGGTCCACTAGTCACAGACCATCACACTACCAGCACCATGCAGCAGACTGGTCCACTAGTCACAGACCATCACACTACCAGCACCATGCAGCAGACTGGTCCACTAGTCACAGACCATCACACTACCAGCACCATGCAGCAGACTGGTCCACTAGTCACAGACCATCACACTACCAGCACCATGCAGCAGACTGGTCCACTAGTCACAGACCATCACACTACCAGCACCATGCAGCAGACTGGTCCACTAGTCACAGACCATCACACTACCAGCACCATGCAGCAGACTGGTCCACTAGTCACAGACCATCACACTACCAGCACCATGCAGCAGACTGGTCCACTAGTCACAGACCATCACACTACCAGCACCATGCAGCAGACTGGTCCACTAGTCACAGACCATCACACTACCAGCACCATGCAGCAGACTGGTCCACTAGTCCACAGACCATCACACTACCAGCACCATGCAGCAGACTGGTCCACTAGTCACAGACCATCACACTACCAGCACCATGCAGCAGACTGGTCCACTAGTCACAGACCATCACACTACCAGCAGTCCTCTGAACCCTGAATCATAAGGTCCTGACCACTTCTCTCTTTTGTTCCCCATCGGTTGGGGAACTAAAATCGTACTTGGTAATATGCACACAGAATTAGACGACATTATTACAATTCTATTAGTGCTCTGTTCTGCAATTCTCTGAAGCAGGGTGAGACAGCGCTGATTAAATATTTAGTGTACTTTGAGTCTAAGATTTGAGTGGTCTAAGGTTGTATCTCTTCAAGTGGAAAGTTGCTTATGGATTAGTAATGGCTCAAATTACCCTGCTGGTCTGAGTGTTCGTTATAACACCGTGGATCTATAATTAACGGTTTGATATTGAGTGATATTCAGCATCACTATACAACCTGGCTTCAATTCACAACCTCACCGTCTGCGTCTGAGAAATGATTGGAAGGCGCGGGTCAGAGTTAACAGCAGGTGTCGTCTTCCCTCCTGTCAGGTGTGTGTTAAGGTTATGAATGAGACTTCCCTCCTGTCAGGTGTGTGTGTGTGTGTGTTAGAAACCAGGCGTTTATGTGGGATGTGGCATCCCCAACTCTCAGGCCCCCCCCCGCGTGCGTTAAGGTTATGAATGAGACTCAACGTTGACTCGCGTGTTTCTACCGTTTGTAGCCTACTGTTGTTGTTTAGACTAAATATGCTTTTATTACGAGCCTTTAATGGAAGTGAAAGTGTTTCTGCCAACTTGTGAGGCGTCGTGTTGGGCTGCTTCCCAAAAACGGCTACCGGGCAAAAGTGAAAGGTGAAGAAGATACTTCTGTAATAAGTAGAAGTGGCAGGTCCCCTCCCCTCCCCACCTGAGCCTAATCTTTTTTTTTTCTTCTGTTCTGTTCCACACTATTCATTTGTGAGATATGTGACTGTATGGTAGCCAGCCTCCATTCAGAACTGGTCTATTCAAGTAGGCCACACATATTTGTACTTTTAAAAAATTTTAAGGGCTCATAATTTGTCTGATGACGTTGATTTAGCAGATTTTATAGAAGGATTTCATTTAGGTTTCATGATGGAGATGAGCATGGCTATCCCTCTTTGATATGAAACCTTTATATCATGTCATGATAATAAATTAGCTTGGTGAAGATCGAAATGTTGCTTATCATCTACTTATCTAGTGTTCTTAATAGCTGTATACGTGTACTAATGTTATACTTGTACTGTATAATTATTTGAAGTATTTATATAGCCCCCCCCCCCCCCCCCTCTCCTTCCAGCTCCCTAGTCACGACATTGTGAAGTAAGCGCTAATTTTGAACAGTACCACATCAGTCCACTAGAGGGAGCCGTCAGAGCACAGACTCCTCCAGGGTCTGGATTAGAAACCTCATAATGTTTCTCGACGCAAACTAAATCAAAATCATGCTTCTTTCTGCTCTCTCTCTCTCTCTTTATAACTCCACACTCATGTATGTGATGTATGTTTGTGTGTGTGTATATATATGTTTGTGTGTACATACTGTATATGTGTGTATACATGATATATGTTTGTATGTGTATCTATGTTTGTGTGTATATATGATATTTGTATGTGTGTGTCTATTTGATGTATATATGATGTTTGTATGGGATGTAGTCTGCAGGAGCTGTCTGGTGAAGTACCTGGAGGAGAACAACACCTGTCCCACCTGCAGAATCGTGATCCATCAGAGTCACCCGCTGCAGTATATAGGGTACACACACACACACACACACACACACACACACACACACACACACACACACACACACACACACACACACACACACACACACACACACACACACACACACACACACACACACACACACACCGTGTATGGCCAACACTCATTAATATTCCATCCTTAATCACTTTTTAATGAATTATAATTGTCAATCAGAAAAATGGAAAAATACATAATGTGAAGATTAAGTTGCTGGTCATGCCTGCCGCTGGAGCATGTGCTCTGTGTTTGGTGTAGTACCACCGCTGTGCACTAGGGGTCGGTGTCGGACCACGGTACGGAACAACATCCTGCAGCCTGATGGGTCTGCTCATGTAGGGGTTCCTCTGGGGAACCACTGTAGAACTGTTAGTACTGTTAGTACTCTGTCACTCACCTGGTGCACGTTATGGTATACATGTTCACACGCTCATGATCGCCCCTCTTTCAGACATGACCGAACGATGCAAGACATCGTATACAAGCTGGTCCCGGGACTCCAAGAGGGTAGGACACACACACACACACACACACACACACACACACACACACACACACACACACACACACACACACACACACACACACACACACACACACACACACACACACACACACACACACACACACACACACACACACACACACACACACACACACACACACACACACACACACACACACACACACTTTCAAACACAGTAAACTATGCAAAGACTTTGACCCTCTTAGACTATACTTTTTAGTAAGTGTGTGTGTGTCTGTCTCTCTCTCTAGCGGAGATAAAGAAGCAGAGAGACTTCTACCACAAGTTGGGGATGGAGGTTCCGGGGGACATCAAAGGAGATCTGTTCAACATGAAAACCCCCCTGGACCAGCGGAATGGTACGATCCAACACAAGAATGCCACGCCACTGGCTGTGTAGTTGGCTTCACGCTATATTGCACCCAGTGGCTTCACCCATTGCACCCAGCTGGCTGTGTACGGTAGCGTCATGCTATACCTGGCTAAACAAAAGCTAAAAAGCTAGCGGTGTGAGCATGCTATACCTGGCTAAACTAAAGATTAAAAGCTAGCGGTGTGAATTGGCATCATTGTACGGCCGCTAAACCCAGCTAGCTGCGTGAGTTAGCGTCATCCCGCTACACCCACATAACAGCGGGGGGACGGCCCACTAGTGGAGCTGGTTGGCCTCCTCCTCGTCTCCTCCACCACGGAGGAGGAGGAGGAGGAGGAGGAGGAGGAGGAGGAGGAGGAGGTGAGCCCAGAGGGTGCTCTCGCTGATGGGGATAATCGCTCCTTTAATCGCCCCTCTCTGGTTCTGGTAATTAAGACTGAGGACTGGAGGCTCGCTGGCACACGTGCACTAGAAACACAATGCTCACACACACACACAAATGCACAAGCATCCATTACCATTATTACCATCACACACACACACACAGCAACACACACACGGCTTGGCATTGTCTCTGCCACCCCTCTCTCTCTGCACATGCGCACACACACACACACATACACACAAATGCATGCTGCAACACAGGAACACACACGGCTTGGCTCTCTCTCTCTCTCTCTCTCTCGCTCTCTCTCAAGGACTGTTGACTTCCTTTGATTTCCAATAGCAGACTAATGTCAGTGGAGAGATTGAGCTAGACAGTAGAGAGAAAGATAGGGATGAGAGAGACAGAGGAGAAATAGAGAGGGGGAGACAGTGGGGGGAGAGAGAGGGGGAGAGAGAGAGAGAGAGACGAAGCCAGTATACACAGAAAGAAAGAGCATAGAGAGAGACGGCAGGCAGATAGACGGGCTGTTAGAGTTGGAGACAGAGAGGTGCGGTGTACAGAGAGAGAGACGGGAGGCAGAGAGACAGAGAACTTGGCTGTTCCGTACGCCCTCTACCCAAACCCTCCTCCTCGGCCGAGTGATGATCCCATCACCTTTGCTGTGGCCCCCAGGGGCCCTCAAGGTTGTGTTTGAGGGGAGCTAAAGCGCCATCCTCTTCCACTCCTCGTCGGCCAATTTCTGGGGACAATCATCACATCGCCGTGGTAACAGCGCAGAGTAGCCCACGCTACTCTCCCTCTATCAGTTGGTCACCGCTGCAGACGCTAGCAGGTGACGTCATCAGGTGACCATGTGAGCCAATCGGAGAACGGCAGTCGCTGTGACTGTAATCACTGTTGTCTTGTAGCGCCGGGCGGTAGAATCACCGCTAAGTTGTTGTTAACCGTCTGAAGAGCGCGACGGACCCGGCCCTAGTCTCAGAACCGAGAGCCGCTTGTTGTTACGGTGCTTCAGAAAATACGATAAGAACAACATACGGTTGCTTTTAAGTCATATCTAACCAGGATTACTATTGAGCAGCGTTTTAATTTGAGTTGCTCCCCGATGAGCGATTTGCTTTTGTTGTTTTTTTCCCCGCCTCACATGAAAGTCCCTGCGGGGAAAACGGCAAATTATTAAAAATGCTTTAGAGTAATTGCTTTGTATGGAACAATGAATTCACTCGCAATTTTGAGTCTTTATCAAGACGCCCAATTGTTTTCGTCCAAAGTAAATTACTTTGTTTTGAGTCATTAAAGAAAAGACATTTAAAACTAATGAATAGAACACATAAAATAAATGAAAGTTATGCATTCAGAGAGAGAGAGAGAGAGAGAGAGAGAGAGAGAGAGAGAGAGAGAGAGAGAGAGAGAGAGAGAGAGAGAGAGAGAGAGAGAGAGAGAGAGAGAGAGAGAGAGAGAGAGAGAGAGAGAGAGAGAGAGAGAGAGAGAGAGAGAGAGAGAGAGAGAGAGAGAGAGAGGAGAGAGAGAGAGAGAGAGAGAGAGAGAGAGAGAGAGAGAGAGAGAGAGAGAGAGAGAGAGAGAGAGAGAGAGAGAGAGAGAGAGAGAGAGAGATGAGGCAGAGAGAGATGAGGCAGAGAGACAGAAGATCAGTTTACCTGTGAGAGAAATACAAACCTGTTCCTCTTAAGTTTTATGTTCATCTGACTGGTTGTCTCTCTCTCTCTCTCTCTTTCCCCCCCCCCCCCCCCCCCCCCCATCTGCAAATGTGTGTGGAGATGTCTGTGTGTCTCAGTAGCCATACCGCCTACACACCACCAGTGGGCGCTAACACCCTGTCCATTTAAAGCTTGACATTGCCGGACTGGAAGTCTGGTGACTCATCAGCCATTAGTCTACACACTTACAGATGTGTTTGTTACACATTTAAAAAGTACAGCTCTCAACTCTGCACTCACACGTGGAAATAGTTGTGCTACACCAAGGGCACCCGTAACCTCTTCATCCTACCCTCTTCTTCTTCTTATCTTCTTATTGTCTTTTATTTATTGTTTCTTTTTTAAAACCAGGTGATGCGAAATCGGAGGACACCAATAAGGTGGCGGGCGAGGAGAAACCAGAGGAGGAACACGACTATCACCGTAGCGATGAACAGGTAGGACCACGCCCATCACGCTCCGCTCAACCACGCTAGCGGCAGGGCGTCTCGTGGCGTCTAGCATGTGCGCAGGTTCGATCCCCCGCCGAGCATTGAGCTTTTCCAGGATGAGCGGCTGGTTGCTTTGGGGATGGTAGCCGCGACCGGTTTATTGAGCGCTTTTTAAACCACGTCTCTGTGCACTCATTTTGGGTTCATTCTCCTTTAAAAGAACCAGATTGTGTTGCTTGGGTCGCAAAGCATCAGTGGATACCTATTGTCTATCTTCTTATTTTAATTTTCAAACGCCCATGACTCAACCTGTGACATAATTGTATCCGGTCTAGTAAGTACCACTTCGCCCATAGGGGGCGCTATAATTTTTGATCAAAGTGAGACAAGTTGTGCAGTTTGACAAATTTAAGCGTACGCACTGAAATGATGCCAGTAGCGGCAGCCAATCGGTCCGTTGCCCTGGCGGAGGTCGAAGGTCACACCCCCCCCAACCTCCCCCCCGCGCACGCACTCACTCTAGAGACTTCAGAATAGCGATGTTTCTTGTTTACCAACAATGACGTAATTTCCACACGCGTGCAGTTTTACGGGTTGGCAAAAGAGCGTGTGTTGTTGTTTCTATTACATAGAAAGTACGGCGTGTTCTACTGCTTAACGTGATTTCCTAGTCTCTGAATACGTAAAAAGACCTCAATCAAGTCGCTAGTTCTAGATATTCTTCTAAACTAACGTTTGATAAAGGTTGGGCTTCACTTCTAGAACCGTACGCATTGAAAGGATGGCCAAATAACCGACTCTTTGGCCAGATTTGAGCTTCAGTGATATTTACACCTGATCGACACGCCGGGGATAGACACGAAGGTGTCTCTTAAGCTTGCATTGATTTGAAAGCCTTATCAGTTTTTCCTTAGTGGTCACCTTAAACCGCTATTTAACCTTTATTTCATGCAAAATGCATTTAATAATTTTAACAACGGTTTTAATTCCAATAACCAAGATAATTCGTACCAAAACATTGAATAAAGCAAACTGAACCTAATCGTTACTGACCTGATGGGAAGACATATCATCCATCATTCACTTTATTGTTATTTCTTATTGTGTACAGCATCTTTATAGCCTTAGTTTAGTCGCGGGAGGGAATGGGGAGTAAGCGTTTCATTGTACTTGTTGCAAATGGAGAATATAAATCCTGAATCTTGAGTTTATACCAGAGACCGATGAGTTCCTATGAATGTCATTCATCCAGGCCTCTTTGGTTCTCCTTCTAGAATCGTTTACTAGAAACCCCTTTTGAAACCGATTTGTGCAACCAATAACACAAACAACTTGCCGACACATCAAGCCCAAAAACAACGGTTACTTTTCCTTACAATCGCATTCATTCGCATGTGCAGTTCAGGTCACGCGTCGCTTTTTGCCAACCGGAAAACACATAAAAACACCCACTTGGCTTTAGCTGTGACGTCAGGAGAAACATCAGCAATGCAACCCCCGCAGTGATCTAAATGACGCACTCTTCCCCCAATGAGGAGGTGGGAGGAGGAGCAGAAGGAGAAGTAATGGGAGATGGAGTTAAAACCCCTGCAGCGAGAGAAGGTGACTCACTCAGACAGAACGGAAACCATAGATCTGTAGAGGAGGAGACAGGGAAGGAAGGAGCAGAGAGGAGGAGATGGGGGGGGGGGGGGAAGAGGAGGAGGAGGAGGAGGATGGAGAGGAGATGGGCGTTGAGAGGAGGTGGGGGAGGATGGAGGAGGAGATGGGGGGGGGGGGGGAGAGAGGAGGAGACGGGAAGGAAGGAGGAGAGAGGGAGATGTGGTGAGGGAGGAGGAGGTGGGGGTAGAGAGGAGGAGGAGGAGGTGGGGGAGGATGGTGAAGGGGGAAACAATGGGAGAAAGGAGCAATAATAACAATAAAGAAATGTCTAAATATACTGTATACATATGGCGGCTGGTGCTGAAAGCATTTTTAAAGGGACAGTAGTGCAGCCCTGGAGTGAGTGGTAGCAGCATCAGTAATGGGTAGTCCAGTAACATTAAAATGACTTATTAATATTACAATATTATAGTATATTTGATTGGTGACAATGTTATAATAGTAGGCCCACTGCCTCTGGATAGAAACGCTCCTTGAACCTGCTAGTCCTGGTTGGGATGCTGCGGTTCCAGTGTGAGTGGCTCTGTGTTAATGTGTATGTATGCTAATGCGGCCGTACATGATGGACGCCCTCCTGCTGTAAAGGTTAATTAGAACCACTAAAACCAGCCTCTGTAAAGGGGGGAATATTCCACGGTTTAGGGCAAATATACGACATGTTTGCCTCAGTAACCGACTCTCTGTCTACACTGGAGAGAAAGAACCGGAGGAGGAGGAGGAGGAGGAGGAGGAGGAGGAGGAGGAGGAGGAGGAGGAGGAGGAGGAGGAGGAGGAGGAGGAGGAGGAGGAGGAGGAGGAGGAGGAGGAGGAGGAGGAGGAGGAGGAGGAGGAGGAGGAGGAGGAGGAGGAGGAGGAGGAGGAGGAGGAGGAGGAGGAGGAGGAGGAGGAGGAGGAGGAGGAGGAGGAGGAGGAGGAGGAATGATTAAGAGAGAGAGAGAGAGAGATGTGGAGAAAAGGGAGAGAGAGAGAGATGTGGAGAAAAGGGAGAGAGAGAGAGAGAGAGAGAGAGAGAGAGAGAGAGAGAGAGAGAGAGAGAGAGAGAGAGAGAGAGAGAGAGAGAGAGAGAGAGAGAGAGAGAGAGAGAGAGAGAGAGAGAGAGAGAGAGAGAGAGAGAGAGAGAGAGAGAGAGAGAGAGAGAGAGAGAGAGAGAGAGAGAGAGAGAGAGAGAGAGAGAGATTAGAAGTCTGAGAGAACGAGAAGTGTGCTAGGGAGAGGGGGGAGTAGGAGAGATTACGGACGTAAGGTTTAAAACATCCAGAAGCGACAGCCCCGGTGTCTCCACCTGACCCTGACGCGGAGAGTTCCCAGAATCCTCAGCGGCTGTGTTCCACCTTTTGGCTGACCTTTCAGAACACGACCTCACAGCCTGTGGAGGAGGGGCAGAAACTGGGAGAGGAAGAAGTCACTTGTATCTAACCTTCTTGTCCCTGTATTTATTAAAGATGAGGGAGACATAGAGGGATAGAGAGAGAGAGGGAGGGAGAGAGGGAGAAAGAGATGGAGAGAGGGAGGGAGGGAGGGAGAGAGATAGAGAGATAGAGGGAGAAAGAGGAGTGGGAGGGAGAAAGAGGAGGGGGAGAGAGAAGGGGAGATGGAGAGAGAGAGCCTCCCGCCCTCGTTAGTAGAGAACAGCCAGGAGAAGATCAAAGGCACCAAGGTCATAGCGGAATCCCACCAGCCAATCACGGCCCAGCTCTACCGTTTCCGTGGTAACCCGTTCCCAAATAACCGGGAGGAGAATATGAGGATATTACTAGCAATAGGATGGATAATATGTCCATAACAATACATTCTAGAGAAATTAATCAAGTCTGGATTATTCTGTGGGGGTCTGATAAAACCACACACACACACACACACACACACACACACACACACACACACACGTCTGTGTGTGTGTGCCCCCAAGGCGTTGACATTAAGTTGGAGAGATTATACTATCAGACACGCGTTCATACTGTCATACTTTAATTTACCCCTCGCTCTCGTCCTGCTGTCTGTTATCTCTCTCTCTCTCTCTCTCTCTCTCTCTCTCGCTCTTCTCTCTCTCTCTCTCTCTCTCTCTCGCTCTTTCTCTCTGCTTTCTCTCTCTCGCTCTTTTACTCTCTCTCTTGCTATCTCTCTTTCACTCTCTCTCTTGCTCCTCGCTCTATCTCCGTCCCTCGCTCTCTTGATGGAGAGAGAGAGAGATCAATCTCCTGCTGAACACACACACACACACACACACACACACACACACACACACACACACACACACACACACACACACACACACACAGCACCCCCTTGCAGAGAACACACGTTTGTGTGTGTGTGTGTGTGACTCGGAATGCAAGAGCTTGATCAGTGTTCTGCAGAGTTTGCATCTGTCAATGTTTATGTTCAATAATTACTTCTATCTGAACATAAATACAAATATAACATCCAATATAACATCTGTGTGTGTGTGTGTGTGCAGGTGAGCATCTGTCTGGAGTGTAACAGCAGTAAGCTGCGGGGTCTGAAGAGGAAGTGGATCCGCTGCTCGGCGCAGGCCACCGTCCTTCACCTCAAGAAGTTCATCGCCAAGAAGCTCAACCTCACCTCCTTTAACGAGGTACGGGCCCACAGCGCCCCCCGGGGGGCGCCGGGCGCACTGCACCCCCTCTGGCCGGGGTCCCTCGGGTCCCTCGGGCTCGCTAACTGAGCCCAAAAGGGGCGGAGTCCACATGTCCTAACCCTTACCTGCTCCCTAACGGTGTATATCCGCAGACACGGTTTGAATACAAGTGACCGTTATAAATGACTAAATTGTGAAAAATGTATATCAATTGTAGTTATCTTTTTACACACAGACTTCAAACTGATCAAATGATCGGTTCATTCCAAACGCCAATGGGAAGATCACTTATAAACCACACACACTTAGAAACCACACACACACACACACATACACACACACACCGATACACACACTTAGAAACCACACACACTTATAAACCACACACACACACACACACACACACACACACACACACACACACACACACACACACACACACACACACACACACACACATGGATACACATACTTATAACCACACACACACACACACACACACACACATGGATACACATACTTATAACCACACACACTTATGAACCACACACACACACACACACACACGGATACACACACTCATAAACCACACACTTAAAAGCCACACACACACACACACACACACACAGCCCTCAGTAGTGGGTTGACCCAATGACGTTAACCTTCTGTCATGTTCTTCACAAGACAAACCACACACTGTGTGCGTGCGTGCGTGCGTTCAGGCATTGTATGTGGGGTTGGTTTGATATTTTGACAGTTGCACCCCAGAAGGGTGGGGCTAACCACCGCAGGGCTGCTGTCTTCCTTTTCTTTCTCCCTTTAATCTGCCGTCATGGAGACGTGTGTGTGTGTGTGTGTGTGTGTGTGTGTGTGTGTGTGTGTGTGTGTGTGAGAGAGAGAGAGAGAGATGGAGGAGGAGGAAGATGTGGTGGGTGGCCAAGGGAAATATATCCATAATCCAGCTGTAATATTTGGATCTGGGTTAAATGTGTAAATGTAAACGTATAGCACTGTTCTAAATGAAGAGTTGTTCATCTCTGTAGAGCTACGGAGATGCCCTCGGTGTTTCTCCAGACGTAAGTCACATCATGATCGCTTCTTTCAGTGAATATCTATCTATCTAAAATGATCAGTCCCCTCCCACTTAAAGTGAATCAAATCGTCAATATCCGCTATAGCCAGTGGGCCCTCAGTAGAGAGCAGACCTCCGCCTCACCAAAAAGTCCCCTGGATCTACGCCAAAATCGAATAAACCAATCAACGCCGCCCTGTTTCATGAAAAGCCCGACTATCCAGCAGAAAAATAAATAATTCCTTTAGGAGCAGGGGGCCCTAAAGGAGCGTCTTCCCCAAGGATGAAGTGAGATTTTTTTTTTTTTAGATCAAAGTGTCGTATCCCTCATTGGAGATGGATCACTAATGGTGTGGTTGTGTCTCTCTCTCTCTCTCTCTCTCTCTCTCTCCCAGCTGGACATTTTATGCAACGAGGAGATCCTCGGCAAGGACCACACTTTGAAATTTGTCGTCGTGACGAGATGGAGATTCAAGGTACAGATCGACCCCCGATGTGTGAGTCGTGGACCCGGAGTGGTTCTCACTGGAACCCCTCCGGCGTTCCACTGAACACCACGCCTCTCCAGTCCGATGTTCCCCGTGTCGTATTTAATAATACTCTATGGCGTTTATTGACCTACCCGTCCGTAGCTGTGGGAAGCCTGGAAATCAGGACGGATGGAAAAAGTGACACATTTTCAAATGTGTCAAATGTGTGCATCCGAAAAATAGGCGAAGGAATAAGGGAAGCAGTAACATAATTACAGTACTTATGTACAAGAGAGTACTCACAGTACAATATTATCCTAGTTCTGTTTCTGGTCCAGATATAAATATGAGGTGAAATGTACTGTTTGCTTTAGGCATATTTGTGTGTATTTGTATATATATATGTGTATGTGTATATATATGTATATATATCTCATCATTGAGACTTTAATTGTCCTCAGGGAAATTGTGCTGAAGTATTATTTTGCTCGATCATTTCCGAGCCACACTGAGAATCTTCTCCGGTTCCTTTCCTTCCAGAAGTCTCCGCTCCTCCTCCACTACAGACCCAAGATGGACCTGCTGTAGCCGGGGCGCCGCTGTGGCCTGGTTTCCCTGGTTCTGCGGAGCGGTTGGCGGCGGCAACGGCGGCGGAGGAGGAAGAGGAAGAGGCGGGACGGAACCGCCTCGGCTTCCCGTCGGTACCGCGGGTCGCGCTGGTGTTGTGATTTTCTCTTTTGTACCGAGACGATGAAACCAGCGCAGAGAGGGAGAGAGGGAGAGAGGGAGAGAGAGGAGAGAGGGAGAGAGGGAGAGAGAGGAGAGAGAGAGAGGGAGAGAGGGAGAGAGAGGGAGAGAGAGGAGAGAGAGACCAACCAACCAACCGTGGGGAGTAGTCCACACCAGCCAGCAGAACTCGAGCTGAACGACGAGGAGGAGGAGGGGTCGTCGTCAACGAACGGCGTTCGAAACAGAGTCCGAACTCTGGTGCCGACGCTGCTCCCCTGGAAGCTTCTGGAACTAAGAGAAATAGTTTTTTGTTTTTGTTTTTTTTGTCGTTGTGGCGTCCGCTACGTCCTTGATATGTGAACGGGATAAAACGTACCGCTGGAGAGAGAGAGAGCGAGAGAGAGAGAGAGAGAGAGCATATATTTATACTTTTGTACAGAAAAGACACATGGAGCCGTGAATCTATTGGTGCTCTGTTTACACAAACAAACAAACAAACGAAGGAGACGTCGGGCGTGCGCCTTCTGTTTTGGTTTATTTTTACGTGTATTTTTTCAACCCACTTCCTGGTGAAATGTCTGATGGGAAGGAAGATGTTTTTTTGATACAAGGTAGGTTGTCTCCCCACAGCACTGTCGTCACGCCAGAGCATCGATAAAGTTACCGACCACCGCAATTTTTTTTAATTTTTTATTATCCATTATCGGTTTTCATTTGATTTGTATTCGTATTTTATTTTATTTTATTTTATTTTGTTATTTACGATTGGGTTCTTGCGATTGTCAAATTGTGAATAGGCTGAATTTTTTTTTTTGTGCAGTAATTTATGTTCTATATACAAAATATTGTACATAAAATGTCATTAACGAGAGCGTAAGAGAGACTTTAGACTGTTAAAAGATCCGCCGGGGCCACACGGATGTGGTCCGGCTCCGCAAATTAAGACCCGCTATCAGAATATATCAAATAGATTATTTTGTCTGGAGAAAGGCACACAAAATGTATATCAAATCCTCCATTCTAGGTGTATCCTGGGCCTACCCACGCTTTTGGTTTTTTGATACATCGCTTGTTACCGCGCGAGATTTTTCAGCCGGACAAAGAGAGTCCGACCTCCCGTGGCCCACCTGTCACTCATCTCTCCCCGACTCCATCACGTGCACCGCGCTGTTACTTTGAAACAACGGTTCGACCCTGTGAATCGACGTCAACACCCGTCACGAACAAATTCACCGCAAAAAAGGGAAAAACTCTCAGAAGACTAAGACCGGGGTCGAATGATTGATGAAACCAGGCTCTTTTAAGTTATTACTATTATCCGTGTACACGTCTGGATGTCCGTCTGCCGTCAAACAATCAAAAGAACCGATCTTGGGGAACTCATGGCTGATAGTCGCTAGGAGATAATTCTTATCCTCCTCGTTCCGCCGGGGGCGGAGCGTGACACAAACTGGCTCCTCCCACTAAACGCCTTCATTCTGCAAATGGGACCGGTATTCGGAGAGACCAGCTTTTAAGGTGTTAGTTATTTGCAAATAACTCTTCAAAGTACTTTTTTATTTATGAACAAAATCAGACATTGCACAGGGAGTACGTCCTTTTGATACACACTTGTATAAATGAAGGGCTACTGTTGTAGTCGTTTGGTGCTCATGTGTTGTACGGAGGTCACTACCGCCCGGTTTCATCACCCACACGTCCTGCTGGCCTTCTGTCATACGGAGGTCAGTCCCACCCTGGTTCCTCGCTGGGGTCATAACCACCCTTGGACCACCACCACCACCCTGTCCCCTGGCTCAGCCAGACAGTGTTGTCGGTCATGTCAAGGAGGCCTTCCGTCCTTGTTTTCTCCTTAGTTTCCTTCTTAAACAACCTACACCAATGCTGTCCAACGCAGCGTGTGGGATTTAGAGTGGGAGTGGGAAGGTTTTGCTTCGGTCACCAAGGCAACCAACATGTGAAAAAAACACTTTCTCCATGGCTCGGCAGTGCTGCTCGCTGTTGGTAGTTTGAGCCGCTTCCGTGTGTGTTTTAATGTGCTCACGGTGGGTTCACCCTCTCCTGACACACGACCCAATCTGTTACTGGAAAACACGATATGGAAGGTTCTCGCTTGTTGTTGTGTTTTGAGGAAAGGATAACTTAACTGACTACCATTACGATCTTCACCAGACCAGCTTGAATCTTTGGTTATTTGGTTGAGTCCCAACACCAGTGCCGCTACAGATCACTGACCGGGTTTTCACTTGTGAAGCAGCAGGGAGTGTGCCGGTTACACGGTCACAACGTCCAATGGCACCGCAGGTCTCCACCTCATTGTCCTGTTCACTGGTCTCACTGTGGTTGTTTTGGCAGCGTTTTAACCTACACGGTGTGTCCCAGTGGGGTGGAGTTGGGACCAATTGCGGTCTTTGGGTCTAAAAAAAACCCGACGATACCCCCACCCATCCCCGCACTGCTGGTCTGATGGTGTACCGGGATCCTTCTGTCTTAAGACTTTAGGCTTAACGTGTTCAACGTCAGCCCTGCAGAAAACTATGTCACATTACACCAACTAAACATCAGCCCTGCAGGAAGCCACATCACATTACACCAACTAAACATCAGCCGTGCAGCAAACCACCTCACATTACACCAACTAAACATCAGCCCTGCAGCAAACCACCTCACATAACACCACCTAAACATTAGCCGTGCAGCAAACCACCTCACATAACACCAAGTAAGTGTAGCGTTCCCAACTGCCTCCTGCGACCCTAAATTCCGAACTGTGTGTGTTAGCATTCCGCCTACAAAGCGTGTCGGATCAACAGTTACATTATTTTTTTGAATCGTGTTTTCCTTTAGATCATCGTGGCTCAGATTGTCAGATTTTTTTTTTAATATACGATGTGAGAACTTTTTTCCGAAAACGTAAAAAAAAAAAAGAAAGTTGCGGTTAAAGAAAGTCGTGTTTTCCGGGGGCGTGGCCGCAGTGACTGCCAGTAAAGCTGGCCGCGTGGGCGGAACTTCTCTCTGTCCTTTCCCACGGTGCTCAACTATGGTGCTAACATCTGCTTCGTTACCCCGTACTCTGGAACCAAAAAAAAAACTATTCTATTCAGGGACAGATAATGGGATTGTTGGTATTTTGACGGCTAACATTCCCCCCGAACGTTAGCGGTCCGACGTGGTCCAGAGTGAGGATGTTCTCTGTAGAGACGCCAGCTGCGTGCTACGCTAACCTACGCTAGCTGTTGGCGAGTGTTTTGAGACCAGCGATGGTGACTGTGGCACGCCCCCATGAGCCATAACAGACGACATCGGGAATCTGTCCACTTTTGTATTATTTATTGAAGCTGTAAAAAAAAAATATTACCAGCTTGTGTTTTTGTTGAACTACCGATTTTTCTCTCTGCGTTTTTTGTTTGTTGGTTTTTATACTTTTGATTTTATTTTTTTAAATTTTTTTCTCTCATCATGGATCCTCATATTTTTTGGAAACTCATACTGGACTCATGCACATAATGACATTTTAGAATCAATAACAAAATCAGTTTTTGTTGTTCTTGTAACTTGTTGTTTCGGTGTATGGATAATATCCGGGTCGACAACCACACACAAAAGGTGTCTCAGTCTGGCGAGGTGTTGATTTACATTTACAAAGAACGAAAAAGAAAGAACAATATGAATAATGTGCAATACGTGTTCCTCAGACCGCGTCTGACGTCGCCGTACAAACCTGCTCAAACCTGCTCAAACCTGCTCAAACCTGCTCAGACCCCCCGCTTTAGTTTTTAGTTTCCAGTCGGTTCCTCAGGTCTCACAACACTGCCTCGGTCGGGCAAACCAGGAATTCTCAGAAGTGACACTAATGCAGCGCAGACACACCCGCGACTGGACAACGCTTTCCGTCTCGTCTTTCTTCGGCTTCTCGGGGGGACACCGCCGGTTTCCTTTCCGTCTTTTGTTTGTTCCTTTTCTTTCTGTTGTTGTCGTTGTCGTTATTTTTTCTCGGTGAATGCAGGCACTTCCTCGGGTGTCCGTTTTTTTCCTTTCCTGCCTTTTTTTATGAATGTTATTTATTGCACATGTAATGAAATGTTTTTTTTTGTCATCGCTACATTTGAGTCGAGAGGCTCGGGTTCGAGCCCCGGGGGGGTTTGGATTTCTTACGTAGAAAAATGACGGAAGCTTTTGTCAAAACCTAAGTGTGTATTTCATCAATAAATGCCTTTTAAAAGTGTTAAACCGCTGTTTGGAGTTGTCGTGTGTGTGAAATTTATGCATCATTTCAGCAGTGACTTTAGTACATTTTCTTTGTAAATGTAATCTAACGTCACGACAGCAGCTGCTGGTTCCAACGCTAAAAACTCTGTGACACGCATACTGCTCCTTTTAAACTACCCTCCTGCTACTGAGCAAGGCACTTCAATGTCTCCAAGACAGTGACAACCATGATACAGAATACAAAATCTCTTAGTCTTATTTGTCGGGTTCTGTTTACGGTCCGATTTAGGATCCCGATATTGAAATGGGCGAGTTCTGTCTAATGTGTCTATTTCCACAGGGTACGATATGATGTGTGGTTGGCTGAATGACGGCAAGAGTTTCCTAGCATGTCGGCGTCTGATTGCTCTTACATATGCTCAGTCCCTCAGGGTCTCGGCAAGCCTTCCAACCGATTGGAAGTCTGGAAAAAACAGCGGGACACAATAGTTTAATACTAAAAGTTTATTGATATCAAATATTTACAGACGCCAGATACTGACTTCATCAATTCACGTGGCTTTGTGGACCAACTTTGGGGGGAACTGGGGGCGTGTGGGAAAGTTAGACGACCGACATTTCGACCCGCTGCACACACTGCGCTCACTGCACACACAGCTCACTGCACACACACTGCCCACACTGAACTCACTGCTCACAGTGCACTGCCCAACACTGCTCACTGCACACACACTGCCCACACTGAACTCACTGCACACACACTGCACTCACTGCTCACACACACTGCCCACACTGAACTCACTGCTCACTGCACTGCACACACACAGCTCACTGCACACACACTGCCCACACTGAACTCACTGCTCACAGTGCACTGCCCAACACTGCTCACTGCACACACACTGCCCACACTGAACTCACTGCACACACACTGCACTCACTGCTCACTGCACACACACTGCCCACACTGAACTCACTGCTCACTGCACACACACTGCCCACACTGAACTCACTGCTCACAGTGCACTGCCCAACACTGCTCACTGCACACACACTGCACACACTGCTCACTGCCCACACTGAACTCACTGCTCACTGCACACACACTGCCCACACTGAACTCACTGCTCACTGCACACACACTGCCCACACACTGCAGACACTGTTCACGGCACACACACTGCGCACTGCAGACACTGAACACACTGCACACAAACTACACACAATGCAGTCACTGCATGTAACTGCACACACTGCAGGCACCGTCCCTGCACACACTGCAGTCACTGCATACACACTGCGCACACTGCAGTTTGAGAAGCGCAATGCTTCACGTTGACATGGTCGTTGTGTTTCTGTGAACTTCACTTTTTCAGATTTCCAGCGGGGCCTTCAGGGTGGTGGTGGGTGTGAAGGGACACGCTGGAGGAGGAAGTGTTGTGAAATGAGACGGAACAAACCGACTTCATCCATCACACAGCTCATAATGAGATGGATGAGTTGTGCTAGAAGCGTCCGGAGTCCTAATGTGTTTTTGTGTTTGACGACTGTAGAGTGTGTCTGGTTGAAGCAGCCTCTCCTGGCCTCAGTCAGACTGATAAGAGTCTGGTTGAAGCAGCCTCACCTGGCCCCAGTCAGACTGATTAGAGTCTGGTTGAAGCAGCCTCTCCTGGCCCCAGTCAGACTGATTAGAGCCTGGGGCTGGTGAGGCTGCACACCTGTGGGTCATTTGGTAATCAAGGGCCACAGGTTAAACCAGCCACTACACACACTCAGGAGGCGCGCTAGCATGCACCACCTGCTCTGTTTGCTTTCAACTGCAAACTTCACAATAGATCATAAAAACACATCTCTCTGATCCTCGTCCATGTGTCCTTGTTGTCGTGGGGAGCCTTAAGAAGCCATTTCACTAGCGTGTGACAGCGGAGACTGACGGGACACGTGTGTGTATGTACCGGTTTGTCTTCTACACCCTGACTGTGATAACAGATGGTGAATAAGTTTGTTTTGTGATGTTTAGTGTGTGTGTGTGTGTGTGTGTGTGTGTGTGTGTAGAACAGATCAGGAGAGAGTTTGTCTGAATAGAAGAACCTGTGAACATTTCCCGGTCAATTGACTCCATTATAGACTGACCCGGATCCCACTCCCAGTTGAGATCTGGTCTGAACTGAACCTTCCTGTCAGCAGACCGCTTAAGACGATTATCACGCTCGGTGGGTTCAGAAAACACGGGGAACTGTGTACTCGTTTGTTCTTCACGCTGAACATTCATTATTCATTATTCATAATTACTGGTTCTCATATCCAACAGGAATTAGAACTCATTATCTGTGAGGGATGAAGTCTTTCCTAAAAGGTTAGTCTCCTGGTTGGTCTTCTAGTTAGTCTCCTTGCTAGTCCCCTGGTTTGTCTTCTAGTGAGTCTTCTGGTTAGTTTCCTGGTACGTCCCCTGGTTAATCTCCTTGTTAGTCTTCTCGTCTCCTCATTCGTCTCCTCGTTTGTTTCCTTGTCTTCTCATTTGTCTCCTCATTTGTCTCCTCGTCTCCTCGCTTGTCTCCTCATCTTCTAGTCTCATGCAGTCTCCTTGTTATGTCTAGTTGTTGTCTTCTAGTTAGTCTCCTGGTTAGTCTCTGTTAGTCTTGTAGTTAGTCTCTTTGTTAGTGTTCTAGTTAGTCTCCTGGTTAGTCTCTTTGTTAGTCTTGTAGTTAGTCTCTTTGTTAGTGTTCTAGTTAGTCTCCTGGTTAGTTTCCTCGTTAGTCTCCTCGTTAGTCTCCTCCGTGCTGTGTGATGCTTGTGTTCTGCTGGTCGTCTCTGAGGGCTATCTGAACTCAGTAATACAGTTGCCCAGGGCAACCAGCGCCTGGCTCTTTGTTGTTGTCATGACACGGGGGTCAGGGATGAAGAATGTGTCAAACATACATTCATACATGCATACATACTGTACATACAAGCACGCCATACACACACACACAGACAGTTCATTGTGGTGCCAATTAGCGTGTGCGAGCGAGGGGCTACACATGGACATCCTCCCTGGAGAGAGGACCTACTCTGGGTGTGTGGTCAACTCCCCTGCCTGGAGACGTTGAACCTAGCGTTAGCCTAGCGTTAGCCTAGCGTCAGCCTAGCGTTAGCCTGCACAGCGCATCTGCATCTGACCTTTTTTTTCTATTACCTTTTGCTGTTCATTTTCTCTTTGTTTTGAAATGTTAATTCAATTGAATGTTTATGTCTCACGGCCAGTGGTGAACCATCAGGGCCTTCAAGGTATTCAGAGAAGACCCTGGAACCCTCAGATGAAACAAAAAAATAAATCGAATTAATACAATTTAATAACATTTGAATAAAATGAATAAATTAGAATCATATCTGTGTTGTTGATCTGTAATATTACAGTGTTGTGTTATTTGTTTGTCTTTCTCGGTCCATGCACTACGCATTTGAGTGGTTTTGTGTTTTGTGGGATCAGATATTTTTCTGGGTTGCTGGGAAGAATATCCTTCAACCAAAGTACTCGCTGTTCTTGAGCGAATGCTTTGGCCCTTAGACTGAATGAGAGCGTAAATTTGGATTGACAATTTGATCACCCAATCATATATTGGTTTGTAGCCAATGGGCGTATTCTTTCAGATTTCCCCACGGTTCCATGGTACGCTAGAAGGTCCAGTTAGTTCACTGGCTTGAGACAGAGGATCTAGCTTAGTGCTACGTAGCAATTGATTTGAAGTTTTATTGGTTTATTACAATTATATTGGGTATCGATCTAAGTATAGTAGAGAGTCGGGGCATGGAAGTCGGGCAAATCAGCGGTACATCGCTCTAGCTCAGTCCGACGAGGGGGGCCCGTGTCGGACCCGACTCAGCAACGTCCCTGTGCCTCTCTGGAGCCCTGGAGGTCCCACAACAATAAACCTGATTGGTTTATTGTTTTATTGGCCTCTATCATTGGTGAGTGAGACTAATTTGTCTTTGCTGGTTTTGCCGCAGTGTTGCATCTCGTTGAGCTGGTTTTGCATTTTGTTTCTACACACTTGTTGAATGATTAGTTAATGGCTGTCTTGAGTTTGTTAAGCATTTGTTAAGAGTTTTGGAGTAGGCACTAATGATGTGTGACGATGCAGCGAGCTACAGTACAGTACCAGTACAGTCATTCATCCATAGCCTGTGTGTGGTGGTCTGTGTTGGGCTGTTACTTCACTACATGGACAGTGCTTTGCCAACTATGGTCAACTTGGAAATTGGCTGCGACTGCGACAATCTTATCTGCCTCAATGAGATAAGGCATAAAGTGACGAATCCGGGGGGGGGGGGCTACAGAAGGTCCAGTTGTGATCGACACGGTTCGCCACTGCTCATGAAACACGTTCAAACTATAGTAGCTTTAACATTTCATTTTTTGTATTTACTAATAATATTAGTTTATTTTAATTGAATGCATACCTCCACCACACCAAAAAGTCCCCTGGGTCCAAATTTGGATCCGCATCTGCTCCAAAATCATATCAACTGTTCCTTGGCCCGTAAGCAATCTACCCACCAAGTACAGTTTGTACAATTCTGTACATCACTTTTTGAGTTATCTTCTCCAGCTCAGCTGACTGTCTTCCCTTCCTCCCCAGTAGGTGCAGTTTGGTGTGTGTTGTAGTTCCAGCTCTGCAGGACGTCTGTGTTGCTCCTATTAAAAGAGGCCCGTGTGTCTGAGCTGGTGGTGAGCATATAATTACCCCCTCGCTTCCCCGGGCCGCCGGAAGCTTCCGGAACAGCTCCCGAGAGCTTTTATTGTGAAATAATCCCATTAAAGAAACAATCGCAGCTCCGCATGTGGTAAATGTACATTGATTATGGGAAGGTGGGGGTACTTAGTTTGATTACCTCTTGGCTGTACAGGTGGGAGGAGGGCGTAGAAGGGGCGTAGTTGGAGGGTTTTGGTCTTTCTGAAGTGCCGTAAAGCAGTTCCCCTGAGTCACTGCCTGCTAGCCAATGCTAGATCTTAACATTTGTATTATTCTTATAGTATGTGACTTATCATCTACTGTATAATATATGATGATGGAGCCAAGGTGTGTGTGTGTGTGTGTGTGTGTGTGTGTGTGTGTGTGTGTGTGTGTGTGTGTGTGTGTGTGTGTGTGTGTGTGTGTGTGTGTGTGTGTGGTGTGTGTGTGTGTGTGTGTGTGTGTGTGTGTGTGTGTGTGTGTGTGTGTGTGTGTGTGTGTGTGTGTGTGTGAGAGCTACAACAATACCAATCCCCCTCCCTGCATACCAAAACATCCTATCCTCCGTATCCCAGCTCAGACCCTGAGGTGTCAGTGGCCTTAAATAGCAGAGCTCTCGCTAACCGCTAATGAGACTGTAGCGTCTGCCTGTAGCACCCTGCTGTCTGTCTGCTACCAAACAGACATCTGAACTACAGACAGACATCTGAACTACAGACATCTGAACTACAGACAGACATCTGAACTACCAACAGACATCTGAACTACAGACAGACATCTGAACTACCAACAGACATCTGAAATTACACTAGACATCGGAACTACCAACAGACATCTGAACTACAGACAGACATCTGAACTACAGACATCTGAACTACAAACAGACATCTGAACTACAGACATCTGAACTACAGACAGACATCTGAACTACCAACAGACATCTGAACTACAGACATCTGAACTACAGACAGACATCTGAACGACAGACATCTGAACTACCAACAGACATCTGAACGACAGACATCTGAAATAGTAACAGACATCTGAACTACAGACATCTGCACTACAGACAGACATCTGAAATACAGACATCTGAACTACAGACAGACATCTGAACTACAGACAGACATCTGAACTACCAACAGACATCTGAACTACAGACAGACATCTGAACTACCAACAGACATCTGAAATTACACTAGACATCGGAACTACCAACAGACATCTGAACTACAGACAGACATCTGAACTACCAACAGACATCTGAACTACAGACAGACATCTGAACTACAGACATCTGAACTACAAACAGACATCTGAACTACAGACATCTGAACTACAGACAGACATCTGAACTACCAACAGACATCTGAACTACAGACATCTGAACTACAAACAGACATCTGAACGACAGACATCTGAACTACAGACAGACATCTGAACGACAGACATCTGAACTACCAACAGACATCTGAACGACAGACATCTGAAATAGTAACAGACATCTGAACTACAGACATCTGCACTACAGACAGACATCTGAACTACAGACAGACATCTGGGAGACCTGTTAGGAGGAGGAGGAGGAGAGCCCCTCCCCTCCTCCCCCTGTCTCCCCTGATTGCTCCTCCATGTTAGAGATAATCAATGTTTGGGATCATCTCTCTCTCTCTCTCTCTCTCTCTCTCTCTCTCTCTCTCTCTCTCTCTCTCTCTCTCCTCTCTCTCTCTCTCTCTCTCTCTCTCTCTCTCTCTCTCTCTCTCTCTCTCTCTCTCTCTCTCTCTCTGTGTTAAACCCACCTGGACGCTGCTCTCTTCCTGACGATTCCGCCTGGCAACAATAGAGACATTTTGTTGTGGGGAGCCGGCAGCCGATTGGCTGTGTGGTCGGGCGAGGCGTCAGGCGGGCCGTGGGTTGATGGAAGGCAATCTCCTTCGGTGTCACAACGCATCAGCGGGGATTTGTCCGCCGCTGCGGCGGTTAGCCACCAGCGGCGGTTAGCCACCAGCGGCGGTTAGCCACCAGCGGCCATCGGCCGTTTAGCGATGACAACAATGAATTGTTCAGGAACCATCCGTTTTTTGATATGATCGCTGTTTGATTTGATTTGAAAACATTTTAAGTGGCGTCCACTTAAAGGATATTATAGCAACCTCGTCCCAAAGTGTCAAGTTCAGTCATTCTCTCCACGTTCTAGAACACAGTAGAAAATGGAATGATTGACAGTCACGTGACGGTGGCTCTGGCTGCTGATTGGACGGCCCGGACAGACCATATTCAACCATCATCACTCATCCTTTGTATTCAAATGTCTCCTGTGGGGCCCTTATCTCAGGAGACAGCAGCTGTCAGGGGGGCTCCAACGCTCCTCTCCTCACGTGCACTACTCAGGCACGTGCACTTCTGGCTTTCAGTGTGTGCACGTGCCTGAGCAGAATGGGCAGTGGAAAGTGCACTTAGACAATGGAGTCCCACACACACACACACACACACACACACACACAACACAAACCTACCCTATTTGCTTGGTTTGGACAAGAATGCTATAGTTGAAAAATGTAAGGAATATATTTAGATGATGATGATGATGTATGATAATGTTATTATCGTAAAGCGTGTTAACTGGAGAACACTATAAAGAGTATCTCCGGAAACACTGGAGCCCAGACAGGAAGAGGAGGCAGACGAAGATGTCACTTCATTCCCTCTAAACCAGGGGTACTCAACTTCAGAGGCCAAGAGGGCCACATTTAAACCACAACAGGTGCAAAGGGCCACCAATTATTATTAACATATATTTGTACCATTTTATGCTGTCTTGCTTGTCATTTTTAATGCATTCCAAAGCATCATGGAATATTTAACAAATATTCTCAATTTGAGTAACAAATGTAGTGTAGCGACTGCGTTTCCAAGGATGACAAGTGTTGGTCAAGCTGATGTTTTATTAACACTGGAGTGAATAGCTTTGCATTGATGACATTGATAAAGTTTGCAATTGCTACTTATTCCTAGTGAGAGCTCTGAGTCTGCATTTCACAAATATGAATAACAATAACAATATAACAAACAACTTTTTACTTATTCCTATTGAGAGCACTGAGTTTGCATTTCACAAATATTAATAACAATAACAATATAACAAACAATGTTTTACTTATTCCTATTGAGAGCTCTGAGTCTGCATTTCACAAATATTAATAACAATAACAATATAACAAACAGTTGTTACTTATTCCTAGTGAGAGCTCTGAGTCTGCATTCTTTTCACAAGTACTTTCAGATCTGGTTGTTGCTCAGTTGTAGCTGCTCTGAGATAGTCTGCCAAATGTCTGTCAATTAGACGGGAACGCTGCTTTGATTTTATTATTCCCATGGCAGAGAAGGAGCTTTCACACACATAAGTAGATCCAAAGCAGGTCAGGATTTCTTTTTAATTAAATTTATTTTGGTTGGCTAATTATAATTATTATGCATTCATAACCAGACATGTCGGGGGCCACAAAATAAGCGTCTGCGGGCCGGATGCGGCCCGCGGGCCGCCTGTTGAGTAAGTCTGCTCTAAACACTGTATGAGTGACAGGGTGTTTTGGAGATTGACAGCGCGTGTGTGTGTGTGTGTGTTTGTGTGTGTGGGTGGGTGGGTGTTATTCTGTCAGTTTAAGTTGGCAGACACATGTCCACCATGTTATTATTATATATTTATTATATTTTCATATTCATTTTGACGTTCATAACCATTTAAAGTGAGGCTAGTAGTTCTAAAAATGGATAAAGGATCACACACTTGAGGGGACTTGTTTGCTTCCTGTAACTTCCTGTTGTTGTTGTTGTTGACACCTCCTCAGGGAGAGATGGATGAGACTGGATGGTTCTGTGTGTTTAAGAACCATATTCTCTTTAGACTCAACACAGCTGGCAGCACCGCCGACCAGAGGATAAATACCCTATAAACAGTACTGCTAATAACAAATGTAGTGCATATGACCAATGTATATACATTACAAATGTATATACCGGTACATTGGTATTCATGAAGGTTGTATACAACTACCACTGACTACCACTACTATACTACTACTACTACTACTACTACTACTACTACTACAACTTAATACTACCACTTACTAATGATAATGGATGCTTTTATATCGCGCTTTTATCCAAAGCGCTTTACAAGTCATGCAAGTCACTTACTACTACTACTACTTCTACTACTACTACTACTTCTACTACTAACTACTACTAACTATTACCACTACTAGTACGAGTACAAGTACTACTACTACTAACTACAACTACTACCACTAACTACTACTACTACTAACTACTACCATAACTCTGTTCTGAAAGAGAGATGCAGTGATGATGTTTTAATGTTAGATAGGGCCGGTTTTGAAGGCGTATGTAGAAATACCAAACTAGCAATCTCCGTCTCTTAACCCCGACTCACTTCCTGTCACCGAGACACTAAACTATAAACGCCATCGTTTATGCCGGTTGTTGCGTAGCAACCGATCTCAAAGCGCCAGAAACAGGTTGACCCCCGCTGACCCCCGCTTTTGTAATTCTGGCGCTTCAAATCCAGCCAGCAAAATAAAAACCTCCCACAATTCCACTTCCTGTTTGAGAGAGAGAGAGAGAGAGAGAGAGAGAGAGAGAGAGAGAGAGAGAGAGAGAGAGAGAGAGAGAGAGAGAGAGAGAGAGAGAGAGAGAGAGGAGAGAGAGAGAGAGAGAGAGAGAGAGAGAGAGAGAGAGAGAGAGAGAGAGAGAGAGAGAGAGAGAGAGAGAGAGAGAGAGAGAGAGAGAGAGAGAGAGAGAGAGAGAGAGAGAGAGAGAGAGAGAGAGAGACTGTTCTACTTCAGTCTTCTGGATCAGAAAGCTGCAGAACGACACAAACCAGAACCGTAGAAAGTAATGTTTTGACGGAGCTCTTGTAGTGTTCTATTCAAGTTTATTCTTCCAAAACTTTGTTCGTAACTTCATCTCATATGTAGAGAGGTGTGTGTGTGTGTGCGTGTGTGAGCCTGCACAGTTTTTGGTCTACATACAAAAACAAAATAGAAAACAACCAAACTGGTTTACTAAACACAACTGAACCAGTTCACTTAACACGGCCGAACCAGTTCACTAAACAACCGAACCAGTTCACTAAACAACCGAACCAGTTCACTAAACACAATCGAACCAGTTCACTAAACACAACCGAACCAGTTCACTAAACACAACCAAACCAGTTCACGAAACAACCGAACCAGTTCACTAAACAACCAAATCAGTTCACTAAACACAACCAAACCAGTTCACTAAACAACCAAACCAGTTCACTAAACAACCAAACCAGTTCCCTAACACAACCAAACCAGTTCCCTAAACACAACCAAACCAGTTCACTAAACGCAACAAAACCGGTTCACTAAACACAACCGAACCAGTTCACTAAACACAACCGAACCGGTTCACTAAACACAACCGAACCAGTTCACTAAACACAACCAAACCAGTTCACTAAACAACCAAACCAGTTCACTAAACAACCAAACCAGTTCACTAAACACAACCGAACCGGTTCACTAAACACAACCGAACCAGTTCACTGAACACAACCGAACCAGTTCACTAAACAACCAAACCAGTTCACTAAACACAACCGAACCAGTTCACTAAACAACCAAACCAGTTCACTAAACAACCAAACCAGTTCACTAAACAACCAAACCAGTTCACTAAACACAACCGAACCGGTTCACTAAACACAACCAAACCGGTTCACTAAACACAACCAAACCAGTTCACTATACACAACCGAACCAGTTCACTAAACAACTGAACAAGTTCACTAAACTTCAGAACCAGTTCACTAAATAACCCACGGACCCCATTCTAAAGCGCCCAAAGATAGCTTCTTGTTGTGGGTCTGATGGCGGTGTTCTTCTGTATTACTGTAATTATGTGATCAGAGCCCTCTCTCTCTCTGTCTCAGGTCCATCTCTCACGTTCCGTACACGGAACACACAGCAGACGTACAATTACACCGTCGCACACTCGCTCCTCCACGGGCCTCGGAATAGAACCGGAATGTTCCGCTCAAGTCGCGATGAAACTTTATCGACAGGACACACAGACACACATTGAGGAGAGGGTGGACGTCGTAGCTCAAGTAAAAGAAAGACATGTGTTGTTGTTTTTAAAGGCGGGGGGGGGGGGGGTCGTCCACTGTTTAACCCCGGGACTTGAAAGACGAGTTCAGTGTGTCCGTTGGGACCCGACCGCCAATTTTTGCCTTAATGGACCAGAGGGTTGAAGATGGACAAAAGTGGGTAGAGAGAGAGAGAGAGAGAGAGAGATACAAGATATTTTATTGGCCATTTGTAACAAGTACATTGGAATGCCTTCTCCCCATTCCCTCCTGCAGTATACATCTCCAAAACAACACCATAAAAATAATATATACAATAAAAATAAACCAAAAATGAGCAGCAAAGTGACTGTTAAATGATATACATGTACATGTTTTTAATTTAGTTTACAAGAATCTTTAAAAGCATTTAAAGTGCCAGTAGTGCAGCAGCATCATCAATACAGTGCAGTCACTATGAAGTCCAGAAAGTCCAGCAAAGTATGAAAGTGTAATGTTATTGACAATGTTATGATAGTGGCAGCACTCCTAGCAGTTCAGTAGGTCACTCAGTGGCGTTTTCTCCCGGAGGCCAAGGGAAGCCAGGCTTCCCCTGTTTTTTCGGATTGTAGTTATAATTTTAATACATTTTAAAATTATAATTTTTTTTAAAAATTCGGTAATTCTCCTTTGCTGTGTCACACAGCAAAGGAGAATTACCGAATTTTTTTTATTTTAATTTAAAAAATGTAGGAGAGACGGTCCGGCAGCAACACAGCCTGTGTGTTGCTGCCGGACCGTCTCTCCCCCATTCTCATTGAGTATTTTACAAAGAGTGAAACAACAGCGCCCCCTAGATATTATGGTGAAATAGAGGAGGCCAGCCGAATGAGCTTCCCTTGGTGAAAAAAAAAATGGGGGATTGTCCCGGATTGACCAATCAGATGAGGCACGTCATGTCCCCCTGCCAACCTGTGATTGGTCAGGGCCATGCCAAGGGAGGCCAGAGACGGCTGGCCTCCCTTCAAGGGAATGGGATCCCTTGATCCCATTGGATCGATTTGAAGGGAATCCCTTGACTCACAAATCCAATCAAATCACATCAACATCAGTACGTAGTACTGTAACTGTCATCCTCGCCGTTTGATAGTATTAAGCATTATGGAGGGTGGAGATTTGGCGTACTTAATAAAAAACAACTTTACTAAACTTCCGCTACAGCAGCAACTAAAAATTAAATCAGATGACAGGCCCATGCCCACACTCGAGCTGTGTGCACAGAGGAAAAAGGGAGCGAATCGGACGTTCAATGAGGACAATTATGTCCGCACGGAGTGGCTAACTGGAAGCGCTGAACTTCAGCGTCTATTTTGCTGGCCATGTCTTCTTTTTGACAAGGATTCGTGCTCCCTGAACAATCCTTGGGCAACTTCAGGATTCATCGACCTTGCCAACCTGTCACGGGCAATTGAGAGGCACGGTAAATCAAAAAATCACATAGATTGTGCTGTGAAATTGAAGCTTTTTTATTCATTACCGAATCTGCACTGCGCATTGAGCGGCTGGTTATGCATTTGGGGGGGGGGGGGGGGAATGCTTAAATTAATAAGACGAGAGAGTTTTGGCTGGAGAGTGCGTGCGGACCTGTCGGTTAGATAACAGGCGTGTGCAAGTCCTGCATCTGTATGATACAACTGTGTAAAATGATACCGGGCGCTGTAATCACTCAACTGGTTACGTTATTGACCCAAAAAAAACTGGCTTCCCCTAAAATTTTCACCACGCCACGCTACTGAGGTCACTGCCTGTGGATAAAATCTATCCTTAAACCTGGTAGTACTTAAGGTACGGATGCTGCGCAACCGGCGACCAGACGGTAGGGGGAGAAGAGATGGTGCCCTGGGTGGTTGCGGTCCTTTATGATGGACATGGCCTTCTTCTGACATCTGGTCCTACAGATCTCCTCAATGCATGGAAGTGCACACCCGATGATCTTCTCTGCCGTCCTCACGACCCTCTGGATGTCTTTCTTGTCCCGTGCAGTGGTGTTTTCGTACCACACAGTGACGCCACTTGTCAGGACGCTCTCTGTGGTGAGAGAGGTGAGGGGTCACAGACCTACAGGCTGATCCACCAACCTGTATTCTGTGTATCGTCTGGCCGTGACCCTCCTCCAACCGGATCAGGAGCCGTTTATGGGTCCCGGCCCACAGATTAAAAACCTCTGCTTTAAGGAATACCAACGGAGCAGAGATATAGTCAGCTTGCCCAAGGACACTTAGGCAGAGGAAAGGGGGATTTAAACCATGTTGTGTATACTCATATAGTTTGTGCTGTAAATTGGTACACTAAAGGCCTTAACATGCTGGTGGTGTAATGACTGGTTGGCTGCTCAGACGTGCACTTTTGACTTGCTTGTGAGCCATGGATTTCAGAGGAGGTGCTCAGAAGTTGAAACCTTAATTCCTAATTCAGGACTGCATGGATATTCAACAAAATATGTTTTTCTCCCAGTTAACATTCCCTTTTTTCTCTCCACAGTTCGATGAACTCGGTAGGAAGGTACGAAGTTGAGCGATCGCTTACGATTACTTGCAGACTTTGCAGACGATTGCACGATTAACTATTCCGATTAATCTTCCAATGATTTATCACCCCAATCTCGGAGAAATCGCCTTCATCCACGTCTGAGAATCTTAAGAGCGGAGTCCTTTGAACTAGTCTGCCGTATTTCAAAGCAACAGCGTGACAAGCCTTAATAAGAAGAGATGGGCCGAGGGAAATCACAGCTCGTCCTTGAGAATGATCTTCTGTGGAATCACCAGCCGTTCGTCTCCTGCTTCTTTTCTGTCCAAATCGGAGGACCAAGACGGCCAAGACGTTCTCCCAGTGGTTCCTCCAGGAGAACCAGACGCCTCGTCGTCAAGTGTGTGTCCTTGACGATTTCCCCTCGGACGGACGTAGCGTCACAACACTCATAATAGCATGCTTAGCGTTTCTGTTGACTGCCTGGCGGGGGTTTCCTGTCACAAGGGGAGTGGAGACACAAAGAGACGAGAGGCAGAAAGCTCTTATTCAAAATACGCTGAATGGTTTCCACCACGGGGGGGCTCCTGGTTCGTCTGCCTTTTGACAGAGAGAAACCAGGGAGTATGCAAAATACTGAACAGATTCCTGGCCACATCTTCTTCTCTATCTCTTCTTTTATTACCAGTAAGTAACCGTGAACTGTGGGTGAGGACGCCGAAGGGGGAGAAAAACGTCGTCAAATCAAATGGTGACACAGCATAATACGCTTGGTGTGAAAAGCCTCCCGTCAGTCTACAGGTCAACAGTTTGATTGTATGTTCTCCGGGAGATGATGACGGGGTCTCCGTGTGGTCGCCACGAGGTGTGTCTGGATCCCGTCAGTAGAAGAGAGAGGAGACTCAGCCGGGTGTTGCAACACTTCACAGGGAAGAGGGAGAAGGTTTGATGGCAGGTTGACACCTGCTGAGGAGACTTACATCACCTCCTTTCCTCTCTATCTCCCTCCTCCCCTATCTTTCTCTCTCTCTCTCCACCCCTCCCTCCCTCCCTCCCTCCCTCCCTCCCTCCCTCTCCCCCTCTCTTTCTCCCTATATCTCTCTCCACCCCTCCATCCCTTTCACTCTTCCCCTCCCTCTCTCTCTCCCTCCCTCCACCCCTCCCTCCCTCTCTCTCTCCCCCCCTCTATCTCGCTCTCTCTCCCTCCCTCTCTCTCTCTCACCCCTCTATCTCTCTCTCTTTCCCCCCCCTCTCTCCCTACCCATCTCTCCCGTCCCCTCCCTCCCTCCCTCCTCTCCCTCCCTCCCTCCCTCCCTCCCTCCCTCCCTCTCTCTCTTCGTCCCTCTCTCTCTCACTCCCTCCCTCCACCCCTCCCTCTCTCTCTCCCTCCCTCTCTCTCTCTCTCCCTCCCTCTCTCTCTCTCCCTCCCTCGCCCCTCCCTCTCTCTCTCCCCTCCCTCCACCCCTCTCTCACTTCCTCCCTCTCTCTCTCCCCCTCTCTCCTCCCCCCCTCTCTCTCTCCCTCTTTCCCCCCCCTCTCTCCCTACCCATCTCTCCCTTCCCCTCCCTCTCCTCCCTCCCTGCCTCCCTCTCTCTCTTCCTCCCTCTCTCTCTCTTCCTCCCTCGGCCCCTCCCTGTCTCTCTCCCCCTCCCTCCATCCCTCTTGCTCTCTCTCTCTCTCCCTCCCTCGACCCCTCCCTCTCTCTTTCTCCCCCTCCCTCTCCCCCCTCCCTCTCTCTTTCTCCCCCTCCCTCTCACTCCCTCACTCCCTCCCTCCCTCCCTCCCTCCCTCTCTCTCTCTCCTCTCTCTCTCTCTCTCTCTCTCTCCCTCCCTCGACCCCTCCCTCTCTCGCTCTCCCCCCCTCCTTTTCCCTCCCTCTCACTCCCTCCTCCTCCTTCTCTCTCTCCCTCCCTCCCTCGTGGTTCAGACGGGGGGAACGGGTCCTTCTGGAGGAGGAGAAGAAACCAGGGAAGATGAAACGCAGCCTCCTAGAGAGCAACCTACTTTCACCCTACCCCACCCTACGCTACACCCTGCAGGGTTTCCCTGCAGGGTGTAGCGGGGGGGGGGGGGGGCACGCTGATTTGCATAAAGTGGAGGATCTCTTTGATGTGTGTCCCGCCCTCCCTTCCATACAGTCCCCGCCTTTCGCCTTTCATTCTGTTTGCATTTGCAGCTCCTGGAAAAACACATCCTTGGGCTACGTTTGGGTATACTGTACTGTACTGTACTGTACTGTACTGTCTTTTAAAGCGGGTCTCATATCATTTCATATTAATTATATTTATATATATATATATATATATATATATGTTTGATTTTTTCAATTAAAATAATAATAAGATTAAATATAGAGTAGTTGTCCTAGTACTTGTAGTAATAGTAGTTGTAGTAATCGTAGTAGTAGTAGTAGTTGTAGTAATAGTAGTAGTTGTAGTAATAGTAGTATATAGTAGAAGTAGTTAGTAGTTGTAGTAATAGTAGTAGTAGTAGTAGTAGTATATAGTAGTAGTATTAGTAGTTAATATAAGTAGTAGTAGTAGTAGTAGTAGTAGTAGTAGTTAGTGTAGTAGTAGAGTAGAATATAAAAACATAATATAATATATATCATACTGTATAATATAACAATACTTGAGTCGAGCAGATCACAAACGTGGTTTCACCACCAGCCCATGAGGCTAACCAGGCTAACTAGCCTCCATGCTAAATAGCCTCCATGCTAACTAGCCTCCATGCTAACTAGCCTCCATGCTCACTAGCCTCCATGCTCACTAGCCTCCATGCTCACTAGCCTCCTGCTGATTCTCCAGTAATGCCGGTGGACGTTCTCAGTCGTCCTCGGCCCTGTGAAGTGAAACCTATAAAAGCAATAGGAGCCCATAAATGAGGAGTCTCGTCTTGGTTTCCTGTTCCTCTACTTTCCTTTATTTGTTGAATGGACGCCTTTTGTCCCGCGTCTAATTAAATCGGAGAGCAAATAAAGCAGAAGAAGGAGCAGCAGCAGCAGCGAGGAACATTTCACCGCTTCAGGACCGGCTTTCCAATTACAACCCAATTAGGATCGGCCAAGATGGAGAATCTAAGAGATGTTTTTATTCTTGTTTAATCCATCCATCGGGTTCTTCAGAAACGCTTCCTTGAACATTGAGACGCTCTTTTAGGAACTGCAAATGGATGCCTGTTCCCGGAAACTTCCCTGAATGAGCACATTTTTATTTTATTGTTCTTGTGGTATTTATGTATTTGTATTCTGATGTTTGAGGTTGTTGTGTTTAGTGCAAAATGTGAAACAATAGCAATCTGGATGTGAGAGTTGTCTTTGTAGTTTATGTGTATTCTTGTATGTTTTACTGTGATATTACAGAATTAACAAAGTGGTCATTCACAAGCACCGGAAGATTAGATTAAATGATTAGATTCTAATGTATTGTCATTGCAGCACAAGTACAGTACAGTGAAAATAATTTAGCATCTAACCAGAGTGCAAATGTTGCAGTAAAGTGCATGGTAATATAATTTACAGTTGCTAAAAGACAGTCTACTATATATAGAAACAGTTATAAGATTACTTGTAGAGTATGTGTGGGATATGAGCATAATAAAAGGTATATACCTGTGTGTATATATATATATATATATACAGGTAAGTATTTAAGGTAATGATCAGGGGTATGAAATTATGAAAAGCAGGATAAATATATCTAAATGTATCTACAGCAGGTAGTGAGCAGGGATACTACTATCACTAAGATTCCTGTCTATTTGTGTTTTAAAAGTGAATAAACCCAAATTGTAAAAAAAAAAAAATGTAATAAAGCGTTTATCGATCTAAGTCATCGATACGGGAGATGCTACGAAGAAGCACATTTGTCTTGGTCTCGGGCTCGGGGGGGCAGAACATTAGGGGAACTGAACTCGGGACTCTGCTGTAACCAGCTGCCTCTTCTCTGAAGACTCGCCAGACGTTCAGCGAGGCGTAGGCGTCCGTGTCTCCTTTCAGCTCTCTCTCGTTACCTAACGCCGCCTTCAGCTTGTTCCGCCAGTGAACTCAAAACGCTCAACGTTTTGGGGGGATTTCTGGTGTGTGTGTCTCCTCTCCCTGCGTTTCCCTTCGTCACCTGTCACGCACACGGCTCTTCAGAGAGGGACCGAAGCTATTTATAGATCAAGATGGCATCTGTTAACAGAGGGGACGGGAGTGATGGAGCGACAGGAGAGTGACACTTCCCTTTTCTCTTTTAGCCTCCAGAAGATTGTATTCGAGATGCAAATCAAATCGTATTGGCTGTGTCCACAATCACTCCCTACTCGCTATATAGCGCACTATATACTGAGTAGGCCTTCTCACTACATAATAGTGCACTCATCGTATCCCACAATGCATTGTGAAAAATAGTTAACAACCGATGTACACAAAACAAGCATATATCCCATCATGCATTGGGCTGAAAGAAAAACGGCAGACGGCACAAGAAGCGACGTCCACTGACTAAGATCTGACACGTTTAATTATGAGACAGAAATTACGCCATAAACCATCCTCTGCTCAACTACTAGAGAGGGAGTAGGGAATGAGGGAAGGATTTCACTATATAGTCCTCTACATTGAATTATTAGAGAGGGAGTAGGGAATGAGGGAAGGATTTCACTATATAGTCCTCTACAGTGAACTACTAGAGAGGGAGTAGGGAATGAGGGAAGGATTTCACTATATAGTCCTCTACATTGAACTACTAGAGAGGGAGTAGGGAATGAGGGAAGGATTTCACTATGTAGTCCTCTACATTGAACTACTAGAGAGGGAGTAGGGAATGAGGGAAGGATTTCACTATGTAGTCCTCTACAGTGAACTACTAGAGAGGGAGTAGGGAGTAGGGAATGAGGGAAGGATTTCACTATGTAGTCCTCTACATTGTAGAGGCTGGATACACAGTATTCTGGGGATGTTATCGGTTTATGTTAGGGAGCATTTAAGCAGTGTCACAAGGTTGTGTTTGTAGTGCTCTGTTTTTTATGGTTAAGTGTTCATGTTTATGTGACACAGACCGTTGCAACCTGACTGACTCAATGTCTGAGAGAGAGAGAGAGAGAGAGAGAGAGAGAGAGAGGAGAGAGAGAGAGAGAGAGAGAGAGAGAGAGAGAGAGAGAGAGAGAGACGTTGGAAACAGTGGATTCATCAAATCATGGTGTAGCTTGTGCGGTCGGGTGCTGACCAGAGTTGTAAGTGTTGAACATCCACAACACAAAACAACCCTCAGTAGGCCTAATGCCCACACTAAGGTCGAGAGAGAGAGAGAGAGAGAGAGAGAGAGAGAGAGAGAGAGAGAGAGAGAGAGAGAGAGAGAGAGAGAGAGAGAGAGAGAGAGAGAGAGAGAGAGAGAGAGAGAGGTTGAGTTATTGGTTGTGGCGTTCTATTGATTGGACAGATGGTTTGGTAATTGCGCCATCCTTTCATGTCGGCTGTTTGGATTGTACATGTATAGGAGGATTACTCTGCCTGGAGCCACACTCACACACCCACCTCCTCTCCCCCTCCTCTCTCTCCCTCTCTCCTCCCTCCGCAAACCCACCTCCTCCTCTCTCCCCCTTTCTCCTCCCGCCACACTCTCACCTCCCCCTCCTCCCGCCGCAAACCCACCTCCTCCCCTCCTCTCTCCTCCTCTCTCCCTCTCTCTCCTCCCTCCACACACTCCCCTCCTCTCTCCTTCCTTTCTCCTCCCTCTCCACACCCACCTCCTCCCCCACCTCTCCTCCTCTCTCTTCCCTCCACACACTCACCCCCTCTCCTCTCCTCTCTCCTCCTCTCTCTTCCCTCCACACACTCACCTCTTCCCCCTCCTCTCTCCTCCCTCCACACACTCACCTCACATCCTTGCCTCCCCTATCTCCTCCCTCCCTACACTCACTTCATCTCTTTATGCCTTCCTCCTCTCTCTCCTCCTGTACCCCGTCCTCTCCTCCCCTGCTTTCTCACCTCCTCTCTTCTCCCCTCATCTCCTTTTTCCCCCTCCCTTCTCCCCTCCACACCTCACTCTCCCCTTCTTCCCTCCCCTCCTTACTCTCTCCTCCCCTCCCTTCCTAACTCTCCCCTCCTTACACTCTCCTCCCCTCCCCTCCTCTCCCTTCCTCACTCTCCCCTCCTTACTCTTTCCTCCCCTCCCCCTTCTCCCCTGCCTTCCTCACACTCCCCTGCCTTCCTCACACTCCCCTCCCCCCCTTACTCTCCCCTCCTTACTCTCTCCTCCCCTCCCCTCCCCACTCTCCCCTCCTTACTCTCTCCTCCCCTCCCCTTCTCCCCTGCCTTCCTCACACTCCCCTCCCCTCCTCTCTCCTGTCTCAGCTTCGAGGTAAGACAGCTGAAGCGTTCACCTGGTTACTAATGTCTCTGTTGGTTACCATAAGGGCCCTGGTGGAGTTGCAGGAGACTCTGTGATGTTGCGTTGGTGTCTGGCCCGGGCCTACTGGCTGTGATTAAGGATTCAGGATCAGAGGACATCAGATGACGAGATGGGAAATGTAGTTTGAGTGGAGAGTTCCGTGGGCCTGGTGCACCAAAATCCTTTGTTCCCTTAAGCGTATTCAAGTGTGTATTTAGCAAGGGCTTTTTATGTTAATATTAGTGTTCACCGTTCTTAGTCATTTTGTTGTGTTTGTTTGCTATGCTTTTGACTTTGTAGCACTGCTTTGTTGCAATTTCAATCAAATGCATTATTATTATTATTATTATTATTATTATATTATTATTATTATTATTATTATTATTATTATTATTCTGATTTAAGTAATGGTGGTGGTGAGCTGTACTTGTTCTGTAATCTAAGGGTGCTTTCCCACCTGAGGTGTGTGTGTTTGTGTGTGTGTCCCTGACAAACACACTGACATGTTTTACCTGCTCAGTGAATGGTGGACGTGGGTGTACTTTTAATTTGAAAGAACTCCAAAGCAAAATGGAAAAAACCCAAGACCGCACCATGTTGCTGTTCTTGCTCCATCATTTCTTATTATATAACAATATATCTATATATATATTTATTTCTGTCTGTCTGTCTGTCTGTCTGTCTGTCTCTCTCTCTCTCTCTTTGAGGTTTGGAGATGAGAGAACATCATCCAAATGGTTCCTCACTGGGTTGTGTCGATGGTGATACTTATGAAGACCAGCGTCAGTCCCCGTAGTGGCAGTAGTTTAATAATAGCACTAATAGTATAACCAGTAACACTTTGCACCATCACAGTTCTACACACACATCTTAAACTAGTAGTACCTCATAGTACTTCTAGTTCAATAATAGTACTAATAGTATAACCAGTAACAATTAGCACCATCACAGTTCTACAAATACATCTTAAATGAGTAATACCTCATAGTACTACTTGTTTATTAATAGTACTAATAGTATAACCACCAGTAACAATTAGCACCATCACAGTTCTACACACACATCTTAAACTAGTAGTACCTCATAGTACTACTTGTTTATTAATAGTACTAATAGTATAACCAGTAACACTTTGCACCATCACAGTTCTACACATACATCTTAAACTAGTAGTACCTCAAGGTACAACTACTTTAATCATAGTACTAATAGTATAACCAGTAACACTTTGCACCATCACAGTTCTACACATACATCTTAAACTAGTAGTACCTCAAGGTACAACTACTTTAATCATAGTACTAATAGTATGACCAGTAACAATTTTCAGCATCACAGTTCTACACATACATATTAAACTAGTAGTACCTAATAGTAGTACTAGTTCAATAGTAGTACTAATAGTATAACCAGTAACAATTTGCAGCATCACACACACCTTTGACTGTCTAACAGTTTTCAAAAGCCTCTTCCTTGAAATCCTGAACTTTTTAATAGGCGCAGTTTGAAAGATTTCCTCTTTTATACCAAACTGAAACTCAGAAATAAAAATAACCTTGTGCGGTTCATCTCATTTCTCATCTCTGACGCGAGACCTTAGCAAGTCATTACCCCTTGCCCAGAAATAGGTCACCACTCTCATTACTCCTTCTCAGAGATCTCACCCACGGTTTAGCAACAGTTATGTGTTAGCAACCGTTTTCAATCAATTCATCAACACTGCATCGAGACCCGGCTGTGTCTAAAATCCTTCCCTACTACTTCTCCCTTTCTACTAGTTCAATGTAGTGGACTATATAGTGAAATCCTTCCCTCATTCCCTACTCCCTCTCTAGTAGTTCAATGTAGAGGACTATATAGTGAAATCCTTCCCTCATTCCCTACTCCCTCTCTAGTAGTTCAATGTAGAGGACTATATAGTGAAATCCTTCCCTCATTCCCTACTCCCTCTCTAGTAGTTCAATGTAGAGGACTATATAGTGAAATCCTTCCCTCATTCCCTACTCCCTCTCTAGTAGTTCAATGTAGAGGACTATATAGTGAAATCCTTCCCTCATTCCCTACTCCCTCTCTAGGAATTCAATGAAGAGGACTATATAGTGAAATCCTTCCCTCATTCCCTACTCCCTCTCTAGTAGTTCAATGTAGAGGACTATATAGTGAAATCCTTCCCTCATTCCATACTCCCTACTCCCTCTCTAGTAGTTCAATGTAGAGGACTATATAGTGAAATCCTTCCCTCATTCCCTACTCCCTCTCTAGTAGTTCAATGTAGAGGACTATATAGTGGAATCCTTCCCTCATTCCCTACTCCCTCTCTAGTAGTTCAATGTAGAGGACTATATAGTGAAATCCTTCCCTCGTTCCGTACTCCCTCGTTCCCTACTCCCTCTCTAGTAGTTCAATGTAGAGGACTATATAGTGAAATCCTTCCCTCATTCCCGACTATATAGTGAAATATTGATATAGTGAAATATTAGTTCAATGTAGAGGACTGCTCAGATCTGTGTCAGATCTTCGTCGGTGGACGTCGCTTCTTCTCTGTCTGCCTTTTATCTTTCAGCCCAATGCATGATGGGATATATGCTTGGTTAGTGTCCATCTGTTGTAAACTACTTTTCACTATACATTCAGACTATATAGTGCACTATTTAGTGAGTATAGGAGTGATTTCGGACACAGACTAAGAGTCAGTGAGTCCATCTTGTTCTCCCGTTCCTCTAGTCGGGTCTGGACACGGGGAAGATGGTCGCTGGTGTGATCGCGTGTAAACGTCCGATGTCTGCCCCCACCAACACCCACCACCCACCTCCCCCACCCACCATCCACCACCCCCACCCACCATCCACCCACACCATCCACCCACACCCACACCCACCCACACCCTCCCACCATCCACCCTCACCCACCCCCACCATCCACCCCCCCCACCCACCATCCACCACCACCCACCATCAACCATCCACCCCCAACCACACCCACCATCCACCATGCAAACTAATTCAGTAAAGTTAGGATGACGATGGTTATTATCAAAATGTTTTTTCTATTAATTTAGATATTTATTGAGGTGGAAATATAACCGCTAAGACACTGACGGTCATTTGGAAATATCTAACTGGGTTCATTTCACTGGCGTAGGGATAATAGATCCGCTATTGTCCTCCAGCAGACAGAGTCGTTAGCCGTGACAGAGGAGCTGATAGTATTAATAACCTCGCAGAACTCCCATTAGGAGGAACCCAGACACCAGGAACCTCGTCTGAGCACAAAGTACAAACTCTTTAGCCCTCTTCGGGGGCCCGGTCCGCCAGCTAGCGGCTAACAAGAGCCTCGACAGGTCATCCGCATTGTCTCTCGCTCCCATTGAAGAGGCTAGGGCCAATCTGTCAGTTTTTCCTTTCTCTCCGATTGTCTTTACGCCCGCTTCACGGAAATAGAATCGCTGGAACTGATTGAATTATTGATCAAAGCAAAAGGTTAATAATTAATGATTGTTGATAGTTAGAAGGTGAAAGGTCACTGGCAATATCAGCTGTGGAGGCAGTGAACGTTCAACGTATTTGCATGTACTTGTGTGTGTGTGTGTGTTTGTATTTGTGTGTATTTGTGTGTGTGTGGGTGTATTTGTGTGTGTATATGTGTGTGTGTGTGTGTGTGTGTGTTTGTGTGTGTATTTGTGTGTGTGTTTGGACATGTGAACACCATGTTGTATGCTTGTGTGGTTTGTCATAGTAACCACTGTAATCCCGACTCACTGTATTATGAACCTGCATTAAATATGTAAATATTAAAGATGTAAATAGTGATTACCGTCACACATGTGCGTTGTGACTCGAGGTTCATTTGAAGTACAAAGTGTGGCCGTCGGCCACATCTTTGAATATGGATGAGGGAAGAGATCCTACTGGATTCCAACAGGCAGCGAGGAACACGCAGACAGACAGACAGCGCAGATCACCCCAGAGAGACGGGGAAAACCATCCTAATCTCTCTTCATCTCGTCATCTCTTTTAGATATAGATTCCAGAGCTTTTCCGTGTTTTTTACAGACAGGAAAGTTTTGGATCGACACTCTGATAATAATGTAGATTTAACGATCAATACTGCTACAATACAGACTTACAGTATTGATAAGCAAGTGATCAGCACTGGTACTATAACCGCTTCCATTGGGAAATATTAGTTTGGATGCTTTTTAGAAAACGTTTTAAGATGGTGTTGCTGCTTTGAACTCCTGTTGCCTCGCCTCGCCTCCTTGTGTCCTTGCCTCGTCTCCTTGTGTCCTTGCCTCGTCTCCTTGCCTCGTCTCCTCACCTTGGCGGGTGGAGCAGTGGGTGTAGGGGGGAGGGTTAAAGTCATCCAGGTCTGTGGTTGCGGTCATGGCGGCTAATGAGGCCACTCAGCAAGTGGGGCTAGCAGCAAGCGCTAACCTTTAGCGGCAAGCGCTAACCTTTAGCGGCGAGCGCTAACCTTTAGCGGTGAGCGCTAAGTTTAAACGGCGAGCACTTACCTTTAGCGGCAAGCGCTAACCTTTAGCGGCAAACGCTAATCTTAAGGGGCGAGCGCTAACCTTTAGCAGCGGGGCACCGGGCCACAGCAGGTGTGGTCATTTGTTGTAATGCGGGAAACTCAGGACTTTGTGTGACTGCGTGCGTGGCTTCTTGTTAAGGTTATATCTTGATTAAGTTACATCTCGTTAAGCTTACATTTCCTTAAGTTACATCTCGTTAAGGTACATCTCATTAAGGTGACATCACGATCTGGGACATCATCAGACGACGTCACGTCCGGGAGAGGATGCTGGCGCTGCTTGTTCGCCACTTCTCCTTCTAGCTGTAGTTAAGTTGTTTTTTGTTTTCGTTGTTGTTGTAAGATATTACCCTTCAACAACTTCAACAACTAACGTGTTTTGGATAACCGCCCTACCTGTTGCTCACCTTCCGCTGCTATCGGCGGCTCCCGGACGGCAAAGGCTAGCTGGCTAACTAGCTGCCTCCACAGCTAGCCGGCTAGGACAGCTGCATCCACAGCTAGCCGGCTAGGACAGCCTGCCGGATAACCTGCTGCTTTGACACAGACCGTTTCTCCCAGCTTCTTCTCCTCCTGCCATGCTATGGATTACCATCCATCTGGACCACTGTCGCACGTCTGCCGCGTCATCAGAGCGCTGCCGCTCTCGGTGTAAACAGCATGGGAAACACCGCAAGACTGCTACACATTGAGTTGTGCGGAATACGTGGAGTGGATTCCAGTTTACTCCGGACCCTACAGAAATCCACCATTTCATCCACAGTCAAAATAGAACAGTTTAATGCACAATCCCTTACAAACAAATCATCATTCATACAAGACCACATCATGGACAAGGGAATATACTTTATGTGCCTCACGGAAACGTGGCAACAGCCTGTTTACTCTGCCCTAAATGAAGTCTGTCCCCCTGGCTACAGCTACCTGGAAAAAGCTTGCAGCACTGGTGGCGGCTTAGCAATAATACATAGAAATGCACTGGAACTGTCCCCCCTGCCTCTGCCTGTGCTATCCTCATTTGAATGCCTTGGATTTAAATGTAAACCCCCCCTCCCACTGACTCATCTACCGGCCACCCAAATCAAACTCAGCTTTCATCCCAGCGATGTACGACTACACTCTGCGCTACCTCTGCCAACATTATAATACTAGGAGACATAAATGTTCACGTTGACACCCCCTCCTGTCACTATGCAGCCGAGTTCCTACACCTTCTGGACTGCCTCAACCTAACACAACATGTTGATGTCCCCACACACACTCGGGGACACAGACTGGACCTTGTCATCACAAACTCTGCCCCCATTAGTAAACTATCAGTGTACGATCTTGGTGTGTCGGATCACAAGGCTATCTCAACGGAGCTGCCGCTCCTGCTACCCCGCACCAAACCCAAGCGTTAAATCCATTTCAGAAATCTGAAAAACATCACCATGACTTCGGATCTCCAGCATCTCTCCACAATTACTCCTACATCAGTCAATGAATCTGTAGACTTTTACAATAAATCTCTGCGTAATCTCCTGGATCTCCACGCCCCTGTCAAAACCAGAACAGTCACCTTCACACGCTCAGCCCCCTGGTACACCTGCGAGCTGCGGAAAATGAAGACAGCGGGGCGTGTGTCGTCGAGAGGTGCCTCAAGGTTTCTGGACTCACTGTTCACAGACAGGCATACCGGGGCCACCAAAAGGCCTATGCAAAGTCCCCTCAGAGACACACAGTCAAAATTCTACTCCACTATCATCAACAATAGCCTTGGCAACTCCAAGCAACTTTTTTCCACCATAAATCATCTCCTCAAACCTCAGACTCCCTTACACAAAGACACCACAGAGGAGCAGTGTGATAATTTTATCACATTTTTTAGGAAAAAAGTAGAGACCATCCGCTCTCTCCTCTCAAACTCTGCTGCTCTCCCAGTCCTGACCGTCAACCCCCAGCCCGGACCTACCCAGCCTCTTTGCTGCTTCACTGACATCTCGCAGCATGAAGTTGAGGCCATCATCAAAAAGATGAAACCCTCCACCTGTGCCCTGGACCCTTTTCCCACAGCCCTGGTCAAATCTAACATTGGTGCCATAAGTCCCCTGATCACTTCAGTGATAAACCACTCCATCCAGTCTGGTCATGTTCCATCCCCATTAAAAGCTGCTGTCATCAAACCACTCTAATTACAGACCCATCTCCAACCTGCCATTTCTATCAAAGGTGCTGGAGAAAGTAATTGCCATTCAGATTCACGAACATCTCAAACACAATAACCTCTTTGAAAAATTCCAGTCTGGTTTCCGCCAGGGCCACAGTACAGAAACTGCCTTAGTCAGGGTGACCAATGACCTGCTGATGACAGCTGACACCGGATCTCCATCCCTCCTCATCCTCCTGGATCTAACTGCAGCATTTGACACCGTCGACCATGACATTCTACTCCATCGTCTTCGCTCGACAATTGGACTCTCTGACTCTGCCCTAAACTGGTTCACCTCATATCTCATCTCGGTGGACTGATCACGTCACCTTGGGAGCGGCAAAATCACAAACACACTCTGTGAACTGTGGTGTCCCTCAAGGATCAGTCCTCGGCCCTACCCTTTTCACCATATACATGTCCCCCCTTGGTCGTGTCATCAGCCGGCATGGAATATCTTTCCATTGCTATGCTGATAACACACAACTCTACATCAGAACAAACCCAACCCCCTCCGCACCTCTGCCATCATCCAACATAACCACATGCCTGGAGGAGATAAAGGTGTGGATGAAGCACAACTTCCTTCAATTAAACAGCTCCAAGACTGAAGCCATTCTAGTTGGCACTCCACATCAGGTCCTTTCATCCTCCATCACCAGCCGGTGACGGTCTTCTCCGGTCAGAACATTTCACTCTCATCAACTGTCACCAATCTGGGTGTTAAAATGGATCCTTACCTGACCTTTGAGGCCCACATCAAACAAACATGCAAGACCTCCTTCTACCACCTCAGAAATATCGCTAAACTCCGCCCCACACTCAGTCTATCAGATGCTGAAAAGCTTGTCCACGCCTTTGTCTCCTCCAGGCTAGATTACTGTAACGCACTTCTCATTGGGATTCCTAGCAAGAACATCCAGAAGCTGCAATACATCCAGAACAGCGCTGCTAGGATCCTGATGAGAGTGCGGAAGTATGAACACATCACGCCCATACTCAAATCATTGCACTGACTCCTGGTCTCACACAGGATTGACTACAAAATCACCCTCTTCACCTATCAGTGCATTCATGGAAATGCTCCCTCATACATCAAAGAACTTCTCACCCCAACTTCTCACTCCACGAGGAGCCTACGCTCTGAAAAGGCAAACCTCCTCCTTCTCCCCAGGACCAAACTGAAAACCATGGGAGACCGAGCCTTCTGGTCCGCTGCTCCGAGACTGTGGAACGCCCTCCCAAACCAGCTGAGGACACCACAGACTGTGGAACGCCCTCCCAAACCAGCTGAGGACACCACAGACTGTGGAACGCCCTCCCAAACCAGCTGAGGACACCACAGACTCTGGAACGCCCTCCCAAACCAGCTGAGGACACCACAGACTGTGGAATGCCCTCCCAAACCAGCTGAGGACACCACAGACTGTGGAACGCCCTCCCAAACCAGCTGAGGACACCACAGACTGTGGAACGCCCTCCCAAACCAGCTGAGGACACCACAGACTGTGGATGTTTTAAAAAAACGCCTAAAAACACTGGTTGCCATGCCGACGTAAACGTCGCTGCTTTTATTCTGTTGTTTTATTTAAACCATTTTTACTCTGTAGCACTACGAGTTTTGCCCACACAAATTACAAGTGCGCTTATAAATATAATTTATTATTATTATTATTATTATCACGTTTAGTTACATCTCGTTAAGGTTAAGGATAACTAAGAAAGCTATCTACGAAATTCAACAAAACTTGGTGGTTAGATTACTTATGGGCCAAGGAACAGTTGATTTGATTATGTTTTTTGTTGATCAGGATCCGAATCCGGATCCAGGAGACTTGTGTAGCGGAGGTATGTGCTCAAGTGAGAGCCCTCTAGTTGTCTTTGTTGCTGTTCTTCTTCTTCTGCTAGCTGACGTACACAGACAGCTCACATGAAGTAAGAGATGGGAAGATGGTGTTTCTGTAGACTGGATATAGTTGATTCTCACTCATTAGCCTCTCCCAGCCTAGTATATATATAATACCACAGAAGGGGGTGGCCAATGTTTTCGAACAGATATAATCCTGCTAAGACCCTCTTAATGTCCGTGTCTGTTTGACATGAAGAGCCAGAGAGGCCTCCTCTTCCTCCCCTCCTTAGCACACTCACCACGGCTTTAGAAAATTGGCTGTTACTTCATGGCTAGATCAGCCCTCCAGATGGTACAGTCCGCTGGGTAGGCTGGTAGACTGATCTAGTCATCGTACATGTGCAACAAAGGTGCAATGAAGATGAACTTCATTCAGGTCTTCCTACGCTGAAAACTTTTGATAAGCGGTGACACCTAGCTGGTCGTGAGCAGGTGATAAGAATTCTACGTGCCCGCAGTATAACGCCAACCGGATCACACTCATAATTGCTACAGACGGAGCAATTACTGGGCGCTGGCATCTCGTATATAGCTAGCAAGGCGGTGATTATCGTATTGGAGGAACACAAAAGGTGGCCACGGTTCACAGGAAATTATGATTTAAACCTCACACTCTCCCTCTCGTTTAATCAGGGAACAGAGAGAGAGAGAGGGGAGAGAGATGAAGAGAGATGGAGGGAGAGAGAGGAGAGAGATGGAGGGAGAGAGGGGGGAGAGCTGGAGGCAGAGAAGGGGGAGAGATGGAGGGAGAGAGGGGGAAGAGATGAAGAGAGATGGAGGGAGAGAGGGGGGAGAGATGGAGAGAGATGGAGGGAGAGAGGGGGGAGAGCTGGAGGGAGAGAGGGGGGAGAGATGAAGAGAGATGGAGGGAGAGAGAGGAGAGAGATGGAGGGAGAGAGGGGGGAGAGCTGGAGGCAGAGAAGGGGGAGAGATGGAGGGAGAGAGGGGGAAGAGATGAAGAGAGATGGAGGGAGAGAGGGGGGAGAGATGGAGAGAGATGGAGGGAGAGAGGGGGGAGAGCTGGGGGGAGAGAGGGGGGAGAGATGAAGAGAGATGTAGGGAGAGAGGGGGAAGAGATGAAGAGAGATGGAGGGAGAGAGGGGGGAGAGATGGTGAGAGATGGAGGGAGAGAGGGGGAAGAGATGAAGAGAGATGGAGGGAGAGAGGGGGTAGAGAGGAGGGGAGATGAAGAGAGAGAGAGGGGGGAGATGAAGAGAGATGGAGGGAGAGAGGGGGGAGAGATGAAGAGGGATGGAGGGATGGAGGGGGGAGAGATGGAGAGAGAGAGGGGGGGAGAGATGAAGAGAGATGGAGGGGGAGAGGGGGGAGAGATGAAGGGAGAGAGGCGGGAGAGATGGAAGGAGAGAGGGGGGAGAGATGAAGAGAGATGGCGGGAGAGAGGGGGGAGAAACCAAGAGAGATGGAGAGAGAGGGGGGAGAGATGAAGAGAGATGGAGGGAGAGAGGGGGTAGAGCCGGAGGGAGAGAGGGGGGAGAGCTGGAGGGAGAGAGGGGGGAGAGATGGAGAGAGATGGAGGGAGAGAGGGGGAAGAGATGAAGAGAGATGCAGGGAGAGAGAGGGGAGCGATGAAGAGAGATGGAGGGAGAGAGGGGGGAGAGATGAAGAGAGAGAGAGGGGGGAGATGAAGAGAGATGGAGGGAGAGAGGGGGGAGAGGTGAAGAGGGATGGAGGGATAGAGGGGGGAGAGATGGAGAGAGAGAGGGGGGAGAGATGAAGATAGATGGAGGGAGAGAGGGGGGAGAGGGGGGAGAGATGAAGGGAGAGAGGCGGGAGAGATGGAGGGAGAGAGGGGGGAGAGATGAAGAGAGATGGAGGGAGAGAGTGGGGAGAAACAAAGAGAGATGGAGAGAGAGGGGGGAGAGATGAAGAGAGATGGAGGGAGAGAGGGGGGAGAGATGAAGAGAGATGGAGGGAGAGAGGGCGGAGAGATGAAGAGAGAGAGAGGGGGAGGGATGAAGAGAGATGGAGGGAGAGAGGGGGGAGAGATGAAGAGAGATGGAGGGAGAGAGCGGGGAAAGGGGGGAGAGATTAAGAGAGATGGAGGGAGAGAGGGGGAAGAGATGGAGAGGGATGGAGGGAGAGAGGAAGACAGAGAAAGAGAAAGCGAGAGAAAGAGAGAAAAGGAGGAAGAGATGGAGAGTGAAACAGAGGAAGGAAGGAGATAATGTAAAATTGAGAGCAACATCAGTGAGAGATAGTGAAAGAGAGATGAGCGAGTGAAAGAGAGAGATGAGAGAGTGAAAGAGAGAGATGAGAGAGTCTCATGCTTGTCTTCCTGCTCACTGAGCTGGAATGTCATGTCTTTTCTCTCTGTTTGCCAGGGGTGGGGTGATGGGGGAGGTGAGAGGGTGAGAGGGTGAGAGGGTGAGAGGTGAGGGTGAGAGGGTGATGGTACGTGAGATGGTTTATGACAGTGAATTGATAGGCTTTCACAGTCTGCACCATATGCACACGTCGCCTCCTGCTCTCTCCCATAATGCACTTGTGTGCGATGAGAATGTGTAATCAGCCCATATCTCCGCTCGGCGCTGAACACCAACACAATGGAGGCAGCCAGGCGCTCACAATGCATCTGGGTTGACCTCTGACCCCCCCAACATCTGCCTCACGACAGCCCCCCCCCCAACGTCACAGTTTGTCTGTCTCACTTGACAAAACACTCTTTAGCTCAGTGGTTCCCAAACTGGGGGTTGCGCTCCCTTGGGGGCCCGGAGTTATGACGGGGGGGGGGGGGGGGCACGCCGAGGCTAAACGTTTGGGCACCCCTGCTTTAACTTGACGCTAGCCATGTGGATTGTTGTAGATCTATGTATTATATATCAGGTGCATGTGGAGGTGTATATCCTTGAGTGTGAAGCTATAATTTAAACTGGTGATTTCCTTAAATCAGTTTATAAATTGCCACGGCTGCTCTGAGGCCTCTCTCCTGATGACAAATGTTATCTCAAGGATTTGACACCAGTCTACTGTGCCATGAAACCCCATACTCCATACACACAAGCTGTCTGTTGCTTGGTGTGTGTGTGTGTGTGTCTCTGTGTGTGTATGCGTGTGTGTGTGTGTGTGTGTGTTTGTTTGTGTGTGCATGGGTTTAGAGTTAGTATATGGACACAGTGGCTCGAAGAGCTCTGTGTAAACACGCTCTCTCTGTTCACTGTTTATCCTCACCTGAGCCAGAGGCACCGGATTGGGGAAACAGAGACAGGCAGGAGCCGACCCACAAAACAAACTCACCTCATGGTAGCTGGTAGGTTAATACAACAGGACACAGAGAGGTTAATACAACAGGACACAGAAAGAGGTTAATACAACAATACAACAGGACACAGAGAGGTTAAAAAAAGAGCTGGAACTGTATAAATAATGTACATTGATTATATGATTTGACAGCAGCCTTCATCCACCTCCATCAGCGGGTTGTTTTGATGACGGAGGACCACCTGCCGCTGCGTTAGCGCTGCAATCGGCTTCCCCCGCGACATCAGATACTCCTGTGGAAACGGGTCTTCTAGAAGGCTCTATCGGCATAGGGCGCCTACAGTCTGTCTGAGACGGGAGATGGGGATGCTGCCTGTACCGGTTGATGCTGTTATGGAAGTTAATCTTTGGTTTGTAAATACATCTATAAATGTTCGCACTGTGTAATGAGTAATGTCTTGACAAGGAGTATATCAATTATGGGAATTAAGGACCTCCGCCATCCAAGAAGGACCGGAGGTTAAGTTTTCACACCTGTTTGTCTGTCTGTCTGTTTGTTAGTAAGATAACTTCAATAGTTATGTACAGAATTGGACAAAACTTGGTGGTTGGATTCATTTTGGGCATTGAGCATTGACGATTTTGGAGCAAATCAGGATCCGAATCTGGATCCAGGAGACTTTTGAGTGTGGCGGAGGTATGGGCTCCTCTGAGGGCCCTCTCGTTCTGATTATTAGATTAGATTAGATTCAAATATATTGTCATTGTACAGCACAAGTACAGTACAGCGAAAATAATTATGTAATTAGTACTGCGGTCTGTGACAGACACATCAGTTTTGTGGCTTTGTCTGATTGACACCTGTCACACCAATCAGGTGTTGGACTGTACCAATTGTGTGGAAGTAAGGAAGGGGGGGGTCGGGGGAGGGTGTGTTATTGGTAAACTGCCAACTCAACAGGGGGAAATTGTTGTAGACCTTTTGTGAGAAGTGGATTATTGTTATCGATTACTTTCCCCTAATCGGTCAACATTGAAAAAGGGCGGTGTGTTCTTGTCTCGGTACAGTAATAACTCTTTGAAATGGTCCGAGTAAATATCTGGGGAGGCGTGTTATCTCCGGGCAGACTTTAATTGGGAGTGTGTGGTGGACGGGGAGATTAACTCGGTGTGACACATACTAATGGCGGCTCATTTGAGGCCGGTGTCGCGGTTCTGCGTTCAGCCGGACACCGAGCAGGGAGATGGAGAGGATTGCGTCGGACGAGAGGAAGTCGTTAAGCTACTGTCTGCTGAGCAGCACTGCCAACATGGCTGCTCCGCTAATTACATCCTCTTCCTCCCCACCCCACCCCCACCTCCACCCAACCCCCACCCAACACCCAATGGGTGCTGGTCCATCTGCTAAGTTTAGGTAATGAGGATACGTTAAGTTACAGTAAGGTGAGGTTCAGTAATAAGTTATGGTAATGTGGATACGTTAAGTTAAACTAAGGTGAGGTTCA
>CM051001.1:28203565-28206065 GCA_027704905.1 Muraenolepis orangiensis
AGGGTTAGGGGGTAGGGGTTAGGGGGTAGGGATAAGGTTAGGGGTTATGTTAGGGTTAGGAGTTATGTTAGGATTAAGGGGTAGGGGTTAGGGGGTATGGATAAGGTTAGGGGTTAGATAAGAGTTAGGGGTTATGCTAGGGTTAGGGTTAGGTTAGGGGTTATGTTAGGGTTAGGGGTTATGTTTAGGGTCAGGGTTAGGTTATGGTTAGGGGGTATGGGTTAGGGGGTAGGGATTAGGTTAGGAGGTTAGGGGTTAGGGATTTGGTTATGGTAGGGGTTATGTAAGGCAGGGGTTCCTCGCGGACCGGTTGTCATTTTTCGCGGACCGGTTGTCATGCGCAAAAAACGGCTCGTTCGCGGGTGCGAGCCGGCTCCCGTCGTTCACTTAAAAGAGCCGACTCTTTGAGCCGGCTCGTTCGCGACCGACACGTCACTAGCGCTAGTCACTAGTCTCTTTAGTAGCGCGTGCAACTGAAAGTCTCTCGTTATGCCGCCGATATATATTTAATCTATATATATAGATTATACCGCCCATATATACCGCTATATAATCTATATATATAGATTATACTATATATATAATCTCGATATATAGATTATACCGCCCGCCGTTCACCTATACTCAAATTATTTGAGTAAAATATGATGATAAACACACAGCTGTTTCGCGGCCCGGCAGTAACACCTCCACGGCCCGGTACCGGTCCGCGGCCCGGCGGTTGGGACCCCTGATGTAAGGGTTAGAGGATAGGGGTTAGGGGTTATGGTAGGGGTTAGGGGGTAGGGATTATGGGAAGGGAAGATGTTTTTGTTGTAATGTTAATGACAATGTTCTGATAGTGGCAGCACTAAAAACGATACTTATCCTGGTAGTCCTTTAGTACGGATGCTGTGGAACGGGCGTCCGGACGGAAAAGAGATGGTTCCCAGGGTGGTCGCGGTCCTTTGTGAGGGAGATGGCCTCTGTCCTCTGTCCCTCTGAGCCCTACGTGCCAGTGTGTGTTAGTAGTGATACGTGCCAGTGTGTACTAGTAGTGATACGTGTCAGTGTGCACTAGTAGTGATACGTGCCAGTGTGTACTAGTAGTGATACGTGCCAGTGTGTACTAGTAGTGATACGTGTCAGTGTGCGCTAGTAGTGATACGTGTCAGTGTGCGCTAGTAGTGATACGTGCCAGTGTGTACTAGTAGTGATACGTGCCAGTGTGTACTAGTAGTGATACGTGCCAGTGTGTACTAGTAGTGATATGTGCCAGTGTGTACTAGTAGTGATATGTGCCAGTGTGTACTAGTAGTGATACGTGTCAGTGTGCACTAGTAGTGATACGTGCCAGTGTGTACTAGTAGTGATACGTGTCAGTGTGCGCTAGTAGTGATACGTGTCAGTATGCACTAGTAGTGATACGTGCCAGTGTGTACTAGTAGTGATACGTGCCAGTGTGTACTAGTAGTGATACGTGTCAGTGTGCACTAGTAGTGATACTAGTCGATGTACTTGTAGCCCGGGCGTGCTAATAGCCTGGGCGGCTAGTGGGAATGACAGTGGTATTCTGTTCTTCACATGACAATAAAGGCCTACTATTTATTTTGACAGTGTATTAGTGGGTCATTTTTTTGCAGACAAGCCAAACAGAATTGAAATTGATTGCGGGCATGTAAAAACCAGACACATTTGAAGCAGCATAAGCAGACCTCAGCTATACCAGAGGAAAATAGTGCTGCTTTCAACCGTCTCCTCTGTCACTTATAAATCAAATCAAAAAAAATCAATCATCTCTTATTTAGAGATAGGTCTGACGTGGTATCCTAAACCTTAGGAGAAGTAAGGAGCAAAATAATAAATATATCTAAGACCAGTTGAGGAATGTATAATGCAAGTTTTCTTTTAGATCCCACTGCTATCTCAAGAGCTGATTATTTCAGACACATTTAAATATGTTTTTGATCAAACATAGATCAGTGCAGTGACATAAATAATTGATCTTGAATTGGGATTCGGCGACTGGTCACACAGTACGTTTATTTCTTAGAAGCTGAATTTAAGAAAATGGTCAAAATCTCATACTGATCTTAAATTGAGCTCAGATATGTTGGATAGTTAGGATGAATAGGCTAGACAAAGACAAGATCTTATTTAGAATTTTCCTTTTCTCTGGGAGTAAGCACTGATTAAAGCTTGCTAGAATAAGAGGTGTCTTTTTTTCAAAATATAGTTGGCAATTTGTGCTGTGAAAGCTGTTCTTCTTACATGTTTAAGAGATGGTCTGAAGAGATGGTTTAAGAGATGGTTTAAGAGATGGTCTGAAGAGATGGTTTAAGAGATGGTTTAAGAGATGGTTTAAGAGATGGTCTGAAGAGATGGTTTAAGAGATGGTCTGAAGAGATGGTTTAAGAGATGGTTTAAGAGATGGTCTGAAGAGATGGTTTAAGAGATGGTTTAAGAGATGGTTTAACAGATGGTCTGAAGAGATGGTTTAAGAGATGGTTTAAGAGATGGT
>CM051001.1:28211065-28221065 GCA_027704905.1 Muraenolepis orangiensis
GCCGGTAAGAGGCCGGTAAGAGGTCGGTATGAGGCCGGTAAGAGGCCGGTAAGAGGCCGGTAAGAGGCTGGTAAGAGGCTGGTAAGAGGCTCTTACCAGCCTTCTTCCTCACGGTGTGAATAAATCATACGTACGTCCTCAACGTACAAAGTACTGACTGACAACAAAGGAACTATAAATAGAACTGACATCTGAGGCTCTTTCACATCGGTGGTGTGTGTGTGTGTGTGTGTGTGTGTGTGTGTGTGTGTGTGTTTGTGTGTGTGTGTCTGTGTGTGTGTGTTTGTCTTCAAGATTCAAGATTTTTATTTGCAGTACAATGGAACGCTTACTCCCCATTCCCTCCCGCATTATGAATTTCCTAAAACACAATATAATAACAAATTCTACTACTATACTAACACTGTGTGTGTGTGTGTGTGTGTGTGTGTGTGTGTGTGTGTGTGTGTGTGTGTGTGGTGTGTGTGTGTGTGTGTGATTTTATTCAGTGGAGGATTTGATCATTTTAGTTTTTGTCGCCCACATCTCAGAACATTTAGACTTATTGTTGCGGCCTGTGCTTCCTAAGAGAGAAGGAGAGGGGAGAGAGGGGGGAGAGATGGGGGAGAGAGAGAGGGGGGAGAGAGAGGGGAGAGAGATGGGGGAGAGAGAGAGAAGAGGAGAGAAAGAGAGGGGGTGTTGTGCCCCCCCACGCTCTAATCAATCCCAGGTGTTGCCCATCGTAATCGGGCCTGCTGAGGCTAATGAACCTGGGATCTCTTCTTAAGGCGGCCGAAGACCGACGTCGGGGCTTGATCATTGAGAACCTTACTGAGAACCATCCTGACGAAGACCGACGTCGGGGCTTGATCATTGAGAACCTTACTGAGAACCATCCTGACGAAGACCGACGTCGGGGCTTGATCATTGAGAACCTTACTGAGAACCATCCTGACGAAGACCGACGTCGGGGCTTGATCATTGAGAACCTTACTGAGAACCATCCTGACGAAGACCGACGTCGGGGGCCGAGGTCCTGAGAACCTTATGGCTCCCTCCTACTGGTGAACCGGTGTCTCCAGCTCCGACTACGTCAAGTCTCATCCTACCCCCCCTTACAGTAAAGACCTTATCCGTTGTTTTGGTTGTCCTGTCTCTTCTTCTGGGTTCTCTGGCACATTTGGCTCACCGGTCTCGTTGGGTCCTAACAGAATGATCAAGCCCAAGATGAGCCAAGCCGGGAACCCAGAAGCAGGGAGCGGGAAACCATCCGAGTTACGCCAGGTTGTCGATTCACCTACTCCGTAACAACGCCAGCTCCCTGTGTCTCCAGCTCCTAGCTCCCAGGCTAGCACCTCGTGTCTCTGGTTCCTAGCTCCCAGGCTGACCCCTTGTGTCTCTAGCTCCTAGCTTTCAGGCTAGCTCCCTGTGTCTCCTACTCGAGAACCAGTGTCTCCAGCTCTGACTACGTTGCGTCTCGTCCTACCACCCACCCCCCCCCCCCCCCCTGCTCCAAGGACCCTCTCCACGTTCCACCCTCTGGACCATCTCCCTCTCCCCGTGTCGACCATAGACCTAACCTAACCTATCCAACCCTACCCTGTTGTTTTTGAGTTTGTGGATCTTACAGTAAAGACATCCTCCGTTGTTTTGGGTGTCCTGTCTCTACTTCTGGGTTCTCTGGCACATTTGGCTCGCCGGTCTTGTTGGGTCATAACAGGGGGGAGAGATAAAGAGAGGAGAGATAGAGAAGTGAGAGAGAAGAAAGGGGAGAGGGGGAGATATAGAGGGAGAGGAGAGAGAGAAGAGGAGAGAAAGAGAGGGGGAGAGGAGAAGAGAGGGAGAGATAGAGGAGAAGAGGAGGTGGAGGAGGAGAGAGGTGGAGGAGAGAGGGGAGAGGAGAGAGGGGAGAGATAGAGGAGAGGAGGTGGAGGAGGAGAGAGGTGGAGGAGGAGAGAGGGGAGAGGAGAAGAGAGAGAGAAGAGAGACAGAGGAGAAAAGGAGGGGGTGGAGGAGGAGAGAATGAGAGGGGTGAGAGAGGAGAGAAGAAAGGAGGACAGGAGGAGAGATGAGGGTGGAGGAGGATGAGGTGATGGAGTGTATCTCCCTCCCCAACATGATTCATCACCTCATCAGAAATCCTATGAATCCACGTCGACGCAATGATGAGGTCCACTCAATTAGTCCCTTTCAGAGGGTGGAGTGTGATTCATCTGAAGAGCTTTTTGGGCCTAATTATTTTTGGTTACGCCGTTAGATCGCGTCCAACCATGGCACTATCTGTGTAATTACATTACTTTTTATTACATTACATTACATTTGTCATAAAGCAGCTTTTTTATCCAAAGCGACTTACAATAAGGTCATTCAACAGGAAGACAAGAGAACTACTGGCCACCAGATGTGCATGTCTTTCCTAACAAACCATAATAATATAATATATACATACATATTATTCACATATATAATAACATAATATATAATACATTACATTACAATAAGGTCATTCAACAGGAAGACAAGAGAACTACTAAGTCCCCAGAAGTCATAAGTGCATTTCCTTCCTTACAAACCATAATAATATCATTTATACCATACATGCACACACACATATATAATAACTTTATATAGAATACATTACATTTCCTTCCTTACAATCCTCCAAGAGCAGAACCAGTGCTCAGGTAAAGGTACAACAGGTTGGCTAACTATACAGAAACAAGAGTAGAGAACAATAGAGCGAAGGAGACACCAGTAATCCACTCAGCGCTGGCGTGGTAGCGGAGCCCGGTTGGTGGCTGGTGATGCTGGTGATGTTGGTACCATAACCAGTCACCACGCTGGGTCACACTAGACCAGTAGTCCTCCCCCGTCCCTCCTGTCTAGGTGCTGCAGGCAAATGGCGATGGGAAATGGCGTCGTCTACAGTCCTGTTTGGTCTGTATGCAAACTGGAGTGGGTCTAGGGACTCAGGGATGGAAAGGTTGATATGCAACATTACAAGTTTCTCCAGGCACTTCATGGCTATGGGTGTTAAAGCCACTGGACGATAATCATTGAGGCTTGTTACCTTGGTCTTTTTGGGTAACGGCACAATGGTTGTCTCTTTGAAACACGCTGGGACGACAGACTGTTGCAGTGATGCATTATAGATGTTGGTGAACACAGGAGCCAGCTGGTCGAAGCAGGTCTTGAAGAAGCGGGATGGAACTCCATCTGGGCCGGCTGCCTTCCCTGCCTTCACCCTCCTGAAGATCCTCTGGATGTATGTTCAAGTTGTTGGTCGGCTCAGGGTCCCTTTCAAAGTGAGCAAAAAACTTGTTTAGCTTGTCTGGTAGGTTGGGGTCGTTGTTGGTGACTGCCCCTGAGCTCCCATGTAGTTGGAGAGGACCCTCAGACCTTGGCACATACGGCTGGTGTCAGAGCCCCCAAACTGTAATTCCAATTTGTTTTTGTAATCCAATTGACCCTTCTTGATGGATTTTCTGAGTTCATACTGAGCGAACAGACCTGGTCGGGATGCATTCCTCCACTAGCCCATTAATGTATGCTGTAACATGATCTGATAATTCCAGATTAGATGAGCAAGTGTTGAGAAAGCACCTGAACGTCCGTACACCAGCTGTTGTTCACCAAGCAGCATACGCCCCCACCTTTATTCTTGGACTCAGCTGTTCTGTCGGTCCGAAACAAAGAGAATCCCGGTGGTTGCACTGCTTAATCTGGAATCACGGAGGACAGCCACGTTTCCGTAAAAATCATGGCACAACACTCCCTGATGTCCCACTGCGAGGCGATACGACAGTTCAGTTTGTCTGACTTGTTGCGAGAGACTGAACGTTGGCGAGTAGAATGCTCGGTAGGGCTTGTTTCCAACACCTCCGGCGTGTCCTAAACAGTAGGCCGCCACGGGACCCTCTCCTGCGTTTTGGAGAGGGGGCGCGTTTGTTGTTGCCCCCCGGGGCTTGGTGGCTCCGGTTGGGGAATGGGCTCCCCTCCCCCTGCTCTCCATTGTCCCTCCGGATCTCCACAGGTAAGTCCCAGTCCTTTGTTGCGTTGCGGTTGTATTGATCTGTAATTCCAAGAGTGTTTGGCGATCATATGTGATAACACACATGGTGACTTGCTATAGTCCTATAAAGTTACTTAAATATACAAGAAAAGTGCGGAAAAAAAGGACAAGTAAAAAGTACAAGTAAACTAAGTAACCAAAATAAACTGCAGGAGCTCGTAGAGACGCGTCTGCTCTCCTCCAGCGCCACACTCGCTCGCTCCTTGAGAGGAGGGACAGGAGGGACACACCACGTCAGACTGCTGTTTATTGACAATAGCTCAGTGTTCAACACCATCGGTCCCTCCAAGCCCTGAAACTGAGGGACCTAGCTCTGGGCGCCCCCATCTGTATCTGCATCTGTAACTGGATTATGGAGTTCCTGACGGGCAGGCCTCAAGTAGTGAAGATTGGGAACATCTCATCCAACATCTGGTCCTCAACACCGGAGCACCCCAAGGCTGCTGCCTCAGTCCTCGGCTGTACTCGCTGTACACACACGACTGTACTGCCACGCACAGCAATAATCTGATTATCGCGTTTGCAGACGACACCACTGCACTGTATTCATGATGCTGCTGCACTACTGGCACTTTTAATGCTTCTAAAGATTTTGGTGAAAATAAAGAAATAATAATAATAATGTAACATGTAAAACATTATTTATAGACGCAATTTCAACACCTGACAGCTGCTCCTACTCACCAGCCTGCGACAGACAATTTCCCTATTTGGTAAATTGTTCTTGTCAAATGTCTGTTGCTCTCCTCACATCCCTGCAACGGTTTACCCTCACTCTGCTTGCCTCTCCAACATTTCTTCCTCTATCATTGAGTTTTGGGGGGTTGTCGGTTGTTGTTGTTGTAAATATGTGTCACAAGAAGCCTTGTGAGACTGTAACTGTGATTAAGGGCTAGACAAATACAATTGACTTGACTTGACAGACTGTATCTGCTGGGGAACGTGTGGTTTAAACGTGAATGGAACTTGAGCAAATACGCAGATTCAAAGTCAACCGAGCCTAACGCCATAGGCAGGGGAATGAGCGAATCAGAGAGAGAGAGAGAGAGAGAGAGAGAGAGAGAGAGAGAGAGAGAGAGGCACTGACACGCTCCCATGCAGTAAAGGGATCCTGGCGGTTCCACTCTACTTGTTTTTTTTCTAGGTTTTCCTTTGGGAGAAAGTGGTTCTGGTTCTGGTTCCTGGTGCTTCTTTAGGTATCACCTCTGGTCAGGCTCCCAACCAGCTGAGGCAATACCAAAAAATGTGATGTGAAAACACTGCACTACACTCCTTCCCCTTCTCTCTCTCTCTCTCGCTCTCTCTCTCTCTCGCCCCCCTTCACTCTCTCTATCCCTCTGTCTCACTATTTTTCTCCCCCTCTCTTTTTCCTCCTGGTCTCTTTCTTTTTCCTCTATCTCCCGCTTCTCTCTCTCTCTCTCTCCCTCTCTCCCTCTCTCTCCCTCTCCTTCTCTATTGCCTTCTTTCTCTCTCTCTCCTTGCTCTCCCGCTCCTCTCTCTCCTCCCCCCCCTCTCCTCTCTCTCTCTCTCTCTCTCTCTCTCTCTCTCTCTCTCCCTTGTGTGATGGCTTCACAAAGTAAGTATCAATTGTTTGTGTCTTCACCTGTTGCTATTGGTTACCACTCTGCCTCCTACTGGTCGTCATGGCTGCCATGGGGTGATGTAATAAAATAACTAAAATAAGAATATAATTATGAAGTCATCTTCACTGATCCACACACAAGGTGATTACAATTCTAAAATAGACACACATTATTTAATTGATGTTCTATTTTATTTTGTTTATTTTATTATTATTATTATTATTATTATTATTATTATTATTATTATAATAAAATAATAATTATAATAATAGGATTCTTATGTGTTATCATGGTGAGTAACCATGGTGCATGTGAAACAGTGCCATATGGAATGTCAACACACTTCCACACACAAAATAAACACACACACACATCCTAACACCCACATGAGAACACACACAGGAAGAAATATTCACACATACATACTAAACACTGTCACACACACACACACACACACACACACACACACACACACACACACACACACACACACACACACACACACACACACACACACACACACACACACACACACACACACACACACACACACACACACACACACACCATCATGAATCACTTTTACTTATATTTTGTAAGGTCTGGCACTGGTGTGACACAGGGCCAGTTGTCGTGGCAACACGTGTGACACAATCTGCTACGTTTCCTTTACAAAGTTCTTACTTCTGATTAGACTCATATTTACAATACCATTTGTACTGTATTGTTCTTTTTTCGATTCTTACATATAAATACATGCGATAAAGTGTTTTCTCAGATTATAACATCCATTCATAACACATGAATGGATTCATAACAGTTAAAACAGTTAAAACTCGTTCTATAGTTTCAATAGTTTCAAAACAGTTGAAAAAGTGTTCAGGTCTAATATTTGAAATTGTGGTCTCCAGGACCTCATTGGACCCGGTCCAGCGGTCCGGACTCTGTGATTGGCCGGTTCCATGGCCAATAGCGTTGCTTGTTTCTGTCCAAACTACCACAGTATTACCGAGTTCCATTAGTTTTAGCAACACACTGGAAAATAAATTACATTTCGTTGAATTTCTATCCGATAGGAGGATCTGCTTTCGGTGTTCCAATTCTTATTGTGTTCGGTGTGACTCCAATACTGTATTGTATCAACATTACATTACCTAGTTACATGTTCATCCTACTGCATCTTTCTGTATGAATACACACTGGTAATTAGCACTACATTTCTAATTTGCCGTATAAACACACTGTTTATACGGCCACTGGCAATATGTATATATACAGTATTGTTTACGGTAATTTTGTTTGTAAGAGTGTCTCGAGGACTGCTAGACTATTTTTGTTGTACAACGACACTAAAAGCCTTCTGGTTCTGGTTCTCTGATTCTCCTGAGTCGAGAGCCCAGACTCTCCTGGAGACCCCGGCGCTGGTCTGACCAATCGGATGACTGACCGCTCACAGAACCGGCCCCCCGTCAGTGGAGCCTGACGACTGGTTGTTGCACCCCTGGCGCCGTGCCAAGGCGGTCACCTAGCGACCCCGCGGCGGTAACCCCTGACGACGACAGTGGCGACAGATGGTCGCCAGACGAAGGAGCTCTTGAGCAAGGCAGGGGTCGGTAGCACACGGTCGAGCTGCAGCTGTGTCGATTCCCAGGGAGATCAAATCGTTTACCCTTAAACAAATCTCTTCGCTTTAGCTTTCCCTGTTTTTTTCCCAACAAAAGCCTGAGGCGTTCAGAGAGGGATTTGAACCCTCACCTCGCCAGAGGAATTGACGAGCTGTCTCCGTCAGGCTTTCGAGGACACTTCCTCTTCCTCAGAGGGATCTCAGCCAACACTTTAACCAAACAGCGTTAGTCTGGTTTGTAGCCGCTTGAACCGTGCACTGCTGCACTTCCCAGAATGCATCTCTGCTTCCTCAGACCAGAGTTCTTTTTTTGTTCTGTCCACCCAGGTGGTGTTTAGGATGCGTTTCCGTTGAGTTGTCATGGTTACCCTAAAGGGAGGAGTCTCCTGTGTCCTGTCGTTGCTAAATGTGTAAATCTGTTTGTCAATGTAAATTAGTATAGCCATTATAAAAGCCCTAAAAAGAACAAAAACTGTAAAACTGAAAATGTGATATATAAATACTTATATATATATATATATATACTGTATATATATTGAATGGCTTAGGGTTAGCCCCATTGCGTCGGGCTGGCGAAGGACCAGAGCGTGTCCGGCTAGCCGTCAGGATGGATGGTTTGGATCAGAGGTCAACATTCCACTACCCATCTCGCTCTGGACGCCTGTTTGCTGTTCTGCTAAATGCTTTTCCTCCGGCGCTCAAGAGAAGAGAGAGAGAGAGAGAGAGAGAGAGAGAGAGAGAGAGAGAGAGAGAGAGAGAGAGAGAGAGAGAGAGAGAGAGAGAGAGCGAGCGAGCGAGAGAGAGAGACGACGACTATTTATATGGACAATACTGGGCAGCCTGCCCAGTATGTGTGAAGCGATGATGTATATCGTATAGCGTATCGTATATATCTCTATATGTTGCTATAAGTGCTATGAGCAGTTCTGACACATGCTGACTTACAGCTGCACTCACTGGTGGTAAAATATTCCTTTCCGGAGCTCTTCTACAATGGGCTGGTTCTTGATACGTTGACACATCACATCCCCACTGGCTTTGGTTTCTCTGTTCTGCTGCTAAACGCTTCCTCAAGTGACAACGTGGGGCGGGCAGGATAGCTCAGTCTGTTAGGACTTGGCTAGGGAACCGGAAGGTCGCCGGTTTAAGTCCCCCAAACCCCCTGGGCACTGCTGAGGTGCCCTTGAGCAAGGCACCAGACCCCTACACACTGCTCCCCGGCAGCTGTCTGTACAATAGCTGCCCACTGCTCCTAATACTAGGATGGGTTACATGCAGAGACGCCCCCCTCATTCTGTTCAGCTGCAGCTCATTGCCAATCAGGCCAGTATTTAAGGCTCCCCTGTTCACTCTTTACTAGATTGTTATGCTTGACAGACTCATGACAGACTCTCCAGCGTCTATTCCCGGACCGATTTCATGTAGCCAACTGTGCCTGCCTTGGGCCTGCCAGTCTTCCGACCCTGCCTGTCCCAGATCAACCTGCTTTGCCTGGTTCCAGATCTTCTGCCAGAGTCAAGTCAAGTCAAGTCAAGTTTATTGTCACATCAAAGTTATAAAAGTATAAGCAATGGGTGAAAATCGTATGTGCGATACCAGACCTACGATTCCGCTTGCTTCCTCCTGGTTCATCTGTTTGGACGTCCCATCCTACTCGATTTCGATACGCCCTGTACCTGCTCATCTGTGATATTGATATTAAAAGTATTACCGTAGTGTGTCTGGTTTCCCGTGTTCTGCATTTGGGTTGTCAATCGGCCCGTGACACTGCCTAATGAGGGTAATGTGATGAACGGCAGCAGGTGAAATGACGGGATATGTCACTGTGTGCTGGGCTGTGCTGCCGCTCTGGGGACGTCAGCTGGAACAATGACCACAGTGAAGGTGTGGTGAAAAGGACGACAAAGGTAATATTCTAGAATTACCGTTTGTTAACGTCTGGATAATAATAATACGCCGACGGGCTCACCCTGAGTCCCCCTCCCTGGAGGCGTCTGGGGGGAGCGGTGACGCTCCGGGGGGAACAGAGTGGACCACTGGCTCCTAATGACGCTGCTCACTCTGCATCTCCCTAGACCTCAGGGGCTTTGGAACCAGGAGCTTCGTCATCACAGAAACTTTCGAATCCACACAGTCAGCGGAAAAAGAGAAAGAAAGAGACAGAGAGACGAGTTTGCATATCTTCCCCCTCCTCCTGTGTGTGTGTGTGTGTGTGGGGGGGGGGGGGGGGGGGGGAGGGTAGGACTCAGGCACTGTTTGGAGAATCCTACGTGTGTGTGTGTGTGTGTGTGTGTATGTGCTGACTGCACCCTGTTGTCACACACTAAAAATATTACATTTAAATATTCAACACGGGCATGAAATTGCTGGTGTGTGTGTGTGCGGATTTGTGTGTGTGTGCAGAATTTGTGTATGTCGGTCTGTGTGTGTAGGGAGCATGTGTGTGTGCTTGTGTGTGTGTGTGTGTGTGTGTGTGTGTGTGTGGGTGGGTGTGGACGTGTGTGTGTGTGTGTGTGTGTATGTAAGGGTTTGTGTGTGTGTGAGGATGTGGACTGTGTGTCTGTGTAGCATGTGTGTGGGTGTGTGGGTGTGTGTGTGTGGACTTGGACGTGGACTGTGTGTGTGTATTAAGTGTTAAATATTAAGTGTGGAGCATGTGTGTGTGTGTGTGTGTGTGTATGTGTGTGTGTGTGGACGTGTGTGTGTGTCTATGTGTGGAGCATGTGTGTGAAGATGTGTGTG
>CM051001.1:28226065-28228565 GCA_027704905.1 Muraenolepis orangiensis
ATGGTAATGTCATTAATTTTTGAATGAATGTCATTTTGAAAAGCCATTATCGGGCCTAATTGAACTATATGGATATTACATTAACAAAACGAATTTTAAAAGAAATGGAGATTGGCCGTCTGGAAGCGTTTGGGTAGCGTCGTCAAACGAGACGTCATGTTAACCGTTTTTTTTTACGTTACAGTCATTTAGCAGGATAAATAAGTTGGCTAACAATAGGCCTATATCACGGCACAGTTGAAAGCCGGAAGTACCCGTTAAAAATCGCGGAAGCAGTGTATCCCAAGTTCCGGTTAATGCATTCACCTTGGCATTCACCATGGAGGACAGTTATCGCTGCATAACCTTCCAAAAGTCGCTCAAGACGATGTGGTTCAACTAGTGAATGAACACTCTACAGTGGAGAAGTCTAAATCCGAATCATACAATTCCCCGACATTGTGTGTTGTGGCTCTATCTGGATATATCGCCATATAACGAAGGCGATTTTGTGTAGGAGCAGAGGTATGTCTATGTATTTAATATAGGCTATTTATTAGATGGATTTGGATTATTTCGATGTACCTTTTCATTTACGTGTTAATATGTAGTGTGCAGCTGTATATTTTCTAAAAGGGAATGCCTGTTATTCTTGTGAATATGAGTTGTCTTAAAATAAAAGTGCTTGTGATATACTTGTGGCATTGAGTTAAAAACCGAATTTGTATAAAATACCGATATATATCGTATATTGCGATGCAGCCTAAAAATACCGGGTTTTGGTCCGTATCGCCCAGCCCTACTTCGGACCTGTGCTTTTAATCATACACTTACCCGTCATTGTGTGGCTGTATTCGGATGAGAGATGGAGTGTGTGTGGAGGTCAGGACCAGTGCTTTTAATCACACACATACCCGACATTATGTGGCTCTATTCGGATGAGAGATGGAGTGTTTGAGGAGGTCAGGACCAGTGCTTTTAATCATACACATACCCGACATTATTAGCCTATTCCGCCCACTTTTCAAGACGTATATGCTCTCCTTGTCAAAGTGCAAACAGACATACGTGCTACCCCTGAGAACATAAAACGAGGGACCTTCATCCTCCTTATCAGCCTCACATAAGACTTGCGAAGGAGTTTGTCTTTGGGGAAATGGTGTAAACTGAGGTAGGGCTGTCTTTGTTTAGACGTTGAGCAGCCGGTACACTACAATAACAGAGAGGAGGGGAGGCGGACACAGTTTGTCACGTATCTGGGGTAACTACCGGAAGTAAGAGTACACTGCTCGGCGATTTTTAAGGCTCCGGAAGCAGGAAGTGTGATATAGGCCTATAGAGCCAACTTATTAATGGGTTTCCGTTAATGCCGACACAGTTTCCTATCAAATCAGGGTTATATATATATATTATTTTTTTTGCTTGGGCACTGATCCTTTATTTTCGATGTATGACATCATTCTTCTTTAGTTATATTCCCAACAAAGGGGGAGCTCGGTGTGAGTGTGCTTTGAAAAACCCAGACATTGAGTTCGGTCACACGTACCCTCCCACACCCTGCTTCCTGTCGGCCATCTTGTTCTTGTGCTGAACAGAGCGCGGGGTTGAACCGGGTTGGACATGCGGAGCGTTTATTTGATCTGCTCACAGCGGCTCGGGGGTAACCACGGTGCTTTTAACATCTGACGCTCTCCTCTCACAAAGACCGCAGAGTGGACAGACGGCATGAAGCCTCTTTTGAAGCCCTCATCACAAGTATATCGGCCCCAGTAATGTGCTCTTCCGCTGTAAAACCAGTAACACGCCATGTTTCACAATTACAAGACTACCAGGACATTCAGATGACTCCAGCAGAGGTTCGAAGTATCGGTTGGTAAAAGTTCACGGTAAAGTTGTACACATAAAAATACGTTCAACCGTATTAGTGGTTATAATGGACAAACCTCTCTCCATCCCTCAGCTGGGCTGCAGTCCGGGGAAGCTGGAGACGGTCTCCGTGACGACCGCGGAGAGACTCACAACAGACCAGCAGGTTCATTAGCATACATGTTAGCGCCGGCGTGGGTAATGTGTGAATGAATGTCTCCATACCCGCCACCTTCTCGGTTACACCCCAGCTGTTATGGACACGTAGGGCGCTAACTGCTGCTCAATGCCACATGTGTCGGAATTCACTGTTAGTCACTTTGGATACGAGCATCTGATAGAGAACTATAGGGGAGATGGTATAGGATCAAGCTGTTGTCTTTCTTTGGGACGGACAGACAGACAGACAGACAGACAGACAGACAGACAGACAGACAGACAGATACACAAACAGACAGACAGACAGACAGACAGACAGACAGATACACAGACAGACAAACATGCCATCAGACAGACAGACACACAGACACACAGACACACAGACACACAGACAGACACACATGCCGTCAGACAGACAGACGTACATACACACAGCTAGACAGACAGACAGATACACAGTCACCCAGACAGACACATCGACTCAGCCACAGTCACA
>CM051001.1:28233565-28241065 GCA_027704905.1 Muraenolepis orangiensis
AGTTATTATACAGCAGGAGAAGATCATGTTGTTCTCAATAGCATTAAGTCTTAAACTTAAATTAAATATTACTTTGTGATGGTATATTCTATATCTGTGGAAGGTAGGCTTTAATTGACTGTCGCTTTTGTTCAGATACGAAATCTGTTCAAATCAGGGTTTTTATTTTAGCTTGGGCACTGATCCTTGTTTTTGATTTATGACATCATTCTCCTCTATCATTACATTCCCGATGAAGGTGAGCTCGGTAGAGAGAGAGAGAGAGAGAGAGAGAGAGAGAGAGAGAGAGAGAGAGAGAGAGAGAGAGAGAGAGAGAGAGAGAGAGAGAGAGAGAGAGAGAGAGAGAGAGAGAGAGAGAGAGAGAGACAGAAGGAAGGAAGGAAGGAAGCAAAGCGAGAGAAGAAAGGAAGGAGAGAGAGAAGGAAAGAGAAGGAGAGAAGGTGTTATGACCCAACGAGACCGGCGAGCCAAATGTGCCAGAGAACCCAGAAGAAGAGACAGGACACCAAAAACAACGGATAATGTCTTTACTGAAAGATCCACAAACTCAAAAACAACAGGGTAGGGTTGGCTAGGTTACGAGGTATGGTCGATACAGGTGGGGTCCTCCTCGGGAGCAGGTGGGGGTCCTCGGGAGCAGGTGGGGGTCCTCGAGGGCAGGTGTAGCCACGGAGCCGATGTGGAACCCGCCTGGGAAACGATGGGCTCGGAACCACGAGGAGCTGGTGTAGCCACGGAGCAGACACGGAGCTAGCCTGGGAGCTAGGGAGCTAGAGACACGAGGAGTTAGACTGGAAGCTAGGAGCTAGATACATGGGGAGCTAGCCTGGAAACTAGGAGCTAGAGACACGAGGTGCTAGCCTGGGAGCTAGGAGCTGGAGACACAGGGAGCTGGCGTTGTTACGGAGTAGGTGAATCGACAATCTGGCGTAACTCGGATGGTGTCCCGCTCCCTGCTTCTGGGTTCCCGGCTTGGCTCATCTTGGGCTTGATCATTCTGTTAGGACCCAACGAGACCGGCGAGCCAAATGTGCCAGAGAACCCAGAAGTAGAGAGAGAGAGAGAGAGAGAGAGAGAGAGAGAGAGAGAGAGAGAGAGAGAGAGAGAGAGAGAGAGAGAGAGAGAGAGAGAGAGAGAGAGAGAGAGAGAGAGAGAGAGAGGGAAGGAAGGAAGGAGAGAGAGGAGGAAAGAGAAGGAGAAAGAGAAGGAAAGAAAGAGAGAGAATGAAAGAGAGAGAGAAGGAAAGAGAGAGAGAGGGAAGGACAGAAATAGAAAAGGAAAGAGAAGGAGGATTCGACCTCCATGCCAGCCTTTTCTTCGGAGAATGGCCCCGGGAGGCGAAAGACTCTATCTCCCAGAATGACTTGTGCCTCCTCTAATGCCAATCTCATTCCCTCGCCAGAGGAGCCTTCTGAATGTTAAATATAAATACTGGATTAAGGATTAATCCTGGATTATAATGCTGCCAATGAAAGCATATATTTCCCTCAGTTTGATCTGCAAGGTGACGCCTGATAGGAGACTTATTGTTATTTGTTAAATGCAATCTTGGCGACTAGGCGACTTGGCAATGTAAAATGATTGGGGGTTCCTAAAGAAACTAGGAATTTATATATTTATTCTCTTTCATGTTATATGCCAGAGCGCTCCGCTCAACTTCTGCCAGGCGACTTGTTCAACCTTCACTGATAACAACCAAACATCGCTCTTCCAAGACCCAGCTCTTCACGGCTCTGGCTCCACAGTGGTGGAATGAACTCCCATCTCATGTCAGGACGGCAGAGTCCCTCGCCAGCTTCCGCAAGAGACTCAAGACCCACCTGTTCAGAGTCCACCTGGACTCTCCATGAACCCTCCTTCTCCTTTGTGAACCCCTAACTTGCTTAAGTCCTAACATTATTAGCTCTTAGCATGTTGTATATTCTAGGAAGTGTATATCCTTAATGTTGATAACACGCTCTTATCACAGCTACTTAAGCAGGTGACCTGGCAGTACGGAATTGTGTCATTCATCTTGTTAATATGAATGCTTGTGAACTGCTCTATTTTTATGTTTGTGTACCTCAGTGTTATGCTATTGTCTACTTCTACAAATGTACACCGTGGAAGTCGCTTTGGATAAAAGCGTCTGCCAAATGCCCTAAATGTAAATGTAAATATGAGTAGACAGTTTCATTATATATACCACTGGGTTTAATCTATAGCTATTATTATCATATTGTGAAAAATAAAGTGAGTTACAGTCCCTTTCCTTGGCAGGAGCCCTTATTATTCTGTAGACCAGTGGTTCCCAACCTGGGGTCCCTAGGCCCTCCTGAGGCCCCCCCTTAGGGCAGCCTCAGTGGCGGCCTAAGGGGGGCGCCAGAGATTAGTGATGAGTGGACCGATTATTTTCACAGTAACCTCGGATCCTTCGAGGTTGATACAGAAAAAAGTTGCGTGAATGAATCTAAAGGTTTCGGTTCATTTATTTTTTTAATTGCTTCTCGTTCTCTGAGTGAATTTCAGGCAAAACACCTTAAGGGAAAACGACTTAACTTCCAAATAAGGGCCAACAGTCAAGCTCAAGCTCAACATCAATATGTGCACATTAAATAACAACATTAAATGAGTACATATAATAACACACAATTCCAATAATCTACCTTAAAGGAATTCAGTTGTTTCCCTCAGTTGGACACTGTAAGGCAGTATACTAGTTAGCCTACCTTTTCATACCTTGCTAAAACTATCATCTGTTAAAACTGTAAGCATGACATCTTTACACTGAAACATGCATCGCCGTGGGATGATGTGAACCAGAAACAAATATTTGTCCCTTTCAATTGCATGAAAAGCTGCTCTGTTTGGTTCTTTTTATAACTCTTTATAAGCTCCTGAGACGAGAGGATGTGTTAAGAAAGCCTGGTGATTCTCCTCCTGTCGGCTCAATCAGCGGCGTTTGTACGAGATGCTGGAGCGCTTCCTTTAATCAATCAGGCTTCAGGGATTTTGGGCAGCAGATGTTCTCATGAGTGTCTTTTCATTGGCAATCAACAAGAGTCTTGACTGACTCACGTTGAAAAGCTTTTTCCCGTCTTCTCGTGGACGAGTGGCGGTTGTGAGTGGTACTAAATATATTAAATCTATAAAAATATATATGAACCCTAAAAAGGAAGCAATGAGTCTTATTCCCGTATAGCGTTCAGAACCAAGATGGAGGCAGGGTGCGGCTTAGTGAACAAGGCCATAGTTCAACTCTCTAAGAAGGAGAGAGTATAGTGATATGTAACACTTAGTATTCCCCCCAACTCGACATTATATCCTGTTTAAAACACCACGTGCTGTAGTTCATCAGGGTCTCGGACTGAGTTTCCCCAATATTATACATTAACTATGGCTGAAACTAACGTCTATTAGCCCTGAACCTTCACAATACCTCACAATATCACTATACATTGTGGTGAAATAGTAGACTCTGATAAAACACAGTTTATCACTGCCACCAGCATCCAGGAATTAGCCTTAACCTCCTGTTCAATTACACTTGTTCCTTCTATGTCATTTATCAGAATCGCTAGCGAAGGGTCAGCGAGGACAAACTTCTCCCCGAGCGCGGATTCACGGTTGCCAGGGTTCCTGTGAGCCGCTCTGCCGGATAAAAGAACCAGTTTTATCATTGAATTATGAGTGATAATATCTCTCTCTCATCGACCCATCCCAAAACGTCATTAGAGGGGGGGGGGTCACACTCCGCCAGTCACCCGCTCCGTCTCCTCTGGTCACGGACTAATCCTCCGGCAGTCACCCCCCTCACATCCGTCTGTCGGCGCCCGCCAAGATCGCATCCTGCATTTAATTAATTGGTGAATTATAGTCGGATGTTTTAATGGAAGTCAATCTGATGTTCGCAAAAAGTTATTCTTGGCCAGACGGAATAATTGGAATGCAAAACAAATGCCCTGTGGGGGGGAGGGGAGGGGGAGAGAGAGAGAGAGAGAGAGAGAGAGAGAGAGAGAGAGAGAGAGAGAGAGAGGAGAGAGAGAGAGAGAGAGAGAGAGAGAGAGAGAGAGAGAGAGAGAGAGAGAGAGATGAGGGAGAGAGAGAGAGAGAGAGAGAGAGAGAGAGAGAGAGAGAGAGAGAGAGAGAGATGAGGGAGGGAGAGAGAGAGAGATGAGGGAGAGAGAGAGAGAGAGAGAGAGAGAGAGAGAGAGAGAGAGAGAGAGAGAGAGAGAGAGAGAGAGAGAGAGAGAGAGATGAGGGAGAGAGAGATGAGGGAGAGAGAGAGAGAGATGAGTGAGGAGAGAGAGAGATAAGCGTAGGAGAGGGAAGGAGAGAGAGAGAGAGAGAGAGAGAGAGAGAGAGAGAGAGAGAGAGAGAGAGAGAGAGAGAGAGAGAGAGAGAGAGAGAGAGAGAGATGAGGAGAGAGAGAGAGAGAGAGATGAGTGAGGAAGAGAGAGAGATAAGCGTAGGAGAGGGAAGGAGAGAGAGAGAGAGAGAGAGAGAGAGAGATGAGGGAGGGGGAGAGAGAGAGAGAGAGAGAGAGAGAGAGAGAGAGAGAGAGAGAGAGAGAGGTCATGTTGGGGCGTTTATTAACCTTTACGCATCACCATCATCAGGTGACACAAAGTTCTCTGGCGACCTCGAGGTGCTAAGAGGGTTCACTGGATGGGGGGGGGGAACAGGATAAGGAACCTCTACGGAGGAAATGAGGTCACAGCCCTGCTGGAATGCCAGGAGCTGAATGTCGGACTGATTGGAGGCTCTTGGAGGCGGTTAAAGTGAGTCTGGCTTTATCGGCGTTTGACTCTCTGAACCTTCCGGTGTGTTCCTTCTCCGGCGCAGGTTGAAGTGAGTGGAGAGATTGATGGAGGGCAGTCCTTCAAGGACAGACCTCGAGAGCGAGACCGGACATTTGTACAGTTTTGTGCTGTTGTTACACCTGGCAAGTCTTTGACGGCACAAAGTCAGTCCTCAACTTAGTCTGGTTAATTGAAACATACCCGTGGTCTGTGTTATGAGTTACGAGCAAAGGGAGTGTAACTAGTACTCCATAGACGTGTAGTACTTCATACATTTTTACTAGATGTTTCTATGCAATGTGAATTAGTGGTTTTGTTTTTATAGGTCATTATTTTGGGGATTTATTTAGCCATATGTTAGGGGGCTCAAACTCAAAACCTTTTAGCTGTGAGTCATACTAGACAGTGGTACCGTATAAACGTACTGTATACGGTATTCCACAAGTCGAGCTGAGCTTTGGGCTACAAAGGAGCTTTGAGCAGTTCCTTTTGAGTCCCTAGGGGGCGCTATCCTTAATTAAAACACTTCATCACTAAACCGGCCATCCCGACGGCTTCCGTCCACAATAGTTGGTCCATAATAACATCCGTCTCCTTCCTGTCGGGGCTCCTTAAAGAACCTTTCCTTCCTGTTCCAAAGTTTTTCGCCCATCCAACTTGAACAGGAAGCGAGCGTCGGGGGTGTTGTAGAGGAGAAGTAAAAACTTTATTGCATTTTGCTCCTCGCCGACGACGACAACGCAAATTCAGCTAATCCATCACCGGAGGCGATGTCAGCCGCAAGGCCGAACATTTCCTGGCGAAACATTCGGTAAATTTGAAACATTCTGCATCTCAGCAAATTTCAGACAGAGGATAGATTTGTATACCGGTGCATTTCATTCCTTCTTCATTCAGAGATATGCCTTTTTCCCAGAGAGACTAATAAGTCAGGATGAAAGCAATCAATATAAGATTGAATACTAATTTGAGCGTAGGACTAGATCTGCTAATTAAACCAGATACAAAACGGAGATCAGCTGTTTCTTTTTTCCCTCCAATTTGCCGCTGAGTTGTGTTGTAGCGGGACCGGCCTCCTGGGTGGTTTTAAATTATTCACGGAAACAAATTGCAGCTAAGAGCTAACGGTAGAGTCTTCGTCAGTCCTCATTGTTCATGGCCCTGCATTTAATCATCCCGTTATCATCTGAATGAATAATAATTAAAAATCCAATATCTTCACTGTTGCCCTGGTCGTCTCAGAGCGATGCAGGTTTGTCACTGTAGGCAGAATGTAAGAGAGAGAGTAGGTGGGTGAAGTTAAGTAAAGGGAGGATAAAGTTCAGTTAAGGGGAGGGAAATACCTCTGAACGGAAGAGAGAGAATAGGAGGATGAAGTTAAGTTAAGGGGAGGACACTACCTCGGAACCTAAGAGAGAGAATAGGAGGGTGAAGTTAAGTTAAGGGGAGGCTGCTATCTCAGTACATAATACTTAGAATAGGAGGATGAAGTTAAGTTACAGGAAGGCCACTACCTTGGAACTTAAGAGAGAGAATAGGAGGATGTAGTTAAGTTAAGGGTAGGTTGCTCCCTCAGAACATAAGAATGATAATAGGGGGATGACTTTAAGTTAATAGCAGGCTGTTACCTCGGAACATAGGCGAGAGAGTAGGAGGATGAAGTTAAGTTAAGGGGAGGCCGCTACCTCAGTACATAAGACTTAGAATAGCATGATGAAGTTAAGAAAAGGGGAGGCCGCTAACTCGGAACCTAAAAGAGACAATAGAAAGGTGAGGTTAAGTTAAGGGGACTCGGAACGGAGTCGTGACACCGCGGATCCAGGAAGCCAGCGGAGATCCAGTGACTAGGAGCGGGAAGAGCTGGGTTGGATCGTGACATTAAGGGAAGGCCGCTACCTCGGTACATAAGGGAGAGAACCTCTCGGCTAAGTGGTCTGTTCTCCATCCCTCACGTAGGTGAGGGATAGAGAACAGACCACTTAGCCGATGGTTCGCCGATGTCTGGACGATCGTGTGTGAGTGTTTTTAATACCCCCCCCCCAAGAGGCTGAAACAGCAACACGTGGTTCCCAAACCTCCCCCTGCTTGGGGAGAGAGAGAGAGAGAGGGGAGAGAGAGAGGAGAGAGAGAGAGAGAGAGAGAGAGAGAGAGAGAGAGAGAGAGAGAGAGAGAGAGAGAGTCTTGGTCTCCTCCTCCACCCAGGGTTTCATCCACTGTCTTCTCTTCTTCTTTGCCCCATGTTGATACCGTGAAGGGAGAGCCAATACGTCGATCGATACCTCGACCCGGGGGTCGATTGATCTCACACGAGTACCCGGGCTGTACTTGAAGTCTAATGATGGCCAGGGACACAAGCTACAAGAGAGAGAGAGAGAGAGAGAGAGAGAGAGAGAGAGAGAGAGAGAGAGAGAGAGAGAGAGAGAGAGAGAGAGAGAGAGAGAGAGAGAGAGAGAGAGAGAGAGAGAGAGAGAGAGAGAGAGAGAGAGAGAGAGAGAGAAAGAGAGAGAAAGAGAGCGAGCGAGAGAGACTTTAGAGAGTAGGAGGATGAAGTTAAGTTAAGGGGAGGCCGCTACCTCAGTACATAAGACTTAGAATAGGAGGATGAAGTTAAGTAATGGGGAGGCCGCTAACTCGGAAACCTAAAAGTGAGAATAGAAGGGTGAGATTAAGTTAAGGGGAGGCCGCTACCGCAGAACATAAGACTAAGAAAAGGAGGATT
>CM051001.1:28248565-28253565 GCA_027704905.1 Muraenolepis orangiensis
TCCTCCTCCTCCTCCTCCTCCTCCTCCTCCTCAGAGAAAATACAATATTCATATGTCCCTGCTTGTCTTCATCTCCATCCTCTATTCCTGGAGAAGGTGGTGTAATGATGTAGTCCATGTAGTATATTTATACCCGACCAGCGAATGAAAGACCCGAAGATAATTATCCAAATCTGGAAAATCTGTAAGGTTATTGACCGGATGTTCTTCTTTTTTTTTTGAGTCGGACACGTTGAAACCAAATAATTACTGCATTTACGAATATTCACATTTTCTCGCCTGCTTTACAAGTAGCTTTACAAGTAGCTTTACACTTTACTTAACTGACAGGTTTAACGCCAGTCAATCACAATAGATCATAGAGTCATATGAGGAGGGGACAAATAATAAGAACCATCATTGATTACAGTGTACTGCGGTGGACCGAAACAAACAGCCTTCTCTAAGTCTTTGTTGTCCTCCATAAGCCCTTGGGTCCGCAATAGATAGCAAGGTAGAGAAGAATAAGCCGGAGATTCTTCAGTGATGTTATTAAGCAAGCTGAGTCTGAGGGTTGTGATTGGCCCAGTCACACTGCGTCTCTCCTACCGCTGGACCACTGACTGCTGGTCCTGGTCCCCTGGTTGGCATAGCGATAGGAAAGCAATAGGACGGTAGGATGTAGGAGATTGTTTTGGAACTCCGTCGACGCGACACCTCGCACCTCTCAGGTGCAGCGCCGGTTAATTGTGGTTAATTGGGGTTCGCTTGTGAACGCAACTCTATTTTAATCCTACCCGGTCGTGTTCCTCAGTTGCTTTCTTTTAAACACCAGGAAATAGAGAGCGGTTCTGGGGGAAGGGGATTTATAATATCTAATACTATATATAATATAATGTGTCTCTCTGTCTCTCTGGATTACTTCCTACTATTAGCTGCTCCATTATAGCTCCAGCGCTGTGTAGCCTCGCCGGGCAATCCGGACAATTGGGGGCGGGGTAGAGGATCCTGGATCCCCAGGATTCAGCTGTTTCCTGGGTTGCTGGGGTGGTGGAGACCTCCCCCCCCCCCCCCCACACCTCCACTTAATTCTCCTCCACCTCCTCCACCAGCTCCTCCTCCACCTCCTCCTCCACAGTCCCAGTGTTTGGACTGAAGGCTCTGAGATGATGAAGCAGATTTCCTCTCCACTCTTCATTTGCATATCATTGAAATATGGAAATTAGCTCCACTCTCGGTTTTGTCCATCTCTCTCTCTCTCCCTTTTTTCTTTCTCTCTCTCTACTCACACTCGGCCTATTCTTCTCTTTCAATCTTTTCTCTCTTTTAATTTAATATCTATCAATTCAAATCCATATATGTGTCAATCCGTCCTTCAATCAATCCTATCTATCAATCTCTCTGACTATCTATCTGTCTGTCTGTCTGTCTGCCTGTTCGTTCACTTACGGTATCAATTCACTGGGGAAATCTGACTTGTGTGTGTGTGTGTGTGTGTGTGTGTGTGTGTGTGTCCAAGTGAGTGAGTGTGTGTGTCCGTGAGTCAGTGTGTGTGTGTGTGTGTGTGTGTGTGTGTGTGTGTGTGTGTGTGTGTGTGTGCATTAGCAGCACAAACATTCTGAGGAAACCTTAGCTTTAGCGTCAGGGCCACGAACAGTGCTAAAAGTATCGTGTGGAAACCTGAGGTCCGTCATTAGCGACTCTAGAGGTCTTGTGTGTCCAGAATGGAGAAGAGCATTAATTGACATTGACGGCGTACATCTGCTGGCAGCCCACAGAGAGAGACAGCATGGGGCCAAGGCAGCGGGGGTCTGCTAACAGGATGGATTTCCCGCTGTGCTTTTGTGGATACCGGGAGGTAACGGTTCTGTTATCATGTAAAATCACCGGAAGAGAAACTGAAAAAACTGTGAAAAAGGACTCGGTTACGCCCTTCAGAGTCAGGGCGATGAGCACTCCACTCGGGTGAATTGTTCCCAGTGGAAGACCCAGTTCACCACTGGAGTGGAAAGAACTAAAGCCAGACCAGACTTTGGGGTGGTGTGTTCCTCGGTCCATGGAGCCAGCTTCAGAGTTGAACGTTATTTAACAGCGACAGATCCAGCACAAACTGCTCACCAGGAAAATGCATTATTCCTCATTGGTCTGTAAACGTGCTGGTTCAAACGAATAAATTGACAGTTTAAATTGTCCTAACCTCAAATTTTTTTGGGCAATATACAGCGGAATCACAAACCACCGGAGTAACCTTCAGAAGCGTCCTTTTTTTTTACGTTCATGAGAGGGTTATCGGTTTCACGATTTCAACGACACAATGCAACCTGTTCACAGCCCTTTTGCTTTATTGATGGTCAAAACTCAAGAATAAATCAAGACATGATTCACATCAATACACTTTTTAATCATTTTTTCGTTTTTTACTGTTTAAACAGTAATAGTCTGAATTGCCAAAAAAAGGAATTGAATGCAGAAAAACAGAAGGACGATGAGCAGTCATATGAAATCACTTTATTCTGAGAGTGTGCGGTGATTCCATTTAGCCAGAAATGTTCATTTTACAGACTAGAGTCTTTCTTTCTAAAGTGGCATGCATGGAGGTCTACCAGGTGGGGGCACTGTAACGCACAACAACAGGTCTAGTCGGGGCACAGTTAGCATGCATACACTTGGTTTTAACAAATAGGCAGATAGAGAGGGGTAGCAAGGGTGAGAAGAGTTTTTTTTTTTTTTTTTTAATTATTAATTCATACAAAAATAATTATAATGAATTAACAATTCACCAAATAAATACATTTTTCTTGAAGTACCAGAAACCACCAAATTACAGGAACAAGACTGACTGCATACACGAATAACAAACAAACAAACAAACAAACAATCAAACAAACAAACAAACAAACAATCAAACAAACGAGAAACACACGAAGAGGAAACAAGCTTCTTCTCAACGGGTTACGGAACACAGAGACAGACGTCGGTACGACGGTCACGATCTAGTCACAGCAGGGAGCATCTCCTTAATGGTCAGGCAGTATAATCACTGTTACATCACTGGGGGCACGAATGAAATGACCTCCGACCGAAACAGGCTACACGCGACCGTCGCTAAACCGCTCGGCTAGCGCGGCGGCGTTTTTAGACGGCGGGATATCGATCCGGCGTGATTATTTTGGGCAGTTTTATTATTAGCCATTTAGCTGTTATTGATAACTGTGTCTGTAACGAGGAGAGAAAGTCAATTGTGTAGGGATTGATTCTGCAGTATTCTTAGCTTTCTAGTGTAATTCTGGGCAAAATAATGAACATAAAATAAATATTACAAATAAAAATGACATGTGCTCGAGTGGGCCCTGGTGATGCCATTAACATTTAATGGCTCGGGGCTCGTCAATAATAGCTCAGCAATAATCTTAATATTTAATGTCTAAATAGGAAATTTAAAAGTTAAAAATTCCTGAGAATAAGAAATTAATTAAAACGTCTGTTAAATAAATGGAACAATGGAACACTACGTCTAAGTCTACGACTACCAACACTATTCTTTGGCTTGATTGGATAAGTTGGATTCAGATCGTTTATGGGTTAGATGCTGCTTGTGCATGAATCAGATAAGATAAGAAAGTTTATTTGGGAATCATTTTTATGTCATAGCTAGACACAATTGTTGTGGCTAGCTTTGGTGTGATAGAAAAGTGTTGGCTATTTCTGTTAGCTAAATGTTAGCTAACACGTCGGTTGGAGGGTGGAAGCGGTAATCAGCGTCAGAATACGGCCGATGATTAACATGAAAAAGGTTTTTACGAGGAGTTTTCCTACAGGCATAGCACATCTACTATATGTGTAAATGGCGAGTAACACCCCCTAACACAACTTTGTATCACTTTACAGAATAAGAATATATTTGTAGTTAATTTATGTGTAATAATGCAGTTTATAAATGCTGATTAATTGGTTTTCACTTCCTACAGCTGTTGTCTTTCTATTTTTGTCCTTTGTCCTAGATGGCAGGCATTGTAGCTATCGACTAACTTGGTCACGTGTGACAACTATGTGTAAACTATATATATATAGATTTATATATATATATATCGGAATCACACGAAAACGTCTTTATCGTAACAATAAACAAGGGCATTTAGTGGCCCGTCGTGCGGAATGTCGGAGATTAACGGAATGTTTGAAAAGACACTGGAATGACATGAAAGGACGGAAGTGAAGCCAACTGATAGTGTTGTTCTTGTTGTGCGACGTTGTGTTTGTCACTTTACTCCACGAGTCTTGGTACCGCCGTGAGCCTTCAGTCTACTACATCAGAGTCGGTTAACTTGGTAAAGCACGTTGCCTTATTGTTCTCTGTAAACGCCGGCGGTGTTGTTGTACGGTGCTGTTTTGAACACAGAGTTCGGACTGTATATCCTTCTCGAACCGTGTGGCAATAAACAAAACATATCAAACATGTTGACGACATGAAACAAATCCCCCTCCAGCTTGTATCTCCCTTCAAAAAACGCCGATAACACAACTTCACTGTTTTACGAGTTGGACGTTGACTCGGACACCGACTAACACGCTAACAAATAGCTTTTTTTTAAAACACACAACAGTGAAGATTGTCTGTTATTGCCGATTCAGGACCGCTGTCCTGTCAGGTAACCAACACACACAGAACAACTTCATATCCAACAATATATTGCACCTTTGTCACTGTCTGTTCACATATAACGTGTTGTCTTCACAACACAGTTGTGTTTCGTCCCAAAGAAAAGATCAATGTCATTTTTTTTTTATAAAAACAATGTAAAAAAAAAACAAAAAAGATTTTTACGGAACAAATTGACCCGGAAAATTCACATGTCCTCTTAGCAAAAGCAGTGCTTTTAACATGTGCAACTGGACGCTAGAATTTTGTGTTGATTTAATATCCATAAGACATAAGTACAGCTATTGAATAATAATTAAAATCTTTTTTTTTGGATGAACGGTTCACGTACGGAGGAGAGAGATCGGCCCGCTATACGCGG
>CM051001.1:28286065-28288565 GCA_027704905.1 Muraenolepis orangiensis
GGTCTAGCTTGTCACAGGTAGCCAGGGCGTGTGGTTTAGATGGTCGTAGGTAGCCAGGGGGTGCTGTCTATATGGTTGAAGGCAGCCAGGGGGCATGGTCCAGATGCAGTTCCAAAGCAAAACTTGTTTGTTCTCTTTGCTTGTATTGCTTGTATTAACTAGCTACGTTTACAACAGTGAAAATGGCCTCCCAGAATATGGACTCGGACTGGGATAGATTTTCCAATATTTTGGCCGACTTGGAGCCAGAATATACGGGCCGAGGAAATGCAGCGGAGGCGGAGGCTGTGTTAGCCGCGCCACACGCGGCCGGCGCTGACCATCCAGAACCTGAGCTGCTGAGAGCTAACTTTGGGCCACTTTGGTCAACCGACGGCAACAGAAAGTGAATCATTCCGCTGCCATGGATTTCAGCGTGGGCCGTTGTTGTTGGAAGCTGTCGCCGACGCCGACCCTGAGAGAGACCGTGTGTTACTACGGAAGAGAGTTTTACTCCTCACTTGGACACAGGTGTGCCAGAGACCTTCTTTAGGTCTGCTAAATGACTCAATAGGCATTTAGCATTTAGACCATTTATATCCAAAGCAACTTGCGTGTGATTGAGGAGCAGGTAGGGGTTAGGACACTGGGGATTGAAGCCAGACCCTTCAGGCAGGGTGAGAAACGCACCCTAACTCAACCAGACGTTCCTCTGACACTAGAGAACCGCTGTGATGCATGCTGCAATTAGCTTTGAGTGTTTGGTGACAAACAGACTTTCTGGGCTTGTATTCAGATCCACGTGAGGTCTGGTGAGATAAGAGACATTTTCAAGTTCCCTCATCAAGTTCACCATCACTGGGGTGCTGGTTGGAAATTGGGAGCCCCAGATCTGATACGAACGGATAGAGCAAAATTAATAATCCTAATCAGTTTTCCTAATATTATAATAATAATCAAAAAAAATCAGTATTTATAATAATAATATAATATAATCTGTATTCATCATTTTATTCTAAAATGATATAATCTGTATTTATAAAATAATAATAATGTAATATAATCAGTGTTTATAATATAATAATAATAATAATAATAATAATTTAATATAAAAGGGACAGGCTAGCACAGGGAGACTTTGCTCTAGCAGCCAAAACACACACACACACACACACACACACACACACAAACACACACACACACACACACACACCTCATTCCCCAACGCAAACATTCTGGCGCCTCAGTGTTTTCCACGACAGTGTAAATAATTGAACCTAGAGACCCTGGTATGTGCATGTGAATGTAAACACACATACATACACACACACACAAACACATACACACACACACAACACATACACACACACACACACACACACACACACACACACACACAAACACATATTACACACACACACCACACACACACACACACACACACACACACACACACACACACACACACACACACACACCTTGGCGCTAGCAGTAACAGCAGGGCTTAAGGTGATTAATGACATCATCAATAGAGGAAGCTGCTGTGGTCCCCATAATGGATGAGACCAGGGTGAGAGTGCGGCACAGTTATGCACAAGCACATTTAAGTGCATGCATGTGTGCAAGCGACAGTGTGTGGCTACGCTCATGTGTGTGTGTGTGTGTGTGTGTGTGTGTGTTTATTGTTTGTGTTTGCGTGTGCTGTATGTGAGTACATCACACGTACGGGGGTGGGCTTTGTGTGTATTGACGTTTGCATTATTGTGTATGCACTAATCTTCACGTGTGCATGTGTGTGTGTATATGTGTGTATGTGTGTGTATGTGTGTATATGTGTGTATGTGTGTGTATGTCTGTATATGTGTGTATGTGTGTGTATGTCTGTATATGTGTGTATGTGTGTGTATGTCTGTATATGTGTGCATGTGTGTGTATGTCTGTATATGTGTGCATGTGTGTGTATGTCTGTATATGTGTGTATGTGTGTGTATGTTTGTGTATGTGTGTATGTGCATTTGGGTGTTTTAGTTTGAGTACATGCTGTGGCATCACAGGGGGACATTAGAGTAGAGGGTTGCCACGGTGCCCCATACATACAGAATCGGCGGACAAATGACAAAATGGATGCCGTTTGCACACACTACAACTCCCAGCATGCCTGAGCACTCAGCATGCGTAGGTAGCCGGACTTGAGGGAACGTGAGGGAAGAAAACAGAGGGAGGGAGGGACAGCCTTCAGCTGGAAGAAGGAGCTGGGAACACAGACTTTTTGTATTTCTATTGTTTTTAAAGAACATTGCGTGTTGATATATACCTGGAGAACTGCGAAGGCGTTTAACAGCACCACGAGGCTCCATCTGGGAACCACCCCCACCTCACCTGGTGAAACAGGTGAGATGAGGCAGCCTGAAGCCTCGGTGGGAGGCCCACGTTCTGCCAAAGTGGCATACTGAAGGGGGGGGGGGCAACAGAGGATCGTCTGTTCCCTGGCAGACAACACCCCTTGGCCTCGGCTCAGAGG
>CM051001.1:28306065-28308565 GCA_027704905.1 Muraenolepis orangiensis
GAATCACACAAAGAGGACACTTTCACTTTTCCCTTTCACTAACTTTGAAATGTCAACTTGTGCTTCGCTCCTGGTGCCGGCTTTCTTTCTGAGAAAAGCCGGCACTTTTCTTTCCTTGATAGGACCATTCCCGATTAAAATGTGTCAAAAGTCTGAAGATCCTGTGATTAGTGGCGGGAAAATCACAAATTTGTAAAAACATTTATTTAATCACGACAACAATCAGATATTGTTGATCTCTGTCGATCCAACAGAGATCAGACAGTGACCGGACAGTGAACCGACGCTGACGGAAGACATCCGTTAGACATCCGGCAAGATCTGGACGCAATCTGGACTCAATCGGCAAGAAACGGCAATGTAAAAAATTTCCAAATCATGCCCGTTTCATCACGACAGTGTCCCGATCCACAGGACAGACACCGTCCAGACAACACAGGACATTGTTACGATTTTGATCCGATACAGCAGAATCTGTCAAGGCATAGTGACGATTGTAATCCGACTAGACAAAATCGGCTGAGTTTCCCGAATGTTCCCAAATGTTACAGGACGTACTAAACTGTCGGGAGTGCTAGGGCCGACCTCTCGGACCTTTCCCAATCCGTGGGACTCTGATACGAACGTATACGACTGCGTTCAGACAACGATAGGACATTCCCCATCATTGAGGATAGTAATCCGACTTTTTCACTTTTTGTGTCGTAGCGCTGTCTGATCTCAAACGGGAGCCAAAATCGGGAATCTGAGACTGAAGCTTAAGACTCGTAAGACTTCCGCATGACACACACACAGGCGGCTGAGATCGGCCGGTTTAAGCCTCTCGTGTCGACCACATAAACCTGCCCCATGCGTTCTCTTTCTGTCCTCCCTCCGTCCCCCCCTCTGGACGGCCTGGCTGATGGCTGTGTTTATCCACTCGCTGGGTAATGGGGTGCTTTGGGGGATGTTGTTGTTTAGTTGTTAGTGGCAGGCAAGGCAGAGGAAATATCCTCCTAGTTGGTTTGCTTTTGCGTTTGGCCCAAAGAAAAGGAAACAGCAGACAGTCTGAGGCATAATATAGATGTTCTTCGCTCTGCTTGTAAATGTCACATTTTGCTTGATATTTTTTGGTATATAGGCACATGATTGCTTTCTTTTCTCATTTAAAGTCAATACGCCAACAGAGAATCGAGTTTGTTGATGTTAGTTTAAAGGCAACATGGTTCCCAGTCGTCCGAGATCATCAGAATGAATGTCACCTTTTCGGAAATAAGCAGAAAACCCGATAGTCCTAGTGTAAGCCATTATACTGCTATATATTACCGCTATATATTATTATACACCACAGTATTACTCTCTTCCTCACGCCCGCCCTCATGGTCTCGGGCATCTTTCTTCGCCTGGTCATCTCCTCTCGTATGGATTCACACAGATCCTCCTAATGGTAATGATCATGATAATGAGAGGAGATGAGCTCTGAGATGGATGGTGGGACGGAGGAAGTCACGCTCTCTCTCTCTCTCTCTCTCTCTCTCTCTCTCTCTCTCTCTCTCTCGCTCTCTCGCTCTCTCGCTCTCGCTCTCTCTCTCTCTCTCTCTCTCGCTCTCTCTCAAACTGACAGCTGTGACCGGATCTCACGCCAGTTCAATCCACTTCTGTCCGGTTCCTCACAGATGTATTCTACACCTGAAATACAGTACAAGAACTTCAACTTTTATATCAATACAACCGTTTTAAATATTATGATATATATATGAAATATATATGTTCTTTTTATACATATACACACACATACGTGTTGACATGACAAAAAATGGCTAAACAATTATTGTTTTTCAGTAAATTGGAAAAGAGTAGGAGCATTAGGAGTATTTGACGCTTTGAAATTTGCGGGGGCCGCCATTACAAAGATGTGCATTGCATTCTGGGTTGATAACGTTTCCCAGTGGCTCACCTAAAAGGCCTGGTTACAGCTCCATACGTTTCTTGTAAAATTTCCAGAATTATACATTTAAATTCACGCTTAAAAAAAAGGGTAGGGTTAGGGTTAGGGTTAGTAGTGTCCAGTCAAAAGGTAATAAGAACTCAGACATCAGTTTCCACCGTTTTCCAAGGGATAAAGACAAGAGAAAAGAGCGGGAACACGCAGTTGGTCGAACCAGTTTGCCGAAAGATCCACACTTGTGTTCTCGCCATTTCACTCCAGACTCTTTTGACAGCGGCGTAGATCTACAGAGAAAACTCGTAGAGCTTCTAGATTCAAACGAAAGCTGAAGATCGATGCTATACCGACTATATTCACAAAGTTATCGAAAGTCCTTCGAAGAGCGTGCGAGAAAACGCCAGAGGCCAGAGTCATTCAAGGTTTCTTCAAACCTTCATAACCAAGAAACATAAAGATCAAGCGTCATCTAGTCTCGTGACACCTGAAATATTAGTTCTTGAAACGACAGAAGACGGAAATTAACCAGCTGGGGAAATATCTTCTGTTAGCGTGCAAACTCAGTCAGACTTTGTC
>CM051001.1:28313565-28333565 GCA_027704905.1 Muraenolepis orangiensis
GTCTTCAAGATGTCCACTATCGTGCCTGTCCCTAAACAATCCAAGGTAACATGCCTGAATGACTATAGACCTGTAGCCCTCACCTCGATTGTCAGCAAATGCTTCGAGAGGTTGGTCAAGGACTTTATTTGCTCCGTGTTACCTGCCCCCGCATCCTGAGAACATTCTATACCGGCACCATCGAGAGTGTTCTTTCAGGGTGTATCACCGCCTGGTACGGGAACTGCACCGCACTCGAGCGCAGAGCGCTTCAAAGGGTGGTGCCAGTATATCGTTGGAGGTGAGCTCCCTTCCCTCCTGGATGTATACAACCAGCGGTGCGTGGCCAAGGCCAAACGCATTATAAAAGACAATGCCCACCCCAGCCACGAACTGTATTCACTTTTACCATCAAGTGCCGCACAAATAGACTCATTTACATTTAGAGAGATAGAGAGATAGCTTCCACAGTCAGGCCATCAGGCTGCTGAACAAGGGCGTATAGCATATAACAATGTATATTTTGTTACATTATATATATACATATTGCTCTTTTTCTGTGCTGATATATTGCATTTTATAAATTGCATTTTATTTTATATATTTAACTTTATACAGTTTTGTACTTTTTTTATTTTTAGTTTATTTATTATTATTTTTTTTACTTTTTCATTCTATTCTGTTTTTATTCTATTTTATCATATTTTTATAACTGCTGTCTGTCGTCGGGTATTGCATACTTGACCTCCTCCTCCTCCACCTCTACCTTCTCCTTTTCCACCTCCTCCTCCTCCTCCTCCTCGTCTTCCACCTCCACCTCCTCCTTCTCCTCTTCCTCCTCCTCCTTCTCCACCTCCTCCACCTCCACCTCCTCATCCTCTTTCTCCTTCTCCACCTCCACCTCCTCCTCCTTGTCCTCCACCTCCTCTTCCTCCACCTCCTACTTCTCCAGCTCCACCTCCTCCTCCTTGTCCTTCCCCTCCTCCTCCTCGTCCTCCACCTCCACCTCCACCTCCTCCTCCTTCTCCACCTCCTCCACCTCCTCCTCCTCGTCCTCCACCTCCACCTCCACCTCCACCTCCACCTCCACCTCCTCCTCCACCTCCACCTTCTCCTCCTCCACCTCCTCCCGGCTCCCCTCCGGGAGAGCTCCTCCTCCTCTTCCTCCTCCTCCACCTCCTCCTCCACCTCGACCTCCACCTTCTCCTCCTCCTCCTTCTCCTCCTCCGCCTCCACCTCCTCCTTCTCCACCTCCACCCCCTCCTCCACCTCCTCCTCCTCCACCTCCTCCTCCACCTCCTCCTCGGCCACCACCTCCACCTCCTCCTCCTCCGCCTCCACCTCCACCTCCTCCTCATCCTGCTGATCTACAGACAGAAGCCTCTGAGCTACGGCGTTCATCACCTCCTCCCGGCTCCCCTCCGGGAGAGCTCCTCCTCCTCCACCTCCTCCTCGTCCTCCACCTCCACCTCCACCTCGACATCCACCTTCTCCTCCTCCGCCTCCACCTCCTCCTTCTCCACCTCCACCCCCTCTGTCCCCACCTCCTCCTCCTCCTCGTCCTCCACCTCCATCTCCACCTCCACCCCCTCCGTCCCCACCTCCTCCTCCTCCGCCTCCACTTCCACCTCCTCCTCCTCCTGCTGATCTACAGACAGAAGCCTCTGAGCTACGATGTTCATCACCTCCTCCCGGCTCCCCTCCGGAGAGCTCCTCCTCCTCTTCCTCCTCCTCCACCTCCTCCACCTCCACCTTCTCCTCCTCCTCCTTCTCCTCCTCTGCCTCCACCTCCTCCTTCTCCACCTCCACCCCCTCCTTCCCCACCTCCTTCTCCACCTCCTCCTCCACCTCCACCTTCTCCTCCTCCTCCTTCTCCTCCTCTGCCTCCACCTCCACCTTCTCCTCCTCCACCTCCTCCCGGCTCCCCTCCGGGAGAGCTCCTCCTCCTCTTCCTCCTCCTCCACCTCCTCGTCCTCGTCCTCCACCTCGACCTCCACCTTCTCCTCCTCCTCCTTCTCCTCCTCCGCCTCCACCTCCTCCTTCTCCACCTCCACCCCCTCCTCCACCTCCTCCTCCTCCACCTCCTCCTCCACCTCCTCCTCGGCCACCACCTCCACCTCCTCCTCCTCCGCCTCCACCTCCACCTCCTCCTCATCCTGCTGATCTACAGACAGAAGCCTCTGAGCTACGGCGTTCATCACCTCCTCCCGGCTCCCCTCCGGGAGAGCTCCTCCTCCTCCACCTCCTCCTCGTCCTCCACCTCCACCTCGACATCCACCTTCTCCTCCTCCGCCTCCACCTCCTCCTTCTCCACCTCCACCCCCTCTGTCCCCACCTCCTCCTCCTCCTCGTCCTCCACCTCCATCTCCACCTCCACCCCCTCCGTCCCCACCTCCTCCTCCTCCTCCTCCTCCTCCTCCTCCGCCTCCACTTCCACCTCCTCCTCCTCCTGCTGATCTACAGACAGAAGCCTCTGAGCTACGATGTTCATCACCTCCTCCCGGCTCCCCTCCGGGAGAGCTCCTCCTCCTCTTCCTCCTCCTCCACCTCCTCCACCTCCACCTTCTCCTCCTCCTCCTTCTCCTCCTCTGCCTCCACCTCCTCCTTCTCCACCTCCACCCCCTCCTTCCCCACCTCCTTCTCCACCTCCTCCTCCTCCTCCACCTCCACCTTCTCCTCCTCCTCCTTCTCCTCCTCTGCCTCCACCTCCTCCTTCTCCACCTCCACCCCCTCCTTCCCCACCTCCACCTCCTCCTTCGCTTCCACCTCCACCTCCACCTCCACCTCCACCTCCACCTCCACCTCCACCTCCACCTCCACCTCCTCCTCCACCTCCACCTCCACCTCCTCCTCCTCCTCCTCCTCCTCCTCCTCCTCCTCCTCCTCCACCTCCACCTCCACCTCCTCCTCCTCCTGCTGATCTACAGACAGAAGCCTCTGAGCTACGGCGTTCATCACCTACTCCCGGCTCCCCTCCGGGAGAGCTCCTCCTCCTCTTCCTCCTCCTCCACTTCCTCCTCCTTGTCCTCCACCTTCTCCTCCTCGTCCTCCACCTCCTCCTTCTCCACCTCCTTCTCCACCTCCTCCTCCTCCTCCTCATCCTCATCCTCCACCTCGTCCTCCACCTCCTCCTCGTCCTCCACCTCGTCCTCCACCTCCTCCTCCGCCTCCACCTCTGCCTCCACCTCCACCTCCTCCTCCTCCTGCTGAAATAAGGCGTTCATCACCTCCTCCCGGAGCTCCTCCTCATCCTCCTCAACCCCTCCCCCCCCCCCCCCCCCCCCACTTCCACTTAGTCATTAGTCACGTGTGTGGACAAAAATACAACAAAAAATGCCGAATCTATTTAATAACCCAGAGAGGGAGTCGTCGTAATTAACAACAATTTGCATTTTATGCAAATTCGACTTAAATTGCACACAGGAAGCAGACGAACACTCGCTGCCGCCGCTGGAATAGAAACCCCTGAAATAGTTTGGGGGGCAGAGGAAGACAACACTCTGCTAGCTAGATAACAGTCTGCTGCTTCTTCATGTCTCCTGGTGCTTCCAGGGGTCTCCTGGTGTTCTTGTGTAATGCACTTATAGTGTTTATGCATGTGCCGAGCCAAGCAAAAAGCAATTTCCCACAGCCCTCATGGACAATAAAGTTGTACTGTATTGTATTCCATCCATCCAATCCACATTAAAGTTCCGACCGTTGGAATATTTCAACACCAAACACACTGTGTGCTTGTTATTGTTATTCCTCTGCTCCTTCTCCGATTTTCATATTTAGTTTCATGTATTTGGGCTGTTTACTAGTTAGTCATCGAGCGAGATGCTTTTATCCAAAGCAGCTCACAGTGAGTTAGACCAATAGGAGGCCTCGGTAGAGACTGTGGACCGAATGAGGATCGAACCTGGTACCTTTGTGGACAGCTAAGCACCTTCAGAACGGTGTTATGCATGTGTGCATCAACATTGAGGTAAGAGCAATGTTCACATTCTTGTGTGTGTTGGTCTTTGACCTTTGACCTCCACCCAGGTCTTTTTTCGTCTTCCTGGACATCTGGGCTGTGAAATAAATGACGTTATAAAGCAACAATGGACTGCATTTGGTCTGCATTTATATGGCGCTTTTACCCAAAGAGCTTTACAATTATTGCCTCACATTCACCCATTCAATACATTACATTACATTACAGTCATTTAGCAGACGCTTTTATCCAAAGCGACCTAACAATAGTGTGTTTCAACAAAGGAAGGTAAGAGAACAACTCGTCACCGGAAGTCAAAAGTGCATTTCATTTCTAACAAGTCTCCCAAGATCTGAACCAGTGCTCAGGTAGAGGTACAATAAGTTCAGGTTAAAGTACAGTAAGGTAAAAGTACAATAAGTTGGCAAACAATATTTAACAATTTCTAGAACAATATCTACCTATCTATAATAGACAGAGACACACCTCTAGGACACTTGGCTAGGAGGAGGAGGAGAGGCCGGGGGGGAATCGAACCGGCAACTGTGGTGGGAATTCTGCGGTACACGTCCAGTGGGCTAGTTCTGAAAACTGTTTAAGAATAAGGTCATCCAAAACGAAATAAGTCTTACTATCGTATTTAAAATAAACACGTGAAAAACACACAACAATCAACAGGCCGAGCGCTCGGTCGCTCGGTCCGGGAGTTCTCACCACGCGTCTCGCAAGGCATGCAGAGAGAAGTCCGGCGCAATTACAAGAGCATCTCCCTTTTCAACAGTTTAGACACAATAGGTGACACGTAACTTCAAACGATCACGACAATTCTATGAACCCCCGCCCCAGCTCATGTCCATGTTGGATGTCAGGGCGCCAGGCGTCATGCGGAATAAGGAACTAAGGAATACACAACAGTAGTGAAGCACCTCAGAGTTGAACGAGCCCAACTCCTCTTACGTCTAGCCGGCTCGGGGGTGGGAGGTGTTACGGAGAAATACCTCCTATTCTTCAATCAACATATGGTGGGGGGGCATAGATGGTCACAGCAACAGAGGGGTTTTTCCATTACACAACCTTCTGGTGGTCGGTTGCCTGACAACCCCGCTCTGCCTCCTGCCAGCGCCCACCAGCAGTCAGATCCGCCGTGCGCGCTCTCAAACGTGAGCACGGTGGATGCATGAAACACGGTGTGTGGAGTGTTGTCAGGGCCGCTGTGAAAACATGCCCACCCACACGTGGACAAATAAAGACCGCCCAGGGACCAGGTATATGCTCTGTGAGCAGCTCGGAGGAGAGCAGCAGGAGGAGAGGGGGAGGAGGAGGAGGAGAGGAGGAGGAGGAGGAGGAGGAGAAGAGGAGAGTACAGGGAGAAAGGTCCATAGAGAAAAGTATGTACTGCTGCAACAAGCATTGAATTAAAGTGACTGCAGTGCAGCATCGTAGTGAGTGGTAGCAAGCCTCATAGATACAGTACAGTGCAGTGCATTATCAATATAACACATGCACATATCATACATCAATCACTTTATTGTTCTTTTTATGTTTATGCATTTTTTTTATTTGATTGTTGTATAGTATTCTTATAGTATTGTGTTCTAGAATGTCACACTGCGGGAGGGAATGGGGAGGAAGCGTTCCAATACAATTCTTGAACCTTGAATGTGAATAAAAAGGTAATGAGTCCAGTAATATTAATGTTACTTATTCATAATTACAATGTGATTATATATTATATCGGTGACAGTGTTATGATAGGAGCCGCACTCCTAGCAGTTCAGCAGGTCCACGGCCTGTGGGTAGAAACGCTCCTTGAACCTCGCTAGTCTGGCGGCCAAGGCTGCTGGATGTTAAATATCGGTACGCGGTACTGCACCAGTTTGATGTGTTGCTCTTTAACACAGTCTGGTGTTGGCAGGTGAGGAAACCTACGGAGATCATCTCCAAAGAAGCCTTGAGAATAACTACCTCAATAGAATATATAACATAGGTTCATGCACCCGTCCCGTCCGGTCGCCGCTTGCGCAGCATCCGTACCTTAAGGACTACCAGGTTTAAGGATAGTTTTTAGCCACAGGCAGTGACCTACTGAACTGCTAGGAGTGCTGCCACTTTCACTTTCCCTTTGTTATTAACATTATACTTTTATACTTTGCTGGACTCTCTGGACTCATCACAGTTACTGCACTGTATTCATGATGCTGCACTACTGGCACTTTAAATGCTTTTAAAGATTTTTGTAAAAAAAACAAAAATGTACATTCAACACATATCATCTATATATCATGTATATATCATCTATCACTCACTTTGCTGCTCTGTTTTGGTTTATTTGTATTGTATATATTATTTTGATGGTATTGTTTTGGAGATGTATTCTGCGGGAGGGAACGGGGAGTGAGCGTTCCAATGTACCTGCAGTTGCAATTGGCCAATACAATACAATACAATCTTGTGTCTTGTATCTTGCAGGAGTGGAATTTTCTTTATTTTTCTCTCTATTTTTGATGATAGATTCAATTATTGGCCACTAAGTGCAGATCTCATAAGGTACGGAATGGTTTGGTTTAAGTGTTTCAGTCCAAAAGGCTGAATTTGGGTGTTAACAAATTGCACAATTCCATCACGTCATTTCGTCATTGTTTTTCTTCCTCTGACATTTTGGGGTTATTTCGTTTTTATGACAAAACTGAATTTCTTTTATTACAAAAATAGATTTTAAACACCTGACCTTTTAAGATGTTTGTTCCACAACTGGAACTGCAGCTGCAAGTGTTGTTGCCGTCATTCCATACACAAAGTTTAGATCCTAACACAGTTTAGATCCAAACACAGTTTAGATTCTAACACAGTTTAGATCCAAACACAGTTTAGATCCTAACACAGTTTAGATCCTAACACAGTTTAGATCCAAACACAGTTTAGATCCTAACACAGTTTAGATCCTAACACAGTTTAGATCCTAACACAGTTTAGATCCTAACAGTTTAGATCCTAACAGTTTAGATCCTAACACAGTTTAGATCCTAACAGTTTAGATCCTAACAGTTTAGATCCTAACACAGTTTAGATCCTAACACAGTTTAGATCCTAACAGTTTAGATCCTAACACAGTTTAGATCCTAACACAGTTTAGATCCTAACACAGTTGAGATCCTAACACAGTTTAGCCCTAACACTGGGGAGTGTCAGAGGATAGATGGTTATGGTGAGGTTAGCTGGGTATTAAGGTCAGGTTTAGGCAGATGATAATAACACTATATTCATAACAGGCTAGGTTATGTTTGTTGAAGTTGAGGATTTGAGCCATGTTTGGTTTAGTTAGGTTAAGAGTTAAGGTATCGGTTAGCAGAAGTTGATGGTTAGGATAAGTAGAGATTAAGGATAAGTATGGGTAAGTAGGCTAAGTTAAGTTAAGGTGTTGGTTAGGTTTGGTATGAGTACAGGTTAAGTTAAGTAAAGTTGTTGTTAAAGTTTGCAGTTAAGTTGGTGTTAAGTTAAGTTGCACCACGGTACAAAAACCCCTGTCATCAAAAAAAGTCAAGAAGAGATTTAGTTTCCATGCGGTGTTCTCATATTGGATTCATGGAAATCATTAATAATTTAAAGTTTACTATGTCGGCTCTCTGGAAACTCGGCAGGCTGTGAAAATTAGATTTATCCTTTGAGGGAATTTTCAAAACGCGAAAAATCAATTGATTCAATTCAAGTCGCTCACCATCGTGCCGGTTGGTTGAAATATGACCGGCGTTACGATTTGGCAGAAGCAAACAATGTCTGGGATGAGGGAACAGAGCAGGTAGGAATTCATCTCCCAGACAAACAGCAGCCAGCCATGGAAGTAGAGCCAGAGCCGGGATCAACTCAAAGCTTTACAAAGCCGCTAAGACATTGTTCTTAACAATAATATCACACAGGGTTTAGTGGTTGAACACGTCGTCTGAGGGGGGGGGGGGGCTCCGAGACGATTCACTCAGATCTCCAAACCCGCATCCTGTCAAACCTGCCGCTGGCACTGGCTTTAAGGAATCATTCACCCATTTTCTCTAGGGCTGTTGTTCCAACTGTTGTTCTCTGGTCATGTAGCACCAGTTCTCTAGGACTGTTGTTTCAACTGTTGTTCTCTGGTCATGTAGCACCAGTTCTCTAGGGCTGTTGTTCCAACTGTTGTTCTCTGGTCATGTAGCACCAGTTCTCTAGGGCTGTAGTTCCAACTGTTGTTCTCTGGTCATGTAGCACCAGTTCTCTAGGGCGGTTGTTCCAACTGTTGTTCTCTGGTCACGTAGCACCAGTTCTCTAGGGCGGTTGTTCCAACTGTTGTTCTCTGGTCATGTAGCACCAGTTCTCTAGGACTGTTGTTTCAACTGTTGTTCTCTGGTCATGTAGCACCAGTTCTCTAGGGCTGTTGTTCTCTGGTCATGTAGCACCAGTTCTCTAGGACTGTTGTTTCAACTGTTGTTCTCTGGTCATGTAGCACCAGTTCTCTAGGGCTGTTGTTTCAACTGTTGTTCTCTGGTCATGTAGCACCAGTTACATTTTTTCTCTGCACCTTTCTACTGCATACACAGCCCCAGTTTTATGAACAGTCTACTTTCCTTTTCTTTAACAACGACGCTGTATGACAAGTAATAAAAAAGTGTGATGTGTGCTGGTAATTAATGTAGAGCAAGGCTCTACATTAATTACCACATGCTGGCAAAGAGCAGGAGAGAGAGAGAGGGAGAGGGAGAGAGAGAGAGAGAGAGAGAGAGAGAGAGAGAGAGAGAGAGAGAGAGAGAGAGAGAGAGAGAGAGAGAGAGAGAGAGAGAGAGAGAGAGAGAGAGAGAGAAGGAGAGAGAGAGAGGAGGGGGGGGGGGACTGGTAATCACACTCCAGGCCCTCAGTGTTCTGGACTACAGGCCCTTCCGCTAAGTACGTCTGCTTCGACACAGACGGGCACTTTAGCGGTGGCGCGCGCGGCTTTGTGAGGGCGTAGGCATGTCGTTAAGGAACATTAGCGGTGGCGGTAATGACGCCCGCTGGAGGTTAGGGAGAGGGAGGCCATTGGGGACGGCTGTCCAAACCCAGAACCTTTCTGCTGGGATTCCAAACCCCCAACCCCCGGGTTAGTAGTCAGTAGTCAAAGATAAGGCTGTGAAAGGCAGTACAAACACAATCTCACACAACTTAAAAATATGCATGAGGCCTTCGCTCCCTCGGGAGATTTTTGTGTAATCAATGTTATGGCACACCAGTTCAGCCTCCCTCTTCGTCCGTGTTCTGTAAAGCCAATAATAATTGATGAAGAGGATGGATGTCGGCAGGCAGAGTAACAGGTGGTGTCATTCCACACACCGAACGTACCTTAATATAACTATCGTTTATGATGTGTCTAGGTGGAGGACACCACCACCACCACCACCACCGGCCGGCCGGCCTGCTGTCTAGAGAGACCAAGGGGGGGGGATCTGATCCTCAGCTCTGACTCAGTGAATCCAAAAATATATAAATACACTGGGAGATGGAAACACAGCATGGAATATAGCACCACATCTCTCCCTGCTCCTCCCTTCACCGTGGTGTCCTCCAGTGAACAAGAGACCAGAGACTATGTCAATTATCCAGAGAGGAACAAGTGGAGAGAGAGACAGAGAGAGAGAGAGAGAGAGAGAGAGAGAGAGAGAGAGAGAGAGAGAGAGAGAGAGAGAGAGAGAGAGAGAGAGAGAGAGAGAGAGAGAGAGAGAGGGGGGAGACATAGTGAGAAAGAAGGAGATGGAGAGAGTGAGAGAGAGATGGAGAGAGGGAGAGATGGAGAGAGAGAGAGATGGAGAGAGAGAGGGTGTGCGAGGAAGGCAGTGACGAGAGAAGAAGATAGAGAGAGAGACAGAACGGGGGAGAGGGGAAGAGAGTGATAAGGACGTAGAGAGAGAGCAGAGAGAGAGAGAGAGAGAGAGAGAGAGAGAGAGAGAGAGAGAGAGAGAGAGAGAGAGAGAGAGAGAGAGAGAGAGAGAGAGAGAGAGAGAGAGAGAGAGAGAGAGAGAGAGAGAGAGAGAGAGAGAGAGAGAGAAGGTGCCGTCAGCCTCATTAGGGTCTTGGGGGCGATCATCCACAGAGCTGTGTTTGATTTGGGGAGAAGGGCGAGATCGTGTTCTGCCTACTAATGAGACGAACACTCACCCCTTGCCCGGCAGAGGTGAGGAAAGGAGGGGGGGGGGGTGACAGTCTTGCTGGACAAAGCTCACATACTGGGTAGAGAGAGAGAGAGAGAGAGAGAGAGAGAGAGAGAGAGAGAGGAGAGAGAGAGAGAGAGAGAGAGAGATGAAACAATGAGAAGGCCACACAGACAGAACAAATAAAATAACTCAAAAGAAAACAGAGAGAAAACAAGAAGTCTTATCGCCACGGTGATCCTTTTCTGCCTCCTGCAGCCAGACACCTAATGGTGTCATCGGGCCTTGCCCGTTAGAGCTGACTTCCTGCCTGTTAGCACTGACTTCCTGCCCGTGGTTAAGGTCAGCCTCGTTACCCGGCAACAGGACATGATGACCGGGACTCGCGCCGCGGAGAGAGAGAGAGAGGAAAGTTTCTACACAGCTTCAACTTTAGTGATAATAATCTCGCCGCTATTTGGAAATATCTTTTGTTTCCGATGCACCACCGACGCTATTCCACCTCTGAGAGAACTGTCATTTGTATTAAAAATGAATCTAAATTAAACAAAATAGGTGAGGAAATTGCCATGAAAAAGGTTGTACAAATACATACATATATGACTATCATACCTGTATGATAGTCATGTACGTTTTTACTGTACTTACCGTATATATATATATATATATATATATATATTAATCGTCAACTGCTGATACGACTACACATCCCTGCTCACTACCTGCTGTATATACGTTTATATATATTTATCTTTTGATACAACTGCATACCCCTGCTCACTACCTGTTCATACTTGTATACGTACCCTGTATATATGCACATATCTAATACTTACTCAATAAGTCATTTTAATACCTGTTTTTAGTAAGTTTTTTTGTAGATTGTTTTTACATATTATTCAACAACTGTACATTATATATCACCATGCAGTTTACTGCAACATTTGCACTCTGGTTAGATGCCAAATTCCTTTCGATGTACTGTACTGTACACTGACAATCAATTGTAATCTAATCTAATCTAATATTGCGGTGTCCCTATAAACAGTCGTGCAAATTACAAATGTTCGTGCAAATGACCAGTGTGTGAATTCATACAAAAAGATTCACTTGGGTGTGAACACACTAGGTAATGTAGTAGTGATACAATACAGTATTGTAGTTACACCAGAACAGAACAGCCCGTCCAATAACAGACCAACAGACAAGACCAGCGTTGTAGTTTAACAAAAAATAAAACAGAAACACGACCAAATAATTGCATCCATAAAGCTGCTTTGTTCGTTGCGGTAATAAAGCCAGAGATTTATAGTCTGGGAGATGTTTTTATGGCGCAGTTTGTCTCCTGGACACGTTTGAATAGGGTTTTATCCTTAGATGCTCACCATTAAGAAGCAGCCCTCTTGCTTAAGGGCTGAGAGAGAGAGAGAGAGAGAGAGAGAGAGAGAGAGAGAGAGAGAGAGAGAGAGAGAGAGAGAGAGAGAGAGAGAGAGAGAGAGAGAGAGAGAGAGAGAGAGAGAGAGCGAGAGGGACACAGAGAGAGAGAGAGAGGGACAGAGAGACAGAGCACTTGAAGCTCTGCAGATGTTGTCAGTTTCCTAAAAGCCTTGAAGAGTCTAGCCTCCATTAGAGTACCTCTCTGTGGTTTCTTGTTCCTCGCTGCTTCACTTTCACACCCAAAAGAAGACCTTTCATCCAGCGGCCCAATCCACTAGTACAGGATACCAGGTACCAGGTACCAGGTACCAGGTACCAGGTGCCAGGTACCAGATACCAGATTCCAGGTACCAGGTACCAGGTACCAGGTACCAGGTACCAGGTACCAGGTACCAGATACCAGGTACCAGGTACCAGGTACCAGATACCAGATACCAGGTACCAGGTACCAGATACCAGATACCAGGTACCAGGTACCAGATACCAGATACCAGGTACCAGACACCAGATACCAGGTAATAGGTACCAGATACCAGGTACCAGGTACCAGATACCAGGTACTAGGTACCAGGTACCATATACCAGGTACCTGGTATCTGGTACAAATACTAGGTACCAGATACCAGGTACCAGGTACCAGATACTAGGTACCAGATACCATGTACCAGATCCCAGATAAGATACCAGGTACCAGGTACCAGATGCCAGGTGCCAGGTACCAGGTACCTGATTCTAGGTACCAGGTACCAGATACCAGGTACCATATACCAGATATCAGATACCAGGTACCAGATACCAGGTACCAGGTACCAGGTACCAGATACCAGGTACCATACCAGGTATCCGATACCAGATACCAGGTTCTAGGTACCAGGTACCAGATACCAGATGAAGGAGGAGCAGAAGTTCGAGAGCAGCTCAAGGACCTTCAAAGCATGTAGTGTATTTGATTAGTTTCACGGTTCAGAACAGAGCGCTGTTGTTCATGTTGGGAGATGTTAACGTCTGTGTGTCGGTCTTATGAGTTTGAGGTTTTGGAATGTAACATGTGTTTATCCTGTGTGGTAGTTCTGTACCTCTCAAGATTCTCAAGTCTTCTTCGTCTTTGACTACAGACCAACTTAATCAAATGATGCACAAATAGAGGTCCAAATTTCTACGTGCAGTTTATCCAGAACTCCTATTCCTTCTCTGAGATCGGAGTATCTTCCTGCAGCTAGCAGGTAATGGACCACGATACTGTTACACATCTGACTGCTATAATGTCTGTCTTCTCTCTCTCTCTCTCTCTCTCTCTCTCTCCTCTCTCTCTCTCTCTCTCTCTCTCTCCTCTCTCTCTCTCTCTCTCTCTCTCTCTCTCTCTCTCTCTCTCTCTCTCTCTCTCTCTCTCACCCTGGACCAGTGAAACCAGTTGGCTCCATAGAAACGCGGTGGAGGATGATGACGTCCCTTTATAATAGTTATGCTTCCACAACAGCAGATAGAGTGTGATGGAGGTCTGTCTCGGATGAATGGGCAGAACCTTCACCTCTGACACACTGGTGAACACCCATCAGGCCAGAGAGAGAGAGAGAGAGAGAGGAGAGAGAGAGAGAGAGAGAGAGAGAGAGAGGAGAGAGAGAGAGAGAGAGAGAGAAAAAAAAAAGAGAGGAGGACAGCATAATACAATACCATTAAATTATTAATTATATAACAATGAAAGGGAAAATTACATGTTGATCTGCAATTTTATCTCCGGGTAGCCAACAGCGGAGAGAGAGAGAGAGAGAGAGAGAGAGAGAGAGAGAGAGAGAGAGAGAGAGAGAGAGAGAGAGAGAGAGAGAGAGAGAGAGAGACGAGAGAAGGTTTATCTCTCTCTCTCTCTCTCTCTCTCTCTCTCTCTCTCTCTCTCTCTCTCTCTCTCTCTCTCCGTCTCTCTCTCTCTCTCTCTCTCTCTCCTCTCTCTCTCTCTCTCTCTCTCCTCTCCACCTCTCTCTCTCCACCTCTCTCTCTCCGTCTCCCTCTCCCTCTCTCTCTCTCTCTCTCTCTCTCTCTCTCTCTCTCTCTCTCTCTCCCTCTCTATTGTTCTGCAGGGCATGGGACACCCTGAGCTCCATCGACATAACCATTCAGTGTGTTTGTGTGCGTGTGATTTTGTCGGTTAGTCACCCACCTTCTGAACTAGTCAAGTCGACCTCATTTTAAAGAGCTCCCCTGAATACTTGAATATATTCCGGATGCCGCAGTAAACAACAGTAAACAAAGAGAATGTATTTATCCTCTGGCTTCCCTGAGCCTGAATGGCTCCAGAGTGTCTGAGTGTCTTCAGGCCAAAGGTGCAGAGTTTAGTTAAAGAGCGTCAGACGCCATTACCCTGCCCCAGTGCTCTGGAGCTTCCTCGGCTGCTAATGGATCCCCAGATCAGTAACCGGAGACCTTCTAATGATCCACACTCCACTATATCACAACCCTACTTAGTCCAACCTTTAACACATAGGGTCCATATGGGGGCCCACGTCCTTGACACCAGCTAAGGGTGGACTAGCGAGGGTGGACTAGCTAGGGTTGACTAAGTAGGGTGGACTAGGTAGGTTGGACTAGGTATGGTGGACTAAGTAGGGTTGACTAGGTAGGGTGGACTAGGTAGGGTGGACTAAGTAGGGTGGACTAGGTAGGGTGGACTAGCTAGGGAGGACTAGGTAGGGTGGACTAAGTAGGGTGGACTAGGTAGGGTGGGCTAGCTAGGGTGGACTAGGTAGGGTGGACTAAGTAGGGTGGACTAGGTAGGGTGGGCTAGCTAGGGTGGACTAGGTAGGGTGGACTAGGTAGGGTGGACTAAGTAGGGTGGACTAGGTAGGGTGGACTAGCTAGGGAGGACTAGGTAGGGTGGACTAAGTAGGGTGGACTAGGTAGGGTGGGCTAGCTAGGGTGGACTAGAAAGGGTGGACTAGGTAGGGTGGACTAAGTAGGGTGGACTAGGTAGGGTGGACTAGCTAGGGAGGACTAGGTAGGGTGGACTAAGTAGGGTGGACTAGGGATGGACTGGGATTCTATCTGTGACAGGAAGTAGACCTCAGGGGAGGGGGGCGGGGCTACTCAGAGGATGCATCGATGCTTTGATCAATAATCAATATTGTTTATGATTGGAATGCTATCCCCTTCTGCTACCGGACTCGATACCAATTACAAAAGGTCATCAGTTTGACAGCACGTAAAGCACTGTACATTTGTCCTCCTCCTCTTCCCCTCTCCTCCTCCTCCTCCTCCTCCTCCTCCCCCATCTCCTTCTACTCCTGCTGCTCCTCCTCCTCTTCCTCCTCGTTCCCCTTCTCCTCTTTGAACACTGTATGAAACCCTGTGAAGGAGTGAGCAGAGGGGAGGAGGAGCCTAGGAGAGGAGGCGCGTGGGGGAGGAGGAGGAGCGTTGGGGAAAAGGAGCCTGAAGAGTGTGGGGGAGGAGGCGTGCGGGGGAGGAGGAGCAGAGGGGAGGTACATACGTATATAGTACATACAGTTGAAACCAGAAGTTTACATACACTATATGAAAAGACACATACGATTTTTTTCCGCACTGTCTGACATGAAATAAGACTAAACTTTTCCTGATTTAGGTCCGTTAGGATTACCAAAATTATTTCTATTGGCTAAATGCTAGAATAATGAGAGAAGGAAATTTTTTTTAAGAAGGAACAATTGTTTTATTACTTTCTTCAAAGTCAGAAGTTTACATACATTTCATTAGTATTTGGTACCATTGCCTTTAAACTGTATGACTTGGGTCAAACGTTTTGGATATCCTTCCACAAGCTTCTCACAATAGTTGGCAGGAATTTTGGCCCATTCCTCCTGACAAAACTGGTGTAACTGAGCCAAGTTTGTAGGCCGTCTTGCTCGCACATGCCTTTTCAGCTCTGCCCATACATTTTCAATGGGATTCAGATCAGGGCTTTGTGATGGCCACTCCAAAACATTCACTTTGTTATCCTCAAGCCACTTTTTAACCAGTTTGGCAGTGTGCTTCGGGTCATTGCCCATTTGGAAGACCCATTTGCGCCCAAGCTTTAACTTTCTGGTTGATGTCTTGAGATGTTGCTTTAATATTTCCACATAATGTTCTTTTCTCATGATGCCATCTATTTTGTGAAGTGCACCAGTCCCTCCTGCAGCAAAACAACCCCATAACATGATGCTGCCACCTCCGTATTTCACAGTTGGGATGGTGTTCTCAGGCTTGCAAGCTTCCCCCTTTTTCCTCCAAACGTATCGATGGTCATTATGGCCAAACAGTTCAATTTTAGTTTCGTCAGACCACAGGACATGTCTCCAAAAATTAAGGTCTTTGTCTCTGTGCGCATTTGCGAACTGTAATCTAGCTTTTTTGTGTTTCTTTTGGAGTAATGGCTTCTTCCTGGCAGAGTAGCCTTTCAGCCCATGTCGGTACAGTACTCGTTTCACTGTGGATAATGACACACTCTTACCAGCTTCAGCCAGCGTCTTCACAAGGTCTTTTGCTTTGGTTCTTGGGTTGGTATGCACTTTTCGGACCAAAGCACGTTCATCTCTGGGACACAGAACCCGTCTCCTTCCTGAGCGGTATGATGGCTGGACATTCCCATGGTGTTTATACTTGCGTATAATAGTTTGAACGGATGAACGTGGCACCTTCAGGCATCTGGAAATTGCACCCAAGGATGAACCAGTCTTGTGCAAGTCCACAATTCTCTTCCTGAGATCTTGGCTGATTTCTTTTGACTTTCCCATGATGTTGCACAAATAAGCAGTGTGTTTCAGGTGTGCCTTAAAATACATCCACAGGTGTGTATCTAATTAACTCAGATGTTGTCAATAAACCTATCAGAAGCTTCCAAAGACATGACATCATCATCTGGGCTTTCCCAAATTGTTTAAAGGCATAGTAGTCTTAGTGTATGTAAACTTCTGACTTTGAAGAAAGTAATAAAACAATTGTTCCTTCTTAAAAAAAAATTCTTCTCTCATTATTCTAGCATTTAGCCAATAGAAATAATTTTGGTAATCCTAACGGACGAAAAGTTTAGTCTGATTTCATGTCAGACAGTGCGGAAAAAAATCGTATGTGTCTTTTCATATAGTGTATGTAAACTTCTGGTTTCAACTGTATATTTGGGTGGATTTAGAAGTGTGTATCCCCATGTACTCCACCCTTTAGATCAGTAGAGGGTTGGCACACATGGATTTGCTCAGTAGTTAAGAAAGTGTTCACAAAACGCAGTTGGAGGCCGCGGTGGAGTATATTGGAGAATAGATCACAGAATGACTCTCAGTCGTTAATATAGTTATAATATAGTTAATAGTAGTAGTAGGAGGAGAGTATTGGAGAATAGATCACAGAATGACCCTCAGTCGTTAATATAGTTATAATATAGTTAATAGTAGTAGTAGGAGGAGTGTATTGGAGAATAGATCACAGAATGACCCTCAGTAGTAATAGTTATACAAACAAATCGGGAGGATTGAGTCACATACATGTAAACATACAGTGAAATGTGTTCTCTGCATTTTACCCATCCCGTATTAGGAGCAGTGGGCAGCTATTTATACAGAGCCCGGGGAGCAGTTAGGGTTAGCTCGACAGTTTTTTTGCTAGGAGGAGCCGGGGATCGAACCAGCAACCTTCCGGTTGTGAGGCGACCGCTCTCTCTCCTGAGCTATACTGCCGCCCGTATAGTTAATAGTAGTAGTAGGAGGAGAGTATTGGAGAATAGATCACAGAATGACCCTCAGGCCGGATGGTGCCGGAGGAAGGAAGAAGCCGTCGCGGCCGGAGGACCGGGCGCAGAAGTGGATCATTGATGGGGGATGGAGGTCTCCCTTGCCACACAGACATTGAGAGCCGTAAAGATAGCGATCGCAAGGCGGGAAAATGCTGGACAGGATGAGGAGAATGACGACAAGGACCAGGAGGCGGAGACCAGGCGGAGTTTCAACGGGTTAAATAGGTGTTTGAGGAGTAAGAGCGAGGGGAGGAGGAGTGTGGGGGAGGAGGAGCAGAGGGAGAAGGAGAATGGGGGAGTAGGAGTGTGGGGGAGGAGGAGTGTGGGGGAGGAGGAGCAGAGGGGAGATGGAGCGTGGGGGATAGCTGGTACCAGGCGGTGGTCCGGTGGTCCGGTGGACTCCTGAGTTGCTCCTCATCAGGTCTGTGGTGGTGATGGATGTTTCTCATTAGCTATTAGGAAGTGAAGATGCCTCACAAACAGGTCTCTTAACAGCCTCTGAGGACACCAGGAGAGTCTGGAGCTCTCTGAGCCTCCAGTCCAGTCCCATTAGAGGGGAGGAGAACATGAGAACACAGTGAAACACATGGTATCTTCTTATCCTATCTCTATTATTATTATTATTATTATTATTATTATTATTATTAATAATAAATATACATATAGTACATGCATACAAATGGTACTATGCTAGGTAGGTATCCAGGACTGCAGATCAACTAGTATTCCAATATATATATATATATATATATATATATATATATATATATCGAGAGTGTTCTTACAGGGTGTATTACCGCCCGGTACGGGAAGTGCACCGCACTCGAGCGCAGAGCGCTTCAAAGGGTGGTGCGGACGGCCCAGTATATCGTTGGAGGTGAGCTCCCCTCCCTCCTGGATATATACAACCAGCGGTGCGTGGCCAAGGCCAAACGCATCCTAAAAGACAATGCCCTACAGCCACCAACTGTACTCACTGTTACCGCCAGGCAGGCGATACCGCAGTATCAAGTGCCGTACAAATAGACTCCGAGATAGCTTCCACAGTCAGGCCATCAGGCTGCTGAACAGTGGCGGCTGGCCCATAGGGGGCGATGGGGCGCCGCCCCCCCTAAACCACACACACAAACAAAACATAAAAAAATAAAAAATATAAAAAATATATATATATAAATTGTCAATATGTGTGTGTTTAAAATATGGAATGCACCCAGAAATATGTGTAAAATATGATTTTAAAATAATTTGCGCAACATAATATGCTTTTCCTAGTACACATATGCCTAGTACACTGTGGCCGTGTTCCATTTCAGGGTCTGCAGCCTTAAGGGCGCATTTGAATGACGATGCTGGGGGGGCTGTAGAGAAATAGCCCCACGGAGGCGGGTCTCTGTAGCAGTTTAGCCAATTGCTGATTCAAGATATAAACGAGTGACATAAAATGTAGCCAATCAGCGTCCTCAAAACGTCTTCGGGGGGGCTTTTTTCAAACAGCCCTCCCGGAAGACTTTGGAGCATCGAGCATCGTCATTTGTGTGCGTCACAGTGTACTACTAGGAAAAGCATATTATGCTCTGTCTCTGCGGGCGCCATTTTAACTACAACAAGTTCAACAATGGCGAGCGTGAGCACTACCCCAAGACTCAACCCGCACCGGTCCCTAACTCGGTGAAATCTCTCATTCAAGAGCCGTTTGAGAGAAGAAGTTTGGCGGACAAACTTAAGGTGAAAGATCTGGGCCCAGATCAACCTGATATTGTGTTTTCATGTTTTCATTTTCTGACTGACATTTGAGTTAAGTTTCTCAGTTAGAGAGATACAATTTTCTATGTTTTACTGCATTTTACTGCAGCAACCCTGCACACTTACTCCTCAGAATGGACTGTTTAACAAGTCACTCAATTACAGTTTTATCTATGGGACCGTGTCATTTCAGTTTTTGAGCAGCCCCGAGCAAAAGCAATGGTGTGTTGGAGGGTGTTGTTTTTACATGTCCCAAGGAAGGTCTTTATATGTTGACATCCATTGACACACTTATTTGAATTTAAAAACCAACACTGAACAGTTAATGAGTGTGTGGGTTGGAGTTGGAATACAGTTCTTGATATTGTAATAAAAGTCCTGATTGAAATGTCTTTTCAGCAATTTTTTACATGTGTTAATATTTAGGTTAAGCTAATTCTCATTTAGATTTATAGTATAGCTTTGGTTTGCTTGGTATTGGTTTGCTTGTCCTGGTAAGCTAACTTGGTAATAGAAGTTGAACAAACACAGTTTTACATGTTGAGCCAACTTGATAGACATTTGTAAAAACTTGATAAAATAAGTTTAACCAACATCTTTTTAAGTTATCTTAACTAATATTTTCTAGTCCAAATAACTTGACACATGAAGTTGTGTCAACAGACTACAAGTTGTATCAACTAATTTATGTGTATCACTTGACACTAAATGTTGAATCAACTTGACTAAACTTAACTCAGTCAAAGCAACAAGATGACTTGACTTAGTCAAGTTGAGTCAACAAATCATTTTTAACAGTGTAGCTGTTCAACGTGATGAAGGCTACAGGATAGGGATCTGTCAACACAATGAGGAGGTGGACAAAAACACATCCTGTCTAAAAGAATAGACTGTGTGAAGTTCTGTGGTGCCTTTGAGCTGGCCTTGCGTGGCCATGATGAAAGTGATGGACAGAAGGGCGACATTTACAATACAAAAAGTAATTGTATATAATGTAATTAACAAT
>CM051001.1:28338565-28351065 GCA_027704905.1 Muraenolepis orangiensis
AACACAACAACAAAGCAACACAACACAACAACACAACAACACAACAACACAACAACACAACAACACAACAACACAACACACCAAAACAAAACAACTACACAACACCACAACACACCACAACACAACACAACTATACAACAACACAACAACAACACACACCACCACAACACAACAACAACACCACAACACACCACAACACAACAACAACACAACACACCAACAACACCACAAGAACACAACACAACACCACAACACCACAACACAACACAACACAACAACACAACAACACAACACACCAAAACAACACAACTACACGACACCACAACAACACAGCACAACAACACAACTACACAACAACCTACCACAACAACACAACACTACACAACACAACAACACAACACAACACAACACAACTATACAACAACACAACAACCTACCACAACAACACAACACAACACAACAACACAGCACAACAACAACAGCACAACAACACAACACAACAACACAACACCACAACACAACACAACACAACACAACACAACACAACACAACTATACAACAACCTACCACAACAACACAACACCACAACACAACACAACACACACAACACAACACAACACAACTATACAACAACACAACAACCTACCACAACAACACAACACCACAACACAACACAACACAACAACGCAGCAACACAACAACCTACCACAAAACACAACACAACTACACAACACCACACCACACAACACAGGCCTTGCTTGGTGCCTCTGAATCTTCTGTTGAACAAGACATACACACACCTAACGATGGTTAAAGAGAGAGGTCATAACCAGGAGGTTATGGTGCATTGGGCTCTTTCTCCATCTCATCCTCTCTCTCTCTCTCTCTCTCTCTCTCTCTCTCTCTCTCTCTCTCTCCTCTCTCTCTCTCTCTCTCTCTCTCTCTCTCTCTCTTCCTCTCTCTTACTCTCTGTCTCTCTCTATCTCCTCCTCTCTCTCTCCAACTCATCCTCTCTCTCTCCATCTCATCCTCTCTCTCTCTCCATCTCACCCTCACGCTCTCTCTTCATCTCCTCCTCTCTCTCTCTCCATCTCATTCTCTCTTTCTCAATCTCATCCTCTCTCTCCATCTCATCCTCTCTCTCTCCATCTCATCCTCTCTCTCTCCATCTCATCCTCTCTCTCTCTCCATCTCATCCTCTCTGTCTCTCCATCTCATCCTCTCTGTCTCTCCATCTCATCCTCTCTCCCTCCATCTCATCCTCTCTCTCTCCATCCCATCCTCTCTCTCTCCATCTCATCCTCTCTCTCTCCATCTCGTCCTCTCTCTCTCTCTCCATCTCATCCTCTCTGTCTCTCCATCTCATCCTCTCTGTCTCTCCATCTCATCCTCTCTCTCTCCATCTCATCCTCTCTCTCTCTCTCCATCTATCCTCTCTCTCTCCCTCCATCTCATCCTCTCTCTCTCCATCTCATCCTCTCTCTCTCTCCATCTCATCCTCTCTCCCTCCATCTCATCCTCTCTCTCTCTCCATCTCATCCTCTCTCTCTCCTCTCTCTCTCTCTCTCCATCTCATCCTCTCTCTCTCTCCATCTCATCCTCTCTCTCTCCATCTCATCCTCTCTCTCTCTCCATCTCATCCTCTCTCTCTCTCTCTCTCTCCATCTCATCCTCTCTCTCTCTCCATCTCATCCTCTCTCTCTCCATCTCATCCTCTCTCTCTCCCCATCTCATCCTCTTTCTCTCTCCATCTCATCCCTCTCTCTCCATCTCATCCTCTCTCTCTCTCCATCCCATCCTCTCTCTCTCCATCTCATCCTCTCTCTCTCTCCATCTCATCCTCTCTCTCTCTCTCCATCTCATCCTCTCTCTCTCTCCATCTCATCCTCTCTCTCTCTCTCCATCTCATCCTCTTCTCTCCATCTCATCCTCTCTCTCCATCTCATCCTCTCTCTCTCTCCATCTCATCCTCTCTCTCTCCATCTCATCCTCTCTCTCTCCCATCTCATCCTCTCTCTCTCTCCATCTCATCCTCTCTCTCTCCATCTCATCCTCTCTCTCTCCATCTCATCCTCTCTCTCTCTCCATCCCATCCTCTCTCTCTCCATCTCATCCTCTTTCTCTCTCCATCTCATCCTCTCTCTCTCCATCTCATCCTCTCTCTCTCTCCATCTCATCCTCTCTCTCTCTCTCCATCTCATCCTCTCTCTCTCTCCATCTCATCCTCTCTCTCTCTCCATCTCATCCTCTCTCTCTCCATCTCATCCTCTCTCTCTCCATCTCATCCTCTCTCTCCATCTCATCCTCTCTCTCTCCATCTCATCCTCTCTCTCTCCATCTCATCCTCTCTCTCCATCTCATCCTCTCTCTCTCTCTCCATCTCATCCTCTCTCTCTCTCCATCCCATCCTCTCTCTCTCCATCTCATCCTCTTCTCTCTCCATCTCATCCTCTCTCTCTCCATCTCATCCTCTCTCTCTCTCCATCTCATCCTCTCTCTCTCTCTCCATCTCATCCTCTCTCTCTCTCCATCTCATCCTCTCTCTCTCTCCATCCCATCCTCTCTGTCTCTCCATCTCATCCTCTCTCTCTCCATCTCATCCTCTCTCTCTCTCCATCTCATCCTCTCTCTCTCTCTCCATCTCATCCTCTTTCTCCATCTCATCCTCTCTCTCCATCTCATCCTCTTTCTCTCTCCATCTCATCCTCTCTCTCTCCATCTCATCCTCTCTCTCTCTCCATCTCATCCTCTCTCTCTCTCCATCTCATCCTCTCTCTCTCTCTCTCTCTCTCTCTCTCTCTCTCTCTCTCTCTCTCATCCCATCCTTTCTCTTTCTCTTGTTGTCCATCCCACCCCCTCTCTCTCTCCATCCCATCCTCTCCACCCATCACTCCCTTTCTCTTGGTCCCATTCTCTGTCACTCTCTCTCTCCCACTCTCCATCCCCCCTCTATCTCTCCCATCCCCTCTCTCTCCCATCCCCTCTCTCTCCCATCCCCTCTCTCTCCCATCTCCCTCTCTCTCCCATCCCCCCTCTCTCCCATCCCCCCTCTCTCTCTCTTTCTCTATCTGCTGTACTGTGTGTGAAGGAGCACAATCCATTCTAAAGCAGCTGTTTGAGAAGCTAATTAGCTAGCTTATAGCTATAGCTACCAGGTACCAGGCAAGGAGCTCAAGTAGCAACCAGGAGCTAATTAAGTGAACAATGCAGTTCACCTGTAGGCACCCGAGAGAAAACTGCTCCTCAATGACCTCTAACCCCTACCTGCTCCTTAATGACCTCTGACCCCTACCTGCACCTTAATGACCTCAAACCCCTACCTGCTCCTTAATGACCTCAAACCCCTACCAGCTCCTTAATGACCTCTAACCCCTACCTAATCCTTAATGACCTCTAACCCCCACCTGCTCCTTAATGACCTCTGACCCCTACCTGCTCCTTAATGACCTCTGACCCCTAACTGCTCCTTTATGACCTCTAACCCCTACCTGCTCCTTAATGACCTCTAACCCATACCTGCTCCTTAATGACCTCTAACCCCTACCTACTCCTTAATGACCTCTAACCCCCACCTGCTCCTTAATGACCTCTGACCCCTACCTGCTCCTCAATGACCTCTAACCCCTACCTGCTCCTTAATGACCTCTAACCCCTACCTGCTCCTTAATGACCTCTAACCCATACCTGCTCCTTAATGACCTCTAACCCCTACCTACTCCTTAATGACCTCTAACCCCTACCTGCTCCTTAATGACCTCTGACCCCTACCTGGTCCTTTATGACCTCTAACCCCTACCTGCTCCTTAATAACCTCTAACCCCTACCTGCTCCTTAATAACCTCTAACCCCCACCTGCTCCTTAATAACCTCTAACCCCTACCTGCTCCTTAATGTATCTGTATTCATGCAAAACAACAGGCTAACGTCTCCTCCAGCGAGTGGACGTCAAAGGAGCCAGTCAAACCCAGCGTCGATGATATTGATCGGAAACGGTCATGCTTATTGATCGACGCACACATGATTGAATGGGTTTTTGTTTAGTGAGGAATGGGAGTTAAAGGTTTAGCGGTGAAAGGTCAGAGATGTTTAAGGTCAGCTGGTGGTTTGATGAGGTTGAGGTCAAGGTTAGAGGTTAAGGTTCTCTATAGATTTACTCATATTTGTTTGCCTATTACCTCTCTATGTTTTATTCGCTTGAAACCCCCTCTTCCCCTCTCATGTCCTCTCCTCCCCTCTTCTCTCCACTTATCCTCTCCTCTCCTCTGCCCTCCTCTCCTCCCCTCTTCTCCTCTCATCTCCTCCTCTCTCCTCTCCTCAGAGGCGGTTTGACGCCTGCTGTCAGAGGTGTTTGTTTGTGTCTTCCCCTCCAACCCTCGGGTCATGTGGCTCCAGCTCGCATCACATGAAGAAGGACGACTTCAAACAGAGAGCGAGAGAGCTATGAATAATGCACACTGCATTGTAGGTGGTGGAATTCTCCTGACAGGTGCATTTTGGGTAAAGCGCAAGAAGATGGAAGAAGAGAGAGAGAGAGAGAGAGAGAGAGAGAGAGAGAGAGAGAGAGAGAGAGAGAGAGAGAGAGAGAGAGAGAGAGAGAGAGAGAGAGAGAGAGAGAGAGAGAGAGAGAGAGAGAGAGAGATAAAGATAGTATGAAAGGGAGAGAGATACAATAACAGAGAGAGAGAGAGAAATGCAGACGAGATCAATTCTAATCGAGAGAATGAGAGACTTCACAATTATCGCTAAATCTTTGGGTTTCAGTGCAGTGTTGCGTTTCCAATCCCTCAGCCTGTGGATTGGGGACGGTTTGTCTCCGTCCATCCACCAGATCCACATCTGGTTCCTGTTGGGATGAATAAAGACGGATCTGTGGTGTCCCGGAACATCTGGACAGCCGATGCCTGTCCTCACACAGCGCGGCTGTGTGAGGACATTGTGCGGCAGTCTGTGACTAGAGAAGTTGATCAGAAGTGTATCACCTCTGGTTAAGGCCCAGGATCACAGTATTCATTTACATGACATTACAATAATTTACAATACATTACATTATATTAATTATATTATATTACGTTAACACCGAGCTGCGTGACTGAAGGCAGAAGACCACGAATGAAAATAGAGTTATAAATACACCAACTATGTGGGACGTGGACGGGGTGCGAATGTAACCAGATGCTTCGTTCATTAGCTTCCAAATGCTGTCTTCAGATCAGACAGCATTTGATTTGGATTGTTTCTCCTGCTGGGGAAAAGGATGGACTGAGTACAAATATACACACAGTGCATGAAAAGTATAATAGTTACAATGGTAAAGTTAGGCACTGATGATTACAGTGATTAGAGATGGTTGAATTAAGGTATGTATATGTATATATCTATATATATCTATATATATATAGATATATACAGTATATATCTATATATATAGATATATATACAGTAGATATAGATAGAAAAATGTGTAAAAATGTAGAATGTCAAATATAGCATTATTGTAATAATCCTACCTCCATACTGTATTCTTTGTGTGTTGTGGTATACAATGTCATCTTGTGACAGAGGACATTAAGACAATACGATCACCTGTAGGAGTATGTTATTACATTTCTCCATGTGGATACATTAAGACAACAGAAGACTAGTGGATACTAGTGTATTAATTAATGCTTCAGTTTCATCTCTTCTTTTTAGTGTGTGATGGTTCCCCTTTAGGTTTAGGTATTAGGTTAGAGATGGTGAGAGGTGGAGGTTTTTATTAGAACTAATATACGACTTTTGCTTGTGATAGAAGTCAATTATATGAACAGAATTCATTTGTAGTGTCACACACATGTGGATTCCTTTTTGGCGATAAATCTGTCGACTTTCCAAAAAACTGCCAAAGTCAACAAAGTCATTTATGTTGTCATAGATGTATACTGTTTGTTTGTGATGGCACTAGAATAGATGTACGTATAGATACGTACAGTATGAAGATGATGAGGCATGGTTGATGCCAGGACCACGTCATGGACGGAAATAGAGAAACTTTTGTCTTCTTTGAAACGTCGAGGTAGGCTAATGTTTATTTGTGGTTTTCTGGACAGGGTCAAATTGAGCATTTTTTTTAATTTTTGTTACACCTTTCTGATGCATAGACAGCCCTGTATTCTTTTTAAAAGCTCTGCAGAAAAATATTTAGTTTGCCCCCTTGGACACGGAAGTGGAAACACCCGCGTGCTTAGCAGACATCTCAAAGTGGATGTCGATGCACCACCTAAAGCTCAACCTGGACAAGACTGAGCTAGTGTTCTTCCCGGCAAAGGGCTGTCCGCACCGAGACCTGGCTGTCACTATTGATGATGCTGATGATGCCTGCAGATTTCTGCTCTAAAACATCAGGAGCATTCTGTCTTTTCTCACTGAAAAGGCTGCGCAGGTGCTCATCCAGGCTCTTGTCATCTCCCGTCTGGACTACTGCAACTCCCTCCTTGCTGGCGCCCCGGTGTGGGCCATCAGGCCCCTGGAGCTCATTCAGAAGGCTGCCGCTCGCCTGGTGTTCAACCGACCCAAGTTCTCCCGCACATCTACCCTCCTTCGGACTCTACACTGGCTACCTGAAGCTGCTCACAGCCAGTTCAAGACCCTGGTGCCTACAAGGCAGTAAAGGGTACTGCTCCATCCTACCTCCAGGCAATGGTCAAGCCCTACATCCCAACCCGTCCACTTTGCTCTGCTTCTTCGGGCCGTCTGCTTGACCCCTCGCTTAGGGGCCAATCTACGTGGTCACGGCTCTTCTCTGTGCTGGCCCCATTTGGTGGAACAAACTCCCCACGGATGTCAGGACTGCAGAGTCATTGCCCATCTTCCGCCGCAGGTTGAAAACCCATCTCTTCAGGATACACTACCCGGATCCTTCCTCGTAGCGCTAAGTCGATTATCTAAGTAGATTGTTAGGTAGATATTGTTCTAGATATTGTTTTATATTGTTTGCCAACTTATTGTACTTTTACTTTACTGTACTTTTACCTGAACGTATTGTACTTCTACCTGAGCACTGGTTCAGTTATTGGAGATTTAGGAATGAAATGCACTTTTGACTTCTGGTGACGAGTTGTTCTCTTACCTTCCTTTGTTGAAACACACTATTGTTAAGTCACTTTGGATAAAAACGTCTGCTAAATAAAATGAATTAATAAACAAACTAATAAACAAATTGATGAATACAATATTTATTCATCAATCAATCACATTGAACATGTTGTATCATACAAAGCCACGTTCTGATATACATCCTTAAATCAATCATCTATGTTAACGCTAACATCGGTTGAACTACGAAACAAGCTAGCTTGGATTTATCGCAGCGTTTAACCGTGTTGTGAGACACACACAGTGCTGTCCATTGTTCCGGAACAACAGCCTCAGCTCTTTTTCTATAGATTCATGAAGCTTAAACTGAGGCGGGCAAATACAACCGGGGGGGGGGCTGAAACCCCTGAAGGCCCCCCTGTGGGGCCGGCCCTGATAGAAGCACCTTCTAAATTATTAAACAGAGTTGGGTTCCGTGGGGCTTCTGTCTCAGGTCAGGAGGTTTACCTCTGCCAAGCCTTCAGGTGGATTTCCTGCAGGCGCGGAGCTCGCTTAGTGGAAGCCCCATGCTAATGTGCCGACTAATCAAGGCGATGATTTGTGAAAGGTCAGGTAGCGGGTAGCGGGTAGCGGGGGAGGAGGATCATATGCTAGCCTCTCTAGCTCACCGCGGGACGCCGTCGGCGGTGGCGGTCGTCCCGCCGAGGCCCGCGTCAAAACCGCGGCGTGGCTAATTGGCAGAAGACCCCCCCCCCTGTCCTCCTGGGCGGTTCATGCAGGGGCCAGGAGGACGGCGGTGTGAGGAGCGCTTCGTAACGCTGTCTCCACGGGAAGGAGAAGCAGAAGCTCTCTGTTGACTTCCTCTCCCTGTGCATTCACCAGGGGCCCCTCTGGGCCCTTATGCTAAACCAGGAGAGCGGCAGAGCGGGAGCCGCCTAGCGTATCCATCTGGCCCCGATATGGATCTGATCCGGAGGATTTACGCATGCAAATTGGACAGAACCCATGGTCTCTGAGGACCAGGGCATCATGTCTCCTGGAAGAAGAAGAGATATGAGGCCGTTCAGGGGGAAAATGTTTGGAGCTTGAATGTTTTTTCCGTTTTTTTCAGGTGAAATCAGGGCTGGCTGAGTGCTGGTGTGAATGGGTTCCTGTTCACACTTTACTCCAAGGCCAGCCGGAAAAGTGGTTCAGAAAACTGCTATCCCATGGCGTGTGTGTGTGTGTGTGTGTGTGTGTGTGTGTGTGTGTTTGTGTGTGCATGTGAGTGTCCGCATGTGAGTGTCCGCATGTCAGTGTTTGCATCTGTGTGCGCACATGTGTGTGTCTGCATGTGTGTATGTGTGAGTGTGTGCATGTGTGTGTGCGCGTGTGTGTGTGCGCATGTGAGTGTGTGCATGTGAGTGTGTTCATGTGTGTGTGCATGCACACGCTTGTGTGTGTGTGTGTGCGTGCGCATGTGTGTGTATGTATGTGTGTGTGTGTGTGTGCGTGTGTGTGTGTGTGCGTGTGTGCGTGTGTGTGTGCGCCCATGTGTGTGTTCATATGCGCCCTAATAAAAACCTGACAAAATACAATTCTGGAAAACATAATGAATGCATGAGTTTATTAATGCACTAATGCACTAATGCATTAGTGCATTAATGCATTAGTGCATTAATGCATTAGTGCATTAATGCATTAGTGCATGCTCTACTATGTCATGCAGTTATGTTTCTAAATTCACGCTGTTAACATGCGGATGCTAGGCGGTCGGTGCTGCTGTCCTTTCCTCTCTGCTTCAGCCCTCAGCCCCTCAGCCTCCTGCAGACAGAGAGGTTCTGGCCGCCCGCCCGGTGGTCCTGCTCAGCAGCGGATGTGTTTTGATCGATTCACTTCTTTAACGCGTCAGACAAGACCACAGGCACAAAGTCATTCATTCATTCTGTTTGGGAAACATATGACTCATTCTGTAACAACCTAACGATCTCGCTTACCGCCATGATTTATTTTTATTCTACCTTGACGTGTCTGTTGCTCCTCTCCTCGACATCCCTAAGGGGAAGGAGGGCTGTCTCTCCTTCTTCCTTCTCAAGGTGTCAAGGTGTTCTCAAGAGTGTTTCTTTCTCCTTTGGGGGGGGGGGGGGGAGCTGTGTACTGTGGGGCCCTCTGAAGCCCTCTGAGACTGTAACCCTACAAATAGAGTTACAATAAGTTGGCAAACAATATACAACAATATCTACCTATCTATAAATGTAATCTACTTAGATAATTGACTTAGCGATACGAGGAAGGATCCGGGAAGTGTGTCCTGAAGAGTTGACTTGAGTTGAGTTGACTTGGCTTATGTGTTTCCTCCTACTTCATGAGTCTTCACAACTGCTAGGTAAATACCTCTGCCGGTGCTCTTGAGCAAAGATGTGTCCATGGAGTGTCGGGATGTGTCAGAATGAGTTAAATTCAGCTAAATTATATGTTATAGACTATTTTTTATAGACTGTTATAGACTAGATTATTAATCTGAACGGTCTAAATGTTCTCAATCTATTCAACGGTACAAATGACTTTGAAATCCGACCAGCGCTCTGAACTGAAAGCTTTAATTCTAAGGAGGGGAGGGTATGTCTCATGTACCAACGTACCGACTTAGTGTCGACTTAAAATGACCTTAGATTCAGGCGGATACGTTGGTCTCTCCTGATTGGTTCCCCCCAACGGGAATTGGTTTATAGTGTCAGACTGAAGATGGAGGATGGAGGAGGTAATGTGTTGTCAGCTCCACCTGATATCATGCTAGGATAACTGCATGAATCACATTCTGTTCTATTGTAATTGATGAGGGCTAAAGAACTACTCTCCCCTCTCCCTTCCTCTCCTCTCCTCTCCCCCCCTCCTCCTCCTCCTCTGTTCCTCCCTGTGGGTTCTGGGACCTCCTGTGGAGCATGAAAGGTTAGAGACAGTGGGGAGGTATAGACAAACACACACACACACACACCACACACACACACACACACACACACACACACACACACACACACACACACACACACACACACACACACACACACACACACACACACACACACACACACACACACACACACACACACACACACACACACACACACACACACACAAACATACTGTAGTTGCACACACAAACACAAACACACACACACACACACACACACACACACACACACACACACAAAGTGGGAATGCAATGTGCTATTAACAAGAAGCCAGCAGGTACAGGATTCCAACGTTTCAGAATATAAATTCAAATAGACACACCAGTATACTCCCACGCATAAACAAACACACACACACACACACACACACACACACACACACACACACACACACACACACACACACACACACACACACACACACACAGAAGACTCGTCCTATCTTTCTGTCTTTATATCTGTCTGTCTTTATATCTGTCTGTCTGTCTATCTATCTATCTATCTATCTATCTATCTATCTATCTATCTATCTATCTATCTATCTATCTATCTATCTATCTATCTATCTATCTATCTATCTATCTATCTATCTATCTATCTATCTATCTGTCTGTCTGTCTGTCTGTCTGCCTGTCTGTCTGTCTGTCGACAGGCGATGAAGAAAACAATCAACAATCAAAGCCCAAAGAGACAAACTGCTTTATATTAAACAATAGCTTCTTCAACCAGACAACGCTTCTCGTTAGCATAACAATAGCTCTGGGACTTTCAATCCATATTTCATGTGACGTTCAACCACACACCAACTAACACCATATCTGTTCACAACGTTCTGTAGCAGACAGCCCACGGCCTGACGAACACTCAAACCACCAGCCTTTAATTCCCTGAGTTTAAATATGCTAATGTACCGTTAACATCATCATTGAACACTTTCCATTCAAATGGATATTTTGTTCTCCAAAAATAATTACAAGTCATACACATCTTTTCACAGAATGCAAACTGATGATCAAAACAATAACTGGGTTCTGTTTATCCAGTGGAGTCGGAAGTACTTTTAGTCTGAAGTACTTTTAGTACTTTTAGCCAAGTCAAGTCAAGTCAAGTCAAGTTTATTGTCACTTCACAGTTTACACAAGTATAAAGCAGTGATGTGAAAATCTTGTGTGCAATACCCGACGACAGACAGCAGTTATAAAATAAGATAAAATAGATAAAAATAGAATACAAATAGAATAAAGTTAAAAATTAAAATAAAAAATAAAAAATAAAAATGCAATTTATAAAATGCAAAATATCAGCACAGAAAAGAGCAATATATATATATAAATCAATGTAATAAAATATACATTGTTATATGCTATACACCCTTGTTCAGCAGCCTGATGGCCAGACTGTGGAAGCTATCTCTAAGCCTATTTGTACGGCACTTGATACTGCGGTATCGCCTGCCTGACGGTAACAGTGAGTACAGTTCGTGGCTGGGGTGGGCAATGTCTTTTATGATTCGTTTGGCCTTGGCCACGCACCGCTGATTGTAAATATCCAGGAGGGAGGGGAGCTCACCTCCAACGATATACTGGGCCGTCCGCACCACCCTTTGAAGTGCTCTGCGCTCAAGTGCGGTGCAGTTCCCGTACCAGGCGGTGATACACCCTGTAAGAACACTCTCGATGGTGCCGTTATAGAATGTTCTCAGGATGCGGGGGCCCATGCTGAATTTCTTCAGACGCCTGAGGAAATACAGGCATTGTTGGGCCCTTTTCACCACGTGTGTGGTGTGCGTGGACCATGTGAGGTCCTCGGAGATGTGCACGCCGAGGAACTTGAAGCTGCTGACCCTCTCTACTGCAACGCCGTCGATGGAGATAGGGCTGTGCTCTCCCCTCTGCCTCCTGAAGTCCACGATCAGCTCCTTGGTCTTCTTGACGTTGAGGGCGAGGCTGTTCTCCTGGCACCACTGCTCCAGCGATCCGACCTCCTCCCTGTAGGCTGTCTCGTCGTCGCCGGCAATCAGGCCCATCACTGTCGTGTCGTAAGCAAACTTGACGATGACGTTGGAGCTGTGCATAGCCATGCAGTCGTGGGTGTAGAGGGAGTAGAGGAGAGGGCTCAGCACGCATCCCTGGGGGGCACTTCCAACTTTACTGATAAAGTTTGAATTAGAAACTGTAGATGTAGATTGTATTCTGTAGATATATAAAACATAACAACTTACCACAGCCTAACCATATCCCCCGGATGATTCTGGGGAATTAGATCTGAATGCTCTACATGATAATGTGGAATCATTTATTATGGGCAGTCATGGTGTCTCCAGGGGATGGCTTGATCAATCAAACTGTCAATTTTACTATCAGATGAGATTAGCCGTTTTCCTAATGTTTAACTCAAATAGTTTTGCTTCCTAAAACTTTCCTTTGGGTTTTATTACAGAGAGGTATTTCAGTGTAGTGTAGTACAGTACAGCGTATC
>CM051001.1:28356065-28361065 GCA_027704905.1 Muraenolepis orangiensis
GTGCCCAGAGCATCCATTACTGGGGCTTGATTACTAGTGATTGATGAGTGATGCTGGATTATTAGGATTTTTTTTTTAAGGACGAAAATAGAAAAAAAAAACACCACACACAATAATCACCTGTCTACGTGTGGACCAGACCTAAGTTTAATGTCATTCCAATGTCATTAGTATGGTAATATGCTCATTCATATGCTAATCAGATTCACGTATTCTACTACTGTGTTAATTTGTATAGTACTTTTGTAAATTCTTGTAATTTTAGTCATTTTAATTCTTGTAAATTCTCTAATTTGTGCACATCTTCAGAGCTGGCGATAACATTTCCCTGTCCATTATACACCATACCTTATCATACTTATGTGACCAATAAACCAGATCAGATCGGAATCGGAATCGGAATCTGAATCGATGTCGACGACCACCAAGGGATGGCACCAGCCCAGGAAGAAGAGCCATCTCCATCGCTCAGGACAGCTTGTTACATTTAGAATTTCTGCTGTCTGTTGACGATGCCCTGACGATGACACTGACAAGTCAGGGGGCTGAAGGGTTAGCGGCAGGAGTCCCGGAGGCGCACCGCCTCCCTGGCTCCGCCTCCGCCCAGACACACCACCCTTTAGTCTGTCGTCACGCCCAATGAGCGGTGACAGCATTGCTAGGCTAAGCTAAGTGGCGGTTTGGGTCGGCCCCAGGCGAGAGAGGAATGGCTTCTTAAGCTGACAAGAGCTGCTTACCATCTGGGCCCCTTAACAACGAGGACCACACACACACACACACACACACACACACACACACACACACACACACACACACACGCGCCCGCGCCCACACACACACACACACACACACACACACACACACACACACATACATACATACATACATACATACATACATACCAATATGTAAATATATATATACAGGTGCACACATGCATTCTTTAATGGTATCTTAATGTTATTGTATCTTAATGGTATCTTAATGGTATGATATTGTAATGGTATGGTATCTTAATGGTATGATATTGTAATGGTATGGTATCTTAATGGTATGATATGGTATCTTAATGATATCTTAATGGTATCTTAATGGTATGATATCTTAATGGTATCTTAATGGTATGGTATATTAATGGTATATTAATGGTATCTTAATGGTATGATATCTTAATGGTATCTTAATGGTATCTTAATGGTATGATATCTTAATGGTATCGTAATGGTATCTTAATGGTATGATATCTTAATGGTATCTTAATGGTATGATATCTTAATGGTATCTTAATGGTATCTTAATGGTATGGTATCTTAATGGTATCTTAATGGTATCTTAATGGTTTAGTATCTTAATGGTTTGGTATCTTAATGGTATCTTGATGGTATCTTAATGGTATCTTAATGGTATCTTAATAGTATCTCAATGGTATGGTATCTTAATGGTATCTTAATTGTTATGTATGCATTACATCCGGTGTGACCGGGAGTTTTGGGGGTGTGAACCGGATCCAGTTGTTGTTGTTGTTGACGCCATGGTGTGTACAATAAACGGTCAACCTAAAAGTCGTAGTCCATAGTCTTATTAAACACAACATTAATGGTATGGTATCTTAATGGTATCTTAATGGTATCTTAATGGTATGGTATCTTAATGGTATCTTAATGGTATCTTAATGGTATGGTATCTTAATGGTATCTTAATGGTATGGTATCTTAATGGTATCTTAATGGTATGGTATCTTAATGGTATCTTAATGGTATGGTATCTTAATGGTATCTTAATGGTATGGTATCTTTATGGTATCTTAATGGTATCTTAATGTTATCATAATGGTATCTTAATGGTATCTTAATGGTATCTTAATGGTATGGTATCTTAATGGTATGGTATCTTAATGGTATCTTAATGGTATCTTAATGGTATGGTATCTTAATGGTATCTTAATGGTATCTTAATAGTATCTTAATGGCATGGTATATCTATGCTATCTTAATGGTATGGTATCTTAATGGTATGGTATGTTAATGGTATATATTAATGGTACGATACCTTAATGGTATGGTATTTTAATGGTACGGTATCTTAATGGTATGGTATATCTATGCTATCCTGATGGTGTGGTATCTGAGACAGCCATCTTGGATCCACCAGAGGATGGATGCCCTCCATATTGTCAACCAATCACCTGCAAGGAGCTTGTGGCTCCAAAATCTTCCCATCTTTTTTTTGTCTGTTTGTTGTCTTGTTTGTTGTCTTCTATGTTGTATTGTTTGTTGTCTGGTTTGGTGTCTTGTGTGTTGTCTTGTTTGTTTGTTGTCTTGTTTGTTGTCTCGTGTTTTGGCTTGTTTGTTGTCTTGTGTGTTGTATTGTTTGTTGTCTTGTTTGTTGTCTTGTTTGTTGTCTTGTCGTCGTGTGTGTTGTATTGTGTGTTGTATTGTTTGTTGTCTTGTTTGTTGTCTTGTTGTCGTGTGTGTTGTATTGTTTGTTGTATTGTTTGTTGTCTTGTTTGTTGTCTTGTTGTCGTGTGTGTTGTATTGTTTGTTGTCTTGTTTGTTGTCTTGTTTGTTGTCTCGTGTTTTGGCTTGTTTGTTGTCTTGTGTGTTGTATTGTTTGTTGTATTGTTTGTTGTCTTGTTTGTTGTCTTGTTGTCTTGTGTGTTGTATTGTTTGTTGTCGTGTGTGTTGTATTGTTTGTTGTCTTGTTTGTTGTCTTGTCATCTTGTGTGTTGTATTGTTTGTTGTATTGTTTGTTGTCTTGTTTGTTGTCTTGTTTGTTGTCTTGTCGTCTTGTGTGTTGTATTGTGTGTTGTATTGTGTGTTGTATTGTTTGTTGTATTGTTTGTTGTCTTGTTTGTTGTCTTGTCGTCTTGTGTGTTGTATTGTTTGTTGTCTTGTTTGTTGTCTTGTTTGTTGTATTGTTTGTTGTCTTGTCGTCGTGTGTGTTGTATTGTTTGTTGTATTGTTTGTTGTCTTGTTTGTTGTCTTGTCGTCTTGTGTGTTGTATTGTTTGTTGTATTGTTTGTTGTATTGTTTGTTGTCTTGTTTGTTGTATTGTTTGTTGTATTGTTTGTTGTATTGTTTGTTGTATTGTTTGTTGTATTGTTTGTTGTCTTGTCGTCTTGTGTGTTGTATTGTTTGTTGTATTGTTTGTTGTATTGTTTGTTGTCTTGTTTGTTGTATTGTTTGTTGTATTGTTTGTTGTATTGTTTGTTGTATTGTTTGTTGTCTTGTCGTCTTGTGTGTTGTATTGTTTGTTGTCTTGTTTGTTGTCTTGTTTGTTGTCTTGTTTGTTGTCTCGTGTTTTGGCTTGTTTGTTGTCTTGTGTGTTGTATTGTTTGTTGTATTGTTTGTTGTCTTGTTTGTTGTCTTGTTTGTTGTCTTGTCGTCTTGTGTGTTGTATTGTTTGTTGTATTGTTTGTTGTATTGTTTGTTGTCTTGTTTGTTGTATTGTTTGTTGTATTGTTTGTTGTCTTGTCGTCTTGTGTGTTGTATTGTTTGTTGTATTGTTTGTTGTATTGTTTGTTGTCTTGTCGTCTTGTGTGTTGTATTGTTTGTTGTATTGTTTGTTGTATTGTTTGTTGTCTTGTTTGTTGTATTGTTTGTTGTATTGTTTGTTGTATTGTTTGTTGTCTTGTCGTCTTGTGTGTTGTATTGTTTGTTGTATTGTTTGTTGTATTGTTTGTTGTCTTGTTTGTTGTATTGTTTGTTGTATTGTTTGTTGTCTTGTTTGTTGTATTGTTTGTTGTATTGTTTGTTGTATTGTTTGTTGTATTGTTTGTTGTCTTGTCGTCTTGTGTGTTGTATTGTTTGTTGTATTGTTTGTTGTATTGTTTGTTGTATTGTTTGTTGTATTGTTTGTTGTATTGTTTGTTGTCTTGTTTGTTGTCTTGTTTGTTGTATTGTTTGTTGTATTGTTTGTTGTATTGTTTGTTGTATTGTTTGTTGTCTTGTTTGTTGTCTTGTCGTCTTGTGTGTTGTATTGTTTGTTGTCTTGTTTGTTGTCTTGTTTGTTGTCTTGTTTGTTGTCTCGTGTTTTGGCTTGTTTGTTGTCTTGTGTGTTGTATTGTTTGTTGTATTGTTTGTTGTCTTGTTTGTTGTCTTGTTGTCTTGTGTGTTGTATTGTTTGTTGTCGTGTGTGTTGTATTGTTTGTTGTCTTGTTTGTTGTCTTGTCATCTTGTGTGTTGTATTGTTTGTTGTATTGTTTGTTGTATTGTTTGTTGTCTTGTTTGTTGTCTTGTCGTCTTGTGTGTTGTATTGTTTGTTGTCTTGTTTGTTGTCTTGTTTGTTGTATTGTTTGTTGTCTTGTCGTCGTGTGTGTTGTATTGTTTGTTGTATTGTTTGTTGTCTTGTTTGTTGTCTTGTCGTCTTGTGTGTTGTATTGTTTGTTGTATTGTTTGTTGTATTGTTTGTTGTATTGTTTGTTGTATTGTTTGTTGTATTGTTTGTTGTATTGTTTGTTGTCTTGTCGTCTTGTGTGTTGTATTGTTTGTTGTATTGTTTGTTGTATTGTTTGTTGTCTTGTTTGTTGTATTGTTTGTTGTATTGTTTGTTGTATTGTTTGTTGTATTGTTTGTTGTATTGTGTGTTGTATTGTTTGTTGTCTTGTTTGTTGTCTTGTCGTCTTGTGTGTTGTATTGTTTGTTGTATTGTTTGTTGTATTGTTTGTTGTCTTGTTTGTTGTATTGTTTGTTGTATTGTTTGTTGTATTGTTTGTTGTATTGTTTGTTGTATTGTGTGTTGTATTGTTTGTTGTCTTGTTTGTTGTCTTGTCGTCGTGTGTGTTGTATTGTTTGTTGTATTGTTTGTTGTATTGTTTGTTGTCTTGTTTGTTGTCTTGTCGTCTTGTGTGTTGTATTGTTTGTTGTATTGTGTGTTGTATTGTGTGTTGTATTGTTTGTTGTCTTGTTTGTTGTCTTGTCGTCTTGTGTGTTGTATTGTGTGTTGTATTGTGTGTTGTATTGTTTGTTGTATTGTTTGTTGTCTTGTTTGTTGTCTTGTCG
>CM051001.1:28366065-28368565 GCA_027704905.1 Muraenolepis orangiensis
GTGCTTGGTTGTGCCTGTGTGCGTGTGTGTCTGCATGCGTGCATGTGTGTGTGTGTGTGTGTGTGCATACGTGTATGTGTGTGTGTGTGTGTGTGTGTGTGTGTGTGTGTGCATCAGAGGTTGCGCTATTTAAACTGGTCCGCCCCCTGCGAAGCTCTCTAAACACGTAGCGTCTAGACTAGCGTGTGGTGTAACCCAGGGGTTCCCAACCGCCGGGCTGCGGACCGGTACCGGGCCGTGGAGGTGTTACTGCCGGGCCGCGAAACAGCTGTGTGTTTATCATCATATTTGACTCAAATAATTTGAGTATAGGTGAACGGCGGGCGGTATAATCTATATATAGAGATTATATATATAGTATAATCTATATATATAGATTATATAGCGGTATATATGGGCGGTATAATCTATATATATAGACTAAATATACAGTATATCGGCGGCATAACGAGAGACTTTCAGTTGCACGCGCTACTAAAGAGACTACGCGCTAGTGACGTGTCGGTCGCGAACGAGCCGGTTTTTTTTACGGGCGCTCCGCGTACATGCGCGTTTATACTGAAATCGAGCCCTGCCGTTTTGTTAGGGGTGTGTGTTGACAACACACTTTGACAACCGGTCCGCGAAAATTGACAACCGGTCCACGAGATTTTTTTCATGTATCTGCCGGTCCGTGGCACAAAAAAGGTTGGGAACCCCTGGTGTAACCAACAGAAGTATATCAGGATTGGCAGTTCTGCCTCCCCACGTTCCCAGCCCTCATCCAGGTAGCTACGCCCCCTTGTTAGTTCTCCCCCGCAGCTGCAGCGCATCACCGTGATCTCCCCCCTCATGTTTTCCTGCCCTCTGATTGGCTGCCTGGGACCTCATTGTTTCCACCTGTTATATTCCTTGGGTTTAAATAGGCGGTGTCTTATTTTGTTCGGGGCCAGTTCGTCATATATACTGTTTCGTTGGTTGTTAGACTTGTACTTGTTTCACGTTTTGAGACTTGTACTTGTTTCATGTTACAGTTCTTACTCGTTCATGTTTCCACGTCACGCCACCGTCAGGTTTTTGGTAATTAGGTATTTTGCTTTTGAGCTTTATGCGTTTCCATCTAAGTGATTTTTGTGTTACTGCATTTATCAGTAAAGACTCTTTACTTTGATACGTGTCATCGAGTCGTGCATTTGGGTTCACCTCCGAAGTCCCCGTTCCTCGTTCCTCCGACAAAGTACTGGAACGCAGGATAGATTGACTCAGTCAGAGCAAAACAACCAGAGGTTTCAGGACGATAATGCATGTCAAGTCAACAAAACTCTATAAGTTAAATATATAAAAATGCAATATATTAAATGCAATATTGTCAGAAAAAGAGCAATATATATATATAAATCAATGTAATAAAATGTAAATTGGTATATGCTATACGCCCTTGTTCAGCAGCCTGATGGCCTGACTGTGGAAGCTGTCTCTGAGTCTATTTGTACGGCACTTGATACTGCGGTATCGCCTGCCTGACGGTAAAAGTGAATACAGTTCGTGGCTGGGTGGGCATTGTCTTTATGATGCATTTGGCCTTGACCACGCACCGCTGGTTGTATATATCCAGGAGGGAGGGGAGCTCACCTCCAACGATATACTGGGCCGTCCGCACCACCCTTTGAAGCGCTCTGCGCTCGAGTGCGGTGCAGTTCCCGTACCAGGCGGTGATACACCCTGAAAGAACACTCTCGATGGTGCCGGTGTAGAATGTTCTCAGGATGCGGGGGCCCATGCTGAATTTCCTCAGACGCCTGAGGAAATACAGGCGTTGTTGGGCCCTTTTCACCACGTGTGTGGTGTGCGTGGACCATGTGAGGTCCTCGGAGATGTGCACGCCGAGGAACTTGAAGCTGCTGACCCTCTCTACTGCAACACCGTCGATGGAGATAGGGCTGTGCTCTCCTCTCTGCTTCCTGAAGTCCACAATCAGCTCCTTGGTCTTCTTGACGTTAAGGGCGAGGCTGTTCTCCTGGCACCGGTTAAGATGATAATGGATATATATAAACTGGGTGAAGGGAGCTACAAACTGGAAAGTAGCAGCACTTAGTGAGCAGTAAGTGTCATGTCATGAGCTTGGTGACCGGGTGCTCTGCCAAGGGGTCAGACAGGAGGCTGTTAGGTTGTTAGGTCTCCTGCTTCACCCAAAGGAAAACCTCTTCTAATGAACTCATGATGCAGCATCAAGCATTAGGCACCACGCAGTCACGCAGAACCAAATGCTCCATTTTAATGCAATTGGTGGCCGTTATTATTCATTTTTATATTCCTCCTTTATTTTATACAAAATACAAAACATTAATACAAAAACATAACCTCCTCCGCCATCTTTTCTCCCGTTTGGTCTGTGTGTCTGTTAGAAAGATAACTCAAAAAGTTACGTACGAAATTGGACACAACTTGGTGGTTAGATTACTTATGGGCAAAGGAACAGTTGATTTGATTTTGAAGCAAATCCGGATTTGAATCCTAATCC
>CM051001.1:28378565-28403565 GCA_027704905.1 Muraenolepis orangiensis
GTTCTTTGGGGGTCCTTTGTTTACCATGAGGATACAAAGTTGTGCTGATCAGCTGATCCACCGTATTGATTAGGGACAGGCTGCACGACAGGCCCATGTGTCGGTCGCAGCTACAAGTGAAAACACTGGCAATTGGTTTTCAAATGTCTGCAAGACAACACGCATAAAACAAAACAAAAACTCCAACCAACGATCTTCAAGTGTCTTTCATCCCCAGATTATTTCTCCTGGTTCTAATCTCCGGCGCTGTGGAGAGCCGTGTGGGGAAGGTGTGTGAAACCTCAAGTGATTACTCCAGAGAGAGAGAACAGCGTGTTTCCTGTTCTGATCTGATAGCGCCGTTCTCATAACATCCACACCGCCCAGCGTCCGTCGCTCAAACCGACCTCACACCTCGGTGGCGTCCGGTGGGAGGGCTAGGCCGGCACGCTGTTCCCCTGCTAAATTAGCTTCCCCCCCGACGATGTTCGACCTGTTATCGCCGGCTCCGAAGATTATGCTCAAAATGAACAGATAAAAACAGGTTACAACCATGACAACAATAACTACAATTACAAAAAAAAACTTGACTTGTATTCCTGCTCTCCATCCCTCAGCTCCTTAGTTTTAGATGTGTTGCGTTCGTTTTTAACTGCCTGGATTTCGTTTCCCACCCCAAATCCATCTTGTTGTGTTTTCTGTGCTATTTGCTTGTCTGTCTTTGAATGTGCGTTTCCAAAAAAACTGCTTTTCGACGTTAGACATGCTTTCCCGCACTCTCGACAACACAACGCAAACGCTTGGCGAGCGGCTGCGTCACGCGTGTGTTAATATTCCAGCGTGTGTGAGGGTATCGTATGATTAATGGTGTCTTCTTCTCCTTCTTCATCTTCTTTTCAGAGGTGCTATTGGGACAGCTGGCTCGGTGGACACATTTATCATGCACTTCCAAGTGTGTTTTGGAACCGATAGCGATCCATTCTGTTGATGAAATCACACCCATGACTCTCTTCTGGCTCTCTTATATAAATGAATTCAGGGCTGCAGCTTGATGGCCTCCCTCTCTCTCTCCCTCTCCCCCCCTTCTCTCTCTCTCCCTCTCCCCCCCTTCTCTCTCTCTCTCCCCCCCTTCTCTCTCTCTCTCTCTCTCTCTCTCTCTCTCTCACCCTCCCTCTACCCCTCCCACTCTTCCATCCATCTGGAAACCCCAAGTGGAATTGATTACGAGGGAACCGCTTTACGCTCTGAGCCAAATGAATTCCCTGTGGGAATGTATGAATCTTTTCTTTTTGGTCATGTTGCTGATGCTGCCATTTTCACGTATGGCTTTCCATACATCACTGGCTGTCGTTTTCTGGCTAACCTTGAAAGACCTTGAAGGACCTTCAACGGTATGTGGTGAAGAACCACGGCGGCCCCCCGTTACAGTCACAGCCGGTCCGACTACTCCCCCTGGTGGCGAGGAATTGTAAAGCAGGCACACGTTTGTTACATTTCTCATTTAATTATTTATAGGGTAACAGTTTACATGTATGTACGTATATCCTATTTACAAATACGATTAATATGTATTTGTTATAAGGCCTATTTGTATTATATAGTATTAGATATTGATATAGATATATAAACACATTTCACTGTGTGTTGTATGTGACCAATAAAACAATTATAATAATCCTCCAGATTTAGATTTAGATTTAGATTTTAGATATTGATTATATTGTCTTGGAGTTAAGCTTCCTCCTTAACCAAGTATTTAAATACATATTGTTTCCTAAATAGGACAGAATAATGTGTTAATAGTTATGTAACTAACCCAAATGTGTGTTTCTTGAACCCTTAGCATGTAGCTCTGTTGGTCAATGTTTTCTTTTACTTTACTGCATATTTGTTTAAAACTTAATTTGTCTTATTTCCGGTTTTGGTTGGAGATGCTTTCATATTGAAGGCGACGTTGACGTGTTGACAGGAAGATATCCGGAGACGGAGATTGACGGTTTATTAACGAAAGAGTAACACATTTAAGGAACGACAGGGGAGGAACGATAAGCTGACCACCACGACTCCGGAGAACAGGAGCGGGGCAGGCGACCTCTACAGGGACGGCCGCTGGGAGAGGAGGGACCGGAACCGCAGGCCCCAATTCGGTGACCGGGGTCCAAGTCCAGATGAGCAGCCTTCACCCGGTCCACCGAGACGTGCTCGGCCTTGCCACCCAGGTCGACCACCAAGTGCTTGTCCCCGTGTTCCAAGACCCGGAAAGCCCCGTCGTAAGGAGGCTGCAGGGCGTCTCTGTGAGCGTGGTGCCGGATGAACACGCACCCGCTGAGCGAAGCCCCACGGGAACCCGGGACACCTGAGTGCCGTGCTTAGCAGTGGGGATCGGAGCAAAGGCCTTAGCGGCGTCCTGCAGGAAAACTCGCTGGGCCGTCGCCGACCAGGGGGCCGATGCATTGGGGAGGAAATCCCCTGGATCCCTCAGTGGCTGACCGTGGACCATCTCAGCCATGGAGCACTGAGGGTGATAAGCGGTTGTCCGGTGGAGCTTAACCCCCAAACCCCCGGCCACGGCGTTCCAGAGCTCGGACGTGAACTGCGAACCGCGGTCCGAGGAAATGTCTGAAGGGCTGCCGAAACGACACACCCATGTCGCAATGAAGGCCCGGGCTATGTCAGCCGCCGCTGTCGACGCGAGTGGGACCGCCTCCGGCCAACGGGTTGTCCTGTCCACCATAGTTAGGAGGTAGAGAAAACCCTGGGAGGAGGGTAATGGACCAACCAGATCGATGTTGACGTGGTCAAACCTCCTCTCAGGCACTAGGAATTCCTCCAGGGGGGCCTTCGTGTGGTGGTGCACCTTAGCACGCTGGCAAACCACACACGTGCCGGCCCAAGCCCTCACGTCCTTTTTGAGCCCCCGCCAGACGAACTTCACGGCCACCATCCGCACCATCCTCCAGGCGCAGCCCCACGTCAGCCCCCTTCAGGGCCTGGACGCTGGGGTCCATGACCTGGTCCGCTGCCATGCGGGTATAGTCGAGGCCCAACTGGACGGCCCCGATGACGACCCTGGAGAGGCAATCTGCGACCAGGTTTGACTTGCCAGCCACGTGCTGGATGTCCGTGGAGAACTCCGAGATGTAGGAAAGCTGTCGTTTCTGGCGAGCAGACCAAGGCTCCGCCACCTTGGACATGGCGAACGTGAGTGGCTTGTGGTCAACAAACGCCGTAAATTCACGGCCTTCCAGCAAGAATCGGAAGTGCCACACGGCCAGCCAGAGTCCAAGGAACTTCCGGTCAAAATCGCTGTACCTGCGTTCCCTGGGCGTCAGTTGGCGGCTGAAAAGGGCGAGTGGTTGCCAGGTGCCCTCCACCCACTGCTCATGCACCGCACCGATGGCATAGTCCGATGCGTCGGTGGTAATGGAGATGGGGGCCGTGGGTGACGAATGCGCCAACAGGGCCGCCTGAGCCAGCGCGGTCTTGACCTCCTTAAAGGAAACCTCCGCCTCCGCCGTCCAGTCGATCTCCTGGATGGGGGCCTTACCTTTCAATGCCTCATACAGCGGTCGCATAATGTGGGCGGCTCGAGCGATGAAACGGTGGTAGAAGGTCACCATCCCTAGGAACCTACGGAGCCACCGGGCCTTGTGCCACGACAGGGCCGTGCGCCGCGGGCCGTGCGCCGCGACAGCCTCAACCTTCACCGGCAGGGGTGCTGCTCCGCCTTTGGTGATGCGGTGCCCAAGGAAGTCAATGTCAAACACCCCGAACAGACACTTTGCAGGATTGATTATCAACCCGTGTTGGCTGAGCCTCGTGAAATGGGCCTGGAGGTGGGACAGGTGTTCCTCCTCAGAAGTGCTGGCGACGAGTATGTCGTCCAGGTAGACGAACACAAACGGTAAGTTTGAGTGGCGTTCTTGAGCCCAAAAGGCATCCGCAGGAACTCAAACAACCCAAATGGCGTTATCACCGCCGTTTTGGGAATGTCCAGGGGATGCATGGGCACCTGGTGGTATCCAAGGAGAAGGGCTTTAATCGCCTCATATTATGCCGTGGCGTGGGGGATCTGCGATAAAACCGACCAACCTGGACGACGTGGAGCTCCCCAGCGCCGCCACCACGTGAAAATACTTCAGGTCCTCATCGCGGACCTGGCGGCAGGCAAAGTGTGCCTCCACATGTGCGAACCGCGCTGTAGCGGCATGTTCCCAAAACTCCGGCAGTTTAATATAAACATCGCGATCAGCCAAGTCTTCGGAAACTATCTCGAAAACGTCGGGGTCACCAGTGTAGAGCCGATGAATGGGAGTCGGAGGCGGCGTGTTCAGTATGGAACTCCACACTTTATTTTCCATTAGGTTTAACAAAAGGGAAGAACATCTGCTACCTGCTACTGTCAAGCTAGCCAAACTACCACAACACGGTACGCTCTCTAACAGGTCCGTGGTGCAACACACACTACAACAACGGTGAATTATGTCCCATAATGTTCCACCACAACGGTAGCTTTAGCTCTGTGTGTCATTTGACGGTAATGTGAGGAGTAAGCTTACATATAGTTGTTACATACAGCTCTTACGTTGGTTTTTGGATATGGATTAAATAATAAATAATAAATAAATAATAAATAAAACTACGCTCAAAATGGAAGGCATAAAGGAGCAGATAAATAAGCCTAAAATGGAAAAATACAAGCAAGTCAAAGTTTACTACATCTAGAGGATTTTGAAGGCATGTCAAGGCAAGAATTAAAGGAGAAAATTGGATGTAAGGAAAACCAAATAGCAGAGCTTCAATTAACAATGGACGATGCTGATGGGGTCACATCACCACGTCGTTCTGAACGTTTGATTGTGCAAACAGAGAAAATGCTTGCCTACCAAAAAGAATAACAGAGTAAAAAAGAAAGGAAACTGCTTACCCTGTACGAACAATGGAAAGTTCACATCAGAACATCCAATAGTATAGTAAATGAACGCCTAACAGCAATCGATGGCCATTTTGATGCAGAGCAGGGAAAGCACCGTCTTCGTCAGCTACTGGCGCATGACTACGCCTACTCCATATACGTCACTGCTTCTCAGTCAAGTGCTAGTCGCCACTCAGAATCAATGATCATAGCTGCAAAAAGGCCTGATGCAGCCGCAGAGCTCGCTGCAAAAGAGGCTCAATACAAAACAATGCTAGAAGAAAGAAAGCAAAGGGAAAAAATAAGACAAATGGAAGAACATCATAGGAAGGAATTAGACATCCAGAAATCTGAATTAGAGCATCTACAAGCAGAAAGGGGCACTAGTCTAGTCATGCTAGACTGGAGACCTATGACAGAGAATGCAGACTGGAAAGTGATAGACAGTCCATACAGCAGAACAACAGACAAATCCCTTCTTACCTTCCTCTATACCAACTAAACCCTCACATTGTGACACCAGTGCCCGCTACTGACGCATCCTGTCTGGCCCAAGCCATTCAAGACATCATAAACAGACTCCCAATGCCGATGCCCACAGGGTTTAGTGGAGACCCAATCCTCTACATTGAATGGAGAGCTTCATTCATGTCACTCGTGGACCATAAGGGCATTTCTTCAGCTGATAAACTTTATTACCTAAAGAAATACGTCAGTGGCCCTGCTCACAAATGCCTTGAAGAAACATTTTATTTTCAGATTTCCTAAATACCTGCCAGCAAGCCATGCCCCACGTGAAGGGTTTAGAAATATTAAGTGACTGCGAAGAAAACCAAAAAGCTAATACTGAAAGTTCCTGATTGGTTAGCATCCCGGTGGAGTCGTCAGGTAACAATTGCCCTCGTGGAAGGAAAAGAGTTTCTCACCTTTGAGGATTTCACAAACTTTGTGTCAATAGAAGCAGAGATATCATGCAATCCAGTTACCTCCCTACATGCTCTTTACTCCTCTAACTCGTCTTGACAAAATAGGCATAAAGGAAACAAAAGGAAACGAAGCCGATGTCTTCATCACTCAAACTGCCACAAACTGTGACAGATCAATGACAAGCAATGGGAATTCAAGGCCCCCATGCATGTGGTGCAAAGATGACAAGCATCAACTCCCCAAGTGCTCAGACTTCATGGGAAAGTCCCTTGAGAATCGGCGAACATATGTGGATAATAAGCTGTGTTACGGATGTGTGAAACCAGGTCACAACGCTAAGGAACGTCATCACCGCCACACTTGCGACTTATGTAAGGGGAGGCACCCAACCCGTCTCCATGATGAGAACTACAGAAGACCCCAACCCGTCTCCATGATGAGAACTACAGAAGACGTGAAGGGAGAGAAAGGCCTGTACCTACTGTGAACACAGCTCCAAACACCACATATGCAACCACGGCGGTCACGGCTCTCAGCGTCACTGCAGGCAGCGTCGGTCAGGCGGCACGTCCGTGATCGTCCCAGTATGGGTTTCCTCTGCTAAAAATCCATCTAATGAACAGCTTGTCTACGCATTATTAGACACTCAAAGCGACAGCACCTTCATCGACCAGGAGGTAAGCAAGGAATTACAAGCCGACTCCTATCCTGTGAAACTGAATCTTACCACTATGCTCGGAAAGAACATGATCACCAAGAGTGACAGGGTATCCGTGTGAGAGGCTACAATTCTTGTTTTCACCTCGACCCTCCTCCTTCTTACACAAATGACTGCATTCCTGTGAATCGGGATCATATACCCACTCATGAAACAGCCAAACGATGGCCTCATTTAACAGCAGTCACTGATAAGATACCACCTCTTCTCAGCTGTGAGGTAGGACTCCTAATTGGGTACAACTGTCCCCGAGCACTGACACCCAGACTAGTATTAGCAGGAAAAGACAACGAGCCCTATGCCATCCTTACATATTTGGGGTGGAGCATTGTGGGCTGCTCAACACCTTGCCTTAACGAAACAGAATCCAGCCTGTGTCACAGGCTGGATTCACAGGCTAGTCACTGTCACAGGCTAGTCACTGTAAAGGAACTCCCTCCAGTAACGCCGATGGATGTGATAAGCGCCCTGGAGTCAGATGTTAAGGACACCAAAGGAGTTGAGAAAACGATCTCACAAGAAGATCTTGTTTTCCTGAAAAAAGGCATAAGGAAAAATGAGCAGGGACATTATGAGATGCCTCTGCCCTTTAGCAGCGGCAACACTTACCTGATAACAAAATTCTTGCTGAAATCAGGCTCAGTCATCTAAGACCAAAGTTCTCCAGGGACGAGAAAGATAAAAAGGGAATACCAACACTAAAGGATGAAGTACTGGACCTACCCATAGGAGATCCAGAAGTCAAAAAGACACAGACGCTGCAAACAAAGACCACAGCCCGAGCCATCAAAGCTGTAGCCTGCCTTCTGCGACAAGCTAAGAAAATCCAATCACACGCTCCGTCTGTGAGTGAACAGGAAAGAGCTAAACTTGTCATAATCTAAGATCGACAAAGTCAAACATATGAAAAGGAAATGAAGCTGTTAAACAAAGGAAGTCAACTACAGCATTGCAAGAAACTGCAACATCTTGATGTCTTTCTAGACTCTTTCTAGTTCTGGAGTCGCTGGAAACTAGTATGAAAAGTATGAAAGTATCTTCACAACATTAGCTCAAGGCAGCGTTGGCACACACCAAAAATAAATCTCCTAGTGGGTGATATAGTGATGGACATGATGAACTGTCACCCAGAGGTGAATGGAGACTCGCAAGGTTCTTGGAGACTGTTAGTGGTAAGGATGGACTTGTAAGGAGAGTGAAAAAATCTCAGTGGGAGATAAGAGACTGAACAAGTAGGGTGAGCGTCTTGGTAAACTTTCCATGTTGGAGCGCCCAGTGCAGAAGTTAGTTCTGTTGCTAGAGGCTTCTTAAGCTCATGTCTGCAAAAGGACATTGTCGTTACTAATGTAAATTGAAAACTCTCTCTCTCTCCCTCTCTCTCTCCCTCTCTTGAACGTGTGAAAATTATTTGTAGTTCATACTGTAGTGTAACTAACCCAAATGTGTGTTTCTTGATCTCTTAGGATGTAGCTCTGTTGGTCAACGTTTTGGTTTTCTTTACTGCATATTTGTTTAAAGCTCAATTTGTCTTATTTACGGAGATGGAGATGGAGATGCTTTTATTTTGAAGGCGACGTTGACGTGTTGACAGGAAGATATCCGGAGACGGAGATTGACAGTTTAATAACGATAAAGTAAAACAAAGAGTGACATATTTAATGTATTAGCACCGCTAATACCGCTAACCCCCCGAAGAGGCACAAGGTTTGTTTAAGTTGTAAGACTGTAATGCAGAGATGTGGTTTTGTATATAATTCGTTTTGTATTGTATAAACTTAATTAATTGTTATAGTTAGTGTTATAATAGTAAATAAGCTCTGTGTGTCATTTGAAGGTAATGTGAGGAGTAAGCTTACACATATTTGTTGTTTTGTTTCTCTGTATACAGCTATATATATATATATATATCAGTGGTGAAGCGTCAGGGCCTTCAAGGTATTCAGAGAAGACCCTGGAACTCAGATGAAACAAAATAAATCGAATTAATTGAAATAATAAAATGTAATACAATTGAATAAAATGTAATACAATTTAAATAAAATGAATTAATGAGAATCGTATCTGTGTTGTTGATCTGTTATATTACAGTGTTAGGTTGATTTGTTTGTCTTTCTCGGTCCATGCACTACGCATTTGAGTGGTTTTGTGTTGCAACCAATCAGATATTTTTCTGGGTCGCTGGGAAGAATATCCTTCAACCAAAGTACTCGCGAATGCTTTGGCCCTTAAACTGAATGAGAGCGTACGTTTGGATTGACAATTTGATCAACATATAGTGATTTGTAGCCAATGGGCGTTTTCTTTCAGATTTCCCCACAGGTCCATAGTACGCTAGAAGGTCCCGTTAGTTCACTGGCTCGAGACAGAGGATCTAGCGTAGTGCTACGTTGGTTTTTTTCTACGTAGGTTTTTTACGTCTAAATGGCAACAGGTGAAGATGATGTTGTTGCGGAATTGTTGTTATTACCCTTTTCAAGACGACCATTCAGTGAAAAGATGGACATTATAAAAACGTTGTAACGATCCCCGTCACATCTGTGGAAAGGACATTTTCCGCCCTCATACGGATAAAAACATATAGAGGAACAGAACAGGACAATCCCGACTCACTGCATTAGCTTCCATAGCTATTGAAAGGCAACTTCTTTAGGATCTGAAAAGCAGTGATCAGCTTTATGACCGGGTTATCGAAACATCCAGAAGGACAGGAGAGTGGATTTGGTCTTTAAGTGAACATCATTGGTGAGTGAGACTCATTTGTCTTTGCTGGTTTTGGCGCAGTGTTGCATCTCGTTGAGCTGGTTGTTGCATTTGGTTTCCACACACTTGTTGAATGATTAGTTAATGGCTGTCTTGAGTTTGGTAAGCATTGTTGTGCATTTCAATTGAGAGTTTTCACTTGGTCTTTCTTTGCATCGCTTAACGTGAAAAGACTTAACGTAACTAAGAGTTACAAAACCGCGATCATTAATCACCACATTTCTCTGGCATATGTGTCAAAATATCTCAACTTAAATCCTACTATTATGGACGTTATGTGACATTAAGTGTTTTCCTCTCTATTGAGCCAGTAAGGAAAAGTCTTAACGCAGCTTTATGAGAGGAAAACCCTTAATGTCACATAACGTCCATAATAGTAGGATTTAGGTTTTGATATTTTGACAAGTGAAAGTGCTAATAACAAGACATATGGAGTGTTTGTTTTAACTACTGGAGGGGCAGCGCCACCTGAAGAGACCAGCCTGCTGAACATCTCGGAGGCGGATGTGCGCCGCACCTTCAAGCGGTTGAACATCCGTAAGGCGGCAGACCCCGACGACATCCCGGGCCGCGTCCTCAGAGCATGCGCAGACCAGTTGGCAGGAGTTTTTGCAGACATCTTCAATCTCTCCCTGTCCCAAGCAGTTGTTCCCGTGGTCTTCAAGATGTCCACCATCGTGCCTGTCCCTAAACAACCCAAGGTAACATACCTGAATGACTATAGACCTGTAGCCCTCACCTCGATTGTCAGCAAATGCTTCGAGAGGTTGGTCAAGGACTTTATTTGCTCTGTGTTACCTGCCACGCTGGACCCATGGCAATTTGCATATCGTCAAAACAGATCCACGGACGACGCAATTGCCATGGCCCTCCACACTGCCCTTTCCCACCTGGAGGGAAACAACTGTTATGTGCGAATGCAGTTTGTGGACTACAGCTCAGCGTTCAACACGATAGTTCCTGCCAAGCTCGACACCAAGCTTAGAGGTCTAGGCGTACCCCCATCCACGTGCAGCTGGATACTGGACCTCCTGTCGGACCGCCGCCAGGTGGTGAGGATGGGCAGCACCACCTCAGAGCCACTGACCCTCAACACGGGAGCCCCCCAGGCATGCGTGCTGAGCCCTCTCCTCTACTCCCTCTACACCCACGACTGCATGGCTATGCACAGCTCCAACGTCATCATTAAGTTTGCTGACGACACGACAGTGATGGGCCTCATCGCGGGCGACGACGAGACAGCCTACAAGGAGGAGGTTGGATCGCTGGAGCAGTGGTGCCAGGAGAACAGCCTCACCCAGCCTCAACGTCAAGAAGACCAAGGAGCTGATCGTGGACTACAGGAAGCAGAGAGGAGAGCAACGCCTCAGGCGTCTTAGGAAATTCAGCATGGGCCCCCGCATCCTGAGAACATTCTATACCGGCACCATCAAGAGTGTTCTTACAGGGTGTATCACCGCCTGGTACTGCACCGCACTCGAGCGCATAGCGCTTCAAAGGGTGGTGCGGATGGCCCAGTATATCGTTGTAGGTGAGCTCCCCTCCCTCCTGGATATATACAACCAGCGGTGCGTGGCCAAGGCCAAACGCATCATAAAGACAATGCCCACCCCAGCCACGAACTGTATTCACTTTTACCGTCAGGCAGGCGATACCGCAGTATTAAGTGCCGTACAAATAGACTCAGAGACAGCTTCCACAGTCAGGCCATCAAGCTGCTGAACAAGGGCGTATAGTATATAACAATGTATATTTTATTACATTGATTTATATATACATATTGCTCTTTTTTTGTGCCAATATATTGCATTTTATAAATTGCATTTTTATTTTATATATTTAACTTTATACAGTTTTTATTAAGTGTTCTTTTATTGTATTGTTTTTATTTTAATTTTATTTGATCTTATTTTTATAACTGCTGTCTGTCATCGGGTATTGCACATAAGATTTTCACTCACTGCTTTATACTTTATACTAGAAAAACCCCAGAGGACCTTCTCCATCTTCAAGGGCTCCTGTCAAACTTCTCCTTGTCGCTTTCATCCGCCAAAGCTGCATTTTACTGTTCCAAAATTCAAAGCGCAGCATCTTACCCTAAAAAACTGTTTGATACTTTTTCCTCCCTCCTCCATCCCCCGCCCCCTCCTCCCAGCTCCTCCCTTCTGCCGGATGATTTTGTCAACTTCTTTGACAAGAAGGTCAACGATATCCGATCCTCCTTCCCTGACCCGATGCCGATGCTCGCATCAACCACCCATGTCTTCCCCCCACCCTCCCACATCCCTCCCTTACCCATTTCTCTCCCCTCTCTACAGATGATGTTCTTCACCTCATCACATCCAGCCGCCCCACCACATGCTCACCGGATCCAGTTCCCTCCCCTCTGCTTCAGTCCACTGCGCCTGAACTCCTGCCCTTCCTGACACACATCATCAACGCATCTCTGACGTCTGGATGCTTTCCCGTTGCTTTCAAGACTGCCAGAGTCACCCCCCCCCCCCCTCCTGAAGAAACCAACACTCGACCCCTCTGAACTCAAGAACTACAGACCGGTATCCCCAGCCCCGGAATTTGCCATCAGGCCCCTGGAGCTCATTCAGAAAGCTGCAGCTCGCCTGGAGTTCAACCGCCCCAAGTTCTCCCACACATCTACCCTCCTTTGGACTCTACACTGGCTACCTGTAGCTGCTCGCATCCAGTTCAAGACCTTGGTGCTAGCCTACAAGGCAGTAAAAGGTACTGCTCCATCCTACCTCCAGGCAATGGTCAAGGCCTACATCCCAACCCGTCCACTTCGCTCGGCTTCTTCGGGCCGTCTGCTTGCCCCCTCACTTAGGGGCCCGTGTGGCATATCTACACGGTCACGGCTCTTCTCCGTCCTGGCCCCAATTTGGTGGAACAAACTCCCCACGGAGGTCACGACTGCAGAGTCACTCTCCATCTTCCGCCGCAGGCTAATAAAACCCATCTCTTCAGGACACACTTCCCGGATCCTTCCTCGTAGCGTCAATTAAGTCAGTCAAAAGTAGATTACATGACTCGTCAAAACGGTGCGTGTGTCCTATTAGGCCTACAATTTCACCATTTTAATTCTTCTTGTCTTTCTTTTTTTTCACAAGTTTCCTTTTGTTGTTTGGTGCCACTGGGAATGGACTTGAAGATAACTGTGTAATGATCAAAGATGTTAGGGTTGAGATGTGACACAGTGAGGTTGGAAACATCCACGTTCCGGGTGAAGACCAGGTCAAGAGTGTGGCCCCGATTGTGCGTTTTTGTGTTGACATGCTGCTTCAGATCGAACTTCTTCAACATATCATTAAACTCAATGGTATAGGGCTCCCTGTTTTCATCCATGTGGATATTAAAATCGCCCGTGAAGATGACGTGGTCGTACATTACGTTGATGTCGCTCAGAAGCATCTCAAAATCTGAAAGAAAATTATTAAATTCTCCCCGGCTGTAGCCCGGAGGAAAGTACACGTTGACCAGGAGGACGGGAACCTCCCACTCGTCCTTTTCCAGGACCACAGCCACGTATTCAAACGTGGTTATGTTGACGAACCGTATCTGTTCGCCGCGGTACGACGTTGTGTGTTGGATACCCACACCGCCTCCCCTGCCCTCTCCGTCTCTGGACTGATGGTAGAATGTAAAGTTAGGGGACAAGCGACTTGGAGAACACTCTTGAAATTGGAAGGGGTTAACCAGGTCTCCGTGGTGAGAAGGACGTCAAGCTTGTTCTGTACGATGATGTCCGATATCGCTTGAGCCTTTGTGGTCATGGACCTGACGTTGAGCAGCCCCATCCGCAAAAAGCCTTGCATCTCTGGGACCTGCTGGTTCCCAATACCCCCGTTGTTCCGCTCCGCACACATCGCTATGTGATAATCGTCTGCACAGAGATTAAGAGTGAGGGGGTTAGTATAGGTTGGATCCAAGGAAACCCAAGTCAGAACAAACTGTTTCATTAGTCGATGAATCAGTTTGTACTTTTGTCCCAAAAGTTTATATATTTTTATCTTGTGCGCGCAAGATAAATCAAGATAAAACAACTTATAAATAAAAACAACTGAAACTGTCCTGATGCTTTTAGATAAACAGACATGATGAACCAAACCCTATATGTTATCAGCTGGTTCAGAGAATAGCTCTAATGTCCCTGACAACCAGAGTGTGACAACCAGAGTGGACAATGACGTTTCTATAGGGGCGGGGCTTCTTGACAGGGGATGATACGATTCAAGTCAATCCTGTTGTTGAATGACATTAATTGAATGACATTATTTGTGCATTATTTTTGCACGAAAAAACCTCTAACCAACACATGCATTCTGTAAAGGTCATGCTGTATATGTTGACAAAACATTGTACAGACAGACAACATCATAAAGCGTCAACTTAAGTGTTCAAAGTTGACAGTAAGTGTTGAAAAAAAAAGCATTTTTAATTGACCCTGTAGACTATGTTATTGATACAGTTGCACACATATGCTTGTTAGTGTGTCTTTCATGTAATACAACTGGACAATATATATATAGCTTTTGAAGATTCACAGCAGACAGCAGGCTCGGAAAATCCCTTTAAATGTCCTGTATTTCTAAATACAGCAGGCCTAATGTATTTCCTAATAGAGTTAAATATAGATCAACAGCTTCCAGAGAGCTTTTACTAGGGACCGGTAAGACCAGTGCCACACAAAGATCAAATCATCATCATTGTCTCAAGGAACACAAAGGCGGAACACACATTGTCCTTTGGACATATCCAGCTCCTCTTGATCAAATGGCATGTCACAGTCCTCAGTGTCCCATAACTCTGGGGTGGAGTACATCACATATAATTATCTTGTGAGCACAAGATAAAAAGAAATACTTTTGAGACTTTATGGGCTCCGTAAGTTTTGGATGCGATTTAGTCAAGAAAGTTGGGTTGTACATGATGTCATCGGTTTGATAATCAAAGATTTATTCTGAAAAGCAGATTTGATAGAACCGGAGTTTTCATACGATTTGATGATTTAAAACGACATAACTCCACATGTGTTTAACTATCTACCACATATGGTACAGCGAGACGTAAAACTCAAATGTTGAGTTATTGTGTTTCTCTCTGTAACCTTCTTGACCTTCTTGATAATGTGCTTGCTAATATATATATCTTGTATATATTTTCTCACTGTATAAAACCTTTTTGTACGTTACGTTTTATATAGGCCTTTGTCCATATGTCATTATATACTGCTGTTAAACTTTCTATATTGAGCATTAAAAACAATACTGATTGGAACCTAATTAATATTTCAAATGTATTGCTCTTCAGTATTATTGGGTGAGTGCTGCAGGGCGAATTATTAAGCGAGTGATGAGTTTAATTACATAAACTCACAAACGTAATAAGTCGCTACTACCACCACTACTACTATTATTAGTTGTACCGTTCTAATATTGTATCATGCGAACACTACTTCTAAATGATATGTTAATACTACTGTTGGAGCCAAAATGCCTTTCTGTTTATTTCGTTTTATTTTAACTCACGTGCAGAGGTGTGGCATTGTCAGTCACCATGGCAACCACCACAGGGGTTGGTTACCCATTTATACTGATCAGTGGCTGACGAGCCCCAGGTGTGCAAGGGGAATAGCCAAACAGTTTTTGACCGTGTCGTGTTGATGTGCTGTATATAGGTCGGCGTTCAGTGTTATTTGTAAAAAGAGTTTTCGTATATATTTTTGGTTGATAATGGTCAATAAATGGATTGGCATATCCAAAATAATACGAGCACTCTGGACATTGAATTTTTCAAGCACGCGTCTAATAACTCAACTCAACCCACTTGCCCCTCGCAGTAGGCTTATAGGTAAAGGCTCTACATTAAGTCAAAAACGTAGGCTCTTCGTTTGAAATGGACAATTGAAACCTTTGTTATTTATTGGAAGACGAGGATCATCGCGCTCAAGATTCAACAGCTGATCAGTGGGATGGCGTTTTGATTTCTGAGATCGCTGAAAGACACTAAAATTAGTGACAATTGTTTGGTTCACCGTTTCGCTTGGAATTGCGCGGAACGTGGACAATTTGGACCGGCGACCCGCACTGTTTGGACGAGCGGACGGACAAGGAGCTGCCCTGCACCGGTTGGAGTTGATCGTTCGTTTGGACAGACAAAGAGCTGCCCTGCACCATGATCGTTCGATTGGACGGACCAGGAGCTGCCCTGCACGCAAGGAGTTGATTGAACAGCGCTCGGACAAGGAGCGCTGTTTGAAGTCTTTTTCGAAGTTCAAAGAACAAAGACAAACGGACCCGGCAGCGCTGCGCAACGAACAGGTATGTAGCGCGCTACCAGGTATACCTTATATGGCCATATAAAAACAGTTGTGTGCACGCAGGGTCATTTGAGAAAAATATAAAAAGGGAAAATTCCAATGCATTGGTGGTTCATGGTTGCAACCCGTTCGTGGCAGTGGCGGCCGGTGACAATTTTCTAATCATATCTGCTGTGCAATACCGCATTTTCCCAGACGGTGGCGCCATTTCTCCATGTAAACGACCGAGAGGGCGAATTAAAGAAATAAAAATAAAAAACTATACATAATATAAATATAAACCTCACTGTTACTCATTCTACTCTGTATTGTATATATGTATATTGACTGAACATTCCTTTATTTACTTTATTTTTACTGTATGTAGCACAATCTCAGGGGCTCATACAGAAACAAGCATTTCATCATAAAGTATTCTTTATGAACTTGAAACTTGAAACTTTTGGTGAAAGAACATTTATTATATGGTGCCTCAATTAGCAATTATGAACACAGTAATACCTAGTAGAAAATAAACGTAAGAAAAAAATATGGTCTTATATTAGAAAGACTACCCAGTGTGCCATCAAAAATAATACCTAAATATGGTCTTACATTCGATTGTGCAAAAGTAATTAGAACAAAATAGAAGATAATAAAATAGACCTGATACAAGTCCTGAGATAAAATGCAATACAATGTTAAGCTTACAAATTAAAAGGTACTGGGTCCTATGTACACTACACTACTATACGATGTACAGTTTAATCTATGTACCTATGCTATACTAACTATACAAGAACTACACAACTATAACTATAACTATACAACTATTCTCTCCTCAGACAGCAAGACGCGAACTGACTCATTAACAAATGCTTCTGAATTAAACTAATTAAATAAAATACAAATGCTTAATACATTTGACCACAGCCTATATTAGCAGACAAACACACGGAGGACCCTGTAGCTAGCATTGGGGAAGCACGTGTCCACGATAAACTTACAAAACCCCAATCCACACCGTTTACATACAAATGACACAAGCTGCATGTTTATACAGCAAGACCAACATTTCTTATCCCCTTTACTTTACGTTTACATCGTCCACAATAAAAATAAATGTAAAACTATAACCAGGACAACAAAAACGTACCTCTCCTCAGACAGCAAGACGCGAACAGCAGAGCAGTACAGGCTTTACAAATAAGGTTCAACTAGGCTACAATTGAGTGGCGCATGCGTGACTGGTTTCTTTGTTCGGGCGCAAGAATATGCGCCCCCACAGATCGTATTTAGGACCCTTGATAGGCTACATTTATTTGCTTGATCCATTTTCATTGGCCGCTGGCCGCAGTGACGTGGAGTTCCTGGGCGCACCGGTCTTGCGCCCAGGTTTGGAGGTAGGTACCAGATTTCTATGAGAGTGACGTCAATCAGAATAGCACAAAACAATGATTTATATTTGCTATATTAACGTTATTGTGCATTTTAAACACAAACATACTTAAAATTAGTAATTATTATTACCTGTTTAGTTTATTTTTAGGGGTCAAAAAATCTAAAATCAAAAAACACAATTTTTTTTTTTTCCTCTCGGGCAACGCCCGAGCGCCCCTATGGACGAGCCGCCACTGGTTCGTGTGTGTGTGTGTCTATTAAGGTTTTGGTTTTAACTGTAGTATAATTTCTACTCGGTGGAATAAGAATCTTCTCAGAGGTCCGGATACTAAGTTCAATATGTTTATTGAACAAAGCATCAAATGAAAGCATCTGCTGCAGCGAGATGGAGCCTACCTGCCGTGCCAATTCACAGAACTGGCGACGCGCTCCTTTACTAAACATTATATAGAAAGTAGTATCACAAACATCTACTACTCCTATTGGTCAAAGTAACAAACATCAACTTAATACTATTGGTCTGAGAGGTACAACCAGTATCCACTACTCTGGTTGGTCACGGTGTCTTCATCGTCACGTCACAGGTTTATGGCTCAAACCCCCGGGGGGGGTCGTATTCCTGGCCATATCTGCTGGTCGCATCTCTGGCAACCCCAGGGGGTCGCATGCCTGGCAACGCCTTTTGGTCGCCCCAACACGCATGGCCCTTACAATGCATACAGTATCACAGATAGTGTTTTAGTTTTATACTTAGTGTATAAAAATACACTACATAACCATGTAATGATTAACTGTGGGTTTTGTTAAGTGATTTAACCGAGGGTACTTATGGTTGAACAGCCCGCCACGGCTGAAACGCATTGTAAAGAACCTTCATTGGTTGAACAGACTGCAAAGCAGTCACAGCCCGCAGTGGCTGAACAACAGTCCGAGGTGGACACAGGTCAAATCACACACAATGTTGAAACTGAAGCACAGCAGGTCACAAAACGCAAGAGCAAATTAACACCAAAAGCCCTAATGGATAAAATTGACACAATACAAAAAGACCGAAAATCTAAATTAAACAAGGCATCTAACTTGCAAAAAACGATTTTGGAGTTAATGCAAAGTGGATGCAAACAGGAGGTGCAATGTGCATTTATGCAATATCTTCACATATGCAAGGAAGCAGCAGCAAACAGGATGCTCTGTTGCCAATATTACCTCCTGAGGAAAGGGAAAAACATGACATTTGGTTCAAGGCCAAAATGATCAATGTCAATGACTTTATTGATGATGTGAATGCATGGACAAAAAATACCAAAAGTGTTAATGAGGACGTGGAAAATCTAATTAATCCAAATGACAGCATTTCTAATGTGGAAAGTAAAAATCTGCTCACAAAGGTCACACAAGGTCTGGAACCAGCAGGTCCAGCAGATCTTCTGCCTCATCAGCTGGCATACGGGCCGAGGCAGAGAGAGCTGCACTTGGGATTGACGCTGCAGCATTAAAGGATAAACACGCTCTGGAGGAGCAGGAACACACGCTGAAAAAGAAAAAGGAAACGATGGAGCTTGACGCACAACTGGCAGCTACCGATGCAAAAATAGCAGTATTACAATCCCCCAGTCACCAAGCTCTTTCACTCAGTCAGATGGAATGGACTCCTACTACAGGAAAGGAACACGTTTAAAGGAACCCTCAGTCACTCTCAATCCTCATGCAAAAGAATATATATCACTACCACAGCAACCGTCTATGCAACCACCAGAACCGCAGCAACCATCTGCACAGCAAACATCCATTCAACAACCACCACCCTGGCAAATACAACAACCTATGCACCTGATGCAGCCAACACCCATTCAACAACAACAATCTATGCTGTTACAGCCAACTCCCATTCAAACACAACCACCATCTTTACAAAGACATGTCTTGGGATGGAGCACAGCACAATACAACTCACATGGACCCTCCTGTGCAGCTAACGACCCCAACTGTAATTTCACCTCAAAGCAATGAAACCTCAGTTGTATGCAACCTATTAAAAAGACTAAATGAGATAACCACAATGCTAGTGGAGCAGCAAACCACTCACTTACTGCCACCAAGAGAGATTCCATGTTTTGATGGGGATCCTCTGCAGTACAGAACCTTTGTCAGAGCCTTTGTTCATTGTGTGAAAGAGAAGAACACAAGAAACAGAGGTGATTGTTTGTACTTCTTGGAGAAGTACACCAGGGGTCAGCCCAAAGAGCTTGTGCATAGCTGTCAACACATGGCTCCGGACAGAGGCTATGATATGGCAAAGTACCTACTTGAACAACACTTTGGAGATGAATATAAAATCACAGCAGCTTATATGGAGAAGATGCTCAACTGGCCGCTAGTGAAGGCTGAAGACGTAAAATCTCTTCAAGCCTATGCTCGTTTCCTTCGGGAGTGCTGTAGTGCTATGGAGAATGTCCAGCACATGAGGGAACTCCATATGCCAGCCAACATGAAAGTATTGATTTCAAAGCTTCCATACAAGCTCAGAGAGAATTGGAGAGTCTCTGCATGTTCGATAATGGAAAGACACCATCGCAGACCACTATTCATGGATATTGTCACATTCATCGAGCACCAGCTAAAAATTGTCTCGGACCCAGTCTTCGGAGACATTCAAAATACACCACCAAGTACAGGAAGTAAACCTATGAACATGAACAGAATGAAGTCACAAATCCCAAAGGAGACAGTTTTGCAACCACAGTTACTACCATCGAAACCCCTGCAGTGGAAGACCGAACAAGATCTAAACACGTTCCAAAGCAAAGAAATGCATCTGCTCACAACACCAAAACTTGTGTATGCTGCTCTAAAAATCACACTCTGGATCAATGTCCTCGGATGGAGGAGAAGACGCACAGGGACAAGATTACTTTTATAAGGCAACAAGGAATCCGTTTTGGCTGCCTTCACATTGGGCATCTTAGCAGGAATTGCGAGAAGCACTTGACTTGCAAGGTGTGCAGCCAAATCCATCCCAGTGTTCTTCATATTAATCGGAGAGAGCAAGCAACACAAACCAGCCAAAGAAACCTTCGGTGAGTAACGCACAGATCTCTTTGCAAACATAAAATATGACATATGTTGGGTGTGCTTGTGTAACTGGCAGGGGGTGATGGGGAACACTCAAAGATTCTCCACATTCACAACTTCTCCACATTTTGAGAAAATTCGCTCGCAAGGAACTGACGATGCTGGCGTGCATAAAAATAGTTTTGCAAGCTGAAACAGATGCGGGTACACATTTTGGTGCTTGAGCCAGTAAACCAGTGGGTCTTCTGATCGGTCCAGCGGTGGATCAGTCAAGTACCGCTGCACCTCCACTGTAGCGTCTGCTGTGGCATTCCTTGCCCTCCTTGCTTCAGAAGCATCTCTGTCCAGTTTGTCCCAAAGGTCTGAAAGACAAACATGACGGTAACCATCAGTACTGAACTGTTTCAATTCATATCCTTTTTTACTTGTACTTATTTTGTCCTGCATTTGATCAATGAACTATTTATAACATTACATGTGGATGATGGATTTTCTGGTGCTGGTTGAGCTGATGTGGAGGGCTGTTCTTCTGTAAGTGTCAGGTGGTGTGCATCTCATCAGTTGTGAGCATTGTGCTGTCAGTCGTTTTATTGATGTCTGTGCCTGTACTTGATTGTAGAATCCAATGGTTTTGAATCTTGGATCCAGCAGTGTTGAAAGCGTCAGTGCAGTTTGGTTCTCTGTAGTGTCAAACCTCTTTTGCATCAGTGACACCAAGTTCTGTCCCAGTAGTGTAGCAGTGTTGTGGCCTATTTTTCCCTTTGTGTCATGCAAGTATAGCATTAACATTTTTGTCATTGGGATAACCTTTGACCTCTTCTCCTCGGACAGTTCTACTGTTGCCTGGTAAAAGGGGGCAAGCAATTGGAGGCATGCAGCAGCTGTTTCATAGTCCTCAGAGGACAGAGGTCTCACGTCTGTTTTCAGCATCGCAAGAACTGCCTCCACTGACTGTCTCTCCTTGAAAAGGCGCTGTAACATGAGGAAGGTGCTGTTCCAGCGTGTGTCCACCTCCTGAGTAAGCTTCATCACTGGACGCTTCATCTGCTCCTGCACTTCTCTGAGCTTCTCTTTTGCTGTTGTGCTGGTTTTGAAGAAAGTGACAACTTTTCGTGCCCTTGTGCGTAGGTCTTCTAGGCCAGGAGTTACATCAAGTGACTTCTTCAAGTGACAACTGTCAGAGCATGCGCAGACCAGTTGGCAGGAGTCTTTGCAGACATCTTCAACCTCTCCCTGTCCCAGGCTGTTGTCCCCGCGGTCTTCAAGATATCCACCATCGTGCCTGTCCCTAAACAAACCAAGGTAACATGCCTGAATGACTACAGACCTGTGGCCCTCACCTCGATCGTTAGCAAATGCTTCGAGAGGTTGGTCAAGGACTTTATTTGCTCCGTGTTACCTACCACGCTGGACCCATGGCAATTTGCATATCGTCAAAATAGATCCACGGACGACGCAATTGCCATGGCCCTCCACACTGCCCTTTCCCACTTGGAGGGGAAGAACTGTTATGTGCGAATGCTGTTTGTGGACTACAGCTCAGCATTCAACACAATAGTTCCTGCCAAGCTCGACACCAAGCTGAGAGGTCTAGGCGTACCCCCATCCATGTGCAGCTGGATACTGAACCTCCTGTCGGACCGCCGCCAGGTGGTGAGGATGGGCAGCACCACATCAGAGCCACTGACCCTCAACACGGGAGCCCCCCAGGGATGCGTGCTGAGCCCTCTCCTCTACTCCCTCTACACCCACGACTGCATGGCTATGCACAGCTCCAACGTCATCGTCAAGTTTGCTGACGACACGACAGTGATGGGCCTGATCGCCGGCGACGACGAGACAGCCTACAGGGAGGAGGTCGGATCGCTGGAGCAGTGGTGCCAGGAGAACAGCCTCGCCCTCAACGTCAAGAAGACCAAGGAGCTGATCGTGGACTTCAGGAGGCAGAGGGGAGAGCACAGCCCTATCTCCATCGACGGCGTTGCAGTAGAGAGGGTCAGCAGCTTCAAGTTCCTCGGCGTGCACATCTCCGAGGACCTCATGGTCCACGCACACCACACACGTGGTGAAAAAGGCCCAACAACGCCTGTATTTTCTCAGGCGTCTGAAGAAATTCAGCATGGGCCCCCGCATCCTGAGAACATTCTACAACGGCACCATCGAGAGTGTTCTGACAGGGTGTATCACCGCCTGGTACGGGAACTGCACGGCACTCGAGCGCAGAGCGCTTCAAAGGGTGGTGCGGACGGCCCAGTATATCGTTGGAGGTGAGCTCCCCTCCCTCCTGGACATTTACAACCAGCGGTGCGTGGCCAAGGCCAAAAGAATTATAAAAGACATTGCCCACCCCAGCCACGAACTTTACTCACTATTACCGTCAGGCAGGCGATACCGCAGTATCAAGTGTCGTACAAATAGGCTTAGAGATAGCTTCCACAGTCAGGCCATCAGGCTGCTGAACAAGGGTGTATAACATATAACAATGTATATTTTATTACATTGATTTATATATATATATTGCTCTTTTCTGTGCTGATTTTTGCATTTTATAAATTGCATTTTTTATTTTTATTTTATATTCCTTATTCTATTTTTTATTCTATTTTTATCTATTTTTATTTTATCTTATTCTATAACTGCTGTCTGTCGTCGGGTATTGCACACAAGAATTTCACATCACTGCTTTATACTAAACTGTAAACTGTGAAGTGACAATAAACTTGACTTGACTTGACTTGACTTCTTGAATTGTTCCTGGCCTCCTGCCATTCTCAATTAGGGGCCGGTGTGTTGGAGCCAAAATGCCTTTCTGTTTATTTTGTTTTGTGTCACCATGGCAATCACCACAGGGGAACTGTTGTCAGTGGTTTCACTCCTGGCTGGACTGACAGGACTGGGAGAGACATCATCAGAACTGGTTTCCTGGGAATTTGTGAGATTTATGAGAAAATAAATATCCTAGGATTATAAAATTGCCTCTGTACAAAATCTCTAGGTCTCTAAGCATGTAACATAAAAAGACAAATTGAGACCATCAACACTAAAAGACCTAATTTCATAGCATATGCAAATCAATAACTTTCCCTGTAGAATTTCCCTGACAGATGATGGTGCAGTGGTCAGTGTACCTGAGATGTGTTGGATGTGTGTTGGACTGTCAGTCATCTTTTTTCCCGAAGATGTCATATTCACGCATTTGTAAATTGAATCGAGGAGTCAATGGACAGGCTATAGATATAGATATAGATAGATAGATAGATATATAGCTATATATAAACACGTTCTACCTGGCTTCTGTCACTCTGCTTTCGGGTCCTACCTCTACCCTGCCCTGACACATCCTTGGTCGTGTTGGTTTGTTTTAATTTCATTCTGTAGTTGCACACAGGGCATCGCTTTTTCCTCACCAACAGTCTCTCCCTCTGGAGCCATCTTATTAGGCGTTCACCACCTCCAACTGTCCAACTATCGTATTACTGAAAAATACAAACTATTTCAAATGTAACAGACGTACGATCAGATGCAGTTGTACCGTTATTTAGTTTTTACTTTTCTAACAATAAGTGGTTCTAATCATTTTCTTTAGATTAGTCTTTACCAGTCAGGATAAAGAACACTACTGCTGGTCAGTACGCTGTTGAGTTGGACACTACTAACGTTAAGCGTTTACAGGGGTCACAGCTTTTCCCACTTCTCTCATCCATAACCAAATGTAACGTTAACTTAACCCCACAGATCATATTCAGTTTGTCACTGGATTCATCTTAAAGAGGGCGGTTGAATGTGTTTACAGTTGCCTGTTATACCTGTTATGCCTGCGAGGTTCCCAACCACCCTGGGCTCCATCTCTTCTCCCCCCTACCGGCCGGTCGTCGGTTCTGCAGCATCCGTAAAATGACTACCAGGTTCAAGGATAGTTTTTATCCACAGGCAGTGACCTACTGAACTGCTAGGAGTGCTGCCACTATCATAACATTGTCATTAACATTAAACTGTCATACTTTGCTGGACTCATTACAGTTACTGCACTGTTCTGCACTGAATTCATGATGCTGCTGCACTACTGGCACTTTAAAATGCTTTTTTAAAGCTTTTTTGCACAATTCAACACACACTCCATCTGTCATTTTATAGTAATGTTATTATTATTTTTATTGTGTACAGTTTTGTTACAGTACAGTGTAAGTATAGTACATAGTAAAGTATATTGTGTTAAATTGTAGTATAAATTCAAACTGCAGGAGGGAATGGGGAGTAAGCATTCAATTCTACTTGTTGCATATGGCAAATAAAAATCTTGAATGTTGAATGAAGGAGCGGGTAGGGGTCAGAGGTCATTAAGGAGCAGGTAGGGGTTAGAGTCCATTAAGAAGCAGGTATGGGTCAGAAGTCATTAAGAAGCAGGTAGGGGTCATTGAAGAGCAGGTAGGGGTTAGAGGTCATTAAGGAGCAGGTAGGGGTTAGGGGTCATTGAGGAGCAGGTAGGGGTTAGAGGTCATTGAGGAGCATGTACAGGAGAACATATCTTTAATAAATGAACATGCTGTGCTGCTAAGTTGATCCCAGCACAAGGAAATCAATATTCACTTTATCAGCTCCCAGCTCCAGGAAATCAATATTCACTTCATCAGCTCCCAGCACAAGGAAATCAATATTCACAAATATTGATCCCAATATTATTGATGAACAGAATATCAATCAGGATCTGTGTTAGAAACCCGTATCAGAGCCTTTTTAGAATGTTAATATACACAGAATATCAAAGTACTATAGAATGAAAAATAGGTGTCTATATATGTGTGTTTATTTAAAAAAATGTGTGTTTTATTTCTATATGTGTATTTCTATAAGTGTGTGTGTTTATTTCTGTGTGCGTTTCTATGTTTGTGTTCATTTGTGTATTTCTCTTTTTGTGTAT
>CM051001.1:28408565-28421065 GCA_027704905.1 Muraenolepis orangiensis
ATATATGTGTATATATATGTATATATGTATATATATATGTATATATATATATGTGTATACTAGGGCTGTCAAACGATTAAAAAATTTCATCTGATTAATCACAGCTTAAAAATTAATTAATCATGATTAATCACCATTCGAACGATGTCCAAAATTTGCCATTTCTTTATGTATATTGTTGTGGGAATGGAAAGATAAATGAAAGCAGGCGGATATATCCATTTAACATACAGTATGTATGTTTATTATAACCAATCCATCAATACAGCATGGAATTGTGGACAAAATCGTATCCAACGATAACAAAATATTCTAAGTCTTGGGTCTGAGAGTCTAAATCTCATCAAATGGTGGTCCGTGGCTCAAATGCAGAACAAATAATGGACCTTGATATGAAAAGGGTTGAAAACCACTGCTCTAAACAAAATAGGATGGTGTTGTTAAGAACATTCTTTCTTTAACACACTTACTGGCCAACTTAGCCGATAGCCATTTCTCTTATTTCAATGAAACCTTTTTTTAATTTTTTTATCAAACCAAAAGAACATGGCCAACACAACATGGCCTACACAATTACATGTGGCCCTCTTCTCTATTCATCCTTTAGCCAGTTGCTGAGGCAAACCAACTTGTCCGCATTTTCTGAGAGTAAAGCTGATTGCTTCTTTTGCACAATGTGACCTGCAACTGAGAAGAGTCTTTCACATGGAACTGTGGATGCAGGAGTGGCTAGATATTTGCGAGCCAGTGGGGCCAGCTTGTCATGGGCTCCTGCGTGAGATGACCACCACTGCAAGGGACAGTCCTCCATACTAGTGGTGGGCTCTGCTCGGTACCTGTGTATGGCTCTGTCAGGCTGTACCTCTTCCTCCGATTCTGAATCTGAGCCCATCTGTAGAAGGTTCATTTTCTTCTTGGGTGGCCCATCTTCAGTGTGTGGAGATCTTCTGGGTGGTGAACGCAGCATGCCTCCAAGTGTGGTCCACACCTCTTCTCTGTCTGTCTTGGGCAGGCTCTTTAAGTCTTTAAAACGTGGATCCAGTGCCGTCGCAATCTTGAGCCATGCATTGTTGGTGTGTTCTTGGCGGGAGGCTAGGTCTTCCTTGAATTTTGCCTTAAATCTCACCACATATGCAGGGTCCTCATCAGAGACTTCCATTACACGACGCAAGTGGCAGAGGGCAGGTAGTACCACAGAGCAGGAGACGTAGGCCTCCCCACCCAGAATCTCAGTTAAATACCTGCAGTGGAACACACACACACACACACAGACAGACAGACAGACAGACAGACACTCTTGTTGACACTGGAGACGCCACCTTCTCCTATTACCGTAAGCACGGTAGAAGAAGGTAACCGTAGTACACACAGTATAAGCGGGAGGTAAGGATGTAAATGGTACCATGTACATGTCCATTCTCTACATCAGGGGTACTCGACTTCAGAGGCCGAGAGGGCCACATTTAAACCACAACAGGTGCAAAGGGCCACAAATTATTATTAACCTATATTTGTACCATTTTATTCGTATTTACTACTGCTGTTTAATATGCTGTCTTGCTTGTCATTTTTAATGCATTCCAAAGCATCATGGAATATTTAACAAATATTCTCAATTTGAGTAACAAATGTAGTGTAGCGACTGCGTTTCCAAGGATGACAAGTGTTGGTCAAGCTGATGTTTTATTAACACTGGAGTGAATAGCTTTGCATTGATGACATTGATAAAGTTTGCAATTGCTACTTATTCCTAGTGAGAGCTCTGAGTCTGCATTTCACAAATATGAATAACAATAACAAACAACTTTTAACTTATTCCTATTGAGAGCTCTGAGTCTGCATTTCACAAATATTAATAACAATAACAATATAACAAACAACTTTTTACTTATTCGTATTGAGAGCTCTGAGTCTGCATTTCACAAATATTAATAACAATAACAATATAACAAACAGTTGATACTTATTCCTAGTGAGAGCTCTGAGTCTGCATTCTTTTCACAAGTACTTTCAGATCTGGTTGTTGCTCAGTTGTAGCTGCTCTGAGATAGTCTGCCAAATGTCTGTCAATTAGACGGGAACGCTGCTTTGATTTTATTATTCCCAAAGCAGGTCAGGATTTTTCTAATTATAACTATTATGCATTCATAACCAGGCATGTCGGGGGCCACAAAATAAGCGTCTGCGGGCCAGATGCGGCCCACGGGCCGCCTGTTGAGTAAGTCTGCTCTACATGTTGCTTTCCTTTGAACTGTCTCTCTCTCCGCGTCGAGTCACAAAGAGAGCAACTGTCTGTCTCTCTCTCCACGTCGAGTCACAAAGAGAGCAACTGTCTCTCTCTCCGCGTCGAGTCACAAAGAGAGCAACTGTCTCTCGCTCTCTCCACGTCGAGTCACAGAGAGCAACTGTCTCTCTCCACGTCGAGTCACAAAGAGAGTAACTCTCTCTCTCTCTCCACGTCGAGTCACAAAGAGAGCAACTCTCTCTCTCCACGTCGAGTCACAAAGAGAGCAACGGTCTCTCTCTCTCTCCGCGTCGAGTCACAAAGAGAGCAACTGTCTCTCTCTCCACGTTGAGTCACAAAGAGAGTAACTCTCTCTCTCTCCGCATCGCGCTTTCCTGCTTAGGCTCCGGTAAGTTTAGTTTCCTCAAACGTGACGTCATTGCGTGGCCCCGCCCCCCGTGTCAGAGAGAGAGGGAGGGGGGGGGGAGAGGAGAGGGAGGGAGGGGGAGAGAGCGGGAGCGTGAGAGATGACCGGAGACTAACATTATAATGGTACTACAACTACTACTACTACTACTACTAACAAGTACAACTACTACTACTTACGACTTATACTACTACTACTATTACTTATAATACTACTACTTACTACTACCATCCACTACTACTACTACTAACACTACTACTACTAACAATTATTACTACTAATACTTCTCGAATTATACTACAACTACTAATACTACTACTACTCAACAACTACTACAAATACTTATTCTACTACTACTACTAATTACTACTTCTAATACTACTAACTATAACTACTACTCCACGACTACTACTACTACTTATAATACTATTACTTATAATACTACTACTACTACTACAACTCATACTACTACTACTACTACTACTACCATCCACTACTTCTACTACTGCTACTACTACTACTACTCCACTACCATTACTAATACAACTACTAAAACTACAACTACTACTACTACTACTACTACTAATACTAATATGATGACTACTACTACAATTACTTATTCTAATACTACTACTACTAATTACTACTTCTAATACTACTACTACTACTACTAATACTACAACTCATACTACCATCCACTACTAACTACTACTCCACTACTACTACTACTACTACTACTTGTAATACTACTACTACTAATACTACAACTCATACTACCATCCACTACTTCTACTACTGCTTCTACTACTATTACTACTACGACTACTACTACTACTACTACTAACACTACTGATACTACTAGTACTACTACTACTCCACTACTACTACTAATACTCAAGTCAAGTCAAGTTTATTGTCCCTTCACAGTTTACACAAGTATAAAGCAGTGAGTGAAAATAGCATGTGCAATACCCGACGACAGAAAGCAGTTATAAAAATAAGATCAAATAAAAACAGAATACATTAAAATAAGTAAGAAATAAAAATAAAAGTACAAAACTGTATAAAGTTAAATATATAAAAAATAAAAATGCAATTTATAAAATGCAATAAATCAGCACAGAAAAATAGTAATATGTATATATAAATCAATGTAATAAAATATACATTGTTATATGCTATACGCAATTGTTCAGCAGCCTGATGGCCTGACTGTGGAAGCTGTCTCTGAGTCTATTTGTACGGCACTTGATACTGCGGTATCGCCTGCCTGACGGTAAAAGTGAATACAGTTCGTGGCTGGGTGGGCATTGTCTTTTATGATGCATTTGGCCTTGGCCACGCACCGCTGGTTGTATATATCCAGGAGGGAGGGGAGCTCACCTCCAACGATATACTGGGCCGTCCGCACCACCCTTTGAAGCGCTCTGCGCTCGAGTGTGGTGCAGTTCCTTTACCAGGCGGTGATACACCCTGTAAGAACACTCTCATGGTGCCGGTATAGAATGTTCTCAGGATGCGGGGGCCCATGCAGAATTTCCTCAGATGCCTGAGGAAATACAGGCGTTGTTGGGCCCTTTTCACCACGTTTGACACGTGGTGAACGTGGACAACATTTTAAATTGTTGGTATATCTCAGTAATATGACGTTAACAAGAAGACTACTCCAGAGGACAGCACAAGGTGGTAAACGCCTGTCCCAGGTGCACGGGTGGTAAGACCTCAGATTCTACTGGGGAGTTCTCAACCAATCAAACGCAAGGGGGGGCAGTCCACAGTTCAACTGTTTATTTGGAAAATATGCTAATTAAAAGAGCTGAGCTTTAAAAGAGAATTAAAAGAGATGAGCTTTAAATGAGAATTAAAAGAGATGAGATTTAAAAGAGAATTAAAAGAGATGAGCTTTTGTAGTGTATTTTAACACCCTTATTATAATCTAAAACAGGGGTTCCCAACCGCCGGGCCGCGGACCGGTACCGGGCCGTGGAGGTGTTACTGCCGGGCCGCGAAACAGCTGTGTGTTTATCATCATATTTGACTCAAATTATTTGAGTATAGGTGAACGGCGGGCGGTATAATCTATATATAGAGATTATATATATAGTATAATCTATATAGCGGTATATATGGGCGGTATAATCTATATATATAGATTAAATATATATCGGCGGCATAACGAGACTTTCAGTTGCACGCGCTACTAAAGAGACTACGCGCTAGTGACGACGTGCCAGGTTTTTTTACGGGTGCTCCGCGTACATGCGCGTTTATACTGAAATCGAGCCCTGCCGTTTTGTTAGGGGTGTGTGTTGACACACACTTTGACAACCGGTCCGCGAAAATTGACAACCGGTCCGCGAGACTTTTTTTGGCACAAAAAAGGTTGGGAACCCCTGATCTAAAACACTGTCTTTTGATCCTCTATACATTGCAGGGACAATGTGGTAACAACATAACCTGCTGGTGTGCCTTTAGGCCCAGTCAGACATGTTCCAGATGTGTTATCTGCTGGTGGACCCCGAGGCCCAGTCAGACATGTTCCAGATGTGTTATCTGCTGGTGGACCCCGAGGCCCAGTTAGACATGTTCCAGATGTGTTATCTGCTGGTGGACCCCGAGGCCCAGTTACACATGTTCCAGATGTGTTATCTGCTGGTGAACCCCGAGGCCCAGTTAGACATGTTCCAGATGTGTTATCTGCTGGTGTGCCTTTAGGCCCAGTTAGACATGTTCCAGATGTGTTATCTGCTGGTGGACCCCGAGGCCCAGTTAGACATGTTCCAGATGTGTTATCTGCAGGTGTCTTTAGGCCCAGTCAGACATGTTCCAGATGTGTTATCTGCTGGTGTGCCTTTAGGCCCTTACTCTCACGGTTACGGTGGTTGACAGGGGGCGTTGCCAGGCCACGTGCGCTAGACGCGCACACACACGCACCTGCCAACCATTACCGTGGCTAATTGCCATTGATCTCACCTGGGGGCTATTTATACCGCAGTGTCAGTGAGAAACATCGCTCGTTCGTACTGTGTGTAACCGGTACGCTACCAGTCCCCAGGTGACATTCATCCCTGGCTTTTGATCACCCTGCTACGGACTATCAGAGAGATAGCCCGCTCGTCTGCTGTTCCAGCCCCTCATCGGTCCAGACGATCGACACACCTCGACGCACCTTGACTTCCCGGTAACCCGACCCATCGCCTGGCCCAACTATCCCTACGTCTGCTACCTGTCGGCTCGACGCACCTTGACTTCCCGGTAACCCGACCCATCGCCTGTCCCAACTATCCCTACGTCTGCTACCTGTCGGCTTGACGCACCTCGACCTCCCGGTCCCAGATCCCTCGTCTGTCCTGGAGATAACTATCGATTGTGTTCTGTGCCGTAATAAAACCCCTGTTCTCCCTTTTCTGGTCTCCGCCTGCGTTCTGGGTCCAACCTCACCACACACCTTTGTGACACTTACAAGGATTTGAGCTGCTTTCAATGGGATCCTATGGATGTAACATGAGCCATAGCCGTAAGGAGAGCCATGGGGAACGTTTGACCAATAAGAATGAAGTGACGTAGAAGCCAAAGAATGTGTGAAAACGCATATACTTGGTGACAAGGAAAGGCGTGGTCAGTCTGTACCAATAGGCACGGCAGACTCCCTCTTGCTGCAGTAGATGAGGATTTGATGCTTTGTGTCAATAAAGATATTGAACTTAGTATCCGGACCCCTGTGATTGATTCTTATTCCACCCGAGTAGAAATTATACTACAGTAGCCAATGCTAACTTAGCCAAGTGTAGCCAACTCTAACATAGCCAAGTGTAGCCAACTCTAACATAGCCAAGAGTAGCCAACACTTATTTAGCCTAATGTAGCCAACGCTAACTTAGCCAAGAGTAGGCAATGCTAACTTTACCATCAGAAAGTGACTCAAAATAGGGTAGGCTAAATGAATAGCATTATAATGATATCTTTACTGATGGCCTGGACCTTGTGTGCTTTATCAAATCAATCCCTCAAAGCAATGAGAACAAGTGATAGGTCTTTCTAATGGAACACTGGTCTCTGGGGGCTCTGTGGGAAACTGCTTTGACTCTTTACTGTGGACATGTTCAACATTCAAGAGCTTTTGATTGTCCGTATGCAACAAGTCCAATGGAATGCTTCCTCCCCATTCCCTCCCGCAGTACAACTTTTATGAAACACTTTACTATAACAAATATAAATACTGTATACAAATAAAAAGAACAATACAAAGATCAATAAAGTGACTGGAGATATGTATATGTTTTGAATTGTGCAGAAAGCATTTAAAAAGCATTGTAAAGTGCCAGTAGTGCAGCAGCATCATGAATACAGTGCAGTACAGTGCAGTGACAGTAATGAGTCCAGAAAATCCAGCAAAATCTTAGATTAGATTAGATTCAAATGTATTATCATTTCACAGCACAAGTACAGTACAGCTAAAATAATGTGATATATCATTTACAGTTTACAGTTGCTAAAAGACAGTGGATGGATAAATAGCAGCATATAGACAAAGTGTATAAAAGTGAATGAGCAGTAATTATGAAAATAAGTGAACATAAAAATATAAGTGAACATATGTGAGTAGTCCAAAGTGGACAATTAAATCCCTTGTCATTGTTATATGTCACACACACACACACACACACACACACACACACACACACACACACACACACACACACACACACACACACACACACACACACACACACACACACAGCTATGTGAGAGTGTGTAGTGTGTATATATATATACTGCAGTGGAGGCTCGTCCATTGAGGAAAGGGAGGACCATCCTCCCTAAAAATAAAATAGTATAACTTCTAGAAGCTTTCACCAAGGTAAATGAACGCAATTTAAATAAATAAATCAAATAAGAGCTCTGTACACTCACTACTCACTCAACACTCACTACTCACCTCAGAACGCTGTCCACCGGTTAGTTGGAAAAAGGCTGGCTCTCTCACCACCTCGAGTCACAAAAAGAGATCCGGTAAGTTTCGTTTCCTCAAAAGTGACGTCATCTCGTGGCCCCGCCCCCCAGGTGTCAATCCAGAAGCAACAAGAGAGAGAGAGAGAGGAGGAGAGAGAGAGAGAGAGAGATATCCTGAGTACAAGTACTGACAATGTACCTATTCTACTGAGTACATGTACTGGGAATGTATATATTCTACTGAGTACATGTACTGAGAATGTATCTATTCTACTGAGTACAAGTAACTGACAATGTACCTATTATACAGCATGTACTGAGTACTTCCTGTACTGACTACAGACTAAAGTATCTTAGTCTTCTTCCTGCTGTAATAAAGTGATATATGATGATATATTAGTGATATATATTGATGATACATCACAGAGTGTACGAACATTGTAACATGATGGCAATTATTATTCAGAAGCATACACTTTAATAAATATAGACTATTGATTAATGATTGCAACTTTTGAGAAGTTTCTCTGAAATGGTTCACAGACTTTTTGGTTGTTTCCTGTTCGGGTTACACCCTTGGCAGAGACACACACACACACACACACACACACACACACACACACACACACACACACACACACACACACACACACACACACACACACACACACACACACACACACACACACACACACACACACACACACACACACACACACACACACACACCACACACACACACACACACACACACACACACACACACACACACACACACACACACACACACACACACACACACACACACACACACACACACACACACACACACACACACTTCCTCTCTCTCTCTCGTTGCTCAGAGCTCGTTGCTCATAGCTCGTTTCTCCGGGATTGACGCGGGGGGCGGGGCCACACAATGGCGTCCAGTGGCGGCTGGTGACACCCGAAGTAGGAGGGGCGCAGGGGGATAAAAAATTCGCAATTTTTTTTTAATCATATCTGCTGTGCAATACCGCATTTTCCCAGACGGTGGCGCCATTTCTCCATGTAAACGACCGAGAGGGCGAATTAAAGAAATACAAATAAAAAACTAGACATAATACATAATTTGTAAGCTTAACATTGTATTGCATTTTATCTCAGGACTTGTATCAGGTCTATTTTATTATCTTCTATTTTGTTCTAATTACTTTTGCACAATCGAATGTAAGACCATATTTAGGTATTATTTTTGATGGCACACTGGGTAGTCTTTCTAATATAAGACCATATTTTTTTCTTACGTTTATTTTCTACTAGGTATTACTGTGTTCATAATTGCTAATTGAAGCACCATATAATAAATGTTCTTTCACCATAAGTTTCAAGTTTGTTTATTATTTGTACAAAATACAGAATACTTTATGATGAAATGCTTGTTTCTGTATGAGCCCCTGAGATTGTGCTACATACAGTAAAAATAAAGTAAGTAAAAAAAGAAATTAAGCAGTAAGTAAAGGAATGTTCAGTCAATATACATATATACAATACAGAGTACAATGAGTAACAGTGAGGTTTATATTTATATTATGTATAGTTTTTTATTTGTATTTCTTTAATTCGCCCTCGGTCGTTTACATGGAGAAATGGCGCCACCGTCTGGGAAAATGCGGTATTGCACAGCAGATATGATTTTAAAAAAAATTGCGAATTATTTAGGACCCTTGATAGGCTACATTTATTTGCTTGATCCATTTTCATTGGCCGCTTGCGCGCAGTGACGCGGAGTCAGGGGGCGCACCGGTCTTGCGCCCAGGTTTGGAGGTAGGTACTAGATTTCTATGAGAGTGACGTCAATCACAAACGAGGGGGGAGAATAGCACGCACAAACAATGATTTATATTTGCTATATTAACGTTATTGTGCATTTTAAACACAAACATACTTAAAATGAGTAATTATTATTCATTTTAAACATGTTTAGTTTATTTTTAGGGGTCAAAAAATCTAAAATCGAAAAAACACAATTTCTTTTTTTTTCCTCTCTCAACCAGGTGGGGCGGCGCCCGAGCGCCCCCTATGGACGAGCCGCCACTGATTGCAGACAGCCCCTCCATTTTTGGTTTATTTTGTTTGTTACTGATGGCCAGCTCCTTTTCTAATTAACATAAAAAGTACTCTGATAACTTTATTTAGCCTCCGTATTGTTTATGGTTGAATGTGGGCCGCGAACATTTTTAGATTCTTAAGTGGGCCCTGGCTTGGAAAAGGTTGGGAACCGCTGCAAACCCCCCAAACAAGTACAGTATCCCACTTCCAAACCATATTGTTAGTCATTTTCAAAGCACATGGCCTATTATTGATCACGTGGGTCCAGGTCATGTCCACTGCCATCTCACTGCCAGAACGTATTCATCCGCCGCTTAGTTTAGTCTGCCATCTGATGTTAACTTATTTTAATGGTGAATTGCAACCATGGTGCATACCTAGCTGTGAATACGTGACATAATTTGTCATCAATTTGGGCAAAATATTACTTTTTTTGTTTAATTAATTTAAACCATAAGTTGGTGTCTGAAACGGTCCAAATTGAAATGTATGACTGTGCATAACAAGAGGGTCAATATCTTGAACACACTTGCTCACTTCATACCCCTTGAGACTCCATTGACTGATTCTTCTCCACTTTGGCTCAAACAGGGACTCAGACACTACACCCACAAGTAGCCTTGGACTGGAGGTAGATGACAATTAAAATGGGTCATAGGACAACGATGAAGATGTTGTTGGAAAGGTTTTGATCTGGAGAGTAACATATGTCAGTGTGAAAGGTGTGGGGGATTCCTGCTGCTCAGGGTTGCCCTTTGAACCTGGAACCTGGGTTACATTTGAAGGCTCACAGGGAAGCCAAACAACATGCTAGAGACATGGGATCAACAGTTTGGAAAGCTCTTGACCTGAGAGAAGAAGGTACCATGACTTACTGATCAAATCATTATTTACAGCCCCCATCACACCTCTGGCAACCCCACTGCTGCTGCCCCCCCCCTACACACACACCCCCCCCCACACACACACACACACAGGTAAAGAGGATGTGAGCTAGCTCTTCCAGAGACAAAACAACAGGAAAGCACCTGGCCCAGACGGAATTACCCCCTCCTGTCTTAAGGCCTGTGGTCCATCCATCCTATACTTCATTTGTGTTCCCCCTCTGTCACTCTTCACCTATCATGTGTAGTCTCTCGGGCCGACATAAGATGAGGACTGTCTAGGGTAGGCCTATTACCACCGCTGCAGCTATGGTGTCCTGACTTTAAAACTGGACTCAAGTCAAACAATCTTTTACCATGGACAATAATAGGCCATGTGCTTTGAAAATGACTTTAACAATATGGTTTGGAAGTGGGATACTCTACTTGTTTGGGGGGGGTTTGTTAAATGCAGCGGTTCCCAACCTTTTCCAAGTCAGGGCCCACTTAAGAATCTAAAAATGTTCGCCTCCCACATTCAACCATAAACAATAGGGAGGCTAAATAAAGTTATCAGAGACTGGGGCCTGGGTGAGAGGGGTCGGCCATAACCTTTCTGGCCCGCTTCAGGGCCCTGGAGTCATGCAGGGTCTGGAGGGAAGGCAGGTTGCAGCCCATCACTCTCTCCGCAGAGCGTATGACACGCCGCAGGTTGGACTTGTCTCTTGCAGTGGCAGCGGGAAACCAGGTGGTGATGGAGAAGGTGAAGATGGACTCAATGATGGAGGTGTAGAAGAGAACCATCATGGACTGAGGCATGTTGAATTGATTCTGCTGCCGCAGGAAGAACAGCCTCTGCTGGGCCTTCTTGGTCAGGGAGCTGACCAGTCCACGGTGTGAACCGGGGAGTTGTGTAGGGTGATGGGGGGGAGGGGGGCTGGGCTCTTTCTGAAGTCCACAACCATCTCCACTATCATCTACAGACCTGTTGGCTCTGTAGGCAAAATGTAGGGGGTCCAGTAGGGGTCAGTGATGTGATCAAATGACTTCATGGCTACAGAGGTCAGTGCGACGGGCCGGTAGTCGTTGAGTCCGGTGATCTTACTTGCAGCAGTGGAGGGGCCTGGATTGCTGCAGGGGTGGGGGTTGGGTGGAATGTGTTGAGGGAGGTGGGGGTTGGGTGGAAGGTGTTGATGGGTGTGGGGGGGAGGGGGGTGGGGGTTGGGTGGAAGGTGTTGAGAGGGGTGGGGGATGGGTGGAAGGTGTTGAGGGGGGTGGGGGTTGGGTGGAAGGTGTTGATGGGTGTGGGGGGGAGGTGGATGGGGGAGTCTGGCCTCCTTGATGGCCTTGCAGTATGTGTACTTGGCCTCCTTAAATGACCTCCTTAAATGACCTCCTTAAATGACAATGTTATGATAGTGGCGTAAAAAAGTCTTAATAACCATTATTTGGACATGATTTGGTGTCTCGTACTATATATAACGTTTGTACTAGAAACTCTGGTCATTGATGTGATGTATAATACTATCATGCCATCTGTTAGGACTTGTTCGGACTCTGTTAGGAATTGAGTTCCATTGGTAGGATTTGGTTAGGACTTATTAGGAGTTGTTAGGATTTGAATTGGCAGTCCGATTGCTGAAGGGTACACGGCGAAGATGGGGCAAAGGTACTGCTAGAGTGGGGGAAGAAGAGAGGCAGAAGGGGGGGGGGGGGGGAAGAGAGAATCCCTGTGCTCTTCTTATGCTCGTTGTAATTTGTGCTTTTAGGCCCCGTTTTGAACATACTGTGCGTTTTGTGTAGTATATAGCATGTTGTTAATGCACTCTGTCGCTACGCAGGCATCCTAGTAGTTGGGAAGATTTTTCTATTGGCCTGCAATTGGGAATGCTGGAAACGTGTTCTATTCAGGTCTGTATTTACCTCAGATATATTGCTGTCT
>CM051001.1:28426065-28461065 GCA_027704905.1 Muraenolepis orangiensis
TGCATATGGCAGAAATGGTCCGTTTACCTGAGATGACGTGTTGGATGAGTCGGCCATTGTTTTCCCGAAGAAGCGGTACTTGCCCTCGGCGTCCAGGCACAGGATCCCTGCCCAACGCACCACGGGTTCACCAGGCTCCGTCATGTCTGAACACATCAGGGACAACACTATAAGGGGACAACTATGGAAACACGTACATACACGACTATTTCAATATCAAGCCCTACTTTTAAATTAAAATGATTTCGAAAATTCATAAATATCCATATAGGTAGGTAGGAAGATCGATCGATATCCCGAGGGAAAGGCTTCCAGCAGCTCGTGACACAAAAATAAACAATGATATAATAGGCCTATATCACACTTCCTGCTTCCGGAGCCTTAAAAATCACCGAGCAGTGTACTCTTACTTCCGGTAGTTACCCCAGATACGTGACAAACTGTGTCCGCCTCCTCTCCTCTCTGTTATTGTAGTGTACCGGCTGCTCAACGTCTAAACAGAGACAGTCCTACCTCAGTTTACACGATTTACCCCAAGACAAACTCCTCCGCAAGTCTTGTGTGAGGCTGATAAGGAGGATGAAGGTCCCTCGTTTCATGTTCTCAGGGGTAGCGCGTATGTCTGCAGTTTGCACTTTGACAAGGAGAGCATATACTGTACGTCTCGAAAAGTGGGCGGAATAGGCTAATAATGTTGGGTATGTGTATGATTAAAAGCACTGGTCCTGACCCCCACACACACTCCATCTCTCATCCGAATAGAGCCACACAATGTCGGGTAAGTATATGATTAAAAGCACAGGTCCCAAGTAGGGCTTCGGTTTTAACTCAATGCCGGTATGTCACAAGCACTTTTATTTTAAGACAACTCATATTCACAAGAATAACAAGCATTCCCTTTTAGAAAATATACAGCATGTATATATAGCTAATATATGCACACTACATATTAACACGTAAATGAAAAAGGTACATTGAAATAATCAAAATCCATCAAATAAATAGCCTATATTAAATACATAGACATACCTCTGCTCCTACACAAAATCACCTTCGTTATATGGCGATATATCCAGATAGAGCCACAACACACAATGTCGGGGAATTGTATGATTCGGATTTAGACTTCTTCACTGTGAGTGTTCATTCACTAGTTGAACCACATCGTCTTGACCGACTTTTGGAAGATTATGCAGCGATGTTGTCCAGCGATAACAGTCCGCCATGGTGAATGCCAAGGTGAATGCATTAACCGGAACTTGGGATACACTGCTTCAGCGATTTTTAACGGGTACTTCTGGCTTTCAAGTCTAACGTGATATAAACCTATTAAACTATAAAAACAAAGCGACTATACTAGACGAATGTAGAATGATACTGTACAATTACAATAAACAATATAATAATGTACTTAAAACCATGTACTAACTTACTTGTTCCGCCGTCGATCACGGAGTCACCGTAAGAGTGATGCGGTTCAATCTGCCGTCTTTGTCGTCTTCTTTCTGATCGGATCCGGAAAGCTCGAGGCTCCTAGAAATAAGAGGCGGGGCCAAAGCTCACGTGACCAGGACAGTAACGCCCACATGTTAGGACTTGTTCAGGACTTTGTTGGGACTTTGTTGGGACTTGAGTTCCATTGGTAGGATTTGGTTAGGACTTCTTCTGATATGACGTCATTATAAATCAGTGTTTATAGCAATCAATATTCAAGATTGAAGATGTTTTTCTTTGCCATATGCAAGTAAATGCTTATTCCCCATTCCCTCCCGAAGTATGAATTCCTACAATTAACACTATATACTATACAAGTACTATGCTAATACTATACAACATTATATATAACAATAGTGTACACAATACAAATAACAATACGAAAGAACAATATAGTGACTGATGAATGATATATACATATATTGTTTGTGCAAAATGCATTTTAAAGTGCCAGTAGTGCAGCAGCATCATAGCAGTGCGTGCTATACAGGGCAGTAACTGTAATGAGTCTAGAAAGTCCAGAAAAAGTATGATAGTGTATGATAGTGTAATGTAATATGAATCAGAATCAGAATCAGAAAGTGGTTTATTGCCATATACAGTTGTGTGGCCCGCAGCCTCCTGCCGGAGGGGAGCAGGGCAGAGAGACTGGGGCCTGGGTGAGAGGGGTCGGCCAATCTTTCTGGCCCGCTTCAGGGCCCTGGAGTCATGCAGGGTCTGGAGGGAAGGCAGGTTGCAGCCCATCACTCTCTCCGCAGAGCGTATGACACGCCGCAGGTTGGACTTGTCTCTTGCAGTGGCAGCGGGAAACCAGGTGGTGATGGAGAAGGTGAAGATGGACTCAATGATGGAGGTGTAGAAGAGAACCATCATGGACTGAGGCATGTTGAATTGATTCTTCCTGCTGCCGCAGGAAGAACAGCCTCTGCTGGGCCTTCTTGGTCAGGGAGCTGATGTTCAGCAGTGGAGGGGCCTGGATTGCTGCAGGGGTTGGGGGGAAAATATTGATGGGTGTGGGGGGAGGGGGTTGGGGGTTGGGTGGAAGGTGTTGATGGGTGTGGGGGGGGGGAGGGGGGTGGTTGGAAGGTGTTGAGGGGTGTGGGGGGGAGGGGGGTGGGGGTTGGGTGGAAGGTGGAAGGTGTTGAGGGGGGTGGGGGTTGGGTGGAAGGTGTTGATGGGTGTGGGGGGAGGCGGATGGGGGTTGGATGCAAGGGGTTGATGGTGTGGGGGGAGGGGGAGTCCGTTGTGTTTCGAATCTGCAGTAGAACTCGTTCAGGTCGTTGGCACGGCGTGAATCATCAGATGAATGAGGGGACTTCGGTTTGTAGTTTGTGATCGGTCGGAGGTGCTTCCAGACAGAGGATGATTGGCCATCTGAGAACTGATGTTGGAGTTTTTCAGAGTGGTATCATCTGGCCTCCTTGATGGCCTTGCAGTACTTGGCCTCCTTAAATGACCTCCTTGAATGACAATGTTATGATAGTGGCATAAAAAAAGCATAAAAAAGTCTTGATAACCATTATTTGGACATGATTTGGTGTCTCGTACTATATATAACGTTTGTACTAGAAATTGATGTGATGTATAATACTATCATACCATCTGTTAGGACTTGTTCGGACTCGTTAGGACTTTGTTAGGAATTGAGTTCCATTGGTAGGATTTGGTTAGGACTTATTAGGAGTTGTTAGGATTTGAATTGGCAGTCCGATGGAAGATGGGGCAAAGGGACTGCTAGAGTGGGGGAAGAAGAGAGGCAGAAGGGGGGGGGGGGGGGGGAAGAGAGAATCCCTGTGCTCTTCTTATGCTGGTTGTAATTTGTGCTTTTAGGCCCTGTTTTGAACATACTGTGCGTTGTGTAGTATATAGCATGTTGTTAATGCACTCTGTCGCTACGCAGGCATCCTAGTAGTTGGGAAGATTTTTCTATTGGCCTGCAATTGGGAATGCTGGAAACTTGTTCTATTCAGGTCTGTATTTACCTCAGAGATATATTGCTGTCTTTATCAAACAAATTATATTATTTATCAAAGTACTTGTAGTCTACTTGTAAAAGCGTCTGCTAAATGCGCAAAATGTAAGTGTAGAGAGATTTCCTACATTACACTCACTTTTAACCTTTTACAAATCATATGTACTTGTTTTCATATAAATAACAAGTAGATAGGTAAACGTATGCTTCTCAGATTATTTTTTATTGTTTCTGGAAGACCATTTACCCAATTTGAACACACTGAACATATTTACTTAAATAACAACACTGACACACAATCTTAAAGACAACTTTTACTGCAGGGTTGATTGCTTGTCTTTCCATTCTTTGACGGTTTGTCCAGATGCTGGACAGTACCACTTTCCCTTCAACTGGGTATGACCAGTGGTTTTGTTTTTGGATTGACCACATAATTGACACTTATAATTATAGTCCCGTTTGCACTGCCGCTTTTTTGGTGGCTCTCCTCTTTCCACCCGCTCCTGGTCTTCGAGTGCTGCCTTTTGGTGTCTCCATTCACGGTGACGATTCGTTGCCATTGGTGTTGACACTGGAGATGGTGATGGTTGCTGAGAGGGAGGGGGTGGCGGCTGCCAGGACCAGCCAGGGAATGGGGCGGGTGGTAGATGACCCTGCCCGTACGAGGACCAGGGAGGGGGAGATGGGGCTGGTGGCAGATCACCCTGCCCGTACGAGGACCAGGGAGGAGGAGATGGGGCTGGTGGCAGATGACCCTGCCCGTACGAGGACCAGGGAGGAGGAGATGGGGCTGGTGGCAGATGACCCTGCCCGTACGAGGACCAGGGAGAAGGAGATGGGGCTGGTGGCAGATGACCCGGCCCGTACGAGGACCAGGGAGGAGGAGATGGGGCTGGTGGCAGATGACCCTGCCCGTACGAGGACCGGGAAGGAGGAGATGGTGCTGGTGGCAGATGACCCTGCCCGTACAAGGACCAGGGAGGAGGAGATGGGGCTGGTGGCAGATGACCCTGCTGGGATGAGGCAGAAGAACCAGGCGACGCATACCCAGGAGGACAGTGCTGTGCCAAGCCAGTTTTGATGCTGTGGTGTGGGCGTATCACTGCCTCGCCCTCCCGATTGTCTGGCTCCTGGAACTCCATCACAACATGTCCATGCTTCACAGCTGCAGAAGGGAGCTCTATTGCTTCTAGCAGCCATTCTTCAGCCACAGAGAGCTTCTGGGGAAGCTGTACTCCTTGCAGCAATGAGTCCCAGTTTATTATTTTTTGTCTTCCATGCCACCTGGAAAAATACAATACAAAATGTTAACTAAATCAAATCCTTCCTGGTTAAATGTAATGTTATGTTAAAATAGTTAAATATGTCTGTATTTCTCAAGTGCATCTGTTAAAGTGAATATAGAAAGCCAAAAAACGTATCTCACCAACAAGCCACCGTGGTGTCGTTGATGGTAACCAGCACCAAGTTGGTCTGGTCCTGTATCACCCAGCTGTCCTCAACCAGTTGTTTGATACGATTGTACGTATGTACAATCGCCTGCGGAATGGGCAAGATTTTGCCCTTGCAGTCTTTAGGCCTATTCCGCGACTGACTGTACTATTTTAAAAGCCTGAGGCAAACACATTCTGCAATCCGATTGCCATCAGGACTCTGGGCAGCCTGGCCATGGGTCATGAATAGTCTGTAAAGGAAAGAGCAACGTTATCAATATTATACAACAAACAGTTCCAGTCCGCTAATTGAGGCTTTGTATGAGTCATGATACACAATTTGACTAGGTTACTAAAACGCTGTGAGCGCATATATATATATATACACTGTGTATATACATATCTATACATATCTATACATATCTATACATATCTATCCATATCTATCCATATCCATACACACACACACACATATATACATATATACTGTATATACTGTATATATAGACATATATACTGTATATACATATATACTGTATATAGACATATATACTGTATATAGACATATATAGATATATATAGACATATATACTGTATATAGATATATATATATATATATATCTCTATATATAGATCTAGATCTAGATATATATATATATATATATATACTGTATATACTGTATATAGACATATATACTGTATATATAGACATTGAATTCATTGCATCCACTATAGGACAGTTCACCTTTCAGCTGCTTGTTGGCCAGGTGTAGAGCCACGACGCTTCCTGGAAGCTCTCCACGGCCCTGGCAAGGTGTTCTTCTTTGATTTTAAAATATATTTAGAGGGAGCCTTGTCCATATCGCTGAGGGTGGAATACAGCCGCACAATCTCCGCTATCTCTGTGGTTGATAATGCTGTAATTGTGCGGTTGAGGTTGACAAGGTACCCTGCCAGGTTATCAACCACGTCCCATCCAGGAAAACCTCTGGAATCACGTCGGCTATCCTGAAAAATGAACAGCAACCATTGACAAATACGATACGATCAACTTTCCCTTAGGGAAATTGTTCTCGGGCTCAGTGTCGCTGCATTTAACAAATGTCATTCTATATTTTACATACAGAGTAAATTGACATGTGACACAGTCAACCACACACTGATAGTATTCATATCTACATACATTCAAGTGCCGTTTGTAAAAAGCAGCACATAAGCCTGGGTCGCAACCGAGTGATAAGTCATTAGTCACATCACCTGAGCTGATGTGTTGGGTCCATTAGAGGAACCGTCCTCAGTGGTTGATGTGTCTGGTTCACTAGAGGTGTCAGTGGTTTCACTTCTGGCTGGACTGACAGGACTGGGAGAGACATCATCAGAACTGGTTTCCTGGGAATTTGTGAGATTTATGAGAAAATAAATATCCTTGGATTATAAAATGCATTGGTCTCTAAGCAGGGCAATGGCAATGTTGGAGCCCTAGGCCAGATTCCCCCCCCCCCAGGTTACACACACCACTTTTTAGAAAAAAAAAATTTGGAACATGGAAACATACAGTAGGTCTTATTTACCATGACATACCGTATTGACCCGAATATAAGACGACCCCGATTATAAGACGACCCCTCTTTTTCAAGACTCATTTTTGGAAAAATAAATAAATACATTTTTTTGAAGACCAAATCTTTTTTTTATAAAGAAAATCATTTTATTTGAAAATAATGATAACACACATCACACATTGTGTTCTAATTTGCCTAACTTGGCAAACAAAAACAAAACAGGCTAGATAGATTGCAATGAAACAGTAGTGCAATAAAACAGTAGTGCAATAAAACGGAACATCAGTCTATCGGTCACATCACGTCTTCTCATTCAGCTCGTCTTCTACATCGCTGGTTGTTCCTCTCACTCCCGCTATCGTCACTCACGGTGTCTGTTCCCCGTCATCCTCCCACATCACGTCATCCTCGCTGCCATCCATGGCATTTGATACGCAGCATTTCATAACCCATTAATGATGCTTTCTGGGGAAACGTCAGCCCATGCTTGCAAGATCCATTCACAGAGCAAACGTACTGCAGGCTTTTTCCAGACGGTGTCAGTGCGTGATTAGCAGCCATGAGCCACTCTGTGGATCTCTTGCGCAGATGAACCTTGAATGGTTTGTTAACGACCACATCCAACATCTGCAGCTGGCTTGTCATTCCGCCCGGTATGATCACTAGGTCACCATTCAACTCTTTCACTTGCTTTTTGACTGGCGCCGTCTGCCCCAACCTTGAGCCAGTCCACCACCAGCTCCGTCTCCATCCAGCCCTTTGCCTGGGCACCTACGTAATGCCAGCTGGCACTGCCTCTTTAGGTACAGTCACTGCCTCTTTAGGTACAGTCACTGCCTCTTTAGGTACAGTCTTGCGTTTTGCGAGGCGCGTTAACATGAGCGTTACTCGGCTCTTCTCGTTTCCAGTAGTCTTCACAATCACTGATTTGTCGCCTTTCTTATGCCCAGTGACAGATGTTGGCATGTCAAAATACACAGGCGTTTGATCAGCATTGCCCATCTGATCAAGGGGGTATGAGTGCTTCTTCCTTAACTTGATCACATATCGCTGATAAGACAGTAGCTTCTCTCTGGAGTCTGAGGGCAGGCGCTGGGCTTGTCCTGCGTCGCAATGACAGGTGTTTGATGTCTCTGCTTCGTTTATCACCATTATCTTAAAATTGGCATCGTAACTTCGTCTCTCCTGTTTATTAAATTGCCCTAGTTGGTCGCTGTGTCTCTCCATTTCTATCTCTCCAGGCAACTGTTGCTATGTACTGTTACTTTAAGTGTCGCGCGATGTCTCGGAACACTCGTTTGGCGCGATCTGTTGTTGCGCAATTACATGTGCAATTACGGTACATCGAAAAGTCTAAACCCCGATTATAAGACGACCCCTCATTTTCTGATATTTTTCTAGGAAAAAAACCCCGTCTTATATTCGGGTCAATACGGTATAACCTCAATAGCAAGAATGAATACACATTTACTTACAGAATGTGATCTCTTGTATGGGTTGAAATTAACTAATAAATGACCTAATTTGCCTATAGATTTAAAACATCTAGCCTATCATTCTCATCATAACACATAACCTCAATAACAAGAAGGATAAAAAACAAACTTGACATGTCATCTCATGAAAACCTCGAGGTCTTTAACCAAAAAAGACTGATTGTCAGAGCTACATATTTACTTTCATTAATTTCAGGTGACCCGTGATTTTCTCGAGCGACTTAAAAAAAGAAGAAGCCCAACGTTGCGTATTATAAGCGGACTTGGCAACTCATAATAATAATAATTCAAAAAAATTAACTTTCGGCGGCGCCCCCCCAGGCGGCCACCTATACCGCCTATGCCATGGGCCGCCCCGGTCTCTAAGCATACAACGCAAAAAGACACATTGAGACTATTAACACTAAAACACCTCATTCATAGCATATGCAAATAGATTTTGCATATGGCAGAAATGGTCCGTTTACCTGAGATGACGTGTTGGATGAGTCGGTCATTGTTTTCCCGAAGAAGCGGTACTTGCCCTCGGCGTCCAGGCACAGGATCCCTGCCCAACGCACCACGGGTTCACCAGGCTCCGTCATGTCTGAACACATCAGGGACAACACTATAAGGGGACAACTATGGAAACACGTACATACACGACTATTTCAATATCAAGCCCTACTTTTAAATTAAAACGATTTAGAAAATTCCTAAATATCCATATAGGTAGGTAGGAAGATCGATCGATATCCCGAGGGAAAGGCTTCCAGCAGCTCGTGACACAAAAACAAACAATGATATAATAGGCCTATATCACACTTCCTGCTTCCGGAGCCTTAAAAATCGCCGAGCAGTGTACTCTTACTTCCGGTAGTTACCCCAGATACGTGACAAACTGTGTCCGCCTCCTCTCCTCTCTGTTATTGTAGTGTATCGGCTGCTCAACGTCTAAGCAGAGACAGCCCTACCTCAGTTTACACGATTTACCCCAAGACAAACTCCTCCGCAAGTCTTGTGTGAGGCTGATAAGGAGGATGAAGGTCCCTCGTTTCATGTTCTCAGGGGTAGCGCGTATGTCTGCAGTTTGCACTTTGACAAGGAGAGCATATACGTCTCGAAAGGTGGGCGGAATAGGCTAATAATGTTGGGTATGTGTATGATTAAAAGCACTGGTCCTGACCCCCACACACACTCCATCTCTCATCCGAATAGAGCCACACAATGTCGGGTAAGTATATGATTAAAAGCACAGGTCCCAAGTAGGGCTTCGGTTTTAACTCAATGCCGGTATGTCACAAGCACTTTTATTTTAAGACAACTCATATTCACAAGAATAACAGGCATTCCCTTTTAGAAAATATACAGCATGTATATATAGCCAATATATGCACACTACATATTAACACGTAAATGAAAAAGGTACATTGAAATAATCAAAATCCATGAAATAAATAGCCTATATTAAATACATAGACATACCTCTGCTCCTACACAAAATCACCTTCGTTATATGGCGATATATCCAGATAGAGCCACAACACACAATGTCGGGGAATTGTATGATTCGGATTTAGACTTCTTCACTGTAGAGTGTTCATTCACTAGTTGAACCACATCGTCTTGACCGACTTTTGGAAGATTATGCAGCGATGTTGTCCAGCGATAACAGTCCGCCATGGTGAATGCCAAGGTGAATGCATTAACCGGAACTTGGGATACATTGCTTCAGCGATTTTTAACGGGTACTTCTGGCTTTCAAATCTAACGTGATATAAACCTATTAAACTATAAAAACAAAGCAACTATACTAAACGAATGTAGAATGATACTGTACAATTACAATAAACAATATAATAATGTACTTAAAACCATGTACTAACTTACTTGTTCCGCCGTCGATCACGGAGTCACCGTAAGAGTGATGCGGTTCAATCTGCCGTCTTTGTCGTCTTCTTTCTGATCGGATCCGGAAAGCTCGAGGCTCCTAGAAATAAGAGGCGGGGCCAAAGCTCACGTGACCAGGACAGTAACGCCCACATGTTAGGACTTGTTCAGGACTTTGTTGGGACTTGAGTTCCATTGGTAGGATTTGGTTAGGACTTCTTCTGCTATGACGTCATTATAAATCAGTGTTTATAGCAATCAATATTCAAGATTGAAGATGTTTTTCTTTGCCATATGCAAGTAAATGCTTATTCCCCATTCCCTCCCGAAGTATGAATTCCTACAATTAACACTATATACTATACAATGTACTATGCTAATACTATATGTGACCCCCAGGGGGCGCCCAAATTCACAATTTGTATAATTAAGCTAGGAAACCCAAACAGCGCTCCAAACAGCGCTACCCTTAAAGCTATCTAAACAGGTTATGTCCAATAAAGGAACAAGGATGGGACTGATGTAATCAAAATACAATTTTATTAAAACAGTAGGCACAATAAATACACAGTTGGCAATCAGCACAAGCAATTATTTCCCACAGGTGTGCAAAATGCTGCAATAAATAAGTCACGGCACCACAATCACATAATAAGTCAGTGTTAAAAGTCTAATAAATAGTATAGTGAATCAGGTTGAATAAATAGTTAGAGTGCGCACACACACACACACTTCAACGCTATGATACTTCACACCAAAATAGGCCGTACACGCACACGGCGTTTCACACTACAAACTGGTAAACACTGCAAACGGAGCACCGCCCCAACGAGAAATATTGCACAATGCCCAAGGCCAGAGTTATACTAATTGCCTAACAAACAAAGAAAGACAGACAAAACAAACAAACAAACAAACCAAACGTGTGAACTAGTAGGCTAAACGTAGCAGGCCGTCAGCCCAGGCCCACCGAGCTCCAGGTCGCAACACAGTTGTGGCAAGGTTCCGAGACACACACATAAGTATATTCGAACAAATAGATAAAAACAACAGAATGATTAAACCCAGGAAAAACAGTGGCTAGTTGGACAGACGAAGACAATCCTCCTGTAATCACAAAGCATAAATGGTTTGGTATTCTATGCTACAAGGCTAGATCTACGATTGAGAGACTAATTACAAAAGGGATTAAATGAACTTACGGTTTTGAGGACAGCCTGAATTCAAAGCTATAAAGCCAATGAAGTTCCACCGTATAGATGTCTAATAGTTGCGCACACTCTTGTCAGCGTCAGCGCTGCTTCTATTCATAGGCAATATCAGACAGGAAACAATCAGAGCTATAAACATTACGTTACGTCTGAGGGCGAAAGGGAGCCAGTAAACTTACGTTGCTGCAAACCCGTGAGGAATCACTACTCGCTCCAATGGTTACTGTAGACTTGTAACTGCGCATACCATTTACTGGTCACCATACGCACACAGACGCCAGGCCGAGCTACAAACAAACAATGAGCCGTGTTAAGCGCTACTCAAATGAATGAGTTTAGCGTTAAAACCCAATAGACATAACCTTCCAAAAACTCACGTTCTCCTGATCGCACAGCTTAACTCCAAGCGGCTCACTCTTCAAAACACAAAACGCACTATTGTCCTCCTGTGTACGTCAGACACCTTTTAAAAGCAAGCGCGAATCAAACAATCAGTGCCAGTGGGCCGGCCTTCATGCTGTGCTTCCGGTCTCAACCACCCTACCCGCTACATATACAACATTATATATAACAATAGTGTACACAATACAAATAACAATATAGTGACTGATGAATGATATATACATATATTGTTTGTGCAAAATGCATTTTAAAGTGCCAGTAGTGCAGCAGCATCATACATACAGTGTGTGCTATACAGGGCAGTAACTGTAATGAGTTTAGAAAGTCCAGAAAAAGTATGATAGTGTAATGTAATATGAATCAGAATCAGAATCAGAATCAGAAAGCCCTGGAGTCATGCAGGGTCTGGAGGGAAGGCAGGTTGCAGCCCATCACTCTCTCCGCAGAACATATGACACGCCGCAGGTTGGACTTGTCTCTTGCAGTGGCAGCGGGAAACCAGGTGGTGATGGAGAAGGTGAAGATGGACTCAATGATGGAGGTGTAGAAGAGAACCATCATGGACTGAGGCATGTTGAATTGATTCTGCTGCCGCAGGAAGAACAGCCTCTGCTGGGCCTTCTTGGTCAGGGAGCTGATGTTCAGCTCCCACTCGAGGTCCCGGGAGATGATGGTGCCCAGGAAGCGGAAGGAGTCCACGGTGTGAACCGGGGAGTTGTGTAGGGTGATGGGGGGGAGGGGGGCTCTTTCTGAAGTCCACAACCATCTCAAGTCAAGTCAAGTCAAGTTTATTGTCACTTCACAGTTTACAGTTTAGTATAAAGCAGTGATGTGAAATTCTTGTGTGCAATACCCGACGACAGACAGCAGTTATAAAATAAGATAAAATAAAAATAGATAAAAAATAGAATAAAAAATAGAATAAAGAATATAAAATATAAAATACGCCTGAGAAAATACAGGCGTTGTTGGGCCCTTTTCACCACGTGTGTGGTGTGCGTGGACCATGTGAGGTCCTCGGAGATGTGCACGCCGAGGAACTTGAAGCTGCTGACCCTCTCTACTGCAACGCCGTCGATGGAGATAGGGCTGTGCTCTCCCCTCTGCCTCCTGAAGTCCACGATCAGCTCCTTGGTCTTCTTGACGTTGAGGGCGAGGCTGTTCTCCTGGCACCACTGCTCCAGCGATCCGACCTCCTCCCTGTAGGCTGTCTCGTCGTCGCCGGCGATCAGGCCTATCACTGTCGTGTCGTCAGCAAACTTGACGATGACGTTGGAGCTGTGCATAGCCATGCAGTCGTGGGTGTAGAGGGAGTAGAGGAGAGGGCTCAGCACGCATCCCTGGGGGGCTCCCGTGTTGAGGGTCAGTGGCTCTGATGTGGTGCTGCCCATCCTCACCACCTGGCGGCGGTCCGACAGGAGGTTCAGTATCCAGCTGCACATGGATGGGGGTACGCCTAGACCTCTCAGCTTGGTGTCGAGCTTGGCAGGAACTATTGTGTTGAATGCTGAGCTGTAGTCCACAAACAGCATTCGCACATAACAGTTCTTCCCCTCCAGGTGGGAAAGGGCAGTGTGGAGGGCCATGGCAATTGCGTCGTCCGTGGATCTATTTTGACGATATGCAAATTGCCATGGGTCCAGCGTGGTAGGTAACACGGAGCAAATAAAGTCCTTGACCAACCTCTCGAAGCATTTGCTAACGATCGAGGTGAGGGCCACAGGTCTGTAGTCATTCAGGCATGTTACCTTGGTTTGTTTAGGGACAGGCACGATGGTGGATATCTTGAAGACCGCGGGGACAACAGCCTGGGACAGGGAGAGGTTGAAGATGTCTGCAAAGACTCCTGCCAACTGGTCTGCGCATGCTCTGAGGACGCGGCCCGGGATGTCGTCGGGGCCTGCCGCCTTACGGATGTTCAGCCGCTTAAAGGTGCGGCGCACATCCGCCTCCGAGATGCGCAGCTGGCTGGTCTCCCCAGTCGGTGCTGGCTTCGGCGGGCTGCCGTTTACGTCGAACCGAGCAAAAAATGTATTTAAGTCAAGTCAAGTCGAACTTGACTTAAATACATTTTTATTTTTATTTTTTATTTTTTTTCTTAAATACATTTACATATTTAGCTCTCCTGGGAGGGAGGTAGAGGAGTTCTCTACACAACTGGTTCTCCCTCTGAAGTTCGTTATCTTCTGCAGCCCCTGCCACATACCCCTCGCATCGTGTTTCTTGAATTTATCTTCCACTCTGTCCTTATACTCCCGCTTGGCAGTGACGATGGTCTTACGGAGGTCGTAACGGGCTCTCGTATATTCCTCCGTATTCCCGGAACCAAAGGCGGCGTTACGCGCATGTAGGGCAGCGCGAACATCGCCGTTAATCCACGGTTTCTGGTTGGGATATATGGGTACACGGAGAGGACAACTGTGTGTTCGTTCTACAATGACGTCAGTCCCAACTGTCAGTGTGTACTATAGCAATACATACGCATGATATTATTATTAGTGATATTATAAACATCCTTTTTTTGTGATTATCAATAAGCAGAAAAATATGTGTTATCATTCATAATAATATTGTATCATCATATATTTTTAAATTATAATAATGACATATACACCACAATAATAAAACCAATACTAAGAAGTAGTACTATTATTTGGAGATCATTGATGATGTGTGTGACCATGTATTTACCTGTTATTTGTCTTGAAACTCTGGTAATTAATATACCGGTATAATAACACTGTACATATATAGTAGTAGATCCTATGTATAACACTATATATATTATATACAATATATTTATAAATAAAGAATTCGTTGTCGGCAGGATTTGAACCTGCGCGGGGAGACCCCAATGGATTTCTAGTCCATCGCCTTAACCACTCGGCCACGACAACTTTACAACAAATACTACATATCGGTCAGTGACAAACTTGAATTTCAATGATCATCACTTGCTCTTGTGTCCAAATAAATATAGATTATTAGGATAAAGCAATAGTATTAGACGACCTTGAATAACCGTGATAGGGTACCGATTACAATATACTGAATAAATGACCATGTTTACTATGGTTGTTACACATGGGTATGATGATCTAAGAACGATGGACACGTGGACACACGTGCGGAAACGTGATGGACAAACGGGCGAATTCTCCAATCGCGTTTCTCTACGGAAGCCGCAGCCGACCACAGCACAGCAGGCTCCTCCCCATCGGATCTGTGTTCGCGGTCGTCCTGCGTGTGCTTCTCTGTTTCTGCAGGACATTTCCGACTATACCGAGATAAACAAAAATGTCTCTGGAGGTGGAATCCGCGGAGTAAGTCCCCGTTGTCTAACACGTCTTCCGAGACACCCGTGGCTGATGTATGATTGATTATTTGCTCTTATTTCGATCACATTGTCGCATACTGAGGCCTTCTGATGCTACATGCTAAGCTACAGTGAGACGGGACACATTGGTCACTGAACAAGTTTAGTATTCATTTAAATCAATAATCAATTAAGTCGTGCTCCTGGAAGCACGAAGGGTATCAACCATGCAAGGTGTTGTTGTAACAGGCAACATGGTCTGCCCTATTATGTTTATTGTGCATTATAACATTGCGGTATACATATTAACCGTGGATACAACTAGATAAGCAGCCGTGGGGTTGCAGTGTTACGAAATGGGAGGGACATATACACTGGTAATATATAGTATACTGGTAAATGACTACAAGAAGTACAGCAGAGTAACTTACAATGTGAGTTATGCCTTAACGAAGTGGCTTACAACGACGAAAATACATTGTTAAAATACATGTTAAATGTATTCCTAGCGCATCCTCTTATCAATGTGTACTGATGTCTTACTGAGAGTTAATCTAAGTAGATTGTTAGGTAGGGTAGATATTGTTCTAGATATTGTTTGCCAACTTACTGTACTTTTACCTGAACTTATTGTACTTCTACCTGAGCACTGGTTCAGATCTTGGAGACTTCCGGTGACGAGTTGTTCTATTACCTTCCTTTGTTAAACACACTATTGTTAAGTTGCTTTGGATAAAAGCGTCTGCTAAATTACTGTAATGTAATGTCCCATGATTGGACTTGGCTAACCTGTGTGTGTGCACGTGTGCAGCGTCATCCGTCTGATCATGCAGTACCTGAAGGAGAACAACCTCCACCGGACCCTGGTCACCCTGCAGGAGGAGTCCACGGTGTCCCTGAACACGGTGGACAGCATTGAGAGCTTCGTGGCGGACATCAACAGCGGCCACTGGGACACCGTGCTGCAGGCCATCCAGTCCCTCAAGCTGCCTGACAAGACCCTGGTGGACCTCTACGAACAGGTGGGCTCCCCTGTGTGGTGTGTGACTGTGTGGTGACTGACGGTGTGTTGTCGTGGGGACTGACGGTGTGTTGTCATGGTGACTGACGGTGTGTTGTCGTGGGGACTGACGGTGTGTTGTCGTGGGGATTGACGGTGTGTTGTCGTGGTGACTGACGGTGTGTTCGTCTCTGTGACTGACTCTGTGGTCTTTGTTCATGTGGTTACTGACTGTACGTTTGTGTCAGACTAATGGTGTGTGTTTGTCTATTACTTGTCTCTGTGACTGACGATGTGTTCGTGTCTGACTGATGGTGTGTTTGTGTCTGTGTGACTGGTGGTGTGTTTGTGTCTGTGTGACTGGTGGTGTGTTTGTCTCTGTGACTGACGGTGTGTTCATGTTGTGACTGACTGTGTGTTTGTGTGGTCACTGACGGTGTGTTTTTGTGTCTGTGACTGGCGGTGTGTTTGTGTCTGTGTGACCGGCAGTGTGTTTGTGTCTGTGACTGACGGTGTGTTTGTCTGTGACTGACGGTGTGTTTGTGACTGACTGACGGTGTTTCTGTCTGTGACTGACGGTGTGTTCGTCTGTGTGATTGGCGGTGTGTTTGTGTGGTGACTGTTGGTGTGTTCGTGTCTGTGACTGACTGTGTGTTTGTGTCTGAGACTGATGGTGTGTTTGTGTCTCTGTGACTGACTGTGTTTGTCTGTGTCTGACGGTGTGTGTTTGTGTCTGTGACTGACGGTATGTTTGTCTGTGTGACTGGCGGTGTGTTCGTGTGGTGACTGATGGTGTGTTTGTGACTGACCGTGTGTCTGTGACTGACCGTGTGTCTGTGACTGATGGTGTGTTTGTGTCTGTGTGACTGTGTTTGTGTGGAGACTGACAGTGTGTTAATCCCTGTGACTGACAGTGTGTTAGTCCCTGTGCCTGACGGTATGTTTGTGTGGAGACTGACAGTGTGTCAGTCCCTGTGTCTGACGATGTGTTAGTCCCTGTGACTGACAGTGTGTTTGTGACTGACAGTGTGTCAGTCCCTGTGTCTGACGATGTGTTAGTCCCTGTGACTGACAGTGTGTTTGTGACTGACAGTGTGTTAGTCCCTGTGTCTGACAGTGTGTTAGTCCCTGTGTCTGACAGTGTGTTTGTCCCTGTGTCTGACAGTGTGTTATTCCCTGTGCCTGACGGTGTGTTAATCCCTGCGACTGACAGTGTGTTTGTGTGGAGACTGACAGTGTGTTAGTCCCTGTGTCTGACGATGTGTTTGTGACTGACAGTGTGTTAGTCCCTGTGCCTGACGGTGTGTTTGTGTGGAGACTGACAGTGTGTTAGTCCCTGTGACTGACAGTGTGTTATTCCCTGTGCCTGACGGTGTGTTCCTGTGGTGTTTCCAGGTGGTGCTGGAGCTCATCGAGCTGAGAGAGCTGGGGGCCGCCCGTTCCCTCCTCCGTCAGACGGACCCCATGATCATGCTGAAGCAGACCCAGCCGGAGCGCTACATCCACCTGGAGAACCTACTGGCCAGGTCCTACTTCGACCCCCGGGAGGTGAGACTCGCTCAATATGGCAACGCGTTTAGAGGCAGCGGGGCTACAAAAAAACATTGTATTACCGTGTCCCCAACATCGTATACACTTGAATAGAATAGGATGGAACATAATACATCTAAACTAACCAAGCATGGGATGTTTCTGTTTCTAAATGGAATTGTGAAATTGTATCGATTTTAATTGTGGGAGAAACTCCCGTCTGCTACAGACCTACAAAGTCTATCAAACCCTCACCAATGTGTCACCATGATATGGACTTAAAACTATATCACGTTATTTCATGGTATTTATTGCGATGACGATAAATGACCAAAATAAAAAAATAATAAAAAATAAAAAAATCTTAATCCTTACCATCATCAAATACGTAAGGGATAATGAACGGAATGCTCATTAATAAGTCGGTAGTCGGTCCCGACTTATTATGATTTACTTCCGAGGAGAAAAAAATAGTTCTCCGAAGTTGAGGCGTTGCTTGGCAACTGGCGCAAACTATTCAGCAATTCTATCAGCAAGTCAGTATTTTCCGTCAGGAAAAGTGAACGGGACTACTCGCGGAGTGATGTGATAGCCGTGAATAGAAGCCAATTCCTTCTACACGCCCACGTTTGTCGCATATGTAAACACGTTATTAATTATCGTCATTACCGCGGTATGACAAAATACTTATCGTGGGGAGGACTTATCGCGATAAACGATACGATATGGCACAGCCCTAGTTCCTGGCATGAGAGGCGACGCTCTGAGGTGATACGCTAAAACCCACAGGCTTTAGCTTCATCGTTAGAACGTGTTTTAGGTGTCGGGAGTGAGGTTTTCTCACTGCACAGCACTACTGGCTGGTGGAAATTATGTGAAAACCTGTGTTGCTATTGGTTGAAATACTGTTGATCAAACCCTTAATTGTGTTCCTATTGGTTGAAATATTGTCAATCAAACCCTCACCCGTCTTCCGATTGGCTTGAATGTTGCCTTCCATCGACACGGTGCAATCAACGGGGTACAGGATGTGGACCTCCTAGTGTATCCCTGATTTGTCCCTAACAGAAGTTTGTCTCTGTCTCTCTCCCAAGGCCTACCCAGACGGCAGCAGTAAAGAAAAGAGGCGGGCGGCCATTGCCCAGGCGCTGGCTGGTGAGGTCAGCGTGGTCCCTCCCTCCCGCCTCATGGCCCTGCTGGGACAGGTGGGTGACCGGTTTAGACCCTGGTTTAGGCCCTGGTTCAGGCCCTAGTTAAGACCCTTGTTTGGACCTCATTAAGTTTAAGGTTAATCCTGATTAAGATGTGTGTCCTCTCTTTCTCTCTCTCGCTCTCTCTCTCCAGTCCCTGAAGTGGCAGCAGCACCAGGGCCTCCTCCCCCCGGGGATGACCATCGACTTGTTCAGGGGCAAGGCAGCGGTGAAGGATGTGGAGGAGGAACGTTTCCCCACGCAGCTCAGCAGACACATCAAGGTACAGGCTCCTCCCCCTTTTCCTCTCCCGCCCAGCTGCCACGGGGGTTTTGTTCTGTTAACATGTAGTGAATTTTTAAGTCTCAAACATGTACAAAACATGCAAGGATATACATTGTTGATGCCTGTTTTTAGCTCTGCCATCAAAGATAGAACGGAGCTGTGTGTGTGTGTGTGTGTGTGTGTGTGTGTGTGTGTGTGTGTGTGTGTGTGTGTGTGTGTGTGTGTGTGTGTGTGTGTGTGTGTGTGTGTGTGTGTGTGTGTGTGTGTGTGTGTGTGTGTGTGTGTGTGTGTGTGTGTGTGTGTGTGTGTGTGTGTGTGTGTGTGTGTGTGTGTGTGTGTGTGTGTGTGTGTGTGTGAGATAACTCAAAAAGCTCTGTACAGAATGCGACAGAACTTTGTTCTTAGATCACTTATGGGCCAAAGAGCAGTTGAGCAGATCCGGATTCTTTTTAGAAGGATTCTTGGCGTTAGCAAAAAAAAAAAATCACATAGTCTAATATTTCACTAACATATTTGCATTAAACCTGTGTGGCGGAGGTATGCGCCCTCCTGAGGGCCCTCTAGCTGGTGTCTGTTCAGCGTCTAACCGCCTGGTCCGTGTGTTCAGTTTGGACAGAAGTCCCACGTGGAGTGTTCTCGCTTCTCCCCCGACGGCCAGTACCTGGTCACCGGGTCGGTGGACGGCTTCATCGAGGTGTGGAACTTCACCACCGGCAAGATCAGAAAGGTAGATTATGCACACGGGTGCACACACACACACACACGGCCCACACGGGCCCACACACACAGGCCCGCACACATACGGGCACACACGCACACGGGCCCACACACATACGGACACACACACACATGGGCACACGCACACACACGGGCCACAACACACATACACACACACACAATCATCAACAATCTACTCTAAATGCAGCACCTGTAATGTGTGTGTGTGTAGGATCTGAAGTACCAGGCGCAGGACAACTTCATGATGATGGACGATGCCGTGTTGTGCATCTGCTTCAGCCGAGACACAGAGATGCTGGCCACGGGGGCGCAGGACGGGAAGATCAAGGTAAGACCTCTCAACTCTGTCTGCCGGTCAAGCTGTGTTGTGAAGTTGAGTCAGCTGGAGCAGTGGTCCCCAACCTTTTTTGCGCCACGGACCGGTTTTCATGTAAGACAATATTTTCGCGGACCGGCCTTCAAGGTGTGGGGGTTTATTTATTTATTTTCGTCATAAATATGACAAAATAAAATAATACGACCTGTGTTCCTGTTGAACTGGTTATTGTGTTAACTGGTGAGATCTGCTTCTGTCTATGGTTGTAACGTTAGCTATTTTCGTTTTTATTCTATTTTATCTTATTTTTATAACTGCTGTCTGTCGTCGGGTATTGCACATAAGATTTTCACTCACTGCTTTATACTTGTGTGAAGTGACAATAAACTTGACTTGACTTGACTTGGGTTGACTGTTGCAATCAAACACACCACAAAGGCATAAAATTGCAACAAAAAAAACGTGTCTACGTATGCGCGGTATGCGCGGTATGCGCTTTTGCTTTCACACTGGCAAGTAATGCACATTCGCTACCCAACTAGTGCGCATTAACTAATCCACCTTGGGTAGGTGGTTTAGATCCCGAAGTAACTAGTTTGGGTGCAAAGCAATAAAACTACTACGGGTTTCGCTTCCCGTGTGTGAACAGAATCTTTAATGCGCATTACTTTCACTTCACACGAAACTTACCAGTCTCCTAATTTAATGCGCATTCGCTTCTCTATTACCGTTTTCACACTGCATACGGTATCTAGTTAATACGGGACTCCTAACTCCTACGGGACTAGTTAGGAGTCCTAACTAGTCCCGTATTAGTTAATATGGGACTCCTAACTAGTTAATACGGGACTCCTAACTAGTTAATACGGGACTCATAACTAGTCCCGTATTAGTTAATACGGGACTAGTTAATACTGGACTCCTAACTAGTCCTGTATTAACTAATACGGGAGTCCCCTGCCTTGATTCTCTCGCTCAGTGTTGCCAGATGGCCGGTTTTCTATGAGTTGGGCTGGTTCAGAAAAATGTATCACTGTAATAACTAAAAATCAAATGTCTTTCAGACTGATAATCAATAAATATTTTTTATAATATTTTTCAAAAATATTTTTTTATTCAATCTTTCTCTGCGGCCCGGTACCAAACTCCCCGCGGACCAGTGGTTGGGGACCACTGAGCTAGAGAGCGGGTTAAGAACAGCTTGTATGGAACATGGGGGCAGCGGTCTCTTCCTGTTCACCTCCGGGGTTGTTGTGGTCGAACTTTGACCTTCTGAACCTGGAGCTCCATCTCGGTTCCTAAACTGTGGGCATACGGCATACAGATGCAAGAATCCTAATCAGAATGCCACAAAGCACAACAAAATTCTGTAGCAATCCTCAGTCTTTACATCTCTAATGGCAATTGAAAATGACAATTATTTAGAAACTAACAGATGTACAGATGTACCCTGTAACAAAGTATTGTGGTATTGATGCAATACAGTATTATCGCAAAAACAGTCCAGGTCACTGTCAGTGTTTTGACAGTGTTCAATTGTCTTGTGGCTCTGGGGTAGTGAGTGTGTGTCCGTGTGTCCGTCCAGGTGTGGAAGATCCAGAGCGGTCAGTGTCTACGGAGGTTCGAACGCGCCCACAGTAAAGGAGTGACCTGCGTCAGCTTCTGTAAGGACAGCAGCCAGCTGCTCAGCGCCTCCTTCGACCAGACCATCAGGTAACCCCTCCAGATTCACCAGGGCTTTGTTTACAAGGGTTTTGCTTACTCCTGAGTTCACTCCTGCAATATGAATTTCAACAGCAATACGCTATACTATGCAATACTGTGCTATAGTATGCAATACTATATGCCCACTGCTCCCAATACTAGGATGAGTTAAATGCAGAGAAAACAATTACACTGTTTGTGTACATGTACATGACCAATAAAGAGGATTGAATCATCCAGATTTTGATTTAGATATACTATAAACAACTATTTAATATAATAATACTACACAATAAATATAACAATTAAGTGTCTGATGGTTGAAACAGTATATACATTAACTGTTCTAGACCCTAGGACTGTGTTCTAGACCCTAGGACTGTGTTCTAGACCCTAGGACTGTGTTCTAGACGCCTAGGACTGTGTTCTAGACCCCAGGACTGTGTTATAGACCCCAGGACTGTGTTCTAGACCCCGACCAGTAAGCCTGTCTGTGTGTGTGTGTTTTGCGGTCTTTAGGGTCCACGGCCTGAAGTCTGGCAAGTCCCTGAAGGAGTTCAGAGGTCACTCGTCCTTCGTCAACGAGGCCACCTTCACGCCAGATGGACACCACATCATCAGCGCCTCCTCGGACGGAACCGTCAAGGTAAGGCCACAGAAAGGGAAACGTTGGACAGAACCCTGAAATGCGGCCGCAGCAGCTCAGGAGGTAGTAGGGTAGTGCCGGTTGTCTGGCAACCGGAAGGTCGCTGGTTCGATCCCCTGTCTCCTCCTCCCCCTAGCCAAGTGTCCTAGAGGTGTTTGTAGGCGTTCTCCATGGTGGTCACCTGGGTGTAGTTGGACAGGAACTCCCTGTAGGACTCCTCGATGTCCGAGGACAGGCTGAGGAACGAGTCGCCTGGCGGGGACAACAGAGAGAGATTCACACCCGCGCTGCTGGGGTGGCAGTAGTTCAGGAGGTAGAGAGGGTTCGCTGGTTCGATCCCCCGGCTCCTCCTAGCCAAGTACTGTTAGGGTGTCTCCCTGAGTGGATGAATGGGTGAACGTGAGGAAATAAAAAGAAAAGTGATCTAAAATATTGTATTTTTTTATGACTGAATGGTCTTTGTGTTTTGGCGGGTGCTTTATAAATGAACCTTACAGGAAGCAACACGCTCTCATAACCATGTCCAGAAAATGCGATGTTAACATTTAAAAGAACTCTTGTGAAGTCCGCTGACACAAACCAAATCTTGATGAAAGCTCGGTGGGGGAACCTGCCCCTTTAATGACACTGTACTGTACCTGTAATGTCGCGCGTGTCTCTCTGTGTTCTCCGCGGTTCTCAGGTGTGGAACGTGAAGACCTCGGAGTGCACCAGCACCTTCAAGTCTCTGGGCACGTCGGCAGACATCACGGTGAACAACGTGGCGCTGCTGCCCAAGAACCCCGAGCACTTTGTGGTGTGCAACCGCTCCAACACCGTGGTCATCATGAACATGCAGGGCCAGGTAGGCTCCGCCCACACGCTACTAACACCGGGACACGCCCACGCCCACTACCCACCACGCCCACGCCCACTACCCACCACGCCCACACCCACTACCCACCACGCCCACGCCCACGCCCACTACCCACCACGCCCACACCCAACACGCCAGTGTTGGACTTGATCTTGTGACAGCCAATAAACAATTGTGTGTTGTTAGAATGAATGTGTTGTTTTTGTGGGATTTGAACTGGCAGTGGTCTGATCCTCGGTCCGACCAGGTCATTTCAAGTTTTAACACGGTGTGTGGATGTGGTTCTTAAACGGGTTGGAAGGCGCTCTATGTGGGATGTGTGTAGGATGTATGAAGGCTGTAGGATATGTGTAGGATGTATGAAGGCTGTAGGATATATGAAGGCTGTAGGATGGATGGATGTGTATGTAAAGCTGTATGTATTCCTCTCTAACGTGTCTCCCTGTGTGTTCAGATCGTGAGGAGTTTCAGCTCCGGTAAGCGTGAGGGGGGTGACTTTGTGTGCTGCACTCTGTCCCCTCGAGGAGAGTGGATCTACTGCGTGGGGGAGGACTTCGTCCTCTACTGCTTCAGCACCGTGACGGGAAAACTGGAGCGGACGCTCACGGTACGAACGCACACGCAGATTAGTATTTAGCTGTTTTTTAAAAGGATCGGTGGTTCACGGTCTATTCCCGAACTGTGTATTGTTCTAGAATGTACTTCTACGTATAACCTGGACCAAGTGCTGCTGGCTCTGGTCTTGACCCGGTCTGGATCTCTGCCCCTCCCCCCCCCCCCACCCCTGCAGGTCCATGAAAAGGATGTGATCGGTATCGCTCACCACCCCCATCAGAACCTGATCAGCACCTACAGCGAGGACGGCCTCCTGAAGCTCTGGAAACCCTGAGCTCTGGTCCTCCACACATTGGGCCTGGACCCCCCCCACACACCGGGCCTGGACCCAATCAAGAACCCTCCTGCTCCTTCTCTCCTTCAGCTCCTGCTCCTGCTCCTTCTCTCCACCTCCTGCTCCTTCTCTCCACCTCCTCTTCCTTCTCTCCTCCTCCTGATCTTTCTCTCCTCCTCCACCTTCTCTCCTCCACCTTCTCTCCTCCTCAATCTCATCATCTTCTTCCGCAAGATCCAACTGCTGCAACAGCACCACCTCTGGTACAGACGGGTTATTACATTGGTTTTGGGCCACATTCATTCTCAGATCGATCTATTCGCCCATCGGAACAAATCATTTCACGTTTCTGGCAGCTTTGGATGCCCTTTAATTTACAGGTCAAGCGGACTGGGGGGTTGGGGGGGTTTGTGGTGGGTTCCACAGTTGTTGTTTTTTACTCAATTTATATTTCTGGTTTGAGTGAGTTATTTTGAAACTTTTCTATTTCATGTAAATATTTCTTCAATGCCGATTTGAGTTTTGTTTGTTTTTAAAAGTCTGGTCAAATCGCTCATGTATGGTTTTTGATTTATTTTGGACACGAGGATAGTTCAGTTATTTATGGAGGTGGGTGAGCTCTGTGAAGTCGTACGTTTCGGTCTATCACAAAGTATCTTACTGTTAACATTTCTACCATCCTCTGATGTCAACCACCCATTGATGATTGTGGAATTTAAACACATTTAAACCCAATGTGTCTTTCTTCTGGAAAAGCATGAATTGAAAGAAATGTACACAGAGTATAATGTCCACATTTGTTTTTGTTTTATGAGTTGTTGGTGCCATTAAAGCAATTTAACCAGATCATGATCTTGGGTCAAGTTTTGGTGGATGAATAATATATACCACCAGGTGAACACATGACATACACAATCGTTCACGATTAGCACATTTTCATAATAGCATTGTACTTGACGTTGTTTAAGGCTTTCCTCTTTCTCTCCGTATATTCCGTCCATTGCATTTAAGGGCAGATAAACATTGTGCGTGCAGTGTGCTGTAATGTCCGCCAGATGTCGCTGCAGGGTCGCCTACACTACCATAAACGTTGATTGGATTTTGAGGACATTGCAAACGAACAAATTGCCAATCAAGTGGCGATTATATTACAATATATATCTGCATGAAGTAGTCAACGCAACGTTAACTTAACTACGCTTGTATGTCCAAACAAAACGTGTGTAAAAAAAAAAAAAAAAAAGGGGCGAAGTTGGCGCAAAGTTTATTGCAATGCGCCAGTAACGCCCAACCGCCTATAGTAGTGGTGACTGTCAGGGTCCGAGCCTCCATCTGCAGATGACGGTGGTCAACCGTGATGGTCGGAGTTCTCCATCTCCCCACACTGTGTTCGTTATGGGGCTCATTTGTCGTGGTTTGGTCTAAGCCAACGACCACTAGAAGAAGCCATCCCAGATCCGTGGAGGGTAGACGAACGAGTCTCCGGCCAGTAAAGTCACACCGTCCATCTGGACACACGAGGCCTTCCAGGTCACCATGACACCCACAGTAAGTGTGCGCAATGGAGGTGCGCAGAGGTTGAGTCTACGGCAGTGTTACGGTCTTTTCTGAGCCACTAGATGGCGGGCCAGAACATAATCAAAAGCTAATTGAAGTAATTGATTGTTAAAACATGTGACACGTTCTAATTTTTTGACTTTTCTTTGGAAACATTTTAATACATTTCCGCGTTGCACGTCGGAAATGTCGCTAGTCAACGAACACAGTTTGTTGTGTGAGCCTGCTAACAATGTGATTAGTGTTCTAGTTAATTAGGTACCAGTGGGGATTACTACTAGTAACCCCCACTGCTACGTAGTTAACTAGAACACTAGTAATTTACTAGTTCAGGGGTTCAGGGGCAGGTAGCAGTGGGGGTTACTAGTGTTGTAGTTAACTAGGTAGCAGTGGGGGTTACTAGTGTACTAGGTAACTAGGTAGCAGTGGGGGTTACTAGTGTTCTAGTTAACTAGGTAGCAGTGGGGGTTACTAGTGTTCTAGTTAACTAGGTAGCAGTGGGGGTTACTAGTGTTCTAGTTAACTAGGTAGCAGTGGGGGTTACTAGTGTTCTAGTTAACTAGGTAGCAGTGGGGATTACTAGTGTTCTAGTTAACTAGGTAGCAGTGGGGGTTGCTAGTGTTCTACTAGGTAGCAGTGGGGGTTACTAGTGTTCTAGTTAACTAGGTAGCAGTGGGTGTTACTAGTGTTCTAGTTAACTAGGTAGCAGTGGGGGTTACTAGTGTTCTAGTTAACTAGGTAGCAGTGGGGGTTACTAGTGTTGTAGTTAACTAGGTAGCAGTAGGGGTTACTTGTGTTCTAGTTAACTAGGTAGCAGTGGGGGTTACTAGTGTTCTAGTTAACTAGGTAGCAGTGGGGGTTACTAGTGTTCTAGTTAACTAGGTAGCAGTGGGGGTTACTAGTGTTCTAGTTAACTAGGTAGCAGTGGGGGTTACTAGTGTTCTAGTTAACTAGGTAGCAGTGGGGGTTACTAGTGTTCTTGTCACGAGAGAGGGAGTGGGTTGGACCCCGAACGCAGACGACGACAAGTGGAGTGATACGAGACGGCTTTATTTCCCCAAAACACAAGGGTACACGGGGAGGACGATCCGCGGAGTACCGGCAGGCAGTTGACCGGCGGGTAGTCCGGGACAGAGGAAGGAGTCTGTACCGGGGGTATCGGGTGCGAAGTACCGGCAGGTAGTTGGCAGGCGATGGGTACCAGACGGGAGAACTACGTGCATAGTAGAGTTACGACCTCACGCTGGGGTAAAGGAAAGACAACGTATATATACCCCAGGTGAGGTGATAAACAAATTACACGGGGGAAATTGTGTCCAGGTGTGTGTGTGTGTTTGTGGCCAGCGCACGTGGCTTGGCCACGCCCCCTGCCAACCAACGTGATTATTAGTGTTCTAGTTAACTAGGTAGCAGTGGGGGTTACAAGTGTTCTACTAGGTAGCAGTGGGGGTTACTAGTGTTGTAGTTAACTAGGTAGCAGTGGGGGTTACTAGTGTTCTAGTTAACTAGGTAGCAGTGGGGGTTACAAGTGTTCTACTAGGTAGCAGTGGGGGTTACTAGTGTTCTAGTTAACTAGGTAGCAGTGGGGGTTACTAGTGTTCTAGTTAACTAGGTAGCAGTGGGGATTACTAGTGTTCTAGTTAACTAGGTAGCAGTGGGGATTACTAGTGTTCTAGTTAACTAGGTAGCAGTGGGGGTTACTAGTGTTCTAGTTAACTAGGTAGCAGTGGGGATTACTAGTGTTCTAGTTAACTAGGTAGCAGTGGGGATTACTAGTGTTCTAGTTAACTAGGTAGCAGTGTGGATTAGTAGTGTTCTAGTTAACTAGGTAGCAGTGGGGATTACTAGTGTTCTAGTTAACTAGGTAGCAGTGGGAGTTACTTGTGTTCTAGTTAACTAGGTAGCAGTGGGGGTTACTAGTGTTCTAGTTAACTAGGTAGCAGTGGGGGTTACTAGTGTTCTACTAATCTTCCGGGACAAATATTATTATTATTATTATTATTATTATTGCTGGTTGTATTTAATCATGACTTCAGTCCATTTCAGTTTGTTATCATCATCTTCTGTTGTTTCCTCCTCAGCCACGTACAGCAGTCAACCATCGAGCCTGAACATAAAACACAACTTCATCAGCTCAGGTTCTTCAATCAATATTAGTTAGCAAAATAATAGCCCATTCAATTATGGTGTTATCACCTGTTTAATGTGATTTCTGTTTCTGAACATCACTGCTGAGCTTCTCTATATCGGGGCTGTGAGACGTGACTTTCACACAGGACTGCAGGCTATCATCTGTGAGGCGCGAGCAATATTTTGATTTGATGTAGTTCATGCTTGAGAAAACCTGCTCGCATAAGTATGTGGATCCAAAGATGGACAGGACTCCAAATGCATACTTCTTCATGTTCAAATAAGTGTCAGGAATGGCATTCCAAGTTTGTCGGATTTGGGGAGGTTTTCAATATCGCTCCATTTGTGCTCCCGGCGCGAGAATAGCCTTCTGACGGGCGACATCTTCGAGATCAGCTGTCAGGCTTTTGAACTTGGACACCCATAAGTCTTTATCGGCTATGTCGGCCAGTTCCATTTCAAGATCGGGTTGACTTATTCCTGTGAATGCTGACATGTTCAGCATGGATGGGTCGATGGGTGTGACGGGGAAGGATAATGTGTTTTTCTGAACTCACTGAATCTTTGTCCAAATATAGTTTGCATTGCAATGATTGCACGCTGTAAGTACTCACAATTGATGTTGTTGTGTGCTTCTTTGAACTCTCTCAGGGAGGGGAAGTGAGAGAACGTACCTTTCTGTACATCTCTGGCAAACACTGTCATCTTGGCTCAAACACCAACACATCCTCCAGCATCTGAAGGGCTGTGCTTCCTTTTCCCTGGAGACTTTTGTTCAGCATGTTAAGGTGTTAAGGAGATGTTAAGGTGACCTGTCATATCCACCATGAAGTGCAGCTTTTCCAGCCAATCTGGATGTTCGAGTTCTGGATAGGTGAGGCCCTTGTTTTCCAGGAAAATGTTCAAGTGTTCCAGGCAAGCAGCAAAACGTTTCAGCACCTCTCCCCTGGACAGCCACCGGACTTTGTTATGCAGCAGGAGATCAGAATATGTGCCGTCGACTTCATCTAACAATGAACAGAACTGTCGGTGGTTTAACCCTTATTTTGTTCACTATCTGAATGACAAGGTCCATCACGACTTGCATTCGGAGGGAAATGTTTGAGCGCACAGTGCTTCTTGCTGCAGGATGCAGTGAAACGTCAGCAGCTCTCGATCCAGCGACTTCTGAAGTAAAGTCACAAACCCCTTCTGTGTTCCTCTCTACTATACTAGGCGCCCCATCAGTAGCCACTGACACCATGTGGGTGGTGTTTATTTCTTTGGCTTTTAAACAATTCACCACAGCCTCACAAATCTCCTCCCCTCGTGTTTGGCCTTTTAGCGGTATCAACTCAATGATTTCTTCCTGCGGCTCATCAGAGTTCACACATCTGCATAACAGCGCTGTCTGTTTACATCACTTGACTGTCATTTACATCACTTGACTCATCACAGGCGATTGAGAATGCTGGAGCTGAATTAATATCTTCAATTTTTGACTGGTGATGTTTTCTGCCATCTTAATGGTCCTGTCCTTGGCGGTCTTTGCAGAGAGAGGCATATCACGTTTGTTTTAGTAGTCCGAGAATACATGTTCTGATATTTTAATGAATGATTCTTTCATGTATTCTCCATCTGTGAACGGCTTTCCGCGCCTTACTATCTCCTGAGCTGCCACAAAACTAGCAGCAGTCGTTGAGTTTGGAGACTTGATCCACTTCTTGAAAGTATGTTTACTCTGCTCAGCTTTCTGCAGCAGTTCCAAAATCGCTCTCTTTTTCTTTCATCTCCTGCTTGATACTGTTCAGCAAATGCTGTGTGTTTGTTTTGGAAATGTCTTTCAACATTACATTTTTTGTTGTTCGCCAATTTCTCGCCACATATCAAGCATACAGGTAAGCCCGCATCGTTAGTCGTGAAAGCAAATAAATGTGTCCACACTGAATTAAACTCTCTATTTTCCTCCGAGACTTTTCCTTGTTTGGATTTATCCTTGGTTAGCTTACCGGGGGTCGGAAACTCAAGATGAGCCACCTGCAGACGGCAGGGAGAGGCGCCGGGGTGTGACGCATATTTTAGTTGATGAAATATTAAACACTTTTTTTATTTCAGTGTCACAGTACCTCGATCTCCAAAATAAGAAGTGTTCCCTCTGAAAGAAAAAGAAAAAGATATATATATATATATATATATATATTTTCATTTTATTATTTTTTTCAAAGCTCCAGGGAGCCACTGCAGAGGGGCTGAACAGCCGCATGCGGCTGTCGCATGCGGCTGCCGCGGGGCCGCCGGTTGCCGACCCCTGGACTAGAGTCTAGACTCTAGTCCAGACCAACATTTAAGAACATCCCTAGGTGTCTCTGTAACACAGGCTACTAACATATGCCTATATGTAACATGTAACACTTCAGCTGTAGCCTCTAGAGGCTACAGCCAAAACCCTGTTAACCCTGTTACATATAGGCACCTAGGTGTTACATATAGGCACCTAGGTGTTACATATAGGCACCTAGAGGTGTTCTTAAATGTAAGACCCGGATGTTGTGGTCATGTGTGGGCGGGAACGGCACTTTAATGAAGCTATACAGAAACATGGTGCAAGAAGTGGTAGCTCAGAGAAAAAGAGACGCATAAAGAAATCAAACCAGGCCATGGAGAGCAGCAGCATCCCGACGCCCGAGGGCCATGTGCATGTCTGGTGATCTGGTGAAGAACTGGGAAGTTTTTCGCGCGGAATTTGATGACTTTTTGCTCGCTACCCGACGAGCGAGAAGTTGAAGCTAAATCCAGGCAGCCTCGCTGAGACGGCTAATGGGAAGTGAGCGCCGTCATGTTTATACACACGCCCCCACGTTGATGGAAGATCAACAAAAAGGACCCAGCCGCTATTGTGGGCGCATCGGGGGATTACTTCAAGCCGGCGAAGAATGCGATTTACGAGAGATACGTGTTGTTGGATGTTGTAAACGAGAGACCGATGAGCCAATAGACCGTTTCCTGGCCGGGCTAAGGGAGAGAGCGTCATCATGTGAACACTGTGAGCCGAAGGACCGGCCGATCGGGGACCGGCTCCTGCTGGGTGTGTGAGTGAAGGCACCGGGAGGCGTTTACTACATGAACGGGAGCCCACGTTACCAACAGCCACTGAAATCTGACCCAGAGACACGTGAGAGTCACGGCCCGCCTGGCAGACGGACCGGATCTATGCCTAAATAAGAACACACAGCAGTGCCAGCCGGATACAGGCTCCACCTGCAATGTCACGGGCCGCAAGATTAAAGAGAAGCTGTCACCCAGAGCGGCGCTACACCCGAGCACAGCCAGGTTGAAACTATACTCGGAAATCATAGAAATCATGCCATCACTGGGGAAATTCCACACTGAATGTGTCATCTGGGGAGAAAAGCACAACCTCACATTTGAAATAGTCGACACCGAGCAAAAGCCTCTTCTGGGGGGGGGGGGCACATGCGAACGTCTGGACCTCGTAACCTTCACTGTTCCGGATGAACTTAATACAGTCGATGCAAGTCAATCTACGCCCCTCACAAAAGATCAGCTGCTGAGAGACTACCATGACGTCTTTAATGACCCAATGGAGTCAGTCCCGGGCGAGATACACTTTGAGCCGGATCCTGATGTAACGCCGGTGCAGTGAGTGCCAAGGAATGTTCCAGTGGCTCTGAAGGCGAGAGTCAAGGAGGAACTCGATAGGCATGTCAAGGTCGGCAACATTGCGCCGGTGACGGAGCCGACAGCATGGATAAGTAACATGGTGACTGTTGCAAAGCCGAAGCCTCTCAACCGAGCGCTGCTGAGGTCTCACTACCATATGCCTACACTGGAAGACGTGTTGTACAAGTTGTACAACAAGGCTCGCCTAAGGCTCGCCTTTTCACTTTGGCAGACGCTCGCAATGCTTTTTTGCAGTGCAAGCTTGACGACACGAGTAGCCGCCTGACGACCTTTTGGAAGTCGTGGGGTCGGATGAGATGGCTCAAGCTCCCTTTCGGAGTCTCAGTAGTGCCTGAGATCTATCAGCGCAAGCAACATGCCTGGCCGGCATCGAACCGATCGCTGACGACATCCTGGTGGTCAGATGTGGTGATACGGATGCCGAAGCTGAACTGGACCACGACAAAAACTTGAGTGCTCTCATGAAACAGTGCAGGGCAGTGGGACTCCGGCTGAGTGAGCGCAAGCTGCAATTCAACTCAAAGCCGTACACTTCCACGGCCACATACTATCTCGGAGGGACTGAAAATCGACCCAGAGAAAACACGGGCCGTGCTGGAAATGACGACGCCCACAGATGTGAAAGCGGTGCAGCGTTTTATTGGATTTGTGACGTACCTCGCAAAGTTCCTACCGAAGCTCTCTGAGGTCTGTGAGCCACTCCACATGACATGCCACTTCACATGACATACCAGTACGCCTGTGGCAAGCAGCAAGCATGGACGTTTACTCATATGCTGGCAAAGACTATCTCATCATTGTAGACCAGTACTCGGATTTCTGGGAAATTGATCAACTGCCGGATCTGTCTGCTGACACACTGATCACGCACTGCAAAGCTCAGTTTGCGCGTTATGGACAGCCAGACAGAGTGATCTCAGATAACGGCCCACAGTTTGCTTGCGAGCAGTTCAGGAGGTTTGCAGCAAGCTGGTTTGAGGGGTTTGCCCATGTCACGTCCTCACCCCGACATCCTAAATCAAACGACAAGGTGGAGTCGGCCGTTAAGATCGTGAAATCACTCTGCAAGCGGGCAACATTGTATGGCACTGATCCATGGTTGGCCATCCTTCACTGGCGCCACACACTCATAGAGGGGTTGGACAGAAGCCCAGCCCAACGCTTAACGGCACGCAGGCTCAAAACTTCACTGCCGGTCGCGGACGGCCTGCTTCTACCGCGTGTGGTGGACGGAGTGGCAGAGAAGCTGCGGTGGAAACGGCAGATCGCAAAATCATTCTACGACACGGCTGCCAGAGACCTTCCAGAACTAAATGTGGGAGATCACATAAGAATGAGGCCTCTGCCCGGTGATCGCACAGGCCAGTGGCGTCTGGGCCAATGCCTCCAGAGAGTCGCTCCTCGCTTTAGACCAATCAGACCGCGTTACTGTCTGACTACGCTAATTTGTCGACTATGCTAATAATAACTAAATCGTAACACTGGTTAAAGTAGAATAATTATTATTATATATTCAGACAGACCGTGGAAAACCACCTACCTGGCTACGTGCCTGCTCATATAGGCAGACATATTTAACGTGTAGACACCCAGGGAGGCATATATTTATACAGTAGCCTATGTGTATTTAAAATAATAAATCAATCATTATTTTTAAAAAAAAGTTATATCTACCCTTCATGAATGACATCACAACTACCCTACATTTATGAGATCACAACTACCCTACATTAATGACATCACAACTACCCTACATTCATGACATCACAACTATCCTTAATTAATGACATTGTTAATGACATCCAAGTGCCCTCCAAGTGTTTATATATTTATATATATATATATGTGTGTGTGTGTATGAAAGTAAACACACAACCACTACTTATTCTGTGGAACCATGGCAACTTTGGCCCTTGTTTCCATGGTAACAAGAGGCAGATTAGAGCCGCCACAGGTTTTAAAAGCTCATGCCACACAATTGGTAGGGGATCAGGTCTCACACACACACACACACCGTACACACACACACACCCACACACGTGCGCACACCCACACACACACACACACACACACACACACACACACACACACACACACATGCAGTCTTCACCATGTTTGGTTCATTTGAATCACTTCAGCATTCACAGCCAAGTTGAAGGCTAAATGATCGGTATGTTTTCATTGTCATCGTACAAGTACCACAAAGGTGTACAGCAATCCTCATGAAACTATAAATAGTTTAAAAACAAAACTACGCTAAGGGAACCGGTTAAGACATTTCCATATAAAACGGATTTTTAACACACGTGATTTCATGTACCCACTATTAGTGTGTGTGTGTGTGTGTGTGTGTGTGTGTGTGTGTGTGTGTGGTGTGTGTGTGGTGTGTGTGTGTGTGTGTGTGTGTGTGTGTGTGTGTGTGTGTGTGTGTGTGTGTGTGTGTGTGTGTGTGTGTGTGTGTGTGTGTGTGTGTGTGTGTGTGTTGCTAAATTAAATTAAATCATCGTGGAAATGTTAATCTTCGATTGAACCAAAACTGCTCTATCTCTGCTGTCCTGTCCTACTGGTGGAATGTACAGAACCTGCTAATAGCTAGATCTAGACATTCTAGTTATCTAGAATGTCTAGACCTAGATCTAGCTATTAGATATCTAGACATTTTTTATATATATACATCTAGACATTCGAGATATCTAGATCTCTAGACATTCTAGACATTCTAGACGATCTAGATCGAGATGAGAGATTTCTAGATTTCGCTTGAAGCTCTCTTTTTTTTTAAACTCCATCCAGTCCAAATCAAATGTGTATTTGCATACAGAGCTTCATCGCAGGCAGCAGGACACACTGTACTAAGCGTCCACGCCTTGTCCGGCCTCCTCAGGCTTATATCTCTTTTATATCTCTTCCTTTATTATCATGATCTACCGCCACCACCCTTCCTGCCTGGACTTTCTGGTTCTCATTACAGCTACTGCACTGATGCTGACTCATGATGCTGCTGCACTACTGGCACTTTAAATGCTTTTAAATATGTTTGCACAATTCAACAGATGTTCATAACATCTATCCGTCACCTTGCTGTCCTTTTTTTGTTCATGTTTATTTTTATTGTATATATTATTTATATTTGTATGGTATATATTTGTTTTTGTAGATGTATACTGCGGGAAGGAATGGAGAGGAAGCATTCCAATGTAGTGGTTGCAAATGGCAAATCAAAATATCTTGTACCTTGTACCTTGGACGGTGGACACAGAAACAATCCACTAGACTCCACTAGAGGGCGCCCCAGTCTCAAGAGATGACGACGTCATTGGAGCGCAGAGCTGGTGTCACTGTCTACCATATATATATAATATATATAATTACGCACTTAAACATACATTACACAATACTACAGCATACAACTTTTAGACATCTTAACTTGTACTATCTCATGACGTAACAGTGTAATCAGGCGCCATCCCTTATCAGTCTGATCATATGAGATATGAGGGAGGAGGCGACGTAACGTGACGTCACGAGGCTCATGAGGCGGAGGAGGAGGAGGAGGAGGCTACCTGAGCGCGTGCGAGACGAGACAACAGGTGAATGCGGAGAAGTTCAACGTCGTCGTCGCCCGACGCGCACGCAAAACACACACACACACACACAGAAACCGACACACACACACACACACATCGTGAGCCGGTGTGTTCGGGGATGGTCCAGACCTCGACC
>CM051001.1:28466065-28483565 GCA_027704905.1 Muraenolepis orangiensis
TCCCCTGGTGGGCCTGAGCAGCATGTTCCTCCACCTGGAGGAGGTGATGGAGGTGTCTGGTCGTCTCCTCAGCCTCCTGGACCAGACGCTGGTCAAGCCTGGAGACCCCCAGTACCTCCAGACCCTCTGTAAGAGAGAGAGAGAGAGACACACGCACGCACGCACGCACGCACGCACGCACACGCACACGCACACACACACCAGTGATGTTGTGTTCACTGTTATTTCAGCTGTGTGCCTGTAATCATTTTTAAACCACATTACACCAGATAACCCCGACAGTGATGTTCACAACACGGAACATCCCATAATACACACTGTGCCTGGTACCTCCAGGAGGTCACATGACACACATCACAGTCTGATGTCAACCGTGTTGACGTCAGCATAGACATTAGCTGTCGGCGTACTCACAAAACCTTCAGTGTGTCCCATACTTTGATTTATATCAACTTGAACGTCAATGACTAAAATATCCTTCTTTTAAAACCATTTAAGTAGTCAAAAGCCTTTGCTGTTGTGCAGTCATGCATTGCTGTTGAGGCTGTATTAAATGGGTTCTTTCGACAACGCTTACTGTCTGACCCGGGTGGGTGGAGTTGGTCAAGTTTTACAATAATGACCCGCGGTGTAGACCTGCCTAGAAGAAGGTAGGACTCCCGTGTGTCTAGCGGTGTAGACCTGCCCAGGAGACTGTATGAGTCCAGTGTGTTTAGTGGTGTGTACCTGCCCAGGAGACGGTCTGAGTCCTGTGTGTCTAGTGGTGTAGACCTGCCCAGGAGACGGTCTGAGTCCCTGTGTGTCTAGTGTTGTAGACCTGCCCAGGAGACGGTCTGAGTCCTGTGTGTCTAGTGGTGTAGACCTGCCCAGGAGACGGTATGAGTCCTGTGTGTCTAGTGGTGTAGACCTGCCCAGGAGACGGTATGAGTCCTGTAGCGTCCAAGGATTTCTAGGTGTGCCTATCAGACCTGCTTCAACACTGACGTCAGCATACCAGCCATTGTCTCGAGGTATCTGTCGCGGAATAAACTCTCAACTTCTTTAGAGGAAATTATCTCCTTCTCAAACGGAACTCTTATTGTACGTCTACGCTCTTACAGTGATAGTTCCATATTTTTTACTTCCTGTTCGATACCTACATTGTCATACAGTAGGCTGAATTGTGCCTTCCTTGTTTTTAAATTAGTTTCAAGCATCCTTCTGCTATTTCACTCTCTTGCAAAGTGTATATGTATATTTAATTCAATGAAGATTTATATTTCCCTGGGTAAATGGTAAATGGACTGCATTTATATAGCGCCTCTTACTCAAAGGGCTTTACAATGATTGCTTCACATTCACCCATCCACCGACGGCAGTGTCAGCCATGCAAGGAGACAGCAGTGAGGGTTAGGGTGTCTCGCTCAGGGACACCTCTAGGACACTTGGCTAGGAGGAGGAGGAGGAGGAGGAGGAAGAGCCGTGGGATCGAACCAGCGAACCCTCTCTACCTCCTGAACTACTGCCACCCCAGCAGCGCGGGTGTGAATCTCTCTCTGTTGTCCCCGCCAGGCGACTCGTTCCTCAGCCTGTCCTCGGACATCGAGGAGTCCTACAGGGAGTTCCTGTCCAACTACACCCAGGTGACCACCATGGAGAACGTCTACAAACAGAAGGAGGCGCTGTGGAGCGAGATCGTCCGGATCATCAAGACCTCGGCGTGAGTCAGCGCATTGACCCGTTTGGTTGTTTGTTTGTTTGTGTTTTTCTGGTTGATTCCATCATCCGTTCTCTTTCCACGGAGTCTAGCTCGCCCCTTAATCACACTTCCTGTCTCAAAGGTCCATCCATTCGTTACTCCGAGCCTTACTGATGGATTCAGGGTCGCCATCGGCATGGCGCCTGTGCTTCGTATCCACACGTTTTCCTCCGTTGTTCCAATTATCGAATCACTGAACTGCTAGTCACAACAAGCCATAATAATATAAATACATACATACATATACACATTTATAATAACATAATATACAATACATTACATGTCCTTCCTTACAAGCCTCCAAGAGCAGAACCAGTGCTCAGGTATAAGTACAATAAGTTGGCTCCCTTAGATTTGACACAATCAGTTCATCCATAAGTTCATCAAACAAAGGAGCTACGACAAACCAATAAGAAATCCAGACCGGCTACCGGTACTAGTCTGAAGGTTGTGATTTGGCCCGGATCACAACCTTATCGCGGCTGTCACCGTACCACGCTACCGCTGGTGCTCAACACCTAAAGAGCATGTGTTGACATGGACCCCCCCCCCCCCCCCCCCCCCACTGTTGCGCTTCTCCCTCCTGCAGGCCGGAGGTGAACGCCACGTCCCTGAGCTTCTTCCTGGTGATGCCCGTGCAGCGGATCGCCCGTTACCCCCTGCTCCTGCAGACCATCATGAAGCACACGCAGCAGGGCCACCCCGCCTACGCCCGGCTGGAGGAGGCCGCCCACACCGCCGTCGCCCTCAACTGCCGCATCAACGAGTACAAGAGGTTCCGGGAAGTGTGTAAGAGGACCCCGGAGGCTTCTCACACAGCTCTCTCTCTCTCTCTCTCTCTCTCTCTCTGTCTCTCTGTCTCTCTGTCTCTCTCTCTCTCTCTCACTGTCTCACTGTCTCTCTGTGTGTCTCTATGTCTTTCTCACTGCCTTTCTGTCTCTCACTGTCTCTCTCTGTCTCTCTCTCACTGTCTCTCTGTGTGTCTATGTCTTTCTCACTGCCTTTCTGTCTCTCACTGTCTCTCTCTCTGTCTCTCTCTCACTGTCTCTCTGTGTGTCTCTATGTCTTTCTCACTGCCTTTCTGTCTCTCACTGTCTCTCTCTCTCACTGTCACTGTCACTGTCTCACTGTCTCTCTGTGTGTCTCTATGTCTGTCTCACTGCCTTTCTGTCTCTCACTGTCTCTCTCTCTGTCTCTCTCTCTCTCTCACTGTCTCTCTGTGTGTCTCTATGTCTGTCTCACTGCCTTTCTGTCTCTCACTGTTTATTTCTCTCTCTCCGTCTGTCTCGGTGTGTCTGTCTGTCTGTCTTGTATATCGTCTCTGGTCTTGTATCTCTGGTCTTGTATCTCCTCTCTAGTCTTGTATCTCTGGTCTTGTATCTCTGGTATTGTATCTCTGGTCTTGTAACTTTGTCTCTGATCTGGTATCTCTGGTCTTTTATCTCTGGTCTTGTATCTCTGGTCTTGTAACTTGATTCTTTGGTTTTGTATCTCTGATCTTGTATCTCTGGTCTTGTATCTCTTGTCTTGTATCTCTGAACTTGTATCTCTGATCTCGTATCTCTGGTCTTGTAACTTGTATCTCTGGTCTTGTATCTCTGGTCTTGTATCTCTGATCTCGTATCTCTGGTCTTGTAACTTGTATCTCTGGTCTTGTAACTTGTATCTCTGATCTCGTATCTCTGGTCTTGTAACTTGTATCTCTGGTCTTGTATCTCTGGTCTTGTAACTTGTATCTCTTGTCTGGTATCTCTTGTCCAGCTGATAAATACAAGAAGACGGAGACTCTGAGCATCAAGGATAAGATCAACCGTCTGAACACCCACAGCATCGCCAAGAAGACGGCCCGCCTCAGCCAGGTCATCAAGCATGAGACCGGGATGGTGACCAAGGTACTGGCCCACTTGACCTTTAACCTTCTAACCTTAACTTGGACCTTTTACCCGAACATACCCATGAACCATGCTTTGAACTTTGCTTTGTCGGTTTTGTGGAGAATATGTCAAATGTATTTTACCAGAGAGACCAATAAGGTAGCACCCAGTCAGATATTTTATATATATATATATATATATATATATATATATATATATATATATATATATATATATATATATATATATATATATATATATATATATATATTAAAAAAAATATATATATATATAATAATAATACATTCGATTTAATATAGCGCTTTTCAGGACACTCAAGGCGCTTTACAGACATGGTCAAATTGCACTAACCAAACAGTGAGTCCAAACAGAGTCACTGGGCTATGGGAGAACCGCCTCTCATTATAACCATCTAACCATCAGATATTATTTATTATTTTTATTTTCATGACGGTTTCAGTCGGTTCATTTTTCAATGGCTGCTTTGAATCTAAATTGTTATAAATCAAAGTAAAGGATCTGATTGGTAGCCAATACCCGACTGTATACCCGACTGTAAATGTAAAACATCGGAACTCATTCAGTATCGGTATGTACTAGAAGAGTGCTTTGTGTCTCACACCGCTCTGTGTCTCTCTTTCTGTCTCTGTCTCTGTCTGTCTGTCTCTCTGTCTGTCTGTCTCTCTATCTCTGTTTGTCTGTCTGTCTCTGTCTCTGTATGTCCCTCTGTCTTATCCGTCTCTGTATGTATCTCAAACTCTTGTCTCTGTCTGTCTCTCTCTGTCTTTGTCTGTCTGTCTCTGTTTGTCGGTCTGTCTCTATCTCTGTATGTCCTCTGTCTCTCTGTCTCTGTATGTCTCTTTGTCTGTCTCTCTCTGTATGTCCCTCCATCTGTCTGTCTGTCTGTCTGCAGCTGGTGGACGAGGAGTTTGATGCCCTGGAGATGTTCTTCTACGTGCTGGAGAAGGGAATCCTGGAGCTTCATGCCAACGTGGAGGCCTACCTGCACCACTTACAGGTGGGCTAACGAGAGGGCCGCGCCTCCACTCATCTAACGAGGCTAACCAGCCTCAGAGGTCCGCAAACCAACTGGAATTGTTCCTCAGTTGTTGTTGTCGTCCTCAACAGCTCGATGTCTGTGTTTGTTTTTTATTCCTTGTTTACGCCACGATGTATTTTTTATTTTATTTTGTTATTACCGTGAAATGAATCACTGACCTAGACCACATTGTACCGAGCTCAATAAACCTAAGCTAGCTTCGCTGAACTACATAGGAGTGTGTGTGTGTGGTTACACTGGGCGGCTCCCACATGCTAATGTGTGTAGCCTGCCTGCTACCCACCATCCACCATGAAGAATATATATAACTGATTTAAACACTGAACTTAGTATAGTCTGAAATACATTTCCATGCTCCCTTTGGCCAGCATTTAGCCATTCATAAAGTATTGGAAAGTCTAAACACAGAAGGGTAGAATTACGGCGGTAGTAACGCAATTATAAAACCAGCGCTTAAGGAAAGGACAGGCAGTGGAAACTAAAACTAGAGCTCTCTCTTTACACCTTCTGATGTTCCCAACGTCGTGACGGTTGGCTGAGCCTTCTTCTTCTTCTTGAAAAAGACAGAAGGTCTTGTTTTTGTCTATATTTAATGTCCAGCACTTCTTGTTTTTCTGAGCAGATGGCTGTGTGTCAGTGAGTCAGGTCTGTTGTGTGTTCCGTCACAGTGAGTCAGTTCCCCCGTGTGCACCTTTAGCACAAGAAGTGTGATCTAGCTCTGTGGAAACAAGCTTGCTGTTGTGTTGTTTATAAACTGTGAAGTTAAATATATATATATATATATACTGTGTGTGTGTGTATATTTACATAAATAAATATATACTATATATACACACACACACACAAAACCTGTCTCTTCTGAGTACACCGTTTATTCTGGTTGCATTTAATTGTAGTTTATTTTCTTGTTATTTTGATTTCCATTACCATTATTTTCCTGTTTTGATGTAAACGCACTTCGTTTTTTAGGTCGTATTCACCTTCACACTTTTTATCCAACACAGCGAACGTGATGTACTGTGGCGCCTGGATGTCCCTGTCTGGGCTCCACCAATGTGATGCTCTTGATTGTTCTCCTCCAGGAGTTCCTGGCGTGCCGTCCTGAGGAGCGCGACCTGGACCTGGACGGAGACAAGCCGGCCATCTGCTACAAAGAGATCCAAACCGCGCTCAGACAGTGGATCCTGCCCACGTTTGTCAGTCTCACACACGCGCACGCACGCACGCACGCACGCACACACGCACGCACACACACACACACACACACACACACACACACACACACACACACACACACACACACACACACACTTTCATTCTCTCTCTCTCTCCCTCTAATCCTCATTAGTCATCTTATCTCTGAGTATCTTCTAACCTTGGGTCTCTCTGAGTATCATCTAACCTTGGGTCTCTCTGAGTATCATCTAACCTTGGGTCTCTCTGAGTATCTTCTAACCTTGGGTCTCTCTGAGTATCATCTAACCTTGGGTCTCTCTGAGTATCTTCTTGGCGGCAGTCTAGCTCAGGAGGTAGAGCGGTCGCCTCACAACCGGAAGGTTGCTGGTTCGATCCCGGCTCCTCCTAGCAAAACTGTCGGTGTCCTTGAGGAGACCTAACCCTAACTGCTCCCGGGCGCTGTATGAATAGCTGCCACTGCTCCTAATACTAGGATGGTTAAATGCAGAGAACACGTTTCACTGTATGTCTTCATGTATGTGACCATAAGAGGATTCATCCTCACGATTTGTTGTGTGTGTTGTAACCTTGGGTCTCTCTGAGTATCATCTAACTTGGGTCTCTCTGAGTATCATCTACTTGGGTCTCTCTGAGTATCATCTACCTGGGGTCTGTGTGTGTGTGTGTGTGTGTGTGTGTGCAGGAGAAGAGGATGAAGACATTGATCTACAAGCCTCTCTGTTCCCTGAGGGACCTGCTGGCAGGCCCCAGGAACCTGATCCGGAAGAGGCTGGACAAGCTGCTGGACTATGAGGTCATCGAGGCTCGGTCCAGCCTCAGTTACGAGGAGCAGGCCGTGGCCAGTACCTACAGGTACGTCAGGGAGAGACGGAGGAGGAGATTCATGTTCTGTGGATATAAAGAGAGGGTGAGGCTGTTGATCATCTCGGATCTGCTATGGTTAACGAAGCACTTCACCTCACCTCTACTCCTCTCCTCTGATGTGTGCTTCTCTTCTATTTTCTCCTCTCCTCTCTTTTCCTCTCTTCTGCTCTGGTCTCCTCCTTTTTTCTGGTCTCTTTTTTTTTAATTCTTCCGCTTTCCCTTCTCCTCTTCTCCTCTCTTTTATCCTCTCACCCTCTCCTCCCCCATTGTCCTCTGCCATTTTCTAACCTCCTCACCTGTGCCCCTTCCTCCTCCTCCTCCTCCTCCTCCTCCTCCTCCTCCTCCTGTAGGACCATCAACACTCTGCTCCTGACTGAGCTCCCCCAGTTCAACGGCCTGGCCCTGGGCCTGATGTGGTCCGTGTTGGGCACCTTCAGCTCCCTGCACATGGACCTCACCTCCGAGATGGAGCAGCTCTTCCAGGGTTTCGCTCACCAGGTAAACCCTGCGGTTCATCTTGTGAATAAACCTCATGAGAATACGGTTATCAGTCTAGCTGTCAGGGCGCTGCCTTAAAGCTTCTACCTGTAGGCATCTGAGCACAGGTTGACTTCTGACCCCTAACCTTCTCAATTAAGAGTAAGAAGGTTGTTGTAAATGTCAAATACCACATCTATAGCTCTCTTTTCCTCTCTCTCTCTCTCTCTGTCTCTGTCTCTCTCTCACCTTATCTGCTCTCTCTCTCCCCGTCCAGCTTCCCCACAGCTCTCTGGAGCCAGGTGCATTCTGGGAGTGGGTGGAGCGTGCGGTCCTGGAGGGCGCCAGGAACCTGGAGAGTGTGTGTTGTAACGTGGAGGACACCCTCAGCACCCCCATCGTCCAGGTGTGTGTGTGTGTGTGTGTGTGTGTGTGTGTGTGTGTGTGTGTGTGTGTGTGTGTGTGTGTGTGTGTGTGTGTGTGTGTGTGTGTGTGTGTGTGTGTGTGTGTGTGTGTGTGTGTGTGTGTGTGTGTGTGTGTGTGTGTGTGTGTGTGGTATCATGGTGTGGTTTGTACTCGTGGGATGGGTGATGATTTAGGAGTTGTGTTGTATATTAATGTATGTTTGTCTCTGTGTAGCAGTGCGTCTGTCTGTCTGCCTGCCTGCCTGCCTGCCTACCAGCCAGCCTGCCTGCCTGTCTGTCTTCTTGCCTGCTCTGTCTGTGCATGTTTCATCACCATATTACATGGGAACTTATATTTACATTTACATTTAGGGCATTTGGCAGACGCTTTTATCCAAAGCGACTAGGAGTACATTTGTTGAAGCAGACAATAGCATAACGCTGAGGTACACCAACATAAAAATAGAGCAGTTCACAAGTATTCATGTTGCGTGTTATGCGTGTTATAATGTGTGCATCTCGATGTTCTTTACAGTTGTCTTGTGTTGTATAATTAGTTTGTCTGTCTGTCTATAATTATTTATAATTAGACCGTCTGTCTGCGTGTATCCTGGGGTTCTGGTCCAGCGAGGAACTGGGTCACATTCCCTCTCTGGAATGTCCTTCCTGGTATTCTGGAATCAGGAAGAAGCCAATCCAAGATGAATAGTTTGGATGTGGCGCGTAAAACCATTAATGTTTCAAGTCACGTCGTTCAGGCAGGAAGTGTGAACAGGAAGTGGAGTTGGAAACGCCTGCAGTCTGCAATCTGTAGCCTTTTGACGATGCCGTTTATAAGGTTTATATATTCTATTAACTGTTTGTATTTGTACCCACTGGTTGGATGGAAGGAGGTTAGGGTTTTGCTCCTGTTTGTTTGTCTGTCTGTTAGCAAGATAACTGGTGAAGTTATGTACGGAATTGGACAACACCTGGGGGTTAGATTACTTATGGATCAAGGAACAGTTGATTTGATTTTGGTGCAGATCTGGATCTGAACCCTGGATCCAGGGGACTTTTTTGTGTGGTGGAGGTATGTGCTCTAGCTATAGCTTGCATTCTGAGGTTAATGGTAGAACCCTCTGTCTCTCTTATTTCTCCTTGGGAGAACAGGCGCTGGCAACACCATGTTAGATCTTGTGTTCCATCTTGTGTTCCGTGGTTAACGGTAGAACCTCTCTCTCTCTCTCTCTCTCTCTCTCTCTCTCTCTCTCCCTCTCTCCCTCCCTCCTTCCTCCGGTGTCTCCAGCCCCTGAGCCCGTCATCCCAGCGCCGGCTGACGCTACTGACCGTGAAGCACGGCTCAGAGAAGATCTTCCAGGTGAGAGGAGCTGTGGTGGGCAGCAGGGACCTGGACCTGAGTCTGGCCCGCGGGGAGCTGGTGGCCCTGGTCAGCCAGACGGACAGCCGAGGGGACAAGAAGAGGTGGCTGGTGGATGCTGGAGGTGAGAGCCACAACATAAACACCCTGGTTAAAAAGAAATCCCTGACGAGGGATTTGGAGAACCGCAAACCCCCAGGGTCCATGATGTCAATAGTCCAACTTTTACCCTTTTTAAGAGCTTTACAAAGAGAACCGCCGAACTTCAGAACCGCCACTGTTAAAGCTTAACGGTTAAATGCTACTGCAGGGTAGGGGGGTGGGGGGGACGACACCTTCAGTGAGACGTGGGGTCTGTACTGAAGATGAAGATGACATCGAAGAGTTTAACTCTCTTAAAACGTACAACTACGTACAACGCTTCATCTCCAGGCTCTCTTACGATGGACTTGTTGGGGAGGTTTGTTTGTTCATTCGTATGACCCACGTTTTACGTATTAGTATAGTATAGTTTAGTACAGTATTGTTGTGGGAAATTGATACTGTGGGAGAGAATGGGGAGTAAGCATTCCATTGTACCCATTGTACATTCCACTGTACTTGCAAATGGCAATTCTTGAATCTTGAAATCTTGAATCTTGAATCATCTTCGCATTACGAAGAGATCACCAGAATCACAGGTCACAGAAGCATAGAAGGCCTTCATTACCTGCGGCCACAGAGGTGTACTTTGGGGGAGAGAATTGTAGGCGCTATTTATAGACGATGATCATCTCTAATCCCAGAGGGACTGTTGCTGAGGAGATTTCTGTACAGTGGTTTGGTCTGCTGGTACAGTGGAGACACCTGCTGGCAGAAGACTGGTAATACAGTTACAGTGTGAAGGGATGTTCTAATATATATAGACATTAACCATCCATTATAAATGGACCAGTTTTCTTTGGGAGAATAGTTCCAGACTGCAAGCACAGGAGCCAAATGGAACATATAACGCTAATAATAAGGCATTCAAAAAAACTTACTTAACTTTAAAATGTAAATGTGTGTACAGTTTTATAGCATATGTATTGGTGGGTTAAATGTAGAGGACTATATAGTGAAATCCTTCCCTCATTCCCTACTCCCTCTCTAGTAGTTCAATGTAGAGGACTATATAGTGAAATCCTTCCCTCATTCCTACTCCCTCTCTAGTAGTTCAATGTAGAGGACTATATAGTGAAATCCTTCCCTCATCCCTACTCCCTCTCTAGTAGTTCAATGTAGAGGACTATATAGTGAAATCCTTCCCTCATCCCTACTCCCTCTCTAGTAGTTCAATGTAGTAGTAGTGGAGTAGGAGTGATTGATCACCCACTACTAACTGCATAGTGACTAACTATATAGTGATCAGGGAGTGATTTGGGACCTAGCTGATGGGTTGTCTTGACTCCTCAGTGTCTTCTGTGTGTGTCTGCAGGGACCCGAGGCTACATTCCTTCCTCCAAGCTGATTCGCTACCACCAGGCGGTGGAGGACCCGCCCCCTTCCCCCCACCTAGCCCTGCCGGAGGACGTGGCCGAGAAGAGGAGACACTCCTACTCCCCGGAGACCAGGACCTTGACCCTGCCAGCCATGGGCCGGCCCTGCTTTCAGGTTAGCCCCGTTCCTGGCTCGTCAGGAGCTCACTGACAGTTAGCTCAGCGTGAGGTGAACGCTGGCTTAGCGTATTGCTATCAGATGACCATTAGCTTAGCACACCGCTCAAGTTGTCCATTAGCTTAGCACCTCTGGTTTCTGTTAGCGTGCTGCTGCTTCCAGGTGACCTTCTCAGCTCACTTTCAATAAAATAGTGTTTTGTGGAAAGTCAATAAAATGAAATTTTATTGACCATCCATGAATATTATTCATCACTGGATCAATACTGTGTGTGTGTGTGTGTGTGTGTGTGTGTGTGTGTGTGTGTGTGTGTGTGTGTGTGTGTGTGTGTGTGTGTGTGTGTGTGTGTGTGTGTGTGTGTGTGTGTGTGTGTGTGTGTGTGTGTGTGTGTGTGTGTGTGTGTGTGTGTGTGTGTGTGTGTGTGTGTGTGTGTGTGTGTGTGTGTGTGTGTGTGTTCCCTCTGTGTGTCGTCTGTATGTCTGAGATAGAGAATGAATGACACGGTTTCACTTCACTAAACTTATTAGAATGTGTGTGTGTGTGTGCAATATACAGTATATCTAATAAGTAGGTGCTTAACCTTGTCTTCACACTGGGCTCCAGGATATAGTGTGTGTGTGTGTGTGTAAATGAGTACCTCTATAGAAGGTCACTGACACCATCTTTCACCAATATTGGCGGGATAAATTATTACACACACACACCTTTTCATAGGTCCAATGCTTTATCACACACACACACACACACACACACACACACACACACACACACACACACACACACACACACACACACACACACACACACACACACACACACACACACACACACACACACACACACACACACACTGCAGCCGTTAACTACATACATGTGCATTCAATCTCTCTCTCTCTCTCTCTCTCTCTGTCTCTCTCTCTCTCTCTCCACCCTCTTCTGTTGCCATGCTCGTGGTTATTCTGTCTCATCCTGTAGGGAATGCCCTCTACCACTAGGGGGTGCTGTTTCTCCACCCATGTGGACAAATTACATAGATATATCTTCCATCGTCTCCCCCCTACACACCTTGTGACCTTTGACCTCTGACCTCCCCCCAGGTGTTCGTGAGCTACGACTTCATGGCCCGTGGCGCCCGGGAGGTGTCGGTCCGCGCCGGCGAGGCGGTTCGAGTCCTGGAGGCCCGCGACAAGGGAGGCAACGCCCAGTGGAGTCTGGTGGAGGCCAGCCTCGGTCGCCGCGGTTACGTGCCCTCCAACTACCTGGTCACCGTGCCGACCACGCCCACCGGACTGCCCGGCGTTGCTGGGGGGCTGCTTTCGGCATACAATACCTATCGCTAGGGGGGAGGGAGGGAGGGAGGGGGAGAGAGCGAGAGAGAGAGAGGCAGAGGGACAGTTTTTTTTTTTTTACAAAGAAGGTAATTAGATCCGAGTGCTCTGCTTGGCCGGTAAGAGACACTGTCCAGCTGGAGAGACGCTTTGGTGTGTTTCAGCGCCTGCTTTCAACGCCGGCTGTGAACAAACGGCATATATGTATTAACCGGGATACGAAGTCCCCGCTTTGGTATTAACGCTGGTGGCTGCCGCGAGCTCTGTCCTCCGGGGGGCGCTGTGCCTCTCGAGACGCTGCTCATCAATCATGTGAACAAACGATGAAGGATTTAGTGAACTGTGAACCTGCGGTGGAAAGACGAAGTGTGTGTGTGTGTGTGTGTGTGTGTGTGTGTGTGTGTGTGTGTGTGTGTGTGTGTGGTGTGTGTGTGTGTGTGTGTGTGTGTGTGTGTGTGTGTGTGTGTGTGTGTGTGTGTGTGTGGGGGTGTGGGGGGTGTGGGGGTGTGTGTGTGTGTGTGGTGTGTGTGTGTGTGTGTGTGTGTGTGTGTGTGTGTGTGTGTGTGTGTGTGTGTGTGTGTGTGTGTGGTGTGTGTGTGTGTGTGTGTGTGTGTGTGTGTGTGTGTGTGTGTGTGTGTGTGTGTGTGTGTGTGTGTGTGTTCTTGAGACGCAGCAGCTATTGCATTTTTTTAAACCACAGATCAAACGTCTTTCAGGTAAATTCAGTACAATTCGAGTTGAGTGCTTTCAAATCATATTAGTCCTTCAGATGACCGCGAGACACGCCTTTGATTGTGCTTCAAGGAGGAAAGTTGTACGATACTTTTGCTTATACGGTGATACAGGCGTTTCTATGTGTGACCACTAGAGGGCGACAGAGCGTCTTCTCCACGCTGTGCGTGAGCTATGTTAGTTATGAGAGATGTGTGTGTGTGTGTGTGTGTGTGTGTGTGTGTGTGTGTGTGTGTGTGAGTGTGTGTGTGTGTGTGTGTGTGTGTGTGTGTGAGTGTGTGTGTGTGTGTGTGTGTGTGTGTGTGTGGTGTGTGTGTGTGTGTGTGTGTGTGTGTGTGTGTGTGTGTGTGTGTGTGTGTGTGTGTGAGTGTGTGTGTGTGTGTGTGAGTGTGTGTGTGAGTGAGTGAGTGAGTGAGTGAGTGAGTGAGTGAGTGAGTGAGTGAGTGAGTGAGTGAGTGAGTGGTGTGTGTGTGGAGTTGGAACAGTAGACAGCATTACCTTTGTCAGTATTTGGTGCTACTTTAACCTTAACTCATCTCCTGTGTGTGTGTGTATATATAGTGTTATAACGATCTACTGAAAACCCATGTCATCTCAACATGCGTGTGTTTAGCATGTGATCATGCACCCGATGTACAGTTTTACTGATTACAGTGTATTTTTTTTAATAGTGTATTTATTGGTTATTAACGAAGATATATATATTTTCCCTCTGTCTTTATTTATTCAAAGACCTCTGCTGTTCAACCCATGAATCAGCTGAGCTCTCTTTGAAGTGTTGCCAAAGATAGGTTGAACTCTCATTCACACTGGACACACACTTACACTCTCACACTACACACTACACACTACACACTACACACTTTCACTTACACTCACACACACACACTTACACTCCCAATCACACACTCGACTCGCATAGACACACCATATACCATCACACGTACATACAAACTGACCACAAACCAGTTTCAGTTGTTCTCCATCGGTCTCTGACGTGTTCATCTCAATAAAAGCTGTGTGTGTGTGTGTTCACCTGTGTTCTGTTCTTCTTGCGGGTGGGTCTGCAGCAGCGGGTTAAACCCGGTCAAGTCGTCACCCATTACCTTGTAGTACTGGATATACAAGTCTATTTGTATTTAGGTAGGACACCTGAGAAAGAGGCCTGATTAAGAGTTTGCTTCATGGTTTCGGGTTGTTTTGGTCTTTTGTGACCCTTCCTGGGATTGGACCAGAGAGGGAAGGAGGAGAGTCCGGTAAATTCAGGTTAATTTGTCCTTCATCACAGTTAAGGGGTGAGTGTCTTTAGGGGAGGAGGTGAGTGTCTTTAGGGGTGGAGGTGAGTATCTGTAGAGGTGGAGGTGAGTATCTGTAGGGGTGGAGGTGAGGCGGAGGTGAGTATCTGTAGGGAGGAGGTGAGTATCTGTAGGGGGGAGGTGAGTATCTGTAGGGGAGGAGGTGAGTATCTGTAGGGGTGGAGGTGAGTATCTGTAGGGGTGGAGGTGAGTATCTGTAGGGGTGGAGGTGAGTATCTGTAGGGTGGAGGTGAGCGGAGGTGAGTATCTGTAGGGTGGAGGTGAGGCGGAGGTGAGTATCTGTAGGGGAGGAGGTGAGTATCTGTAGGGGTGGAGGTGAGTATCTGTAGGGGTGGAGGTGAGTATATGTAGGGGTGGAGGTGAGTATCTGTAGGGGTGGAGGTGAGGCGGAGGTGAGTATCTGTAGGGGAGGAGGTGAGTATATGTAGGGGTGGAGGTGAGTATATGTAGGGGAGGAGGTGAGTATATGTAGGGGTGGAGGTGAGTATCTGTAGGGGTGGAGGTGAGTATCTGTAGGGGTGGAGGTGAGTATCTGTAGGGGAGGAGGTGAGTATATGTAGGGGTGGAGGTGAGTATCTGTAGAGGTGGAGGTGAGTATCTGTAGGGGTGGAGGTGAGTATCTGTAGGGGTGGAGGTGAGGCGGAGGTGAGTATCTGTAGGGGAGGAGGTGAGTATATGTAGGGGTGGAGGTGAGTATCTGTAGGGTGGAGGTGAGTATATGTAGGGTGGAGGTGGTGAGTATCTGTATGGGTGGAGGTGAGGAGGAGTATCTGTAGGGAAGGAGGAGGTGTGTGTCTTTAGGGGAGGCGGAGGAGGTGAGTGTCTGTAGGGGAGGAGGTGAATGTCTTTAGGGGAGGCGGAGGCAACACACACAAGGTTAGTGTCTGTAGGGGAACCAGGTGACTGTCTGTAAGGGAGGAGAAGATGAGTGTGTAGGGGCAGAAGGTGAGTCTGTAAGGGAGGAGGTGACTGTCTGTAAGGGAGGAGGTGAGTGTAGGGGCAGAAGGTGAGTCTGTAAGGGAGGAGGTGACTGTCTGTAAGGGAGGAGGTGAGTGTAGGGGCAGAAGGTGAGTCTGTAAGGGAGGAGGTGACTGTCTGTAAGGGAGGAGGTGAGTGTAGGGGCAGAAGGTGAGTCTGTAGGGGAGGAGGTGAGTGTCGGGGCAGAAGGTGAGTGTAAGGGAGGAGGTGAGTGTCTGTAGGGGAGGAGGTGAGTGTAGGGGCAGAAGGTGAGTGTCTGTAGGTGAGTAGGTGAGTGTAGGGGCAGAAGGTGAGTGTCTGTAAGGGAGGAGGTGACTGTCTGTAAGGGAGGAGGTGAGTGTCTGTATGCTCCTCCTCCTCGACTCTGAGTTATGAGGACGTTGTTTACCCACAAAACATCCCGGGACCCCACCATCAAATTCCTAAATTGTTGTCTCTGAGATCAATGCATTGGCCGGGAATCGAACCCGGGTCAACTGCTTGGAAGGCAGCTATGCTCACCACTATACCACCAATGCGTCCGTCGACGTATTGAAGTATCTTAGTAGTGTCTTACACTACGGGTGTAATATATTTCTGGCCACACATTGGTAAAGGGGGGGTGCTGTTTCACCTTTGTTATTTTGGTGCGTTAAGGGAGGAACATATTCAGTACAGCTGTAATTGATTGGTTGATTGATTGGCCATAGAAGGCACCTGTGGGCCATGAGCCAACAAACACCTGCCGGCTACAAAGACCACTCTCTCTCCTCGCTCTCGAGAGGACGATGGCGGCCCCTGAGGTGAGTGAACTGAACGGTAAGTGGCCAGTAAAGAAGATAAGGCAGAGCGACTGGTAGAGGAATTCACTTCTGTCTGTCTTACCGGTCGTGTCTCACCTGTTTCCGCCTGTCATCCAACAGACTTCCCCCGTCTCACAGCCCTGTGGAGGACTTGGAGTCCAGGAAGATTTGAAGTTGGATTCCCTTCCCTTCTCCTGTTTGCATTCATCTTGTTAAATAAACTTTATTGAAACTCAAATCAGTTTGAAAGTGTCTCCTTTGACTCCTGTTTGCCTTGTTTGTATCTCATTGTAACATCATCTCATTGTAACTTTGCACTGTAAATTCTACTTCAAATTCTAATTCACTTTTCACTTTACACATGTCACTTTTCAGTTGAGTTATTTATTAATATATTATTCTGCCAATTTGCACTATACGTATTGTTGTGTATTGTATATACCTACGTATTACTGTAATAATACTGTACATTTATCTTCATTTATTATATTTTTGTTTATACAATTTTTATTTAATTAGTTGTTTTGTTTTTTAGCTTAGGTATTAGTATTTTTGTGTGTGCATTTATTCCCCCTGTGTCAACTGTTGCACCTTAATTTCCCTCGGGATTAATAAAGTAATCTGAATCTGAATCTGAATCATTCTGCCACAGTACATTTCTACTGACTAATGACACTAGATGGAAGTCTACTGAGCCGTTACGGTAAATTATAAAAAATATTATTAAAATATGTACTTATTAAGCAGGGATGTCATTTGTGCAAGCTGTTCTGGACTAAGAGTTGAGTGTGTTTCCTGGACTAAGCTAGCTGTCCTAACTATGGTGTCTCTGTTGAGGTCCCCTGTCTGTACTATAGTGTCTGAGGGCCCCTGTCTATACTAACTATTGTGCCTCTGAGGGCCCCTGTCTGTACAAACTATTGTGTCTGAGGGCCCCTGTCTGTACTAACTATCCTGACTGTTGAGGGCCCCTGTCTGTAATATTGTCTCTGTTGAGGGCCCCTGTTTGTACTATTGTCTCTGTTGAGGGCCCCTGTCTGTACTATAGTGTCCCTGTTGAGGTCCCCTGTCTGTACTATCGTGTCTGAGGGCCCCTGTCTATACTATCTCTGTTGAGGGCCCATGTCTGTACTATCGTGTCCCTGTTGAGGTCCCCTGTCTGTACTATCGTGTCTGAGGGCCCCTGTCTATACTATCTCTGTTGAGGGCCCATGTCTGTACTATCGTGTCTGTTGAGGGCCCCTGTCTGTACAAACTTTTGTGTGTGTTGAGGGCCCCTGTCTGTACTAACTATCCTGTCTCTGTTGAGGGCCCCTGTCTGTACTACTGTCTCTGTTGAGGGCCCGTGTCTGTACTAACTATCGTGTCTCTGTTGAGGGGCCCGTGTCTGTACTAACTATCGTGTCTCTGTTGAGGGGCCCCTGTCTGTACAAACTATTGTGTCTGAGGGCCCCTGTCTGTACTAACTATTGTGCCTCTGTTGAGGGCCCCTGTCTGTACTAACTATCCTGACTGTTGAGGGCCCCTGTCTGTAATATTGTCTCTGTTGAGGGCCCCTGTCTGTACTAACTATCGTGTCCCTGTTGAGGTCCACTGTCTGTACTATCGTGTCCGAGGGCCCCTGTCTATACTATACTGTCTCTGTTGAGGGCCCATGTCTGTACTATCGTGTCTGTTGAGGGCCCCTGTCTGTACAAACTATTGTCTCTTTTGACGGCCCCTAGCTGTATTATA
>CM051001.1:28488565-28493565 GCA_027704905.1 Muraenolepis orangiensis
GTGTGTGTGTGTGTGTGTGTGTGAGATAGAGGAGGAGGCAGAATAAATAGATAGCGTCGGGCGGTAAACATTTGAAGAGATTTTCCAGAGAGAATCAAAAAGAGACAGATATAGTAGGATGATATGTAGACACCTAAGAGCTCCTATAGCTCTCTCTCTCTCTCTCTCTCTCTCTCTCTCTCTCTCTCTCTCTCTCTCTCTCTCTCTCTCTCTCTCTCTCTCTCTCTCTCTCTCTCTCTCTCTCTCTCTCTCTCTCTCTCTCTCTCTCTCTCTCTCTCTCTCTCTCTCTCTCTCTCTCTCTCTCTCTCTCATTCTCTCTCTCTCTCTCCCTCACTCTCCCCCTCTCTCTCATTCTCTCTCTCTCTCTCCTTCACTCTCCCCCTCTCTCTCATTCTCTCTCTCTCTCTCTCTCTCTGCCTTCTCTCTCTCTCTCTGCCTTCTCTCTCTCTCTCTCTCTCTCTCTCTCTCTCTCTCTCTCCCTCACTCTCCCCCTCTCTCTCTCTCTCTCTCTCTCTCTGCCTTCTCTCTCTCTCTCTCCCTCACTCTCCCCCTCTCTCTCATTCTCTCTCTCTCTCTCCCTCACTCTCCCCCTCTCTCTCATTCTCTCTCTCTCTCTCCCTCACTCTCCCCCTCTCTCTCATTCTCTCTCTCTCTCTCCCTCACTCTCCCCCTCTCTCTCATTCTCTCTCTCATTCTCACTCTCTCTGTATCTCTCTCTCCTGTCCCTCCCACCTCTCTCTCTCTCTCTCTCTCTCTCTCTCTCTCTCCTGGTTCCTTCACTGTAGATGACAGATGACATATTGCCCCTCCGCTGGTTAATTCATGATGTGTGTCACAGTCCCCCGGGGACAGCCCCACCCCCCCCTCTCTCTCTCTGTCCTGCCCCACCAGAACCTCCAGTGACTGGCCTGGTCTGGTCTGGTCTGGCCTGGTCTGGTCTGGTCTGGTCTGGTCTGGCCTGGTCTGGTCTGGTCTGGCCTGGTCTGGCCTGGTCTGGTCTGGTCTGGCCTGGTCTGGCCTGGTCTGGCCTCGTCTGGTCTGGTCTGGCCTGGTCTGGTCTGGTCTGGTCTGGCCTGGTCTGGTCTGGTCTGGTCTGGCCTGGTCTGGTCTGGTCTGGCCTGGTCTGGTCTGGTCTGGTCTGGTCTGGTCTGGCGAGCCCACACATCACTCACAGGCTCTTTGACTGATGAGAACAATGAACACACAGGGTTGTTCCCTCAGATATGACAGATCCCTGTTCTGTGTTCCTGTAGTGGTTACTAGGGTACGTAGTGGTTACTAGGGTATTCCTGTTCTCTCACCCTTTAGAGCAGTGGTTCTCAACAGGTGGGTCCAGAGCGTGTGCCAAAGAAGATGCTCATTCAAGCTCAATGCTTTACTATTTCATGGAGTTTAGCCATCAATTGTTGCAGCTTTTTGTGCGCTCCATGTTTTCAAACAGTCCATGAAGGTACATGAAGAAGAGCAGAGTGGTAGAGGAGATGGAGACGATGGTGGAGGTGATGGAGATGATGATGATGATGACGATGATAGTAGTGGAGGTGATGAAGATGATGGAGGTGAGGAAGATGATGGATGTGATGAAGCTGATGGTAGGGGTAGAGGCGACGAAGCACCAGCAGCAGGTGGTGGTGGAGTGGCTGGACGAGAGACATTGCGACACATTCAATAGAACCGTTCCCAACAGCAGAGAAGTCTCCAATAATACAGCCTCGGATGACGGAGGTGTCTGGTGGAGCTGGTGGTGGTGGAGCTGGTGGTGGTGGAGGTGGTGGAGGTTCTGCTTCTCCCACACCTCATCAATCATGGCTGGTGGTTATTTTTATGGTGATTCAAGGTTGTGTTCCATTGGTCGGTTCCTCGTCACTCGGCCCCCCCCACCCCCCATCAATCAACCAAATGTTCTCGCACCTCAGAGCCTGGTTGGCTGGAGAATACACTAGTTACCGTATCTCTCTCTATCACTGTCTCTCTCTCTCTCTCTCTCTCTCTCTCTCTCTCTCTCTCTCTCTCTCTCTCTCTCTCTCTCTCTCTCCCCCCCACAGGTTCTTTCAATCTGTTTAATTTATTGTGTTTCTCTCCTCTCCTCATGTCCTGTCGCTCCTCTCCTCTCCTCTCCTCTCTCCTCTCCTCTTTCCTCCTCTGCTGTCATTAATCTCCAGAGAAGCAAAACATATCATTATGAAATTATACTCAACTTAATCTTTAATTATTCACATAAATGATGTGAACAGTCACCCACACGGTAACACAAGTAGACGTCCATTGAACGGCACATGAAACATGCAGATATACATAATACTACATAAGCGCTTTTTTAAGCGCAGTCTCACTAAGATTGTATGTCCTTAATTTGCCCATAATCTAAATTAATTTCATATTTAATCTTTTAATTTGTATGATTAAATCATATTTAATCATTAGCTGCATATTAATAATAAAATAGTTGTTATTGCATGAAAGTAGATTTTTGTAGGTTTAAGACTGTGGTTGTACTGGGCTGTAGCTCCCAGTGTAACCACCAGTAGGAGACTGTGGTTGTACTGGTCATCTCCCAGTGTAACCACCAGTAGGAGACTGTGGTTGTACTGGCAGCTCCAGTGTAACCCAGTAGAGACTGTGTTGTACTGGTCAGCTCCCAGTGTAACCACCAGTAGGAGACTGTGGTTGTACTGGGCTGTAGCTCCCAGTGTAACCACCAGTAGGAGACTGTGGTTGTACTGGTCAGCTCCCAGTGTAACCACCAGTAGGAGACTGTGGTTGTACTGGGCAGCTCCCAGTGTAACCACCAGTAGGAGACTGTGGTTGTACTGGGCTGTAGCTCCCAGTGTAACCACCAGTAGGAGACTGTGGTTGTACTGGGCTGTAGCTCCCAGTGTAACCACCAGTAGGAGACTGTGGTTGTACTGGTCAGCTCCCAGTGTAACCACCAGTAGGAGACTGTGGTTGTACTGGGCTGTAGCTCCCAGTTTTAGACTGTGCTTTTAGAATTGTTCTATTTATTACTCTAAATGCTTTCTATTCGTCTCTGCTCTGATTGGTTGAAGTGGGTGACCATATATGGGGTTCCTAGTGACACAAGAATACATTTACGCGTGCATGCGTTTCTGTGTGCGTGCATGCGTGTGTGTTTGTGTGTGTATGTGTGTGCGTGCATGCGTGTGTGTTTGTCTGTGTATGTGTCTGCGGGCGTGCGTGTGTGTTTGTGCACATGAAGGCGTCTCTGAGGTCTGTTGGTTGGTATCTCAGGAAGCTGTTGTTTCTCCTCCGTGTTCGGGGGCCTCCTCTCCTCCATTCTCCTCATTCCTCCCCGCTGCTCCTTCTACCCTCCAGGCTTTAGGACTCGGCCGGCCCCCTGTCCACCAATTAGAAACCAGTGTATAATATATATATAGAGAGAGAGTCGGCAGGTGGTGTGTGTCTCTTTGGGCAAGCCTGAGGCGATTCTTTAGGACTGTACGATCAAAAACATTTTGTACAGTTATATCTATTTGTATCATATCTAAAACATATCTAATATACTGTACTACTGTAAAACATTATGTACACTTATATATAACATACCGTACTACTGTAACATACCTTAAACATTATGTACAGTTATATTAACACACTGTACTACTGTAACATACCTTAAACATTATGTACAGTTATATAACACACTGTACTACTTATGTCATCCTTTATTAAATACGTCATGTTTACATCACACACATCACCATCACACACACACCACCATCACACACACACCACCATCACACACACACCACCGTCACACACACACCACCGTCACACACACACCACCGTCACACACACACCACCGTCACGTTTTAAATCGTCTCCCAAGCCTCACACTGTGTTTCAACAGATAACATGTCTGCCCGTCTTAAGTAGGCGTTTATCTAAAGAGTCATACAATACCCTGAGCCTGTGCATTCATGGGTGGTCCCGGTGGGAATCGAACCCGGAACCCCTGGCAGGGTTTAGTGCCATGCTGTACTAGCTGAGCTTCAAAGGACCCCTGTTGTTTTGATCATTTTTCTCATTCTGACTTATATTCATGTAACTTGTGGAAGGAGGGACCCTTTAGAAAAGAGTAAGATGTAGAAAATAAACGCCTCCTCCCTCTCCGCCAATAAGAATGGTAATGGACTGCTTTTATATAGCGCTTTTATCCAAAGAGCTTTACAAGTCATGCCTCACATTCACCCATTCATACACTCATTCAACCACCAACGGTGGAGTCAGCCATGCAAGGAGACAGCCGGCACGTCAGGAGCAGTTAGGGTTCGGGTGTCTTGCTCAAGGACACCTCGACAGTTTTTGCTAGGAGGAGCTGGGGATCGAACCAGCAACCTTCCGGTGGTGAGGCGACCGCTCTACCTCCTGAGCTATTGTGTTGCATTTAACATTCCTGTGATAGACAGGTGAGATGGATTCCCCCAAACCAATCAGGGGAAAGCTGCCCTGATTGGTCAGAAATCTGCCAGGAGCTGTCTAACATCTGAATGGTCTGTATAGAGAGGCAGGCTCTCCAGGCAGGGGCTGTTGTCTCGTCTTACCTCACGCACCTCTAACTCCATCATCATCTCATAAAGATGCTCCACCTCTGGCCTTCACTTCCTGTTACGGCTGCCCCTTTTCCCTTGTCTCTCTTGCTCCCTCCTCCTCAGGTGGAACCAAGAGCATGTGTCACACCTGAGGAGGGCCTGATGCAAGGAGAGCCTGGTTCCACCCATGTTCTACTGCTGCATACTCTATTGGCACTTTTTCGTTCTGCTTTGCAGCCTGACACTGAGTTAGTGTCTCTTTCCTCCTTTGTTTTCCATTATCCCAGTTTTTCCATTCATGTCCACTCTCACATAAACCACACACACATGAAACAGACACTTAACTTAGATACATTAAAGCCTTTACATCCTACTGTCTCTGTTATGTTACAAGTGTTGTGTTTCTCAGGGTGTGGTCTGGTAACATGCGTGTGTGGTACCATGCGCGTG
>CM051001.1:28503565-28506169 GCA_027704905.1 Muraenolepis orangiensis
TGTGTGCAGGAGTTTATAAGTGTGTGTGTGTGTGTGTGTGCGTGTGTGTGTGTGTGTGTGTGTGTGTGTGTGTGTGTGTGTGGTGTGTGTGTGTGCATCTCTCCTACATGTTGGAAGTATCCTGTTTCACGCCATGGAAGCCAGTGACTACCCTGTCTTATGTATACTCAATCTATTTATTAACTAAATGATGTTCATATATAACTGAGTCCATGACACATAACTGTACCAGCAGGATCCCAATGCCTGTGTGTGTCAAAATAATATTTCATAATAACTATTAATATTTAATCATTTAGCAGGTACAGGGAGTACAGTACACAGACGATGATTAAGGAGCAGGTAGGAGTTAGTCAGTACAGAGACGGGTCATTAAGGAGTAGGTAGGGGTTAGACAGTACAGAGCCGGGTCATTAAGGAGCAGGTAGGGGTTAGACAGTACAGAGACAGGTCATTAAGGAGCAGGTAGGGGTTAGACAGTACAGAGACGGGTCATTAAGGAGCAGGTAGGGGTTAGACGGTACAGAGACGGGTCATTAAGGAGCAGGTAGGGGTTAGACAGTACAGAGACGGGTCATTAAGGAGCAGGTAGGGGTTAGACGGTACAGAGACGGGTCATTAAGGAGCAGGTAGGGGTTAGACGGTAGAGAGACGGGTCATTAAGGAGCAGGTAGGGGTTAGACGGTACAGAGACGGGTCATTAAGGAGCAGGTAGGGGTTAGACGGTACAGAGACGGGTCATTAAGGAGCAGGTAGGGGTTAGACAGTACAGAGACAGGACATTAAGGAGCAGGTAGGGGTTAGACGGTACAGAGACAGGTCATTAAGGAGCAGGTAGGGGTTAGACAGTACAGAGACAGGTCATTAAGGAGCAGGTAGGGGTTAGACGGTACAGAGACAGGTCATTGAGGAGCAGGTAGGGGTTAGACAGTACAGAGACAGGTCATTAAGGAGCAGGTAGGGGTTAGACGGTACAGAGACAGGTCATTAAGGAGCAGGTAGGGGTTAGACGGTACAGAGACAGGTCATTAAGGAGCAGGTAGGGGTTAGACAGTACAGAGACGGGTCATTAAGGAGCAGGTAGGGGTTAGACAGTACAGAGACAGGTCATTAAGGAGCAGGTAGGGGTTAGACAGTACAGAGACAGGTCATTAAGGAGCAGGTAGGGGTTAGACAGTACAGAGACAGGTCATTAAGGAGCAGGTAGGGGTTAGACGGTACAGAGACAGGTCATTGAGGAGCAGGTAGGGGTTAGACAGTACAGAGACAGGTCATTAAGGAGCAGGTAGGGGTTAGACGGTACAGAGACAGGTCATTAAGGAGCAGGTAGGGGTTAGACAGTACAGAGACGGGTCATTAAGGAGCAGGTAGGGGTTAGACAGTACAGAGACAGGTCATTAAGGAGCAGGTAGGGGTTAGACGGTACAGAGACAGGTCATTAAGGAGCAGGTAGGGGTTAGACAGTACAGAGACGGGTCATTAAGGAGCAGGTAGGGGTTAGACAGTACAGAGACGGGTCATTAAGGAGCAGGTAGGGGTTAGACAGTACAGAGACAGGTCATTAAGGAGCAGGTAGGGGTTAGACAGTACAGAGACGGGTCATTAAGGAGCAGGTAGGGGTTAGACGGTACAGAGACGGGTCATTAAGGAGCAGGTAGGGGTTAGAGGTCATTAAGGAGCAGGTAGGGGTTAGACAGTACAGAGACAGGTCATTAAGGAGCAGGTAGGGGTTAGACAGTACAGAGACAGGTCATTAAGGAGCAGGTAGGGGTTAGACAGTACAGAGACAGGTCATTAAGGAGCAGGTAGGGGTTAGAGGTCATTAAGGAGCAGGTAGGGGTTAGAGGTCATTAAGGAGCAGGTAGGGGTTAGAGGTCATTAAGGAGCAGGTAGGGGTTAGAGGTCATTAAGGAGCAGGTAGGGGTTAGAGGTCATTAAGGAGCAGGTAGGGGTTAGAGGTCATTAAGGAGCAGGTAGGGGTTAGAGGTCATTGAGGAGCAGGTAGGGGTTAGAGGTCATTAAGGAGCAGGTAGGGGTTAGAGGTCATTAAGGAGCAGGTAGGGGTTAGAGTCTGATTGTGTTGGCGTCGTGTTTTCATTAACGCATTTTGATCAGAGCGTTGGTCAGACATTCCTCCTGCTCCTCCTCCTCCTCCTCCTCGTCTCTCTCTCCCGGCTCCGTGGGGCCCGGGGCCCGGGGCCAGGGTCTGTCTATACGGGGAGGCCCCTATGGGCCCCTACACCTGCCAGGGAGCAGCAGGGCTGGCTGCTGACCTCGGCACGGAGCCAACAAACACACACAGACTCAACCTTTACCCACCGTTACCAAAACACCAGAGGTAGGGGCGCACGGGCCCTGTGTGTGTGTGTGTGTGTGTGTGTGTCTGTGGTGTGTTGACGTGTGTGTGTGTGGTGTGTTTTTGTGTGTGTGTGTGTGTGTGTGTGTGTGTGTGTGTGTGTGTGTGTGTGTGTGTGTGTGTGTGTGTGTGTGTGTGTGACTGTGTGTGTGTGTGTGGTGTGTTGATGTGTGTTTGTGTGTGTGTGTGTGTGTGTGTGTGTGTGTGTGTGTGTGTGTGTGTGTGGTGTGTTGATGTGTGTGGTGTGT
>CM051001.1:28509669-28512169 GCA_027704905.1 Muraenolepis orangiensis
CCTATCTCCCTCTCTCCCTTTCTTCCTCTCCCTCTCTCCCTTTCTTCCTCTTCCTCTCCCTCTCTCCCTCTCTCCCTATCTCCCTTTCTCCCTCTATTCACTCCTTTCTAAACAGGGCTGTGATGATGCAATGCAGGAATTAATGAAATGTACCCGTGTGTGTGTGTGTGTGTGTGTGCACGCGTGCATGTGTGTGTGTGTGTGCGTGTGCGTGTGCGTGTGCATGCGTGTGTCTCAGAGCCGGTTGCATGTGAGTGCAATGCTCATATGCCAAATAACTTGGCATAAGTTGTGGTAATATGTGTGTGTGTGTGTGTGTGTGTGTGTGTGTGTGTGTGTGTGTGTGTGTGTGTGTTCTTTACATCCCATAATGCCTCCTTCTCCTGGTGGTGGTTCTAGTGGCTCCTCTGATGAGGCTCCTCTGATTGCAGACCAGTGAACAATATCTCATCCTGGTTTCACCTCTCGCTGCAAGCCTCGACACATCATATACATAACAAGTACACTCCCAGTTACGTATCAAGTATACGTATACAGAACAAGTACACGCAGACGTCGTACGAAGTATATGTATAGATTAGATTAGATTAGATACAAAAATGTATTGTCATTGCACGGCACCAGTACAGTACAGCCAAAAGAAGTTGGCATCTAACCAGAGTGCAAATTAACTTTCCATTAAAGTGCATAGTAATAAACAATGTACAGGGGTTAAATATGATGTCAAATACATAACACGTATAGCTATACATAACACAAGTACACTCACACGTATCAAGTGTACGTATACAGAACAAGTACACACACACACACACACACACACACACACACACACACACACGTATATGCATACAAAACAAGTATACGTATACATAACAATCACACTCATACGCATCAAGTATACATATACATAACATCTACACTCATACATAACAAGTGTACATAAGAAGAACACAGCTTGTCGTATAGAGCAGTGGTTCCCAACCTGGGGGGCGCGCCCCCCTTGGGGGGGCGCCAAAGATCGCAGGGGGGGCGCCAGGCCTCAGATGATTTGAGGCCTAATATCATATTTAGATTTTTATTTTTTTATTTTTTATTTTTTATTTTTTAAATTTGTTTACATATAATTGTAACGCAATACATGATTGTCGCTAAAAGCCTTGTCTCTACATTACAATAAAATATAGAAATTAATTGATTAATTAATTTTAATAAAAATTCTACAAATTAATCTGATACTCCTCCGATTCAGAACAGCGTTTGTTAGGGCTGGCAGCGATGTACAGAAGGCCACCGAGGCCTCTTTTGAATGTGCACTTTTAATAGCAAAGGCAAAGAAACCGCACAACATTGGCGAGCAGCTCATTAAGCCAGCTTGCATTAAAATGGTTGAGAAACTGTGCGGCCCGCAGGTGGCGGAGAAGCTAAAAACTGTACCACTGTCAAACAATACGGTGAAAGACAGAATTGACAAGATGGCAAGTAACTGTGAGCTGCAGCTGCTCGAAAAGCTTGGAAAGGGGCCATTTGCCATACAACTTGATGAAACTACAACTGTAGCAGACGAGGCTGTGCTCATCGTTTATGTGCAATATATCGATGGGGAAGATTTGAAGCAGGACATTCTTATGTCAGTCAACCTTACCACTACCACCCGGGGTGAGGACATTTTTACTGCAGTGGATTCTTTTTATTAGGCATAGTCTATTATTTTGAAGTGTCCTGTTCTTCGAAATTTTAAATAAATATGATGCATACAATTGCAAGTTAGTAGCTAATAAAGGCATAAAAAGACAGAAATGTATCATTTTTTCTTTAATAGAAATGTTTCTTCTGCGCGTAAGGTGTCGGTTTCAGTTGGATTATTTGTCACAGTTGCTCCGATCAAATCGGTATCCTCCATTTTGTAGATTATTTACGACTTTTGAATCCACATAAACACATCGGCAAAATCCGGCTTACTTTGAGTATGTGTTTTAAACAGTTTAATCTCTTTGCGAATTGTTTCCACTTGCGCCGTCCTTTAATTTATTCATACAGCGGGCATCCAAATTAAATAATCCCGAGTCCAATACCCATCAAAGTCACTCCAATAGTGCTCCTTAATTACGCTTTCATCCTCCTTTAACGAAATACTTTACATTCATCCAGTTTGTGACAGTAGTTGTAGCATTTTTGAGACTTTGAAACTCAAATTAACGCTGTTGCCTTGTCTTGGCAACAGCGTTAATTAAAGTTTCAAAGTTTGGGGGGGGGGGGGGGCACAAATTCCAACAGGAGTCATTTGGGGGGGCTCTGGGTGAAAAAGGTTGGGAACCCCTGGTATAGAGCATAGTATTTATTATGTTATTAGACTTAGAAGCGTTACGTCTGTATGCATTGGTAGTCCTTTGTTTGTACTTTATGTATTTGTACTATACAGTTGTAGTTAATGAGTGCATTAGTACTGTGCTTATAGTGGTATATGTATACTATACAGTGGTAATATATTAGCAATGTA
>CM051001.1:28514669-28519669 GCA_027704905.1 Muraenolepis orangiensis
TGTCAGACAGACAGGCAGACAGACAGACAGACAGACAGACAGACAGACAGACAGGCAGATGATACTCTGTCCTGGGTTTTAAATGTGTGCTTAGTCTTCACACACTATCGCACCATCCTTGCTGTGTGTGTGTGTTTGACGTTCCAGAACTCTCTCAACATTCCAAGGTTCTTCTAGAACACGGAACTGGCCATGTTTTCAAGAACCCTAGAAACAGAACGTTGGCCAAGCCAATCGGCTTGCATCCTGTCCCGCCCACTTCTCGATGGGCGGCTAGTAGCTGTGTGTGTGTGTGTGTGTGTGTGGATGTGGATGTGTGTGGGTGGTGTGTGTGTGTGTGTGTGTGGATGTGGGTGTGGGTGTGGGTGTGGGTGTGTGAGTGATGGCTTGATTAGTATGGGGAGATGAGGAGATTGCAGAATTGTGACGAAATAACGCTCTGTACGTTTCTGTGAAATAGCATCATACACACACACACACACACCCTTCCAGCCAATCACAGGCCTCTAGGGGAGGTCACCGAGGTCAACCGGTCCGTTTTCCTTAGCCTACGGCGGTTGATGACATCATCAGAGCGAGCGCAAAGTCCTTCACTTTCACAATCTGCTGATCTGTCGCTCGCCCCTTTCTCTGCACCCTATCTCCTTCTGCTGCCTGTTTCATCTTTTCTGACTCGGTATCTCCGAACATTATCACACACACACACACACGCACACACACACACACACACACACACACACACACACACACACACACACACACACACACACACACACACACACACACACACACACACACACTCAGTGATTTTCCAGGTCATTCCCAGAACCACATGCTTACATGGCATCTTGCTTTTGAGGTGTGTGTGTGTGTGTGTGTGTCTCTCTCTCAAGGGAATAGTGGTAGCACTGGTATGGGGGTGTGAAGGTCACTTCACCACCATAAACATCTCCCTATGACCCCCCTCCCCCCTCAAGGTCACACATGAGATGAACTGTCCATGCCAGTGTTATTTACTGGCCCAATTCTCAAGTTACCCAGGTGCGTGTGTGTGCGTGTGTTTGTGTGTGTGTGGGGGGGGGTTTTCCACCCGCTTCGAGAGAGAGAGAGAAAGACAGAGAGAGAAAGACAGAGAGAGAGAGAGAGAGAAAGACAGAGAGAGAGAAGACAGAGAGAGAGAGAGAGAGAAAGAGAGAGAGAGAGAGAGAGAGAGAGAGAGAGAGAGAGGAGAGAGAGAGAGAGGAGAGAGAGAGAGAGAGAGAGAGAGAGAGAGAGAGAGAGAGAGAGAGAGAGAGAGGAGAGAGAGAGAGAGAGAGAGGAGAGAGAGAGAGAGAGAGAGAGAGAGAGAGAGAGAGACATATTATTGTAATTACTATGAAATGAGATGAATTATCCAAATCACAGTGTTCATTTCACAACTGAAACTGAGAGACACACGTTGTTTCCCTGTTCTGCCTTTTTAAGCTGTGGGAACGAATGTTTTGTGTTTTTGTGCAAACTGTCAATCAATCAACGCGCATTCTGTGGAGTGACTAATTAGTGAAGGGATCAATACATTGACGATGGCTTCAGAGAGGGCCGTGCCAGTGAGGCTTGATGACTGAGCCCCGTCAGGGCTGGACACCAAGAGACAAGACACTCAACTACTGTGTGTGTGTGTGTGTGTGTGTGTGTGTGTGTGTGTGTGTGTGTGCGTGTGTGCGTAAGTGGGTGTGTGCGTAAGTGTCTGGGTGTGTGCGTGAGTGTGTGTGTGTGTGTGCGTGCGTGCGTGCGTGTTCGAAGTTCAAAGCACACTGAACTGATTAACGCACTCCGTTTTTATATTGAACACAGCTGCACACACACACACACACACACACACACACACACACACACACACACCCACGCACGCACAGTCGCACACGCACGCACATACGCCCGCACACATGCATGCACGCACACGCACACACACACACACCCACACAGAACAGACACTCGGAATGTAAAGTTGACATGAGTTGACTTAGTTCCTTTGAGATGTGTTGTTCTGCGTTTAGCCTTTGTGTTAATGTCTGCGTGGGATTCTTGGTGTGTGGTTTTGTGTTTACCATCAGAGGTTGTGGTGTATTTGATTATTCATATTATCTCCGTTGAGGTAAGCCCTCTACACACGTCTGTTTGGTGCCTTAAACCTCCCACTTGGTCCGCTTAATCAGTTGTGAGGAGGAAGCTCAGAGTGTAAGACACACAGTGGGTGTGTGTGTGTGTGTGTGTGTGTGTGTGTGTGTGTGTGTGTGTGTGTGTGTGTGTGTGCGTGTGTGTGCGTGTGTGTGTGTGTGTGTGTGTGTGTGTGTGTGTGTCTGCGCGTGTGTGTGTGTGTGTATAATCTCCTCTTAATGCCTGGTTATCTCCTCACATTTACTTAACCTGCCCAACTGTCCGACCCGCTCGCGTGACTAGCCAGCATTAGCGGCGGTAGTGCGAGTCGTGCTTATTTTAAATAGTTTGGTCGGAGTAAAAGCGTTTTCTGTTGTTGTTGTTTTTGAAAATAAGCTAAGCCGACATACTTTGATACACTCCCTTGACAAATGTTTTAAAATGTTTTAAAGTGCCCTGTCTGTTTTTGTCTGTCGCTTGTCGTCTGAATCTGGTCTCTCTCCTCCCACCGCGACCTGGATGCATTTAGCGCGCTAAGGCTCAAGGCTAAAGCGCTAAAAACAGCTACGCTCTGAAGGTTCTCCTGTCACAGGGTAGGGACACAATTCTAACGGAACAGCCCGGAATAAGACACACACACACACACCACACACACCACACACACACACACACACACACCACACCACACACACCACACACACACCACCACACACACACACACACACACACACCACACACCAGCAATACACCGACAGGATGAAATGGGTGCTGAGCTCAATGGTGACGCTCAGACGTCCTTAATTTAGAATGCTTTAGGTGATAGGCTAGGGGTCAGGGGTCAAGGCCTAAATTGGCACAAGCTGCCACCGTGGCAATATTCACAATCCCCAGGGAAGGTGGAAGGGGAGGCAGAGAGAGAGAGAGAGAGAGAGAGAGAGAGAGAGAGAGAGAGAGAGAGAGAGAGAGAGAGAGAGAGAGAGAGAGAGAGAGAGGAGAGAGAGAGAGAGAGAGAGAGAGAGAGAGAGAGAGAGAGAGAGAGAGAGAGAGAGAGAGAGAGGGAGAGGAGGAGAGAGAGGGAGAGAGGGAGAGAGAGAGAGAGAGAGAGAGAGAGAGAGAGAGAGAGAGAGAGAGAGAGGAGAGAGAGAGAGAGAGAGAGGAGAGAGAGAGAGAGAGAGGTAAGATTCAGCAGTACTCAGCCTCATCTCTCTAATGAAGTAACTTAATGTCAGCCACTCGGAGAGGAAGAAGACAAAGTTTAGTGAAGATTTAGAGACCCATAAATTAGCTAAACGCTTGTCAGTTATTTTTGTCAACTTCCTCAAATAAGCAGTGTGTGTGTGTGTGTGTCTCAGCCAGAGTGTGTGTGTGTGTGCGTGTGTGTACCTCAAATATGCTGTGTGTGTGCCTCTGCCAGAGTGTGTGTGTCTCAGTGTGTGTGTCGACATCAAATAAACTGTGTGTGTGTGTCTCAGTGTGAGAGTTCATGTCTGTGTGCATGTGTATCTCAAAAAAGATGTGTGTGTGTGTGTGCAGGTGTATATCAAACAGAAAAGGCAAGAGGGGTGTGTGTGTGTGTGTGTGTGTGTGTGTGTGTGTGTGTGTGTGTGTGTGTGTGTGTGTGTGTGTGTGTGTGTGTGTGTGTGTGTGTGTGTGTGTGTGTGTGTGTGTGTGTGTGTGTGTGTGTGTGTGTGTGTGTAATGGTGCAGGGAGCAGCCTCGGTGGTGATGTCTCACAGAGACATCCCTCACACTGCTCAAGGACAGCAGCTGATTGGCTGTCCTCAACTTCCCCTGTGTGTGTGTGTGTGTGCGTGTGCGTGTGCTGTGCGCGTGCGCGTGCGTGCGTGTGTGCGTGCGTGAGTAGGTGCGTATTGGAGTGCTAGTACACACACACATATATCTTGAGTCCCCACATCTGAATGTGATTCATCTCTCTCCATGTGAACACCTCATGTCCCAGGTTCTAAGACCTACCAGGTGATGATGATGATGATGATGATGATGATGATGGTGGTGGTCATTTGATGACATGTACATGTACATGTGGCGGCATAAATAGCTCCGGAAGTAGAGCTGTCGCCTCACAGCCGGAAGGTTGCTGGTTCGATCCCCCCGGATCCTCCTAGCAAAAACTGTGGAGGTGTCCTTGAGCGAGACACCCTAACCCTATCTGCTCCTGACGTGCCGGCTGACTCTGCCGTCGGTGTATGAATGGGTGAATGTGAGGCAGGACTTGTAAAGCGCTTTGGTATAGAAGCGCTATATAAAAGCATCCGTTATGTACATGGTGTGTACACCAGTAACCACGAAGTTCACACACGACTACAGAAGGCTTTCCATAGGCGGGATCACATTTTGAAAGACATTTAAAGAAAAGCCATCATCATTAAAGGCCAAAAAAACGACAATCGTCTAAAAAGGGGAATTGTAAAAGTATAAGAAGGTTAGATGGTGAAGGGGGACTTTTGGTCCAGCTTTGCAACCATTTCAACGTTGGTCGCTTGTAGCAAACGATCAATGTTGCCTGTGCCCAGATCTCCCTCTCTGCTGCTTTTCTCCCCCTGGTTCCCCCCGACTCTGGGAGGAGAGTCGTCGGGGAACATTTTGCCACCACGCTGAGCTTCCCTCCAGAGACACAGAGAGCGTCGGCAAAGACTGCAGACGGTTTTCACACCATATCCCTAATAGATAGACAAGATGAGACAAGCCAGTGTTATTAACTATTTAAGGTCCTGTACCCCTCAAACATGTAACCTCCTGCTGTGTACCCCCCCTCTACCTCTCGTCTGATGTTACACATGAAGACAAGACGGTGCTATTAACTATTTAGCTCTTAATTCAGCCTGGAAGAAAGCTCTCTCATTA
>CM051001.1:28522169-28524669 GCA_027704905.1 Muraenolepis orangiensis
CCCCCCCCCCCCGGGAGGAAACCCTGCCTCACCCCCCTGGGGAGGAACCCTGTCTCACCCCCCTGGGGAGGAACCCTGTCTCACCCCCCGGGGAGGAGCCCTGTCTCAAGGCCTTGGACACGATGTGTTCCATACAGTGTTCTTAAAGTGATGTTGGCTCCCCATGACACGGGGGACATGTTGGCTGACCCTGGCCCTGAATGCTCCTCATAGAGCACCGTATAGTGCCTGGTGATTGGCCGATATTTTCACCTCTAGGTTGCATAAGTGTGTGTGTGTGTGTGCTTATCTGTGTGTGTGTGTGTGTGTGTGTGTGTGTGTGTGTGTGTGTGTGTGTGTGTGTGCTTATCTGTGTGTGTGTGTGTGTGTGTGTGTGTGTGTGTGTGTGTGCTTATCTGTGTGTGTGTGTGTGTGTGTGTGTGTATAGCGAGCGTTTTGAGGATAAATTAAATGTCTATCCTTCTATGGCCCAGCACTTCCACACCAATGAACAAGATGGATGTTGTTTCTTATCAGCTCTGGAGCTGTTGTCAAACTAGCGCAGTGTTTCATGTGTCAGGTGTGGCAAAGGTTTAGCGTGTGTGTGTGTGTGTGTGTGTGTGTTACACTCACTAGTGCTAGGCTAGGCTAGGCTAGGCAGCATGTATTGATGTTAATGTTTAGTCATGTTTTTTGTCTTATTTGGATTCATGGCGTTTCGCCTGCCCGTCATCTCAAGAAGCGAGTGTGTGTGTGTGTGTGTGTCTGTGTGTGTGTGTGTGTGTGTGTGTGTGTCTGTGTGTGTGTGTCTGTGTGCATGTGTGCCTTGACAGTGATTGATAGTACAACCTGCAGAGTGAGGACATCTGCTCTCGTTGTACACACACACACACACACACACACGCTCATCACTACTGCACAGGGAAATACGTAGTAACCACTACACTACACTAGATTATAGAGGATAGAGGTGTAGTTTTATAATATTATTGGTATTATTTATCTTTTATCCACACTGTTTCCTTTTCTTCGTTCCTTAAAGACAATGGACGGATGGACAATATGATCAATATCAAAAGCAATACCCACAATATTGCTGGAGCTGCAATTGTTTATGAAAGTACAACACATACAGTTCATGAAGTACTGTGGTGCTGTAAGAATGTCACATGATTTTAATAGCAAAAAATTTAAATTGTGATGCAAAAATGAACATTCCCACCACAAGATGGGAATTGCCAATGTCGCAACCGCAGCCCCAGTCAGTGGTCAAAAAATGTCCATGATCTCTTCACAGACTTCATGTTTCATGCAGACTGCGATAGTTTCACAACACTAGCCTCTGGAGCACCTACTTTCATATCTGATGTCATATTTTGTATTAGTAAATAGCTAAAGGACCGAGGTAGGGGTACACCAGGGCGGAGACGTGGGGACACTGGGGTTCACACAAAACGGTTTGGCTGGGAACAGCCCAGTCATTCTGCACCTGGTCGGTGGATGCTTTTTGTATTTTCCATAATAATACCGTGAGTGCATGCGATCGCTTCACAGCCGGTCCCGGCGGGAATAGAAACCACTCACCCCGGCGGTGTTAATGCTTTGCTCCAGCTGTTAAAGGAGAACTTTGAAAACACTTTCCAACCGGTTTTCATATCAATTCATCGCCGGGCGGTACACGCGAACACCATGAACACTGTTTACCTTCCCTCCGTCATGTTGCTTGCACCCAGATCACCGCACGGCAGAAGTTATCCTTTAAGCTACACTTTTGACCTAAATCAAGTTTGGAAAAAACGTCATCATGAGGCGAATCTGGGCGTTAAAATGTCGGCACATTCCCCCATCCTAATATGTGACTTCGCAATCTCAGCAGAGTGAGCGAGAGGCGTGTCGTGTCTATTAGCTCTAAAGGTTAGCCTGCCCGTCGTCGTCCCCCCCCCCCTGCTACGCACAGGGGAGCTACACCCCGGGGAAGAACACCATTCTGGCGAGGACCGGGGAGATTAGCATTTTGCGCTCGGCTGACTCCGGCGGTGGTGGCGGCGGCGTCCGTGTGTGACCACCGCAGTCAGAACGGCAGTCAGTCACTCGCCTTTTTTTCTGCTTCCGTGTCCCCGACGTTACTCACCACGCGCCACGGTGACCCGCTGTGGTGAGAATGAGACAACGGTAATGAGTGTCACAAAAGAGGAGCGTCCCACTGGGCCACAGGGCCTTATGTTTTAACACTGATTTGAGTTGCGATTCTCCCCCCCCCCCCCCCCCCCCCCCGCGGGGGGGGGGGGGATGTGATTGGCCATCGCGACACGCCCACGTGACGCCCACAACGTACGGACCTCAGGGAGTCTGGTTCTGCTCGGCCCCGAGGGGGGGGGCGGACCTCAAAATAGTGAACAGGTGTTTCTCTCGAAAAATGCGGTCGTGTCGACATACTTCTGCCGGAGTTCTGCTGGGGACTCTATCCTCCTCGGCCCCGCTCGTACCTGCGGCTAAATATGTTATGTTCCCAGAAGAAAAT
>CM051001.1:28532169-28534669 GCA_027704905.1 Muraenolepis orangiensis
GGCCAAAATAGCTGAATTTGACTTTGCTGCAAATTGTACATTTGTGTGTCAGAGGGCATTTAGACCTTTGCAATGACTAAAATATGCTGAAGGTGTGTGTGTGTGTGTGTGTGTGTGTGTTTGCAAGGTTATGAGGTAATTGATTTCACATAGAAGCCTAGTAATTTGGGTGGATATGGTTCTTTAGTTGTCTTTAGGTTTAGGGTGTTTGGGAACAGCCGATGTACTGCTGTTGCTGTTGCTGCTGTTGTTGTTGTGTTGAGTTTAAATGTTTCTGGTCTCCTGCAGTTGTCTTGTGTGGACGGTTGTTCCTCTGTCCTTAGGGAACACATTTCCTTTTGTTTTTATGACACCAAACTTTCTCAGAACCTTTTGAAAATAAATACCCCATATGACAAAACAATACTAACACCAAGACCGAAAGCTAATACAAAACTAAGCATCTCCAAAAAAAAAAAGTACGAACAAAACTAAACTCACAAACCAGCTTTAAAATAAAAACGACTCAAAGCCAGAGATTGAAAACAAAGTGAAGAAAAAAAGAAAAAACCAACACAAACAGTGAAACTTTAATAACCTTGTGGCTCGTTGTATTACACATTCAGCCGTTCCTCTTTGCGGTGATGTGATGGACGACGTGTCTCGGACCAACGCCGCTCCTTCAGCCGCTCTCCGCTCTCCTCCTTCAGGACCGTCCGAACGGCATGTGTCTCCCGCAGCTGCTCCTGTCCACAGCTGGACGTGTTGTTACTGTCGTCCCGCTGCATCCCCGCAGTGTGTGTGTGTGTGTGTGTGTGCGTGTGTGTGTGTGCGTGTGTGTGTGTGTGTGTGTGTGTGTGTGCGCGTGTGTGTGCGTGTGTGTGTGTGTGTGTGTGTGTGTGTGTGTGTATGTGTGTGTGTGTGTGTGTGTGTGCGCGTGTGTGTGCGTGTGTGTGTGTGTGTGTGTGTGTGTGTGTGTGTGTGTGCTCTGGTCGCTGGTGCGCATCCTTCTCCTTTCTTGTTCTTCCTGATCTATTTCGGTCGGTAGCATATGTGACATTCTGTGATGTCCCGACATCCTGTCATGTCTTGGAAAGAGGGGTAGGGGGGTTAATTTTAACCCCAGGGGGGCGCAGGGGTCAGTGGAAGTGAGGGTTCCCCCCCCCCCCCCGATGACAGGTGGGGTGTTGGGTGTAGGTTGAAGTGGCTGGTGGGTGTGATATAGGGGGGGTGGGTGATGGGTGATGGCGGGCAGTGTGAGGGCGGCTGGTGGGACATCTTCTCACCAAGGGGACTGCAGATAAACATTAAATGTGGAGACCGCCGGACCAAATCGAAAGTCCTTGCCAGGTGTGTGTGTGTGTGTGTGTTTGTGTGTGTGTGTTTGTGTGCGTGTGTGTGTGTGTGTGAGTGAGTGAGTGATTTGGAACAGCTGTGTATTCCTGGCCTTTCCTCCCCCCCCCCCCCCCCTTCTCTCCCCACTCACTGTAAAGGTCACCCCTCCTCCTCCCCCCCTCTGGGCCCCACTAGGGTTTCAAAACAAACGCCCCCTCTGGCCCCCCCCCCCCTCTGGCCCCCCTCTGGCCCCTGGCTCCGTCCATGACTCGTGGGAGGGAGGGAGGGATGGGAAAGGGACACTCGGGACATGTGACGACTCGTGACCGGGACGCCGACGCCACCAGGGCCCTGTAACGCGGTGTGTCTGAGGTCACGTCTCCACATGCTGTCCTCACCGTCCCTGGAAGGAAAGATGGATCTCCAGGTCTCTCTTCCCCGCTCCTCTGTTCAGGCTTAAACTACCTGTCACCTCTGCTCTCCGATCCCACGGCCCGGCCGTTTGATCAACATTTGATCTCTCTCTCTTGGTGAATATTGTATCATTTCATACTGGCAAATAGTATACAATGGAATAAATCCTGAGATTCGTTCGATGTACAATTCACAAAACGTTGCCTCCTGATGCTGTGTGTGAGTGAGGGGTAAGCGAAAGGCATTCTGGGTAACGTAGGCAGAACGTGGGGAAAGCCTGACACGACAGCCGGTGACAAATTGATAAAAGATAAAAAATAATGATAAAGTACAATATGGCCCATATGACTCCTTGAAGACCTACAGAGGGCTGAGGGCCAGGGGCCTCTGGTGTAACGTGGATGGACCCCCTGGAGCCCCGGAGTTAGGGCTGTGTTCACGCTCTCTGTCCAGACAACGTACAGAAGTGCTCATTCAATGATCGTTACGGGTGGAAAGCGTTTAAGTAAAAAATATAAAGCGTTTATTTGAATTAGAGCTTTAGTGTTTTATTCTCTCTCTCGGGGGGAAGGTTCTTCAGTTTAGCCTCCGGGGTTCCGGGAGAGGGAGACGGATCGCTCTACACAACAAGACAATAATAATCTCTTTAATGTCTTATTATTATGATTATATACGACTACAAGAACATCTGCACAGGCTTAGTGAGTGGATGTCTAGATTAAGGGAGAGTAGAGGGAGCGATGGTTGGGATGGATGGAGGGAGGGTTAGGGG
>CM051001.1:28557169-28564669 GCA_027704905.1 Muraenolepis orangiensis
GAGGGCACTTTGAGTGGGTCGCAGGGCATAGGCCAAACTCATATGTAATCTTTCAAACTGTAACCTGTAAATTAACTAATGATTTCATCTTATTTCGGGGTTTCAACGGCTAACTTTATCATTGAGTTCAGCCCCAATGGTTGCAGCTCTTTGGTCATTCAACCTTTTTAAATAGTTGTTGATATCCTGACTTAATAGCTAATGACACATGTGGGTCTCCTATCTCAAAGTGAGTCAGGGGCAGAATGACATCCCGGTCTCCGGAAGTCAGCCTCCACAAGCAGGTTTCATACGTCGGGGATTAAACCGACAACCTTTCAGCGCAAGAGTCAAAACACACCTCACCACTACGCCAGCATTCCCCTAAATGGTCTCTTTACATTACAGTCATTTTTTTAGCAGCCGCTTTTCATGTTCTTGCCTCTTCATGATGATCTGACCGTGTGTGTGTGTGTCTGTCTCCACGTCGCCCCCTGCAGATCGAAGAGGAGAATGCAGCCCTGCTGGCGGCCCTGACGGACAGCCTGGACAGCATGGTGGACGCTGAGGTGGGCGGGCTCTCCGTGTTCCCCGCCCTGGGGGAGGGACCCAGCCGGCAGGAGGAAGAGGACGACGACAACCTTTCTCTCAGCACCGGGGACTTCGGCCAATCAGCGGGCACGGACACAGAAGACCCCTCTCTGGTGAGCGGCACGCCGACATCACTTCCTGTTTGGTTGGCGGTCGCCATCCTCAGTTTGGGGATATTCGACGAGAATATTATTTTGATGTTCCTCCACTTCACGGACTTCCTTTCAGGCTCTTAGAGTTGAAGGAGGCAGGAATCTCAAAGAGAGAAGTCATCCTCGAATGCCTTTAATATGACTCCAGCAAAATATTCAGAAATATTCATATCTTCTGAAGATGTTCTTCAACAGAAAACACTAAGCTTTTCTACGCTTTCTGTCGAATCAACCAAACTCTTGTTCCTCTCACCGTTCTCTTTCGGCAACAACTCGACTCTCTCTTCAGACCTGCAGACCGGGTAGAGCCAAAGGCAAAGTAAACACTGGTGTTTCTCTGTAGGGATCCGATCCATAATGCTGTCAGATACTGATATTAACAGTCTTAGCCAGCAGTGGTAAAAACAACCAATTTTAGAGGACACTACTATTACGCCAAAGGGTTATGCTTCATGGCCGAACCATATTCTCGACTGGGCCATATTCAAAAATGGTTTATTTAATTAGTCACTTGGACCCAAGGTTTTGGAGAATTGATGTTTGTCCAAACATTTTCAAACAATAACGGCTAACAAACAGGGGCAGAAGTTGATGAGCTAAGGGGAGACCGAACTGTTCCTGAAGGAGAACTGTTATTCAACAGTTCACAGGGACACGCAAACAGCTCCCAGAAACCTTTCAACCTTTCAACCTCTCCCACCACGTGTGTGTGTGTGTGTGTGTGTGTGTGTGTGTGTGTGTTCTGTGTGTGTGTGTGTGTGTGTGTATGTAACCCTGGCCTTGTACCGTTCCCAACGCACGATCACGCATGTTTGTGCTGGTGTGCGTGTGGGACACCACACCACACACACACACACACACACACACACACACACACACACCACACCTTTCGCACAGGAGTCCTGTGGGCTGACCCCGCCCTTAACCCCGCTATCTATATAGATAGACATACACACCGTGTGAGATAAAACACGTCATACAGGATTTCTGCACCAGTGATAGGTATAACATACGTTAAGTACGGCCTATGCGGGAACCTTCGCTCTCTCTCTCTCTCTCTCTCTAGAAAGAGAGAGAGAGAGAGAGGAGAGAGAGAGAGAGAGAGAGAGGAGAGAGAGAGAGAGAGAGAGAGAGAGAGAGACATATAGAGAGAGAGAGAGAGACATATAGAGAGAGAGAGAGAGAGACATATAGAGAGAGAGAGAGAGAGAGACATATATAGAGAGAGAGAGAGAGAGAGAGACATATAGAGAGAGAGAGAGAGACATAGAGAGAGAGAGAGACATATAGAGAGACATATAGAGAGAGAGAGAGAGAGAGACATAAAGAGGCACACGCAGCTCAGAGTACGGCGGAACGCGACCAGGGAACCCACACCCTCCCTCGTCGGAGAACACAGCCGTGACACGGGGGCTTGTACCGACGGAACAGTCCGGTCGACTACGGCCCGGCGTCAACATTGACACCATTTTGTGTTAGGTGCTCCTTCCTCCTTTTGCGTCGGGTCTCCTGTTTCCTTGTCCGGCGATCCGTCCCCTGTCGTCACGTGTCCTTCAAGTGACATTCAATTATTATTGCTACTGCTACCGCTGCTGCTGCTGCTACGCTCACACATCATGCACCACAGGGTCGACTGTTGCGGCTGTAAACATGAAGCATGCGACGCCCTGACGTCTACGGTTGTCTTCCACTGTATCCAAAACACGGTGTCCGCTAGACGTGAGGGCGGCACTGTCCTTGGTGTCACCTTGCAGCCCTGCTGGCCGTAGAGGAGGGAGGGAGGGGGCGAGAGGGAGAATGGAGGGTGAGGGGAAGAGAGACGGAAGAGGAGGAGGGGGAGAGAGGGAGAAAGGGGAGGAGGCAGAGGAGGAGGAGGGAGGAAAGGGGGGGGGGGGGGGGGAGAAGAGGGAGGATGAGGAAGAGTAGGATGAGGAGGAAGAGGAGGGGAGAGAGGAGGGAGGAGGCAGAGGAGGAGGGAGGAAGAGGAGGGACGGTGAGGAAGAGTAGGATGAGGAGGAAGAGTAGATAGGATTACAGGAGGAGAGGGAGAAGGAGGAGAGGAGGGAGGGAGGGAGGGAGGGAGGGAGGGAGGAGGTGGCGCAGGAGAGAGAGGGGGTGGAGGAGAGGGAGGGAGGGGGGAGGAGGTGGCGCAGGAGAGAGAGGGGAGGAGGGGAGGAGGGGAGGGAGGAGGTGGCGCAGGAGAGAGAGGGGGGTGGAGGAGAGGGAGGGAGGGGGGAGGAGGTGGCGCAGGAGAGAGAGAGAGGGGGGAGGAGGAGGAGGAGGAGGAGAGGGAACGTTCGGTCAATAGTAAACACACAGACGATTCTAAACAAATAGACGGTTCAACAAAAAAGTGTTCCTCGGCCCATAAGTAATCGAGCCACCAAGTTTTGTCCAATTCCGCACATCCCTTTTGGAGTTATCTCGCTAACCGACAAACAAAGAACAAAGAACAAAGAAACAGAAAAAAACCAACAGGTGTGAAAACATAACCGTCCTGCGCATGGGGAGGGGTTAGTTCTGACAGGTGAAATTACTTGTTTTCCTCACAGTATCTGTTTCACCGTCTCCTCTCTGTGCGGGGTGGTGCGCTGGTGATAAGGTTCTGTGGGTCCTGGTGAACAGTGGGTGTATGTACTGTATGGTGGTGGTGGTGGTGGTGGTGGTGGTGGTGGTGGTGGTGGTGGTGTCCGCCGTGGGAGTCTGTCTGTCTCCACACGCCGTGAAGCATTACTTATGCATTAGCCTTTCAGCCGAGTGGTTTTCACCCCCATCCCAATACAGTGGGAAGACACAGTAGAATAGCGCTAGTAATGTGTGTGTGTGTTGTTTACCATGCGTGTCACTGCTTTAAACTCCTGTTTAAAGACCCGGAGAATGAGCTTCTGCTCATTCTCATTCTGTTGAGTCCTAAAGGTCCCCCTGAGATGCTGCTTCTACTCCTTCTGCCTCGTCCTCTCCCTCTTACCCTGCCCCTCCTCACTGAGTTTCATCTCAGATGTGGATTTGAAAAGAAACGCAGATTCCTCACTACAGTTTTGACTCATCGGAACTCTTAAGTGTGTGTGTGTGTGTGTAAAATATATCCCATATATCACACACTTATATATCTACGGCATATAGATTCACATAACATAAGATGCAACACATCAGATACAGTCTAACATTAAGTACGGCCTACGCATCGCTACGCTCTCTCTCTCTCTCTCTCTCTCTCTCTCTCCTCTCTCTCTCCTCTCTCTCTTCTCTCTCTCTCTCTCTCTCTCTCTCTCTCTCTCTCTCTGTGTGTGGGCAGCCTGTCAATCTCTCGCTATCACTAATGTCTTCCAACGCACTCGCCTGGTGGGGAACTAGGGTGGTGGTGGTGGTGGTGGTGGTGTGGTGAGCTAGCCTGGTGGGTGGTGGGTTCCAATCAGCCCAGAGTGTCTCCCTTGGTCACATGCCTCTTCCTTGTCATTTCACTCCTGCGAGTCTGCGCTGTCTAGAGTCTGCATGTGCCGCCTATTGGCAGAGAAAGGTACTGCAACAGTCGGTACTTCTTCACTGAATTGACAATTTTAGATTGCAATTTTTCTGTGACTTCATTTCTGCTTTGGCAAAGTAAATATGCCAATACATGACAATAAATAAAAAGTATGTGTACGTATGTGTGTGTGTGTGTGTGTGTGTGTGTGTGTGTGTGTGTGTGTCTGTGTGTGTCTATGTGTTTGTCTGTGTGTATATGTGTACGTGCGTACACATGCGTGTGCGAGGATGTGTGTGAATGCACGTGTGTGAGGAAATGTGTATGTGTGTGTATATGCATGTGTGGGGTGTGCATGCAAGTGTGTGTGAGGATGTGCGTGCGTGGTGTGTGTGTGTGTGTGTGTGTGTGTGTGTGTGTGTGTGTGTGTGTGTGTGTGTGTGTGTGTGTGTGTGTGTGTGTGTGTGTGTGGTGTGTGTGGTGTGTGTGTGTGTGTGTGTGTGTGTGTGTTTGTGTGTGTGGGCACATGCATGTGCGAGGGTCTCTGAGTGTGTGCGTGCATGTGTGTGTGTGCGCATGCATGCTTGTGTTTATGTGGGCATGTGTCTCTCCTCTTTCACAAGATGGCTGCACCACAAGGTTAAGTCTCCTATTAAGTCTCTGTGTCTTTCCCCCCCCCCCCCCCACAGAGAAACCACCCATGCTAATAATATTGATATATTATGGTGCCCACGCTTTGAAGAACTGGCATCCACCAAAAAATGGCATTTAGATTATGGTTAGGCTCGTTATGTAGGCGTCTCCTGGCAGAACACGCTGTACTCTAGAGGAACGGGAGAGAATGATATATGATGATATATGATCAGTCATCAACTGATCATAAACAGAAATATGTCATCTAGGAGCTGGGAGCTGGGATCTAGGAGCTGGGATCTGGGATCTGAGATCTGGGATCTGGGATATGGGAAAGAACGCCAAAGAAACAAACCTCTCACCCCGGTGTGATCCACTCATCAACCTCGCCAACTAGTGTGTTAGTTGGTGTGTGTGTGTGTGTGTGTGTGTGTGTGTGTGTGTGTGTGGTGTGTGTGTGTGTGTGTGTGTGTGTGTGTGTGTGTGTGTGTGTGTGTGTGTGTGTGTGTGTGTGTGTGTGGTGTGTGTGTGTGTGTGTGTGTGTGGGTGTGGAGGGGGTGTGTGTAGTGAGGGTGCGATGAGAGCGTAGCGTGCGTGAGAGCGAGCGAGAGAGCGAGCGAGCGAGAGAGAGAGAGAGAGAGCGCTTATCTGGGCCGAAACAAGGCTTCTATTGAGCTCGCCAGCGTAGCGATGGAACTCGTCCAGATTGGAGTAGTAAAGAGCAGAGTAAGAGAGAGAGAGAGAGACACAGAGAGAGAGAGAGAGAGAGAGAGAGAGAGAGAGAGAGAGAGGAGTAAAAACCACCAGCGGGGCCCCCGTACGCCCATCGGGCCCTCACACACATGCTGCCAGACCCCAACCTCCAGTGTCCTCCTCAGTGTTATGAATGGACAGTCAGGAGGGCCTTCACTGTGCAGTGGGCCAAGCTGGCTCGCCCTCAAAGCACCCAGGATGGATGGCTCCCTGTGTGTGTGTGTGTGTGTGTGTGTGTGTGTGTGTGTGTGTGTGTGTGTGTGTGTGTGTGTGTGTGTGTGTGTGTGTGTGTGTGTGTGTGTGTGTGTGTGTGGTGTGTGTGTGTGTGTGTGTGTGTGTGTGTGTGTGTGTGTGTGTGTGATAACACAACAGTGGCGTATTTTATGATGCAATACTTTATTTTCACAAAACAACACTTCAACACTTGGTGCTTGTCAGGTTGCCCACTGTGCGCCCTGTTCCACAGTTGTATTAAAAAACCAACCGGGAAAGTGATGAGCTGAAAACACGGCGAAATCCCAATCACTTTTATTCTCCGGGATATATCGTCCGTCTGGGATGCCCTAGATGTGTGTTGGTTCGTCCGTCACCTGTCAGAATGACCCGCTGAGGAACACACCAGCTGTTGGATGTCCCGTGGTGGTGGTGCTTCTTCTTCTCTCTCTCTCTCTTCTTCTTCTTCTTCTTCATCTTTCTTCATCCTCATTCTTCTTCCTGTGGTTTATCGTGATCTAAAGGAGAGCAAGATGAGCATCGGCTATCCCGTCCATCCTTCCATCCCTCCCTTCGGATCGTGGATGGAAGGATGGAGGAGGGATGGATGATGGATAGATCAGTAGATGTATACTGTGTGATAGATGATAGACAACTGGAGATGAGCGGGAGCGGGGGGGGGGTGGTGGGGGTGACAGACAGGGAGGCGGGACTTATAACTCCAGAGATGTGACCTCTGATTGGTTGATGTTGGTCCCCTGTGATTGGCCGGGGCGGATGATGGAGATGATGAATGAAAAGGGGGAGAGGAAAGAAGATGATAAAAGAGGAGTTTGACTTGATTATCTTGCTTTCTTCCATCAATCTCTTTTTCTTATTTTTTGTAATATCAATGCCTTTTTGTCATATTGTGTTTTCGAAACCACGCGCGCACACACACACACACACACACACACACACACACACACACACACACACCACACACACACACACACACAGCTGTACCAACGGCTATAGATGAGACTAACTGTTGTCCTCCTCTCCTCTCCTCTCCTCTCCTCTCCTCTTCTCTCTCCTCCTCCTCTCCTCTCCTCTCTCTCCTCTCCTCTCCTCTCCTCTCCTCTCCTCTCCTCTCCTCTCCTCTCCTCTCCTCTCCTCTCCTCTCCTCTCCTCTCCTCTCCTCTCCTCTCCTCTCCTCCTCTCTCCACCCTCCTCCTATCCATCCTGCAGCTAAAGAAGCTGCTGCTCAGCCCCCCCAACGTCCCCACGGGCGTCGACACACACAGAGACGGAGGCCACGGGCATCGCCATAGCAACAGGGGCCTCCTCCCGCGGACAATGAGGACCCAAGTCAAGGTGAGCGGCGCCTGTTTGAAGCACCAGGTGGGCTGTCTGTCAGCCCGGTACACGGTGGGGGGGGGGGGGGGGGTCTGTCAAGTGGGGGGGCCAGACTGGTCCAAATGAGACCGGATTATTAGATCGATATGACTCAACACACGGATACTTTAGGCTGCTTGCGGATTTATGATTTCAAATCATTCAAGTGGCCTACACACACACAAAACGTACCAAATCAATGAGAGACGGCATCGCTTAGAACACACACATGAATGTCAATGAGGATGAGGATGTAAAATGGACAAAATGTAGCTGTGACAAAAGAAAAAAAGCTTTTTTCCGCTCTTGCGGCGCCTTAACATTATCACCATTATCATA
>CM051001.1:28569669-28572169 GCA_027704905.1 Muraenolepis orangiensis
GTGTTGTCAGGCGGCGAGGGAGACAGAGCAGAACACCTAAAATAGACCGGGAGAAGAGAACAGAGGAGGGGGAGGAGGAGCTGGGGGGGGGGGGGGAGGTGGTGGAGCTGGTGGGGGGGGTGGTGGTGGAGGAGGAGGAGCTGGGGGGGGGGGGAGGTGGTGGAGCTGGGGGGGGGAGGTGGTGGTGGAGGAGGAGGAGCTGGGGGGGGGGGGGGGAGGTGGTGGAGGAGGAGGAGGAGCTGGGGGGGGGGGGGTGGTGGTGGAGGAGGAGGAGCTGGGGGGGGGGGGGGGGGAGGTGGTGGTGGAGGAGGAGGAGCTGGGGGGGGGGGGGGGAGGTGGTGGAGGAGGAGGAGGAGCTGGGGGGGGGGTGGTGGTGGAGGAGGAGGAGCTGGTGGGGGGGGGGTGGTGGTGGAGGAGGAGGAGCTGGTGGACTGAGGAGCCAGTGGCGGAGGGGTTTAAATGTGCTTGTCCCGATAAGGAAGGAGCACGAGCGGTGCTGGTGCTGGTGAGCATGGTGGTGGCATCGATCGGAGACAAATCAAATTCCTGCGACGCAGACGTCCGTGGTGTGTTTGGGTTGTCTCCCGAGGAGAGCGCCTCCTCCTCCTGGAAACTTTGAAACTAGAGCTGGAAACTTTGAAACTTTGAAACTTTCCCCAGCTGTGGTCTGTACTTCAAGTTGACATTCACTGACATTTTCGCTTTGTCTTTTTTTTTCTCCTCTCTCTCTCTCTCTCTCTCTCTCTCCTCTCTCTCTCTCTCTCTCTCTCTCTTTGTCTTTCTCTTTCTCCCTCCCTCCCTCTCCACCTCTCTCTCTCTCTCTCTCTCTCTCTCTCTCTCTCTCTCTCTCTCTCTCTCTCTCTCTTCTCTCTCTCTCTCTCTCTCTTCTCTTCTCCTCCCTCTCCTCTCCACCTCTCTCTCTCTCTCTCTCTCTCTCTCTCTCTCTCTCTTCTCTCTCCTCTCTCTCTCTCTCTCTCTCTCTCCCTCTCCCTCCCTCCAGAGAGTCCCAGTTTAGCAGTAAGTCCTTTGAGCAGACACTGGCGGTGGACCTCTGCGGTACTGCAGGTAAACACATCTCCCCTTCACTGTTTCCCTTTCTTTACCCGCCTCTGGTTGGTCAGCTCTGGTTGGTCAGCTCTGGTTGGTCAGCTCTGGTTGGTCAGCTCTGGTTGGACAGCTCTGGTTGGACAGCTCTGATTGGTCAACACAGGGTCACGGACAGGAAGTCATGTTCTCTGTTTTAAGAGCCTGTGTCGCTGTGATAGATAAGTTAAGTTAAGTTAAGTTAATATCATACTACATCCAGGTGCTACACGTTGAGGTTGACTGGTGAGCAGTACTACAGTAGATAGTGCATACAGTACTACTTAGTGCTTCTTGTGTACTACCTGCTCCGTTACACAGGAGGGAGTGTATGACACGATGACATTCTAAGATAAGTAAATCTGTACTTGTCGAGACCCGACCGGCAGACAGGAACACAGGCAGTCAAAACAGGAGAGGGGTTTTACTCTAACAATATAGATCAATACCAAAAAGGAGTAACTATGTCACAATAATAAAACGATGAACGGTGAATGAGGCTGAACATAAAACAAACCAGCAGACAAAAATACTAGTTTCGTACTTGTAAAATATCAGTATCAATATATGATCTAACAAAGTATGCTATATATGTCATGCCTAGGATAGCTAGGCATGACAGGCATAGCTTATGCATAGGCATAGCTTATATCCTATAGGATATAAGCTAGTATATAAATAATGACTATGAATTTAGCTCATATAATCGTATTTCATGAATAATTAAGCAGTTGGACTCTTCTGTTCTCAAAGTACTGTATGTGTTTGGAAAATCGACGTTGACGCACAAACCGATATTTACATATGCCCCGCCCCCCCTGGCAGGCCTGACTCCGCCCACCACCCCGCCCCACAAGCCAGTGGAGGATGAGATCTTCAAGCCCGCGGAGGGGGCCACCACCTCCACCTCCGCCTCCCCCGCCGCCGTTGGCCCCGCCCGAGGCCCCTCCTCCTGGCTGCCCCGGGGCCAGCACCAGCGGAAGCTTCCGGAGCAGACGGAGCTGTACGCCCAGCTGCGGGGCCCCGACGGGGGGCCCGACGGCGGGGGAGGGGACGGCGGCGAGGGGCGGGAGGGCGGCGGCATCCCGGGGGTCCACCACACCTTCGGCGACCACGACTACTGCGCCCTCAGCCTGGGGGAGAGCCGCAAGCGCAGCGCCGCCCTGCTGGGCGCCATCCTGAGGGCGCGGGACGGACGGCGCGCAAGGGAGGACGATGAAGAGGAGATGGAGGAGGAGGTGGGAGGAGGGAGGAGGAGGAGGAGGAGGAGGAGGAGGAGGAGGAGGAGGAGGAGGGCATCAGGGAAAACTCCCGGAACAAGAACAACAGCAGCAACAACAGACGGCTTTGATGTCACTGATGGCTGCGTCCGACCGCCAGTCGCACGCGGCCACGCCCCCGGCTTCGGAGGAAGAGG
>CM051001.1:28577169-28579669 GCA_027704905.1 Muraenolepis orangiensis
GGACCTCGTGGTCCGCAGGGGGTCCTGTATCAGCTGAGCTTCTCTACCTCATGCCCATCTCCCACATCTCCACCGTCTCCTCCTCCTCCTCCTCCTCCTCCTCCTCCTCCTCCTCCTCCTCCTCCTCCCCCTTTTCCTCTCATCTCTGTCTCATCCCTCTCACCTCTCCATCTCTCTTTCTCCCCCCCCCCACTCTCCCTGTTTGTCTGATGCTTAGTGAAGGGGCCTCTACTCTCCCTCTCTCTCTCTCTCCCTCTCTCTCTCTCTCTCCTCTCTCTCTCTCTCTCTCTCTCTCTCTCTCTCTCTCTCTCTCTCTCTCTCTCTCTCTCACACACACACATCAGCCCAACTCCATCCACCCATCTAGCGATCTATCTGTCCATCTCTCTTATCTCCTGACTGCACCCCTCCCTCATTATGTCTCCCCCGTCCCTCCCTCCCTCCCCCACCATGACCACTATCACCCTCTCCCTTAACATATCTCCCCCGTCCGTCCCTCCCTCCCTCCCCCCTTCTATCACCCTCTCCCTTAACATGTCTCCCCCGTCCCTCCCTCCCTCCCCCACCACCACCACTGTCTCTCTCTATCTAATCAACCCGTCGGTAACACACACACGAAAAATTGAATGTTTACATCGCTCTCGATTCTCGTAAAGACTTTCTTAGATGATGCACACTCGGAACAAACACACTCGGAACAAACACACTCGGAACAAACACACTCGGAACAAACACACTCGGAACAGACACACTCGGAACAAACTAATACAAAACTAAAGCAAAAATAAAAAGTCAAATTTGGTTGAAATACGTACGGATTGGGAAAGGGAAATGAGTGAAGTGAAGGGGCTGGATCTGGCCGGGCCTGAAACGTGTATCTGTGCTGAGTGTGTACACTGCTAAGAGAGTGACGAGAGGATACGCTGGTTTACATATTAAAAAAAAGAAAACGATATATTATAATATATATAGATATATATATAATGTGTATATAGCACTATGCCTCATTGTAAACATTTAAAGGGATGTGTCTTGTTTGTTTTGTAAAGGCGGCGGGGTCAGGGCTGTTTGTTAAATCAGGAAGCTGCGGATTTTTAGGAAGTCAGCAGGTGTTCAATGCAGGAAGTACATGAAGGGATTACCTTTTCGTTTCGTAATAATTTCACAATAAAAGTCCACAATATTTGCCGCGAAAAAAGCAAGAGAGAGGCGACGGGGGACTTTCCCCCCGTTAGACTGTTGTACTACAAGGTTCTATTTCTCTGCCCTTCTCTGTTTCTTAAAGGACTATTTTTTTCGAACGATGTAACGTTTTGTTTTTTTGTTTTTTTTTTCTTTTAAAAAAAAATAACGAAAAAAAACAATTGATGCAATAGCTAATAAGGTTATCTAAGTTGAACGGTAATAATGTACAGTGTGGTTGTTGATTGGTGGTGGTTTAACTACTGTACAACGTTGAACGCAAACCTTGAACTGCAACTAAGTGTGTGTAGGAACCCCCCCCCCCCCTCCCCCCCTCCCCCCCCAAAAAAAAAGAAAAAACACCACACACACATGTACAGGAAGAATGTGATGGGTACCGTCATCTTATAGACCACACACAACAATATATATATATATATATATATATATATATATTGTTTTTTCATTTTTGGAAGGGAAAAAACTTGATTATTGCCACATTGTTTGATGGTACACAGGTCTAATTGACACACGAGAGGAAGTTAAAAGTTAAAAAATAAATAAAAGAGAGAGGATATTGAAAGTACAAGTCTCTTGCGGTTATAGCGGCGACCATTTTAGAAGTCCTTTGTGTGCGTGTATGTGTGTGGGTGCGTGTGCCTGTATGTGTGTGCCTGTGTGTGTTTGCGTGTGTGTGTGTGCCTGTGTGTGTGTGTGTGTGTGTGTGTGATGGAGACAGGGGCTTCTAGGGTGTGTTCTGCTTTATGCTGTGGACGGTGCTGGAGGTAAAGGCACATTTTAAAAGCTATTCTTCACTCTCATGACAAGCCTTAAGACTCAACCGGTTCCAACCCCCACCCCCCCCCCCCCCCTGTCCCTGTCCTGTCCTGTCCTGTTCCAAACCCCCCCCCCCATCTGGTTCTTTCTGGTTCTTTCCTGTTTCTCCTTCAATAACTACTGAAAAAAACGTTTTTTGTTTTTTCAATACAGCCATATTATAAACAAAAAAAAAGAAGAAAAAAAACCTATATACATATATATGAATATATATATATGTATAAATATATATATTTGTGTGTTTGTGTAGATATCTAGATGATTATATACTTTCTTATAGAAAAAAAAAAAAAATCTTTGTGATGTTGACCATTTGTCCCCCCGGCGTGTCTTGAGAACACGTTGGCCCATTTCACAGCGGCTGCCGTCCCGGGTTTGGGAGCCGTCGGCAACCCCCGCCCAAAAAGATCCTCCCCGATCGACTCCTCTTCCAATGCAATACCTTCTATGTCCACTGCTCAGTTACGAGATATAATGTTGA
>CM051001.1:28589669-28592169 GCA_027704905.1 Muraenolepis orangiensis
CAACTGGAGCAGGACGTGTGGCGTGGAACTGATGTCTTCCCGGGGTTCCTCGACGCCCGTGTGTAGTTGAGTGACCGGAGGACGTGATGGCGTGAGGACGGTGTGATCGTATGTTTAACATCACGTTGAGATGGAAGCAGCAGATGGAAGGAGATGAGATGAGAGGGATGGTTGTGTTAGCAGGGTGGGAAGACTGAAGCTGGGACGCTGTCTCTCTTCTAGCTGAGGGGACACTGTCTCTCTTCTAGCTGAGGACATGCTGTCTCCCTTCTAGCTGAGGGGACGCTGTCTCTCTTCTAGCTGAGGACATGCTGTCTCTCTTCTAGCTGAGGGGACGCTGTTTCTCTTCTAGCTGAGGACATGCTGTCTCTCTTCTAGCTGAGGACATGCTGTCTCTCTTCTAGCTGAGGGGACGCTGTTTCTCTTCTAGCTGAGGACATGCTGTCTCTGTTCTAGCTGAGGACATTATGTCTCTCTTCTAGATGAGGGGACGCTGTCTCTGTTCTAGCTAAAGGGATGCTGTCTCCCTCTTCTAGCTGAGGGGACACTGTCTCCCTTCTAGCTGAGGACATTCTGTCTCTCTTCTAGATGAGGGGACGCTGTCTCTCTTCTAGCTGAGGACGTTGTCTCTCTCTTTTAGCTGAGGGGACGCTGTCTCTCTTCTAGTTGAGGGGACACTGTCTCTCTTCTAGTTGAGGGGACGCTGTCTCTCTTCTAGCTGAGGGGATACTGTTTCTCTTCTAGCTGAGGACGCACGTCTTGGACTGGGAGCCATCAGCCGCACCTGCTTTGGACAGAAAGAGAGAGAGAGAGAGAGAGAGAGAGAGAGGAGAGAGAGGAGAGAGAGAGAGAGAGAGAGGAGAGAGAGAGAGAGAGAGAGAGAGAGAAGAGAAAACATGATGAGAAAGATAGGAAGAAACTATAAAGAAAGAAAGAAATATAAATAGATAGATAGATAGATAGATAAATATTATAAAGAAGGAAAGAAGCATAAAAAAAAACAGAGAAAGTAAGATCATGAGATACATAAGAAACAAACATAGCTGCATTTGGTAACAGTGCACAGTTCCATAGGTCTATGTTCTATCTGGAACATACTGTAGGTGTCACATAGTGTTTGTGTGCAGAGTTCCCTGAGTGCTCCCTGTGAGCCAGTGTTCTGTCCATCTAGAAGGAGGCAGCATGGTGTAGTGGGCTCAACGTTCGTCTTCCAGCTTCCCAAAGAGTCCGGGGTTCAAACCCCAATGTCCAAATTCTACCTGTAGGCATTCATTCTAGGGCAAGACCTTACTATAATAACCTCTACTTTGTAGTAAATATGTTCCTGTGAGTGTGTGCCTGTGATCATCTTGTATATATACGTCATATTTAAATATTAGATTAGATTGGATTAGATTCAAATGTATTCTCATTGTACAGTACAGTACAGTACAGTACAGCGAACATAATTTAGTAAAGTGCATGGCAATATATAATTTACAGTTTACAGTTGCTAAAAGACAGTCTACTAGGTATAAAAACAGTATAAGATTACTTATAGAGTATGTGTGGGATATGAGCGTAATAATATATATATATATATATATACAGGTAAGTATAAGTATTTAACAGGCAGTGATCAGGGTTATGCAATTATGAAAATCAGGATAAATATATATAAATGTATAAACAGTATTATATATAGAATATATAATAGCGACTCTATTGTTGTTCCCACTAACCCTGTCAGTATCCCCCTTGTGCACATGTCCCAGACTCCCGTGTTACGGCCCTGGTTTGAACCACACCGGACCCGTGCCTTAGCTTAGCTCTCGCTAACCCAATATCCTCCCCGCTACACTGAGCCTAGAGCTCTCTGATTGGCTAATGGAGTCCCGGGTCCCGGAAATATCTCTCCCTAATGCCCTGGTAAAGTTCATTACACTCATGGATGGCAGGTTGTGTTGTGCTGTGTCTATGGATGTGGATGAGTGTCTATGCATGGGCGTGTGTCCACGTGTATGTCATGTATGTACTGTGTGTTCTATGTGTACTAGTGTGTACTATGTATGACGTCCACTAGGGGCTCCCGGTACCAAAAGGTCCCGGGTTTGATCCCCGATGTCCGCCCGCTGCCTTTAGGCGTCCGAGAGCGAGATGCTGAAGGATGTGTAACGAACACTCCACACTGCTTGGAGGAATGTGTGCTGAAGGCCATTATACCAACAATAATATAATATTAATACTAATACTACTAATATTAGTTTCTACAAGACCACTATAATATGTAATAATTAAAATAGTATAATATTACTTATTATGCCACTACAATAGTTCCAAGACCACTGCAATGTTAACTGTGATGCCAATAATTGTACAATACTAGTTCCTATGCCACTAATATATTAATAATGATGCTAAATGATAATGGTATAATATTAGTGAAAAGGAGAACATTTCTGATGTGATGTGTGTGGATGATGTGTGGATGAAGGGTCGTTTGGGGTTGTGGGGGGGGGGA
>CM051001.1:28602169-28607169 GCA_027704905.1 Muraenolepis orangiensis
GATGGATGGATGGATGAATGAATGGATGGATGGATGGATGAATGAATGGATGGATGGATCAATTAAGGAATGAATGAAGGAATGAATGAAGGAATGCTTGAATGATTTACTGATTGATTAATTCATTGAATGAATTAATGAATGACTGGATGGATGAATGAATGGATGAATGAATGGGGATGAGCAGGCGGATCAGGTCAACACCAGCTTTTCAGACGGGTAGAGAGAAGTGTGTTTTTGCGTGGCCGGGTACCGACTTGAAGTAGAGCGCCAGGTCGGTGGCGATGATGGCGATGTCCATCAGGTGGATGACCAGGTCGTGCTGCCGCCGGTTCAGGTTCTGGTAGATGTTCAGGGACTGAAACACAGGAAGGTAGAAACACCCTTAAATTAGAAGGCTCTGGTCAGAGCACATACCTGCCCCACCAACTGGTCCCAGGGCTGTGGGTTCAGATCCTGATCTGCACCAAAAGCGCCGTCAGCAGTTCCTTGGCACATAAGTAATCTAACCACCAAGCTTTGGCCAATTCCATACATAACTTTGTGAGTTATCTTGCTTACAGACAAACTGACAAACAGACAGACAGACAGACAAACAGGTGAAAAACATAAAAATAGTTCAAATAGGAAGAGGAAACAGACATACACAGGAAGTGAAATTCGACTGACTGAAAAGTATATTTCATTGTAGCTGACCAAACCGAAGACTTGACCCTCTCTAACCAAATAGGTTCATTGTGTCTTTGAGTAGGTCGATGTCTCGCATTATACCTAAAGCAATAACTAAACACACCCCCTGAAGTGACACTTTGAAAGACTATATAAAGACTGTGTGTGTGTGTGAGTGTGTGTTTCTGCGTCTGCGTGTGTGTGTGTGTGTGTGTGTGTGTGTGTGTGCATGTGCGTATCTGTGTGTGTCTGTGTATGTGTGCTTGTGTGTGCTGTGTGTGCTGTGTGTGTGTGTGTGTGTGTGTGTGTGCTGTGTGTGTGTGTGTGTGTGTGTGTGTGGTGTGTGTGTGCGCTCACTTCATCTCTCAGCAGGGTCTTGCCAAAATCCAGATGGTGTCTCTCCAAGATGGAGGAGCCATGAAGCTTCGCAAGAGGGTTGCCAGACCTTTAACACACCACACCACACACACAACACACACACACCACACACACCACCACACACACACACACCACCCACACACACCACCACACCACACACCACACACACACACACAGTGGGAAGCAACAGGGAGATTAATCAAGCAGGTGAACCCCAGGTGGGCGTGGCCAACTGTGTCCTGAGTTCATGTAGAACCAATCAATCAACAGGTAGAGAAGCAGCAGCCTCCCGATCAATCAATAACCCTTGGTGTGACCAGATTAACTCCACCTCATCAACCCTGGTTAATAAACCTGGAGATGAGGCTCTGCTACACGTATCCTGTAGGCGGAACAAGACACACCCGGCGCTCCTCCACCAATCAAATGTCACGTTTTAGCGTGATGTCACAACTCAAGTGTTTCTGGCTGGAGGAGGTTTGTTGGGGCCTGTAGTTTCACATCATTAGTTGTTGATTGTCCTGATGGTTCTGGGAGAGGTCGGTTCTGTTCTTACTTTAATATCACAATCACAATGCCATTAGTGTCATTGACCAAGTACAACAAAAGTAGCAATCCTCACAGTCACTCTACAAACAGCAATTGAAAAAATATTTATATAATAAATATAATATTTATATTTATTATTTATTAACTAAACTGCCATAATTGCCATATACAATTGTATATACATATTGCAGTGGCATTATGTACAGTAGTGCATATTACAAATGTATATACATTTTATACAGTTTGATGGTAACTAGGTAATATAGTATTGATGCAATACAGTATTGTAGTAACACTTTGTCAAGGTTGTTGGTTCTTATCTTATTCTGGTAGAGGTTGTTGGTTCTAGTCTTACTTCATCTGGTACAGGTTGTTGGTTCTAGTCTGACTTAATTTGGTACAGGTTGTTGGTTCTTGTTTTAATCTGGTACAGGTTGTTGGTTCTAGTCTTACTTCATCTGGTAGAGGTTGTTGGTTCTAGTCTTAATCTGGTAGAGGTTGTTGGTTCTAGTTTTACTTCATCTGGTAGAGGTTGTTGGTTCTAGTCTTAATCTGGGAGAGGTTGTTGGTTCTAGTCTTAATCTGGTAGAGGTTGTTGGTTCTAGTCTTAATCTGGTAGAGGTTGTTGGTCCTAGTCTTAATCTGGTAGAGGTTGTTGGTTCTAGTCTTACTTCATCTGGTAGAGGTTGTTGGTTCTAGTCTTAATCTGGTACAGGTTGTTGGTTCTAGTCTTAATCTGGTAGAGGTTGTTGGTTCTAGTCTTAATGTGGGAGAGGTTGTTGGTTCTAGTCTTACTTCATCTAGGAGAGGTTGTTGGTTCTAGTCTTACTTCATCTGGTAGAGGTTGTTGGTTCTAGTCTTAATCTGGGAGAGGTTGTTGGTTCTAGTCTTACTTCATCTGGTAGAGGTTGTTGGTTCTAGTCTTAATCTGGGAGAGGTTGTCGGTTCTAGTCTTACTTCATCTGGTAGAGGTTGTTGGTTCTAGTCTTAATCTGGGAGAGGTTGTTGGTTCTAGTCTTAATCTGGTAGAGGTTGTTGGTTCTAGTCTTACTTCATCTGGTACAGGTTGTTGGTTCCACGGTGGTCGATGTCGTGGCAGAGGCCAGCCGTCACCATCGCCATGCACTCCAGGTCTGTGTAGTAACGCTTCAGGTCTCCTGTCTAAACACACACACACACGCACGCACGCACGCACGCACGCACGCACGCACGCACGCACGCACGCACGCACGCACGCACACACACACACACACACACACATTAAAGACATAAAGCACACACACATAACAAAATGTATACCACCAATCACTCACTAACTGTGTGTGTGTGTGTGTGTGTGTGTGTGTGTGTGTGTGTGTGTGTGTGTGTGTGTGCTGTGTGTGTGTGTGTGTGTGTGTGTGTGTGTGTGCGCGTGTGTGTGTGTGTGTGTGTGGTGTGTGCATGATTCTCATTAGAACCAATGAAGCATAGTAATGGATGTGAGGAGAGGTGATTACAGAACAGATGAGGAAGACGAGGAAGAGGAGAATGAGGTTGGATAGAAATATGGAAAGATAGCAACGAGAGGGGATGGGGAGGGATGGGGGGGGGGGGGGGAGATGGGGGAGACAAGGGATGATCTCTGGAGATGGGCATCAAACAACATCAAGGAGTGAGCTAATCAGAGAGGGGAGTGTGTGAAGGAATCCATCAGGACTGTCTGTCTGTCTGTCTGTCTGTCTGTCTGCCTGCCTGTCTCACCATCAGCAGGGTAAACATGGTCTGTCCCACGTTGAAGCCGTGTCTCCAGTTGTGGTAGGTGATCTTCCGGTAGCCCTTACTGAGGGAGTATATGAAGCGAACCAACACCTAAACACACACACACACACACACACACACACACACACACACACACACACACACACACACATTCATATAGTTACATGTACACGTGCACGTACACACACATTAACACAGTTAAAGAATCGTCTTAGTCGGTCTCTCGACTCCTCTCAAGAGACGTGGACTTTACAGAGAACCTCTGGATGCGTAGCTGATCTCCTCACCCACATGAAGATAGACCCAGGCCCGGCGGCAGTATAGCTCAGGAGGTAGAGCGGTCGCCTCGCAACCGGAGGGTTGCTGGTTCGATCCCCCAGCTCCTCCTAGCAAAAACTGTCGAGGTGTCCTTGAGCAAGACACCCTAACCCTATCTGCTCCCGATGTGCCGGCTGTCTCCTTGCATGGCTGACTCCGCCCCCGGTGGTTGAATGTGTGTATGAATGGGTGAATGTGAGGCATGACTTAGCGCTATATAAAAGCATCCATTACCATTACCATCACCCATCTCTCGAGACAACGTCTGGACGTGTGTAGATCTGGTGGTGTCTCACCTCTCGGGGGATGTGGAACTTGTCCACCACTTTGAGTTCGTAGTACATCTTGATGCCACACTTGACCAGTTCCAGCTCAGTGTGGTGAAAGTCATAGAAGTGGAACTCCAGGATCTCACACTTCTTGGTGTTGGGCAGAACCTCAGACTAGGGAAGGGCAGAGAAGACACAGTGAGAAACCTGTGACTTGTTCTTTCTAACTACTATAGTTGATCTTTTAAGCAGCCCCTGTTGTGTGAGGCTGATTACAAGCCATTACAAGCCATTTCAAAAATGTATCCTCAAGTGACATCGCAAATGTCGTTCATCGTCCATCTTCACACGTTCCGGATGGTGAGGATGTATGGTGATGGATCAGCCTCCCGGTTGGTTCAGTCCAGTGTGCCGATCTGTCCGTCGTACATCTGAGTGGGACACTCCCATTTGTGATGTCACTAGTGATGTTTTAAATTGCTTGTGATGACTAATCAGCATCACAGCTGGTGGGAGAATAGGGGCCCTTTGAAAAGGTGACGTAGGGATTCTCTCAACCTGGACTCAATATATATAATAATAATAATAAATAATATATAACTGCATCGCACTCGAGCGCAGAGCGCTTCAAAGGGTGGTGCGGACGGCCCAGTATATCGTTGGAGGTGAGCTCCCCTCCCTCCTGGATATATACAACCAGCGGTGCGTGGCCAAGGCCAAACGCATCATAAAAGACATTGCCCTACAGCCACAAACTGTACTCACTGTTACCGTCAGGCAGGCGATACCGCAGTATCAAGTGCTGCACAAATAGACTTAGAGATAGCTTCCACAGTCAGGCCATCAGGCTACTGAACAAGGGTGTATAGCATATAACAATGTATATTTTATTACATTGATTTATATATACATATTGCTCTTTTTCTGTGCTAATATATTGCATTTCATATATGCAGTTTTATATTTTTATATATTTAACTTTATACATTTTGTACTTTTTACTTATTTTTTATTCTCTTATTTTTATTTTTATAACTGCTGTCTGTCGTCGGGTATTGC
>CM051001.1:28619669-28647169 GCA_027704905.1 Muraenolepis orangiensis
TGAGGATGATGAGGATAAGAAGGGATGATGATGAGGATAATGAGGGTGATGAGGATGATAAGGATGATGAGGAGGATGAGGGGAGGATGAGGGTGAGGGGAGGATGAGGATGATGAGGGTGAGGATGATGACGATGATGAGGATGAGGAGGGTGAGGATGAGGATGAGGATGGTGAGGATGCGGATGAGGATGGTGATGAGAATGAGGATGATGTGGATGAGGAGGATGATGATGATGAAGAGGATGAGAGGAAGGATGATGAGGATGATGAGGATAAAGGTGATGAGGATGATGATGAGGAGGAGGAGGAGGATGATGAAGATGATGAGGATGATGAGAATGGACGATGAGAATGGTGATGCGGTGGTGATGAGGATGGTGAGGAGGATGATAAGGATGACGATGACGATGAGGATGGTGACGATAAGGATGAGGATGGTGAGGATGAGGATGAGGATGAGGAGGGTCTCTCCTACCTTGGTCTTGGTCATGTCCAGTAGGCCTACTGAGTAGCGGTCACAGTTGAGGAAGGCCCTGACCGTGTAGAGGGCTTTGTGGAACTGTCTCTCGATGTCCGTCAGCTCCTCAAACACCTTGCTGGCCGACCACAGCAGCACCTGGGGTACAGTAGAGTACAGTAGAGTACCGTAGAGTAGAGTACAGTAGAGTACAGTAGAGTACAGTAGTGTCAGTAGAATATACTGCAGTGGTATCAGTAGAATATACTACAGTAGTATCAGTATAATATACTACAGTAGTATCAGTACAGTAGACTATAGTACAGTAGTATCAGTACAGTAGACTATAGTACAGTTGTATCAGTAGAATATACTACAGTAGTATCAGTGGAATATACTACAGTAGTATCAGTGGAATATACTACAGTAGTATCAGTGGAATATACTACAGTAGTATCAGAACACTTGTATAGAGTGCAGTAGTATCATTACAATATAATCTTTTTATTATTGATCTCAAAATGTTGGCGCCACAGCAGAACGTGTAGGACAGGTAAGGACAGGATAGAACAGGACAGGACAGGTAAGGACAGGACAGGTAAGGACAGGATAGAACAGGACAGGACAGGCAAGGACAGGACAGGTAAGGACAGGACAGGTCAGGACAGGACAGGACAGGTAAGGACAGGACAGGACAGCGACAGGACAGGACAGGACAGGACAGGACAGGACAGGTAAGGACAGGACAGGACAGGACAGGACAGGACAGGACAGGTAAGGACAGGACAGGACAGGGTAGGACAGGACAGGTCAGGGTAGGACGTGGAAGGACGGTAGGTGAGATCTCACCTGGCCTCTCCTGGTCTCACAGTTGTGCAGGTAGCTGAGGTGGAACACTCTGAGGAACAGGTTGGCAAAGTTCAGGTACTTGTTCAAGGTCTGCGGGAGAAAGAGACGCCAGAGGGCCAGTGTGACTTCAGGGTAGGTTCAAACCAGAACTCAGACTCAAACTTGCTGTCCTTTTTTGCTCATTTTAATTTTTGTTGTATATATTATATTATTTTTATGGTATTGTTTTTGGAGATATACTGCGGGAGGGAATGGGGAGTAAGCGTTCCAATGTACTTGTTACAAATGGCAAATAAATATCTTGTATCTTGTATCTTGTATCTAGAAAGAGTGACTCTTTTTTGGTTCATCCTTAAGTTTAATTGAAGTCTGATATTGGGTTTGTATTTTGGGGTAAAAATCTGCTTACCACACTTAAGTGACATTTTCAAGGCAAATTTCCTTTATTAGTCTTCACAGCGGGGAAATTTACACTTTGCATTTTACCCATCCTAGTGTTTTAGGAGCAGTGGGCAGCTATTTATAAGCGCCCGCGGAGCAGCGTAGGGGGTGGAGTGCCTTAAGGGGTGTATTGGATCGTTTTTATCCACAGGCAGTGCGCCTACTGAACTGCTCGGAGTACTGCCACTATCATAACATTGTCATTATCATTACACTTACATACTTTGCTGCACTTTCTGGACTCATCACAGTTACTGTACTGCACTGCACTGTATTCAAGATGCTGCTGCACTACTGGCACTTTAAAATGCTTTTGAAAGATCTTTGTAAAGAAAACATAAAAACATGTACATATCATTTGTCACTTGCTTGCACTTTGCTGCTCTTTTTTTGTTTATTTTATTGTATATATTATTTTATTTTATGGTGTTGTTTTAAAGGAGATGTACACTGCGGGAGGGAATGGGGAGTAAGCATTCCTATGTACTGTTACAAATGGCCAATACAAATCTTGTATCTTGTATCTTGCTCAAGGGCACTTAAGCAGTAACCTGGTGTTTCGGGGACTTGCACCGGCGACCTTGCGGCTCACAAGCCAAGTCCTTACCCACTGCCTCCCAGAGCATATGCATGTTTATAGATACACATCTATACAAAGAGATGTTCCATACATCTATGCATGTATAGAAAGAGATGTTCCATACATCTATGCATCTATATACTGTACACACTGTGTTTTTTATTTTTTATTTTTATTTTATTTTATATTCTTTATTCTATTTTTTATTCTATTTTTATCTATTTTTTATTTTATCTTATTTTATAACTGCTGTCTGTCGTCGGGTATTGCACACAAGATTTTCACATCACTGCTTTATACTAAACTGTAAACTGTGAAGTGACAATAAACTTGACTTGACTTGACACGGATGTTCTATACATCTGCAAAAATGCATGTTCCATACATCTATACATATATAGAAATAGAAATAGATGTTTATCAACTACCCAGAGATGACAGATTCTTGCTCAGACAAGGAAGAGGAATATTGCGTCTGTCTTTTCCGTTGAGCTCTGCGAGCTCTGTTAACTCAACACTGCTACGTCATGCCTTCTACCAATCAGCGTGCAGCGTGCAGGTAACCATCCATCTCATGAGGGATGAGAAGATAAGCGGTACATTCATGTCTTGTCTCCACTGTGTTGTTCCGTTAGTATTTGGGTTTAAACGTAAAGTGTGGTTCTGTCCTGTGTTGTGCTCGTTGTGTGTTGAGTAAGACAGACTGGGACTTCCCAACAGAGAATGTTTCACAGTGAAACACCAGAGAGGAGGGGGGGGGGGGGGGAGAGTGTGTATGCAGGCTGGTGTGTCTCGTATGAAGCAGACATGGACGATCAAACCGTGACCATGACCGGAAATCACAAGGAAAACAAAAGGAAATAAGAACATGAGAATCAAAGTGGTGAAAAGTGGTGGGTTTGTGTCCAGCGTAGTCATGTTGAGACCAGATCATCCCTTACGAACATCATCTTATCCAAGGTAAGGCTCAAAGTTCAATTTTCATTTCCTGCTAGACGTAGTCATGCTGGTAGGAGCTCAGCAGACCATCTTCTGGCCCTAAACCTAACTTCTATTAAAACCCTTTTCAAGAAGTAGTAGTAGTAGTAGTAGTAGTAGTAGTAGTAGTAGTAGTAGTAGTAGTAGTAGTAGTAGAAGTAGTAGTAGTAGTAGTAGTAGTAGTAGTAGTAGTAGTAGTAGCTCTTCCAAGACCCAGCTCTTCACGGCTCTGGCTCCACAGTGGTGGAATGAACGCTTCCGCAAGAGACTCAAGACCCACCTGTTCAGAGTCCACCTGGACTCTCCATGAACCCTCTTTCTCCTTTGTGAACCCCTAACTTGCTTGAGTCCTGACATTAATAGCTCTTAGCATGTTGTATATTCTAGCAAGTGTATATCCTTAATGTTGATAACACGCTCTTATCACAGCTACTTAAGCAGGTGACCTGGCAGTACGGAATTGTGTTATTCATCTTGTTAATATGAATGCTTGTGTTGTATTTTTATGTTCGCGTACCTCAGCGTTATGCTATTGTCTGCTTCAACAAATGTACTCCTTGTAAGTCGCTTTGGATAAAAGCGTCTGCCAAATGCCGTAAATGTAAATGTAAATGTAGTATTAGTAGTAGTAGTAGTAGTAGTAGTAGAAGTAGTAGTAGAAGTAGTCGTTTTAGTTGTAGTAGTATTAAATAGATTCAGGGGAAGTAACTACTTTATATTAAACTGAAATCAACCAAACCGGATCAAACCACTATTTTAAAGAACCAAATCACCCTGAGGAGATTCAGGACCAAACCATATTGTAGAGAACTGAATCCTCAGGTTGATTCTGGACCAAACCATTATTGTAAAGAACTGAATCACCATGCGGTGATTCAGTTCTTTACAATAATGGTTTGGTCCTGATCTGGTTCTGGTCCTGTGTGAACCGAACCAGAAGCGAGTCGGGGTCCGTGCGATGTCATCACCTCCTCGTCCTTGGCGTCGAAGTGGGGGCCGTCGATCTTGTTGACCGCCATCATGACGGCCACCATGTCTTTACCGTTCATGATGGGGGTGGCCAGCAGGCAGCGGGTCGGCTGCTCGGTCAGGGTGTCCACAAACTCACTGAAGTGAGGGTTCTGGAAGGGGGAGGGAGAGAGGGAGGGAGGTAGAGAGGGAGAGAGGAAGGGAGGGATGGAGAGAGAGAGAGAGAGAGAGAGAGAGAGAGAGAGAGAGAGAGAGAGAGAGAGAGAGAGAGAGAGAGAGAGAGAGAGAGAGAGAGAGAGAGAGAGAGAGAGAGAGAGAGATGTATGAGACACACATATCTTAGTGGTTCTGTGAGTGGGACTATGTTGTGTTTATCTTTACCTTCGCCATTCAAGATGGTAGGAGGTTATGTTTTCGCCCCTGTGTCTGTGTCTGTTTGTCGGTTTGTTTGTTTGTCTATCTCAAAAAAAAGTGTATGTATGTACGGAATTGGACAACACTTGGGGGTTAGATTACTTATGGGCCAAGGAACAGTTGATTAGATTCACATCCCGATTTTTTTTTGGAAGGATTCTTTAGTATTGGGAGATAAGGCAAACAATCACATATTGTGTAATATCCCATCGCATAAACAGTTACACACACAACAGTGTTTGGCTTTCTGTGTGCAACAAAAGGCTACGTATAGGTCTGTATGCGTACAGTGTGTCCACACACACACACACACACACACACACACACACACACACACACACACACACATTCTGTTTGTATAAACCTACATACTGTATAAAGTCATGAATGAGTTTTAGTCCTGTGACTACACAAGACAACGAGACAACAAGACAACAAGACTAAACTAATCTCTATCCTCTCTCTGTGATTAGATTCTATTACATTCTAATGTATTGTCATTGCACAGCACAGTCAGCACAGCGCATATAATTTAGCATCTAACCAGAGTGCAAATGTTGCGGTAAAGTGCATGGTAATATAATATAATTTACAGTTTACATTTACAGGTTAAAAGACAGTCTAGGTATTAATGATGGTAGGGGGGGTTGGGGGAGGGGTGGGTTAGGGGTGAGGGAGGGGGGGCGGGGCTATAGTCGACCATGAGGGATGCTAGCCTGGTCCAATTAGCGATTAGCGCAGCATGGCTCTGCTGAGTCAGGAGGAAAGGTTTTGGTGACCTCTGGAGGTAATCCTCCATCGCTCTAATTCAGGCTGGATTAACGCTGCCCTGCCCCCACATCTCTCTCTTCTTCTCTGGTTAATACATATTGTTCTCTCTTCTTCCATTGTTATATATCTCTCTCTCTTCTTCTGTTGTTATATGTCTCTCTTCTTCTGTTGTTATATCTCTCTTCTTCTGTTGTGATATATATATCTCTCTTCTTCTCTGCTTATATATCTCTCTTCTTCTCTGCTTATATATCTCTCTTATTCTGTTGTTATCTCTCTCTCTCTTCTTCTGTTGGTATATATCTCTCTTCTTCTGTTGTTATATATTTACGGTATATCTCTTCTTCTCTGCTTATATATCTCTCTTCTTCTCTGCTTATATATCTCTCTTCTTCTGTTGTTATATATATATCTCTCTTCTTCTCTGCTTATATATCTCTCTTCTTCTGTTGTTATGTATATCTCTCTTCTTCTGTTGATTTATATATATCTCTTCTTCTCTGCTTATATATCTCTATATTATCTCTCTATATGGTCTCTGGTTATATTGTTCTCTTTTATATCCCTCTCTCTTTAACCTTTATTTCATATATATATATATATATATATATAATAGAAAATAAAGGGTGAACAGAGAGGGATATAAAAGAGAGACCTTGCCCTCTTTTTGTCTCTCTCTACCTCATTCTACCTGCCTTTATCTCTCGCTCTCATACCAATCTCTCGCTCTCTCTCCCCCTTTCTCTCTCTTTCCTCTTTTATAGGACCATTACCATATACACAATATCACCATCTTCATCCTCCCCACCATCCTCATCGTTTTATAAAAGGCGGGATTCTAAAGGAAAAAACGTCACTGTCACATAATCCCCAAATCCCACCAACTCACAGCATCAGCATCACGCTGACTGAGGATGCTGGTTATGGTGGTAAATCCGAGTCTGTGTGCGCGTGTGTGTGTGTGTGCGTGTGTGTGTGTGTGTGTGTGCGTGTGTGTGCGTGTGTATGTATGTGTGTATTTGTGTGTGTGTGTGTGTGTGTGTGTGTGTGTGTGTGTGTGTGTGCGTGTGTGTGTGTGTGCGTGTGTGTATGTATGTGTATGTGTGTGTGCGTGTGCGTGTGCGTGTGCGTGCGTGTGTGTGTGTGTATGTGTGTGTATGTATGTGTGTGCGTGTGCGTGTGCGTGCGTGTGTGTGTGTGTGTGTGTGTGTGTGTGTGTGCGTGTGTATGTATGTGTGCGTGTGTGTATGTGTGTGTATGTGTGTGTATGTATGTGTATGTGTGTGTGTGCGTGTGCGTGTCCGTGTGCGTGTGCGTGCGTGTGTGTGTGTGTGTGTGTGTGTGTGTGTGTGTGTGTGTGTGTGTGTGTGCGTGTGTGTGTGTGTGTGTATGTGGTGACTTTTGCGCATGAACCGGAGATGTTATACTTACCGCATTAGCATCATAAAGGCAACAAATTAGAATAAAGAATTACATCTCGGAGCGGCTGGTGTGTTAAATCATCTCAAAAAGCCCTCAAGTCTGTCCTCCTCTCTGATGCTGTATGAACGCCCTAGTAGCACTATTCATAATAATAATAATAATAATAATAACAATAATAGGTATAAATAATGACAACAACCGTTCATATCCACATGCCAGATGTGGGTTTTGCATGTGTCGTATGACGTGGACGCGCTTTTAATTTCCCAAATGTCAAAGGTATCCTGCGCTGACGAGATGACTGTGAGAGTCTGTGGTCGGATGTCGCCCCCTGGTGGCCACACGAGGCGTCTTCCGAGCGCCATGACAACAGCCCGTTCGACCTATATAGACTATATGTCTATATTTATACACTATTGAATATTCGTATGACATTATAATAAGCCTTTACATAGTTTATTATATATTTAAGGAGTAAGAAGAAGATAAATGCATACATACATACATAAATCTCTCTCTCTCTCTCTCTCTCTCTCTATGCAGTGCTAATACTCTAATACGGTGTACACACACACCACACACACACACACACACACACACACACACACACACACACACACACACACACACACACACACACACACACACACACACACAATTGAACACACACACACACACACACACACGCACACAGTGACACACACACACAGTGATACACGCACAGTGATACACACACACACACAGACACACACACACACACACACACACACACACACACACACACACACACACACACACACACACACACACACACACACACACACACACACACACACACACACACACACACACACCCGGAGCGGTCACCTTGGTAACATCCGGGACATTGGTCATCTTCTTGGAGGTGGCCACCTGTCCCACGATGCCCACGTCCAGCGGGTAAACGATCTCGCTGTCGGGCGGCACCACACACTCCTCCAGCACCGAGTCCTTGCTCACGTTGAACAGCCTGCCGGTAACACACACACACTCACACAGTCACCAGGGTCCATGTTCAGGTGGGACTTCAGTCACACACACATACACACCGGAAACACACACATACAGTCACCGGGGTCCATGTTCAGGTGGGACTTCAGTCACACACACATACACACCAGTAACACACACACACAGTCACCGGGGTCCATGTTCAGGTGGGACTTCAGTCACACACACACACACACACACACACACCGGTAACACACACACACAGTCACCGGGGTCCATGTTCAGGTGGGACTTCAGTCACACACACAGACACACCGGTAACACACAGACACACCGGTAACACACACACACACTGGTAACACACACACACACACACACACCGGTAACACACACACACACACAGTCACCGGGGTCCATGTTCAGAAGGGACTTCAGTCACACACACACACACACACACACCGGTAACACACACACACACACACAGAGTCACCGGGGTCCATGTTCAGATGGGACTTCAGTCACACACACACACACACCAGTAACACACACACACATCGGTAACCCACACACCGGTAACACACACACACACAGAGTCACCGGGGTCCATGTTCAGATGGGACTTCAGTCACACACACACACACCGGTAACACACATACACGGGTAACACACACACACACAGAGTCACTGGGGTCCATGTTCAGATGGGACTTTAGTCACACACACACACACACACACACACCGGTAACACACACACACACACACACACACACACACACACACACACACACACACACACACACACACACACACACAGTCACCCGGGTCCATGTTCAGATGGACTTTAGTCACACACACACACACACACACCGGTAACACACACACACACACACACACACACACACACACACACACACACACACACACACACACACAGAGTCACCAGGGTCCATGTTTAGATGGGACTTCAGTCATCCAACCACTGCTATCAGAGTTGATGATGATACCCTCAACTTGTTGACCATAAAAAATATCTGGGTGGAGCTCCAGGAATGCTATTAGCTTTAGCTTTTGCTTATTAGCTGTGTGTCTTAGTGGCTCCAATATGTGTCGTTGTCCTTGTCTGATGTACTTTTTGGTTGTCAAATCTAAGGAGCCAACTTAAAGTTCATTCAACTGAGCACTGGTTCTGCTGGTTCTTGGAGGTGGTTCTCTGTGCTCTAAAAATGCTCTAAATGTTTCATTATTTTGAAGCTCTGAGATATTCTTACTGTTCAGACGCTAACTAACGGTCCTAAAGCTCCAAGACAAAACACATGCAGGATGTCTAGAGCATGCAGCTTCATGCTCTAGACATCCTCAAGTGTTTCTACTGAACAATCTCTACGGTGCTCATCTTGCTCTCAACATTGTGGTGAAGCAAGAACATGCTGGAAAATGTTTTCTCGTGCTCAAATTCGACCGTATGAATCATTCTGAGTTTGTTCTCTCTTGAACATTAAGCAATTTAGAGCTTGATTCAATTGCTTCTATGAGCTTTGTCCTCTCTTTAACACAACGGTGTAGAGCATGCAAGGATGTTCAGAACCTAGAGCTGAGGTCCAAGACAGAACAGAAGCCCCGTCTTCTTCATATACCTGCTCACGATTCTTTATGCTCTCAAGTTTAGCGCCTTCTTCTTCGTGCTCTAAACTTCAGAGCATGAAAACCCATTTGAACTCTAAACATCCTAAAGTGTTCATGACGGAACATGCTAAAAGTGTTTCGTCATGCTCAAACTTTGAACGTATGAAGACTTTTTGGAACTTTTACCGTCAGGCAGGCGATACGGCAGTATCAAGTGCTGCACAAACAGACTTAGAGACAGCTTCCACAGTCAGGCCATCAGGCTGCTGAACAAGGGCGTATAGCATATAACAATGTATATTTTATTACATTGATTTATATATACATATTGCTCTTTTTCTGTGCTGATATATTGCATTTTATATATTGCATTTTTATATATTTAACTTGTACAGGTTTGTACTTTTTTACTTCTTTATATTCTATTCAGGTTTTTTTTGCTGTCTGTCGTCGGGTATTGCACATAAGATTTTCACTCATTGCTTATACTTGTGTAAACTGTGAAGTGACAATAAACCTAACTTGAACTTGAACTTGAACTCGTTCCGAGCTTGTTTTCCCCTGAACGGTTAGTCATTTAGGGCATGGATAATAACCTCCTACACGCTTTGTCCTCAGAGGTCGACTTCAGAGGTCAAAGAGGTGTGGACTCCGTCTGTGTGGTACCTGGTGGCCAGCTCGGCGGTGCCGTTCCTCTGGCGGTACATGAAGAGACTCATGCGCTCGGCCCTCATCATGAAGCTCAGGTGCTTCATGAGGTTGAACACGGAGCGCTCCATCTGGACGTTGTCCTGGATGTCGCGCATCAGGTCGAACATGATCTCGCTCTCCTCCACCGTGCTGAGGGCGTGGAACTGCCGCTGGTCCACCCCCATCCGCCGCCCGGAGTCCAGCAGGTCCGACACCACCCGGGGCCGGAAGGTCCGGTCGTAGTACTGCTTGGCGAAGTCCGGGTTGGTGTCCAGGAACTGCTCCGCTGTGGCCGCGTCCACCATGACTGGGCCGAGGAATATATATCATATATTATAACCATATATATATATTTATATATATATATATATATAATAACAAGCACTACACTCCACATGTAATATACTACATATATAATAACCGGCAATATAGCCCAAAGAATATATACATAAAATAACCATATATATATATATGTATATATGATATAATAACCAGCACTACACTCCACATGTAATATGAATTACTTTGCTCATATATATAACCAACAATATACCCCATAGAATATATAATAACCAGTACTATAGCCCATAATACATTGTATGTACATATATATATATATATATATATATATATATATATTATTATATATACATATATAATAGCCAGCACTATACCCAACAATACATACAAACAAGTATTAATATTTAATTTGTATAATATAATATATGAATAACATATATAATAACCACTACTACCCCATCTATAAAGTATACTATACCCATTACCCACTATAAGAATTATTAGTATATATTATAGTATATAATATATAGTATATAGTATATAGTATATATATCGTATGTATATATAGTATAGTATATCATATATATCATATTATATAATATATATTACACTATTACCCACTAAACTAATGCTGTTGTATTAATATATAATATACATACACTATATACTTATGGTGTTGCCATGGTAAAACAATACAAGCCAAACACAACCAGCCGGTTCCTCTGTAACCCTGAAGCCCTCCAGCCCTGAAACCCCATAAGTCAGCTTTCTGTTTGCTCTTGTCATTTACTTTCTTACGTACATCAGAAAGGTTTCGGTCCAGTGTTAAGGTATAGGACCTACACGTCTCAAAGCAATCAATCAAGTCTATTGATTTGTTCTTTATTTGACCTGCAATGTTATAATAAACCCAAATGGACGAAGGACCGTCCTTTTCTACACTATACACTATACACTATACACTATACACTATACACTATACACTATACACTATACACTATACACTATACTAGTGTGTAACAAAGATATAGAAGATATGATGATAAAGTTCAGATCTTACCTGCAGAGGTGTGTGTGTGTGTGTGTGTCCTGTAATCCCTGCTGTGTGTGTGAGCAGATCCAGGGGGGGGAGGGTGTTTGAAAGAGGGAATATGGATTAGAGAGAGAGGTGTCTGTGTCTGTGTGAACGTAAGCCTGCACCTGATGATGACAACCCGAGATTAGCCCACCGGAGGCCTAACTCACTCATATGCAGGTATGGCATTAACACACATGGGTTCACTCTCTGATATCACTCTCTACTTCTCTCTATATCTCTTTCTCTTTCTCTCTATATATTCTCACTTTCCCTGCTCATTCTTATTGTCGTGGTGCACACACACACACACACACAACCACACACTCACGCACGCACACACACACACACACACACACACACACACACACACACACACACACACACACACACACACACACACACACACACACACACACACACACACACACACACACACACACACACACACACACACACACACACACGTGCACGCACAAAGGCACACACACGCAGGCACACACACACACACACACACACATGCACACACACACACACACACACACACACACACACACACACACACACACACACACACACACACACACACACACACACACACACACACACACATATGCACACACACACATGCACACACACACACACACATGAATTTTGTTCTGTTATTTAGAAGAGGACACTTGTGTGTTTGCCGTGGTCCACCGTCTCTGTGTCTTAAAACAACACACATCTTATCTGTTGTTGTTCTGACACAGAGCTCCTCTGAGCTTCTCTGGGTATATTTAAGTAACCCATGTCAGCTATAATAGCAGGGTAAACGATATGGCTGCTGTTGTGGTTTTACCCCCCATGCAGTTTCCCCCTCCTGGCCCAGGCAACAGGCGATCACCTACTGCGCCCTCTGGCGGCTCATCCAAGTTACTACAACTGCGGTCACTTTAAGACACCTGTGAGTGCCTAAAAAAAAGTTGTATTTTCAAAAACATGCATACATTTTCTACGAGGTTTATTAAATATGAGCGTATGAATTCATAAACTGAAGCTGTGTTGTTGTAAAGTAAATGCACGGTTGGTAAGGAAGGAATAAGAGTGTCATTATGGGCACATGTGACGGAGGGAGGCGTGTCTGTCTGTGCGTCATTACGTCATTACGCACGCAGCAGGCAGGCGGGTAGCGAGCGACGAGGTGAGGGTGAGGGCTGAGTTAAGAGTCTCTCTCTCCCAAAGTGTTTCGCTTATGGAACTTCTTCTCTTAAAGCGGCACGAGAACTCCCCCCCAAACCAGCTCCGGTGAGTTGCCTTGTTTGGATCACACACAAGGTATTACTTTTGAGTTGTTTTAGTTGTTGTGTTGTATGTGTGTGTGTGTGGTTCACAGTGGTGAATCCTCCAGGTTGGTCTCCACGTTGGCAGCTTGTTTACAAAGGTCCCCATTGAGTGGGACGGTCTCAGACTCCTAACTGAAAGTTCCATAGCGATCAATAATCACCACCAACTTCTCTCGAACATGTCTTGGCATATGTCATTTAGCACTTTTAGCACCGGTCAAAAAAACAAAGATCTAAACTTAACTAAAAATCATACCAAATCCTGTCCTACCTGGACGTTATGTGACATTAAGTGTTGTTGTTCTTAGGTTACCTTAAGCCCTTTTCTTTATAATGGCATCAATGGACAGAGAGGAAAACACTTAATGTCACATAACTTCCCTAATAGTAGGATTTTAAGTTTTGATATTTTGACAGATGAAATTGCTTATGACGATACATAAATAAATATAATAGTATAATAATACATTAAGCGTTTTAGGCTGGTTCCCATTGAGTCCTCTCGAAGTCCTCTCTAGTCTAACAGAGACTCACTGAAAGTCTGTTCAGTCACTTAGAAATACTTTGTCACCTTGTACACCTTGTCAATACAACAATTATGCACTTTATGTATGTATGTATGTATGTTATGTCTTAACGTTTTCTTTTCTAATTGACATTAAGGACCTGTTGTTGCTACAACCACATACAACCACATCAGTGTTTGGGCTCATCTCTCTGTCATTTATCAACCACGCTTCCATATCCCTGAGTGATAATGGTTGTATTTATAATGATGATAGTAGTAGTAGTGGTGGTGGTATATTAATAATCCTAATCGTAATGTTAAGTGATATTGTTGTAAATAACTAATAATAATGGTAATAACAATATCTTTTTTTAGTGTCTGGGTCATCAAAATTCAACTTTCAGAACCCATTGTGTTACTTACAAAGTCATACATTTAAACAAACACGGTAGAGACGGTTGTTAAGAACACACACACACATAATATATACACACGTAATATACACATGTGTGTATTTATTGTGTGTTCACTTTCATTGTAACCTTTGAAGATTGACCGTGCAAATATTTACAGGGTGGGTGTGTGTCGGACAAGTAGTTCTTTAAATAGTTTCATTGTAAAGAGTCCATTGTCAAGCGTTCAGATACAAAAGTAAATATTAGTATATGTATTTAGCTTAACGTCAAGTGGGGCCTTTTTAAAGCCCTAGATTATCTTTCATTACTTGCGTCCAGAACACGCGTCCAAAACACACATGTCACACTTGCATTATTTTGAAATATCGCAATATTTTGAAATATTGCGATATTCAGTGTTATTGCAACACACCTAGTATGTTGTCTCTATGGCCAACAGGTCAAGGGCCATGACTCTAGAATGTTTTCTCTATAACAGGGCTATGACTCTAGAATGCTGTCTCTATAACAGGGCCATGACTCTAGAATGTTGTCTCTATAACAGGGCCATGACTCTAGTATGTTGTCTCTGTAACAGGGCCATGACTCTAGTATGTTGTCTCTATAACAGGTACATGACCAGTATGTTGTCTCTATAACAGAGCCATGACTCTAGAATGATGTCTCTGTAACAGGGCCATGACTCTAGTATGTTGTCTCTATAACAGGGCCATGACTCTAGTATGTTGTCTCTGTAACAGGGCCATGACTCTAGTATGTTGTCTCTATAACAGAGCCATGACTCTAGAATGCTGTCTCTGTACCAGGGTCGTGACTCTAGAATGTTGTCTCTATAACAGGGCCATGACTCTAGAATGATGTCTCTGTAACAGGGCCATGACTCTAGTATGTTGTCTCTATAACAGGGCCATGACTCTAGAATGCTGTCTCTGTACCAGGGTCGTGACTCTAGAATGTTGTCTCTACAACAGGTCCAGGGCCATGACTGTGGTGAAAGAAGACCCCTTGGACCCCACAGAGGAACCTCACAGGCCCCTGGTTCTGCACCGGCTGAAGAAGAAGGAGGACGTGACGTGGAGGACCACGGTCTCTCGGCAGCTCCGCCAGACCTGCTCCTGCTCCCGGGACAAGGCCCGGTCCAAACTCCTCGCCTTCTTCCCCATCCTGCGATGGCTGCCGCGCTACCGCCTCCGGGACTGGATCCTGGGGGACGTAATGTCCGGGGTGATCGTGGGCGTCCTGCTGGTGCCCCAGTCCATCGCCTACTCCCTGCTGGCGGGCCAGGACCCCATCTACGGCCTGTACACCTCCTTCTTCTCCTCCATCATCTACGCCTTCCTGGGCTCGTCCCGCCACATCTCGGTGGGGATCTTCGGAGTGCTGTGTCTGCTGGTGGGCCAGGTGGTGGACCGGGAGCTGGCGATCGCCGGGTACCTGCCGGAAAGCGACGGCGGTAATAACTTCACCGCCGCCCTGCTGGGCGCTCAGGGTAACGGCAGCCTGGCGGGGCCGGTGTGTGACAAAAGCTGCTACGCCATCATGGTGGGCGCCACGGTTACCTTCACCGCCGGGGTGTACCAGGTGAGTTTTCATCTGGGGGGCGGTTTAAGTAAAAAAAGATTATATAGTTGTTTTGTAAAAGGAATACTTCAACCTGGTTTGTACCATTTTACAGTGTGGGTAGTAACCAGGTGTGTACCATTACAATGTGGGTAGTATCCAGGTGTGTACCATTACAATGTGGGTAGTAACCAGGTGTGTACCATTACAATGTGGGTAGTAACCAGGTGTGAACCATTACAATGTGGGTAGTATCCAGGTGTATACCGTTACAGTGTGGGTAGTAACCATGTGTGTACCATTACAGTGTGTGTGTAGTAACCAGGTGTATACCGTTACAATGTGGGTAGTATCCAGGTGTGTACTGTTACCATGTGGGTAGTGTATGTAAATGAACAATGATCCATGTTCTCCCTCCCTCCCTCCCTCCCTCCCTCCCAGGTGCTGATGGGTCTCCTCCAGGTGGGTTTTGTGTCGGTCTACCTGTCGGACTCCCTGCTGAGTGGCTTCGCCACCGGGGCCTCCCTCACCATCCTCACCTCCCAGCTCAAGTACCTGCTGGGCCTGAAGATCCCGCGGCCGCAGGGCTGGTTCACCCTCATCAAGACCTGGTACAGCCTGCTCACCAACCTGGGCAGCACCAACATCTGTGACCTGATCACCAGCCTGGTCTGTCTGCTGATCCTGGTGCCGTCCAAAGAGCTCAACGACCGCTTCAAGGCCAAGCTCAAGGTATGTTCAGGGTTAAGGGTTAGGTCAAGGTAGGGGTTAGATGTTAAGGGGTTAGGTCAAGGTCGGTGTCAGATGTTAAGGGTTAGGTCAAGGTAGGGGTCAGATGTTAAGGGTTAGGTCAAGGTAGGGGTCAGATGTTAAGGGTTAGGTCAAGGTAGGGGTCAGATGTTAAGGGTTAGGTCAAAGTAGGGGTCAGCTGTTAAGGGTTAGCCCATTGGTCGGGGTCAGATGTTAAGTGGCTATTAGGTCAGATGTTAAGGGTTAGCTCATGGTAGGGGTCAAATGTTAAGGGGTTAGGTTAAGTTAGCGGTTAGATCAGTGCTCAAAGTGTGAGGAAGAGAAACCCGTGAGACGGCGCGGTGAGGTGACCTCTGGCAGTAACCACGATGACCTCTCCCCTCCTCCCCCCCCCCCCCCCCCCCCAGGCGCCCATCCCCTTCGAGCTCTTCGTGGTGGTCGCGGCCACGCTCGTCTCCCACTTCGGCCACTTCAACGTGGAGTACGGCTCGGGCGTGGCGGGCGCCATCCCCACGGGTTTCCTGCCGCCCCAGCTGCCCTCCTGGCGGCTGGTGCCCAGCGTGGCGGTGGACGCCTTCTCCGTGGCCGTGGTGGGCTTCGCCATCACCGTGTCGCTGTCGGAGATGTTCGCCAAGAAGCACGGCTACGCGGTGGACGCCAACCAGGAGATGTACGCCATCGGCTTCTGCAACATCCTGCCCTCCTTCTTCCGCTGCTTCGCCACCAGCGCGGCGCTCACCAAGACGCTGGTGAAGGAGTCCACGGGCTGCCAGAGTCAGGTGTCCGGTCTGGTCACCGCCCTCGTGCTGCTGCTGGTCCTGCTGCTCATCGCACCGCTCTTCTACTCGCTGCAGAAGTATGTGAACGCACGTGCGCAGGCACGCACACACACACACACACACACGCAGGAACGCACGCACGCACGCACACACACACTATATGTACACACACACACACACACACACACTACAACTTACATGTACACACATGACACACACACACACACACACACACACAAGTATCTACACACACACACACATATGCGCACACACACACACACACATACACTTATATGTACACGCATGACGCACATACACACTTATATGTACACACACACACACACACACACACACACACACACACACTCTCATATGTACACACATGACACACATGTACATCCTATGTACACAAATACACACACGCATGTTTATATGTACACATGACACACACACACATATATTCTTATATGTACACACAAACATACACACACACAGGTACAGACACACTGTGAGTGTGTTAAAGCAGTGTTAAAGCAGACATGCATAGTTACCAAGATCATTAGCCCGTCGCTAGCCCTGTGAACATCACTAGACTACTTGACTATAGCTAGCCGTAGCTATAGCTAATTGCTGATTATAGCCGCGGCTAATTATAGCCCACGTTATGCTGAGCCTAGGAAAGTCGCCGATGTTTTACGGCTTTGCAGCTATTTAGACCACACACACACACACACACACACACACACACACACACACACACACCACACACACACACACACACACCACACACACACACACACCACACACACACACACACACACCACACACACACACACAGGAGAGGATGTGATCAGTCATGATAGCACCAATGTGTTCTGTCTGTATACATTATTTACCATATATTAATGATAAATGTGGAGGATTGAATCCTCTTTATTGGTCATATACATGTGCACACACAGGCAACAATTCATTTCTCTGCATTCAACCCATCTTAATCGTCTTTTAAACTGTACAATACAGCATATAGGCTGACACTAAATTCAATAGCTGTGCGTTGATGTGTCTGAGTCTATGGCTAACAGCTTGAATCCTTTCTATAATTATATAATTAAATAAAACACATTTTCCCCCTATTATTATTATTATTATTATTATTATTATTATTACTACTAGTGCAGGGCCCGTACAGAGCGTGCCTGTTCCGGTGTTTGTTTCAAGTTGTACCGCATTTCTTTCCAAACGCTATTTATATGGGTAATGATAACCGAGGCGTGTTTAGTGGAGCCAGGAGAGATCTACGATGGTTCACCCAGACTGTACGGTCCTCTGGTTCCCAGACCATCGTCCTTTATCCTCCTCTGGTGTCCCGGCGGGGCGGGGGGACGACGACAGCTTTTCAAGGGCGGTCGTTTGTTACGGCTAGCACTCTGCGCTAACGCCTCCTCTTGCTCCACCCCGGCCTTGGAGGGACACTAGGGTTTGTTGTCCTCCATATTTCACTAAACTTTTTACTCACTCAAGTATTTGTTTATATTCTAGACGCGTATACAGACACGACAACCATGTGGTTATTTACATCAATCACACAATGCCACAGAGATATCCACAGGATTTCAATAGTCCCTGGCGTTAATCAAACATAAAAGTACTTTTCTTATCAGTAAATAATATTGCATAATAAACGGATGAGAAAGGATCAAATGCATACACTGTACACACAGCATTTAGACCAGATCTAAGAGGTGTTCTCACAAGTGTTCTCTGTGTGTAGGAAGGAGTCAAGTTTGTTGCAGTGGTTCGGCGTTCACTCCAGTCTGTAAAGCGCTATGGTTAAAAGCACTACATATATGCAGTCCGTTTACCGTTCAACCAGAGCAGGTTGGGTTTAAAATGACGATACAATTACGAAGATTTCGCCTGCAGAAAAACATATTTGTACATCCAATCCAAGCATCCGATCCATATGTTTCCGAAAATGGACGAGTCATGAATAATAATCATTTATATGAATAAGTGCTATGCTGCTGTTGGGTAGCGTGTCCTCTCCAGATGTTCGTCCCCCCGTCCCCCCCCTCAGGTGTGTCCTGGCGGTCATCATCGTGGTCAACCTCCGCGGCGCCCTGCGCAAGTTCACCGACCTCCCGCGCATGTGGCAGGCCAACCGTGTGGACACCTGCATCTGGCTGGTCACCATGGCGACCTCGGCGCTGGTCAACACGGAGCTGGGCCTGCTGGTCGGCGTGCTGGTGTCGGCCTTCTGCGTGCTGGGCCGCACCCAGCGGGCGCAGGCCGTGGAGCTGGGTCGCACCGTGGCGGCGGCGGCGGACGGCCCCGGCGAGCTGTACGAAGAGCTGGCGGTCTACCGCGGGCTGCGGCCGCCGCCGTCCGGCGTGGCCGTGTTCCGGTACCCGGCGCCCGTCTACTACGCCAACCAGAGCCTCTTCAAGCGGAGCCTGTACCGCGCCGTGGGCCTGGACCCCGTCCGGGAGATGGCTCGCCGCGGGAAGCTGCACAAGAGGAGGGCGTCTGCACGGGGAGGAGAAGCAGAATCGCCGCCGCCGTCCGCGGAGGTCGCCGCCGCCGGGGGGGGGAACGGCATGGCGGGTAAGGAGGGGGAGTCGGAGGCCGGGGCCACCGCCGTCCTGATGCCTGTGAGGAAGGGGGACGGGGTCCACAGCGTGGTGCTGGACTGCGCCGCCGTGCTCTTCCTGGACACGGCCGGCGTCGGCGCCCTCAAGGAGGTCCGCAAGGACTACCGGGGGCTGGGGGTCCGTGTGCTGCTGGCCCGCTGCAGCGCCTCGGTCCTGGACACCCTGGAGAGAGGGGGCTACTCCCCCCCGGACCGCCAGGAGCCCGTCTTCTTCTCCATCGAGGACGCCGTCGGCTACGCCCACAACGTCTCCAGCAACGGAGAGAAGTGTGACGCCTTCTGCTAGTCGGAGCTCTGGGAGGAACAGCCTCCGTCCTCCCGAGGTGTCTCGCCTCCTCGTCCCTCAGTCCAAGTACAGTAGGTCCAGGAGAACTGGACCTACTTTTTTATTTTTTAAGTGCCTAATGCCTATTGTAGGTGGGTAGCTTTATCCTCCTCCACCTATCCTGAAGCAGGTCAACCTGACCACCGCACGTTACTGTAAACGTAGATCAAATACCCCCCACGGTACTGGACGCATTGATCCCCTATGCAATGTCTCGGTAAGCTATTTGCACCGCCTTCGCAGTGCTGCACGTAAACCTCACTGAACCTTTTAAGAAAGAAATGACTGTTAAACTCATTATGCTGCTTGCTTAAGGTTTGACGCTGTAATGCCAGGTTTGCCGGTCCAAACCATTAGGGATTAGGGTTTTGTCTTGTGTTTTCCGCTCTACTGAAGGAGAAAAGCCAGTCCAATCAGGTAGTACAGTGGTGGTGTGTGCGTTCTTGCGCTGCTTTAGACTTACGATTGTTTCTTTCCTTCTCTCCTGTTTGAAATGCAGCCCGATGCTTTAATTGAGGAATTATCTTCCAAATATGTGTTTTTATGTGTCATATTTGGAGGAAGGTATCTATGTAGCATAATTCGGTACCCGGGGCTTTCTCGTCTTGCCCCATAATCCCTTGCAGTCCGTCCTGAACTAAGTGTTCCTTGTTTACAGAGGGGCAGGGTAACCTCCGTGTCTACAGTCTAACCTGGAGGCATCCAGGTAGACGGTGTGTGCAGTGTATAATCTACCTGGGGCAGGATGCCCCTAAGCCCTTCAGGCGATCACACAGGAGCACTGCGCCACTCTGTAGCCCCGATCGCACGGGACGCGAAAAAAGAGCTGTTCGAAAAAAAGAGCTGTTCGAAAACAGTTTTTTGTTGCTATGCAACCACCCAATCAGCTGCCGGCCTAAGCATTGTAAACACGGAAGTTAATTAGCTGCTTGTAAACTTTCTTGGCTGAAAACATCAGCATTACAAAACTTTTTTAATTCCTTTTTATAATATTGTGGTTATTCCGATCAGTGATTTCATACAGCGGGTAACGACCAGTCTCTCCTCCATGTGTTTTTTGCGTTATCACCACATAAGTCCAGCCTCTAAATTAATCTGATTGGATAATGAATTTTTTTTTTTAAGTATGATGAGTTTTTTACAAAAAAGGCGCCTAAAATGCGAAGCGCCCAGCGTGCAAAAACTAAAACGTTAAAACGTTACTGAACTTAAACGTTACTGAACTTAAACGTTACTGAACTTAAACGTTACTGAACTTAAACGTTACTGCCTATTATAAAACCATTTGAAAAAGGCGCCTTCCGCTACAAAAAACGGCCTCCTGTGTGACCGGGGCCTAGCTGCTCCTGAACCGGTTTCAGGAGCTTGCACCAGCTATGCGTCTGGGCTTGCATATCAGTAATGAAAACCGGTTAAACTTATCATAACCGGTTGCACCACTCAAACTAGTTGTTGGTATTTACTCAGTATGTGCTTAGTCCGTTGTTGGTAGTTACTCAGTATGTGCTTTGTCCGTGGAAGAGGAATGTGTCAAACTGCTAGTTTGTATATCGTATTTTTGAGACAAATGTGGTCTTTAGGACTAAGGTCTCTAGGGTGTAAAAGGACTTTACACACATACTTACACATAGCTGGAACACACGTACACATAGCTGGTGTAACCTAGTCCCTTTTCTGAATTCCCTTTGGGTGACCGTGTCTGTTGTAGTAAATGACTGAGTACTAACGGCCAGAGTTTCTGGATCTCTGACCGTGGTATGGGACGAGGTACTGATAGAGTTTCTGGATCTCTGACCGTGGTATGGGACGAGGTACTGATAGAGTTTCTGGATCTCTGACCGTGATATGGGACGAGGTACTGATAGAGTTTCTGGATCTCTGACCGGGTCTGGGACGAGGTACTGATAGAGTTTCTGGATCTCTGACCGTGATCTGGGACGAGGTACTGATAGAGTTTCTGGATCTCTGACCAGGGTCTGGGACGAGGTACTGGGCTTGTTTGCTTCTGACTGGAGGTCAGTCCTCATCGTGTTTCAACTGAGCTCACGTTTGTTTACCAGATCCTGTTTTCTCAGGGTGACACATTACCCATGTGCCTTGTCAATGTACCTTATACTGTCGCCACATGCTAGCCGCAAAGCGCTACTCTCTAGAAGTGTAAAGGTGAGACGGTGTTCTGAGTTTTGTCCTGAACTCAATGATACACTAGATTCATTAGCAGTAACACTTACTGCTAAAAGTGCCTTAAGTTAATCTCACTTGGTGCTGAACCGAACCGTTGAGTCTTTTTTTTCATTGGAGGGAAACTTTATTTTACAAATGTGTTTCCTTGTTAATTTCTCTTGCCTCTGTATTGCAGGTGACGTTACATTAGTTAGTGTAAGTAATTGCCATGAAGCACTTATTTGACATTTGTTAAATCAGTTTTACAAGTGAATACGTTACTGAACAAAAACTAGATTACATTTACGTTTTAGAATGAAGTTACTGTCCAAGTTAAAGAAGTATTTTTCTGTTGAAAAGCAGAGCTTTTCAGAACGCAAAAATGTCTATGCAGTAGAAAGGCCCCAAGGTGACGTAGAAGTACGGTATGGTTTATGTACTAAAGTATAGTCAAAGTTAAAAGGGTCAAATATAAAATAAAAATGGTCAAGCCTATAGTTTATTTGTCTAAAGATAAAATAGTCAAATCTAAAGTAGCATTTGTCTAATCTTAAATTAAAATGGTCCAGATTTGGACAGCACAGAGGTAGAATGTATGTTGCAGTTTTCTGCATAATAGTATACCCATTTGTCTTTGAACTAATTGCTGTGAAATATGTTCATTATTAAAACCCTTCTAAAACCATTTCCCCAGAACATTTAATAAATATGAATTATTATTATAACAACCAGTTGGTTTAAAGTGGTTTAAAGAAAGATCATTTGCCATTTTGATGATGGCTGTCGTTACCTCAACTGAAGCGTCCTCCCACCGCGGGATGTCTTGCTTCTTACATATTTATTTGTATTTCATCACTGGGATATTCAAACAAAATTTGACTTAACGTTCTACCTGCAAACTATTATTTTTGTTATATTTTTGTTCAGCACTCATTGTTTAACCGAGTCCTATATAAGGGCAAACATAGCTTTTATCTTGGTTTCTATTTGACAATATTTTGGTGTTGGTGAACTGATTGTTGGCAGTTTACTGGAGGGTGTCCAGTTGGTTGTTCTCCACAGAATGTTATTGTCATTACTCATAATGTTTAGATCGTCATCTGTATTCATCATGCATATCAAAACTGTGCAACAACAAACTCGAGCGCAGACAATCTCTTGCTTATGTTTTTATGCTCCTTGATGGTTTATTATCAATAATTGATGCTGGAGTTTAAAATTGAAATATGTTATGCAGGCTGTGTTGTAGCTTTTCAACAATTCCTTCAGAATTGTGCGGACAAAGTGGAGACGTATAACTAACTCTCTCCATACAACCGACTAACTCCTCTCCTGAACCCATCTCTGGTGTCCCATGGCTGCCCCTGGAACACATGGCATGGAATATCCCAAAGCACTCCAAAACCAAGAGCCATGGCACACACACACACGTGTATTGTGTATGTGTGTTGATTCAAGGACAATCGGTCTGATCTTGTGGTCCAAATCTGCAAATCCTCTTCAGGTGTAGTGGATTGGATCAACTCTCAGCAGCTTTAAAGTAAGAGCACTTTGAAGTGGAAAAGCAAAGTCAATTGTTGGGGGTCATGAAAGAACGACTCTTCTGAATGCCTTTCTCTCTCTCTGTCTCTCTGTCTCTCTGTCCGTCTGTCTGTCTGTCTGTCTGTGTTTCTCTGCAACACGGTCAGCCTAATTAATACAGATCAACAATCATAACAATGGTTATACAAATCAAACCATCGTAATAATGTACCTTTTTAATTCTAAATGTAAAAATTGAATCAGTGAATATCCTTTTCTATGATTTTGTGTTCAGTCCTAACTCAAGATGGTGAATGCCATCTTCATGCTAAGATGTGGTGTGCGTGTTTGTGTGTGCGGTTGGGAACGTAGCATTTTACGGTTAGTTTTTCACCAACCAAACCAACACGTTGGTGTGAAGACACAACAGAATATTCCCAGACTGAAGAGAGAGAGGTCTCTTAACATGAGGCTGCAGCCTCCTCTGTTCTGAACGCCTCAGAACCGTCTGTAGCCGTCAATGGAAGGTTGTTCACCTTTTTTTTTTTTGTGGAAGAGCTTTAAGTTAGTCAATTAGATATTTTTGAAACAATGCTATATATTTAATATTATATCAAATGCAATCAATGCTATAACCAGGGGGGACCTGATTGCTGAAGGAACTTGCTCAACTGTTCGAGATGGTAGACTGAAGTTGTGCCTTTATGTTATACTGTATGTGGGTGTGTATTTAAATACATATATATATATAAATAAATGGAGTTACTGGAAATGTGTTTGTGTCATGGTCTTTCTAATCACAAAGTGTGTGTGTGTGTGTGTGTGTGTGTGTGTGTGTGTGTGTGTGTGTGTGTGTGTGTGTGTGTGTGTGTGTGTGTGTGTGTGTGTGTGTGTGTGTGTGTGTGTGTGTGTGTGTGTGTGTGTGTGTGTGTGTGTGTGTGTGTGTGTGTGTGTGTGTGTGTGTGTGTGTGTGGAGAGAGACTTCTCCTCTAGATCTAAGAAAAATCAGTTTGACCTTGTGGTCTACAACATCACCACACACTAACCCTTCAGATGAAGAGGGTTGGAAGTGCTATTGTTGACTTTGTGTGAACAGTTCAATCCCCAAAGGAAAGGAAAGGCTATTGGTGTGAGTGTTTGAGATGAGGTTAAACACCACCCGTTGTGTTGGATCAGGCCCATCAGTTACGTTACACTACGAGGAGTGGCTGTCGAGTTTTTAGTATAGATCTTTTTTAACGGTTTATTTGTTGCAATCAATGATATAACACACTTGATAAACCGTTAGATTGTGTGTGTGTTTGGAAAGCACTACCCTGAGCCTTCCTTTCAGAACTGTCCTTTCCTTGTTTGCCAGTGCTTGTATATTTATTATTTATTTACTTATTGTGTCAAATCAAGGGAGCCAGCTTATTGTACTTTTACCTGAGAATACGCATGTATACATTATATAATTAGGGCTTGTTGGGAAGAAAATACATTTAGACTTAGACTGATGACCAGTAGTTCTCTTGCCTACCTGTTGAATGATTGAAATGTAATGTATTATATATTATTTTATTATATATGTGTTTATGTATGTATATATTATATTATTATGGCTTGTTAGGAAGGAAATGCACATCTGGTGGCTAGTAGTTCTCTTGTCTACCTGTTGAATGATCTTATTGTAAGTCCCTTTGGACAAAAGCGTCAGCTCAATTAATGTCATGTAATGTAAATGTAATGCAATGTAAATCTAATGTGTGTTCAGGCAATGCCCTTTAATGGCCACCAGGGGGCAGCGTCCACTTGGATTTGAGCAGCAGCGGCTGTACTCCAATATTACGACTCATTAAGGAAATTATGATTGGTCCGAAGATGATTTGTCCGCCTCCGTAATTATGTTAGGACTACATTATATAATCAGGAGTCATGACTAATCGACTTGTTCTTTTCCCGTACCAATTATAAACCTTGAACATATGAATAACAGATGTTCATGTTTAGGCAAGATACAAGATATGTATTGGCTATTTGCAACGGGTACTTTAGAACGCTTACTCCCCATTCCCTCCCGCAGTATACATCTCCAAAACAATACCATAAAAATAATATATACAATAAAAATGAACAAAAAAGGACAGCAAAGTGAGTGATAGATGGTATGAAAATCTATTGAATTGTGCAAAAATATTTAAAAGCATTTAAAGTGCTAGTAGTGCAGCAGCATCATGAATACAGTGCAGTAACTGTAATGAGTCTAGAAAGTCCAGCCAAGTGTAAAAGTGTAATGTTAATGACAATGTTATGAAAGTGGCAGCACTCCTAGCAGTTCAGTAGGTCACTGCCTGTGGATAAAAACTATCCTTAAACCTAGTAGTACTTAAGGTACGGATGCTGCGCAACCGGCGACCGGACGGTAGGGGGGAGAAGAGATGGTGCCCGGGGTGGTTGCAGTCCTTTATGATGGACATGGCCTTCTTCCGACATCTGGTCCTACAGATCTCCTCAATGCATGGAAGTGCACACCCGATGATCTTCTCTGCCATCCTCACGACCCTCTGGATGGCTTTCTTGTCCTGTTCAGTGGTGTTTTCGTACCACACAGTGACGCCACTCGTCAGGACGCTCTCTACGGTGCCACGGTAGAAGTTCACTAGCCACCTCTGGCCTATTCTGCTTTTTCTGAAGCACCGGCTGATGGTGGAGCGGGTGCCTCGGTGGCTCCTGAAGTCAACAATGAGCTCCTTGGTCTTGCTGACATTCAGTGCGAGGCTGTTGTCCTCACACCATCGCGTCAGCTGGACTACCTCATCTCTGTACTCCGTTTCGTCGCCCTCGCTTATCAGGCCGATGACTGTGGTGTCGTCTGCAAACTTGATAATCAGAGTATTGCTGTGCGTGGCAGTACAGTCATGTGTGTACAGTGAATACAGCCGAGGACTGAGGCAGCAGCCTTGGGGTGCTCCGGTGTTGAGGACCAGAGTGGATGAGATGTTGTTCCCAATCCTCACCACTTGAGGCCTGCCCGTCAGGAAGTCCATAACCAGACCTAGGTCCCTCAGTTTCAGGACCAGCTTGGAGGGAACAATGGCGTTGAACGCCAAGCTGTAGTCAATAGCTGTCTAGGTGCTCCAGGGCCGTGTGTAGTGCCAGGGAAATGGCGTCGTCTACAGACCTGTTTGGTTAGTACGCAAACTGGAGTGAGGTCTCGGGACTCGGGATGGAAAAGTTAATAAAAGTTTATTCAGTTGCAAATGTTGTGATGTCACAACATAAAACTAAATTGTAAAACTCGACTGTAGACTGTCTTAATCACCCACATCTAGTGGGCTCTTAAACTCCCAGAGTAAAAATGTTGCCAGTTTCAGAACCTTTTCTCATTCTCTGTTGTATTTAGTGCTGGTGGTAATCACTGAAGAGTCTCCTGCAGAGGAGATGTGAGATGTGGAGTCACAGCGCTTACACTCTACTGTACCGCTTCATTAAAAGCAAGTACAAGTACATCAAATACAAATACAATTGGTTTATTTATTGAGTTTGGGAGATCCTCTCTCTGGATGATTGGGTCACAGTAGGCCAACTGTGTGATCTGGAATCATTGAAAGTTGTGCGAAAGCACAAGCACACACTGTTTCTCTGTTTGTTGAGAGAGAGAGAGAGAGAGAGAGAGAGAGAGAGAGAGAGAGAGAGAGAGAGAGAGAGAGAGAGAGAGAGAGAGAGAGAGAGAGAGAGAGAGAGAGAGAGAGAGAGAGAGAGAGAGAGAGAGAGAGAGGTAGTTTAGCATTTTGTTTGTTTTAAAGCAAGTTTCCTCTGTTGATAAAGCCCTTCATATTGAATTGAGGGAGAGATAATCGGGAGAGATAATGGTGGGAGAGAGAGGAAGAAAACCAATCTTGTCAGGTCTCCATCTTCTGTGAAGCAAGGTGAGTTTCATGGAGAAACCAACTGTCT
>CM051001.1:28652169-28714669 GCA_027704905.1 Muraenolepis orangiensis
CGTATTCAGGGCACTAAGATGTAATACGAAGATGTGGAGGAAATTAGGGCACTTATCTTAGGCTAAGTAGGGGGGGAGGGGATTGCATATCCACACACACACACCCAGGCTATATATAGTCTGCTGTTAAAGTTCACTGACTTTCGTGCTTTGCGTGTGACGGAAGCTGCATGAGTAACAAGTGACTATGTGTTTCCAGGGAAACGTCACGAAGCCAATAGGATGAGACCTGTGTGTGTGTGTGTGTGTGTGTGTGTGTGTGTCTTTGAAAACAATAACACATCGCAGAAACAACCCAGCGATGATGATCTACGACATTACCACGGTAAGGAACCTCACATTTGAGCTTACTGTGAGCCTCGACTTCCAGTCCCTCTTGTGAGGTTGGACACAAATGAGGCTGGACGAAGGCACCTTAGACCAGTTGCTCCCAAACATTTTCTGCAGGGCCCCCCTTTTGTAGATTATGAACTATCAGGCCCTACCCCCCCCCCCCCCACACACCTACATTCACCCACATAAAGAGACCGATCCAATCACATCACATCCTCCTATAGAATTGATTTAAAATATTGTCTGTAATTAATACAGAACTGCAACGGCACATCTGAATTGGACGTAATAGGAAGTCACATTTACGTTATAGCCGTGCCCCCCCCACCCCCCACCCCTCACCATCACTTCCTCCAGCTTGGGAACCACTGCCTTAAACAATTAATACCGGATTGGTGGCACTTGAGCCGTGATTGGTCGGATCGGTTTGGGAGGGCGGAGCATGAAGCTTGACAGACAGGCTGCCCGGCTGCTAACACGAATCCGGACGGCGAGCGGAAGTGAGAGAGCCAGACCGGTGAAAGCCATTCCTCGGGTCAGACGAGGTCGGGGGGTTTTCAGGGTGTGGGGCGGTGTGTCTCTCCTGGGGAGCGCCAGAGGGTTTCAAGGAAGGCCACAGAAACTCGTTTCACAGAAAGAGACACTTAATTTCCCCAACAAAGAGAAACTCTGATTTCCCAGAGTGCAAAATAAATCAAACAATAGGTTTTATATTTTTGGATGAATTATTTTTTTAATTAATTGATAATCGTCAATTAATAGAAAAATGGAGAGTGGCAAAAATATACAACAATGGGTTCAGTCTTATTTCACTGTTTGTTCAAAGATATATAATATTCACCCACATTTAATTGGCTTCTTGTCTGAATATTTCCAAATTAAATAATGGACCGAAAAAGAAACGCACAACAGAATGAGATCTATTGTGGTCACAATGCAATACAGACATCACCACAAAGCGTTACGTCCCTCGCTCGGTCAGATACAATAATAGACCAGAAACAACGGAAACAATTAGGATCTGTTTTTTGCGGCGTGTCCCTCTGTTATGGTGTCGCAACGTAGCTGCTGCTCGTCTACAACTAAGGACGTCCTACCCAGGGCCAATTATCTGAGTCATGCTCACAGCTACCCACATTACAACACACTTAGCCTCCTGCGCCGCGGCGAGGCTCATCTGTCAGCTCAACAGAAGGTTCCTTGCCGCCCCGACGCCTCACTTCAAATACAAGATACAAGATACGTGATACAATATATTTTTGTTGGCCAATTGCAACAGGTACGTTGGAATGCTTACTCCCCATTCCCTCCTGCAGTATACATCTCCAAAACAATGCCATAAAAATCGAAATAATATATACAATAAAAATAGCATTTAAAGTGCCAGTAGTGCAGCAGCATCATGAATACGGTGCAGTAACTGTGATGAGTCCAGAAAGTCCAGCAAAGTATGTTAGTGTAATGTTAATGACAATGTTATGAAAGTGAAAATGGCAGCACTCCTAGCAGTTCAGTAGGTCACTGCCTGTGGATAAAAACTATCCTTAAACCTAGTAGTACTTGTACGGATGCTGCGCAACCGGCGACCAGACGGTAGGGGGAGAAGAGATGGTGCCCAGGGTGGTTGCAGTCCTTTATGATGGACATGGCCTTCTTCCGACATCTGGTCCTACAGATCTCCTCAATGCATGGAAGTGCACACCCGATGATCTTCTCTGCCGTCCTCACGACCCTCTGGATGGCTTTCTTGTCCCGTGCAGTGGTGTTGCCGTACCACACAGTGACGCCACCCGTCAGGACGCTCTCTACGGTGCCATGATAGAAGTTCACTAGCCACCTCTGGCCTATTCTGCTTTTCCTGAGGCACCGCAGAGCATAGAGTCGCTGGTGTGCCTTCTTCCGCATGACCTCTTTGTTGTGGGTCCAGGCCAGGTCATCGGAAATCTGTAGCCCAGGGAAATGGAAGCAGCTGACGACTTCCACCTGTGTCCCTTCCAGGCTGATGGTGGAGTGGGTGCCCCGGTGGCTCCTGAAGTCCACGATGAGGTCCTTGGTCTTGCTGACATTCAGTGCGAGGCTGTTGTCCTCACACCATCGTGTCAGCTGGACTACCTCATCTCTGTACTCCATTTAGTTTTATGACTGTGGTGTCGTCTGCAAACTTGATAATCCGAGTATTGCTGTGTGTGGAAGTACAGTCATGTTGTTTCTCTGCCTTAGGATTGCAAATGTCCAGGGTCAGGAGAAGGTGTGATTGGGAAACACACTGCTGCAACTTGGCCGTGGTTTGTCCTCATGGATGAGGTGTTGGGACAGAGGCATTCCATTGCACCCCCTGTCCTGATTGCCTCCATCCCTGAAGACACACCAGGACCAAGTTCAGCAGTGGGTGACCAGGAGGAGGAGGAAAGGGAGCCAGAGCCAGCAAGAAGGAAGAGAGGGAGAGATGAAGAGTCATAGAGCTGATGAGGGAGGACATGAGATTACAGCGAGAGGCAGAGCAGAGGATGACAGAACGACTGTTTTCCCTTTTGGAAAGAATTGTAAATAGTGTATAATATAATAATAAATCAAATGAATTTGAATCAATTAGAAGAAATTGTTGAATTGTTTTTTTTTAATTTCATGCATTTATCTATTAACAACATATGATTTTGTATTTTAATAATCTATAACATTTACAACTATATACAATAAACATTTGAATAATTTTGAACTTTTAAAATTTTAATGGTCCATCGGCTGGGTTTGCAGGGCTGGCTATCGACGGCTGCCATGTCACTAAGATATGTTCAGAAGGAGGCAAGAATAAAATTCCACTTACAACCTTTTTTTGGCCAAAATAAATCTCACCACAATATTTCAAACGGCATATATATATATATATATATATATATATATATATATATATGTATGTATATTAATAGGAATTATAACTTTACCAATATTAACCAATGCCCATGGTTCTCTCTTAGCCGAAATAACATTACACGTTGACGCCGGCGGTGAAGCTCCAGTTCCTTAAGTTCATCAATCATAATGACTAATAAACAAAACAAAATACACCTGTCTGGGGGCATTTTTAATAATCAATCGATTTCCCTCGTATTAACCTCTCTAAACAAAAGCCTCTGGGACTATTTCCGCGGCTCCGCGCTTGGTGACGCAGCTGGTGACGCATACAGGAAGTACTCCGTGGACTAGACCGTCCCATTTAACACGTTTTTGAAGCGGCCTTCGGAAGCAGCCTTAGGAAGCAGCCTTCAAATGCGCCCTTAAGGCTGCAGCCCCTGAAATGGAACACAGCCTGTATATGATCAGAAGTTCTACTAGAACACAGTAGGACTGATCAGAAGTTCTACTAGAACACAGTAGCACTGATCAGAAGTTCTACTAGACCACAGTAGGACTGATCAGAAGTTCTACTAGAACACAGTAGGACTGATCAGAAGTTCTACTAGAACACAGTAGAACTGATCCGAAGATAAGCTCCAAATGCAGTGTGGAACTTCAAGAACTCGCCGACTTCCTGCGCAGCTGTGAGGCTGCCATGTCTCAGGTCAGAGGTCTTGAAATACTTAATGATTGCAACGAGAACCAGAAAATACTCTCCAAACTTCCAGACTGGCTGACTTCAAGATGGAGTAGGAAGGTCATGACCACAGAGGATGAAACTCGCATGTTCCCGAGCTTCAGCCAGTTTGTCAAGTTCCTCACACGTGAAGCCAGAATCGCTTGCCACCCAATAACCTCTCTTCATGCTCTGAAGCCAGGGGAAAGTATTCTGGACAAGGGTGCCAGGAGCAGAGATCCTGGAGCAAGGGTTTTAGCAACCAGCTCAGATGAGAAAGCCGTCGCCACAGGCTGTGTCTTCTGTGAGAGGGCAGGACACAGTCTACAGAGGTGTCGCAAGATTATGCAGATGACAATCAGTGAACAAATTAAGTTTGTCCAAGAGAAGAACTTGTGTTTCGGCTGTCTGAAGTCTGGCCATCGCTCCAAGGACTGTAGAGATAGAAACACCTGCGACACCTGTGAGAGAAGACATCCAACTTGCCTCCATGATGATCGCACCAAGGAAGAAAGGATGTCAACAAGGCCTGATGGAGCAAGGAACAGTGATGAGTACAAAGAAAGAGAGAATAATCAGCCACAAGACCAGGCAGAGAGACCATCACGTGAGGCGACATCGTTTAGAGTCATCCAGAATGATGGGGACACTCATACATCCACAATAGTTCCAGTGTGGGTGTCATCTACAGGTGAGCCAAGTCGTGAGGTTCTGGTGTACGCACTCCTCGATACACAAAGTGACACAACCTTTATCCTCGAAGAGACAGCAAAGGCTCTCAACACAAAAGGTGAACCAGTTCAGCTAAAGCTCTCCACACTGGCTTCAAGAAACACAGTCGTGTCCTGTTGGAAGCTGACAGGTCTACAAGTAAGAGGATTCAATTCAGACAAGATAATCACTCTGCCAGTGACTTACTCAAGAGAGTTTATCCCTGCAAACAGAGACCATATTCCCACACCAGAGACAGCGAAGGCATGGCCTCATCTTGAACACATTGCAGATGAGATCGCTTCTCAGCAAAGCTGTGATGTCGGCCTGTTAATTGGCTACAACTGTGCTCAAGCCCTCGTTCCAAGACAAGTGGTGACTGGTGAGGAACATCAGCCGTTTGCTCAGAGAACAGACTTGGGCTGGAGTGTGGTGGGATATGGTAACCCGTGTCTCAACTATGGAGATACAATCGGAATCAGTCACCAAGTCATTGTGAAGCAAGTGACGCCAGGTCTACCGTCCTCTTCAGACCTCACAAGTGAAGTGCACTATGTCTGTAGAACACAGATCAAAGAAGTTGTGTTACCTGCAGATGTCATAAAGATGCTGGAGTCTGACTTCGCTGAAAGAGTGTCAGAAGCCAGCCCCATCTCTCAAGAGGATCTAAGGTTCCTGTCGAAAATGGAGAAGGGCATCAAGTTAAAGAGCGACGGTCATTATGAAATGCCGCTGCCATTCAAGAAGGAAAGGCCTAACTTACCTGATAGCAAGATCTGTGCTATCCATCGTCTCAATTGCCTAGAAAGGAAGTTGAGAAGAAACGATCAGTACCACAAAGACTACAAGACCTTCATGGATGAGACCATAACCCGCGGAGATGCAGAAAGGGTCCCAGAGGAAGACATCTACAAAGCTCCAGCTTGGTATATCCCACATCATGGGGTGTATCATCCACAAAAGCCTGGGAAGATACGTGTTGTCTTCGATTGCTCCGCCAAGTACCAAGGGACATCCTTGAACGACTATCTCCTGACGGGTCCAGAGTTGACAAACACCTTAGTGGGAGTTCTGTATCGCTTCCGAAGAGGTCCTGTGGCAATCATGTGTGACATAGAACGCATGTTCCACCAGTTCCATGTCAAGGCAGAAGACCAAGATTACCTACGATTCCTTTGGTGGGACAATGGAAATCTTGAAGACCAACCTTCCATCTATCGGATGAAAGTCCACTTGTTTGGTGCAGCTTCGTCACCTGGCTGTGCAAACTATGGACTGAAGCACATCGCTGCCGAAGGACGAGGAAACTTTAGTGAAGACACCATAAGGTTTATCCAAAGGAACTTCTACGTTGATGACGGTTTGTCAAGTGTAGCATCTGAAGACCAAGCAATCCAGCTGGTGAAAGAAGCAAGAGAGCTTTGCAGCACAGGCAAACTCCGGCTGCATAAGTTCATCTCGAACAGCAAGGAAGTCCTAGCCACAATCCCAAAAGAAGAGTGTGCTGAAGCTCCCAGAGACAAAGACATGGCACTGGGTGAACTGCACATGGAAAGAGTACTCGGTGTGCAGTGGTGCGTGTCTTCCGATGAGTTCCAGTTCAGGGTGATCGTCAAAGAGAATCCACTTACCCGAAGAGGAGTCTTGTCCACGGTCGCTTCGGTATACGATCCTCTGGGTTTTGTGGCGCCCTTCATCCTGGTGGGAAAGCAGATCCTGCAGCAGATGTGTCGTGACAAGCTCAGTTGGGATGACACCTTACCTGATGACTTACGACCTCTGTGGGAATGCTGGCTCCAAGACCTACAAAATCTGGCGGGTGTGAAGATTCCAAGATGCTACGTTCCATCAAGCTTCAAGGTCCAGCATTACGAACTTCACCATTTCTCCGATGCCAGTGTGTCGGGCTATGGAGAGTGCTCGTACCTCAGAGCAGTGAGTACGTCAAGTGAAGTCCACTGTTCCTTAGTAATGGGAAAGTCAAGAGTTGCCCCTACTAAGGTCACAACCATACCAAGGCTTGAGCTGTCAGCAGCAGTTGTAGCTGTCCGCACCAGTGACATGCTCAAGAAAGAACTGGACGTAGAGTGCCTACAAGAAGTCTTCTGGACTGATTCAAGGTTTGTCCTTGGGTACATCAATAATGAAGCCAGAAGATTTCATGTGTTTGTGGCAAATCGTGTAGAACGCATCAAGCAAAGCACAGAGTCTACACAATGGAGGCCCAGACTTTCTTTGGCAGAAAGAGTTACCAAGTGGAGAAGTCAAGGTGGGAGAGATCGCAAGTGACGACCCTGAACTTAAGAAGGCCCAGGTTCTCAACACCCAGGCGCAGTCGGAGGTGATCTTTCCTGTGGAGGCCAAGGACCGAAGTTATTGTATTTAGTTTTGTTTACTTTCTATGCAGTAGGTTGGCTCTAAGTCATTGTAAAATCATATACAATTGATATGTTTGGTGGGAGTGTAACTGCCTCTGTGTTCAGTTTGAGTTTTTGGTTCCTACCAGTTTTTGGTTCCTACCTAAATGCTGTAGATTAAGGGCGGAACTAATGGTTGAAGCGCACAGTGTTCCGGGGACGTTTTATGCCGACGCACGCGTGTCAAAATTGTATCTATCTGATCAGAAGGTCTGCTATGGCGTCACTGTGTGGTATGGCAACACCAGAGAAGAGAAGATCATCGGGTGTGCACTTCCATGCATTGAGGAGATCTGTAGGACCAGATGTCGGAAGAAGGCCATGTCCATCATAAAGGACGGTGGACGGTCCGTACAAGGACTACCAGGTTTAAGGATAGTTTGTATCCCCAGGCAGTGACCTACTGAACTGCTAGGAGTGCTGCCACTATCATTACTTTGTCATTAGCATTATACTTTCATACTTTGCTGGACTTTCTGGACTCATCACAGTTACTGCACTGTATTCATGATGCTGCTGCACAACTGGCACTTTAAATGCTTTTAATGATTTTTGCACAATTCATCACATTGCTGCTCTTTTTTTTGGTCATTTTTATTGTATATATTATGTTTTATAGTATTGTTTTGGAGATTTATACTGCGGGAGGGAATGGGGAGTAAGCATTCAATGTACTTGCAAATGGCCAATAAATATCTTGTATCTTGTATCTTGTATTTTGTATAACATAGTAGGACTACTGGATCAGAAGTTCTACTTTAACACAGTAGGAGTGTTGGATCAGAAGTTCTACTTTAACACAGTAGGACTGTTGGATCAGAAGTTATACTTTAACACAGTAGGACTGTTGGATCAGAAGTTATACTTTAACACAGTAGGACTACTGGATCAGAAGTTCTACTTTAACACAGTAGGAGTGTTGGATCAGAAGTTCTACTTTAACACAGTAGGACTGTTGGATCAGAAGTTATACTTTAACACAGTAGGACTGTTGGATCAGAAGTTATACTTTAACACAGTAGGACTGTTGGATCAGAAGTTATACTTTAACACAGTAGGACTGCTGGATCAGAAGTTATACTTTAACACAGTAGGACTGTTGGATCAGAAGTTCTACTTTAACACAGTAGGACTGTTGGATCAGAAGTTCTACTTTAACACAGTAGGACTGTTGGATCAGAAGTTCTACTTTAACACAGTAGGACTGTTGGATCAGAAGTTCTACTTTAACACAGTAGGACTGTTGGATCAGAAGTTCTACTTTAACACAGTAGGACTGTTGGATCAGAAGTTCTACTTTAACACAGTAGGACTGTTGGATCAGAAGTTATACTTTAACACAGTAGGACTGCTCGATCAGAAGTTCTGCTAGAAAGTGGAACATTAACGGTGATGGAATGTTAAACACAAAGAAAAAGATACCAGACAAAGTAATGAGACAGATAGGTAAGGCAAATGAGGTGGCAATAAGGAAGATGGGAGAGAGAGAACATAGGGAGAGAGAGAGAGAGAGAGAGAGCGAGAGAGAGAGAGAGAGAGAGAGCGAGAGCGAGAGAGAGATAGCATAGGGAGAGAGACGGCTGCCATGTCACTAAGATATTTTCAGAAGGAGGCAAGAATAAAATTCCACTTACAACCTTTTTTTGGCCAAAATAAATCTCACCACAATATTTCAAACGGCATATATATATATATATGTATATATATATGTATATATATATATATATATATATATATATATATATATGTATGTATATTAATAGGAATTATAACTTTACCAATATTAACCAATGCCCATGGTTCTCTCTTAGCCGAAATAACATTACACGTTGACGCCGGCGGTGAAGCTCCAGTTCCTTAAGTTCATCAATCATAATGACTAATAAACAAAACAAAATACGCCTGTCTGGGGGCATTTTTAATAATCAATCGATTTCCCTGGTATTAACCTCTCTAAACAAAAGCCTCTGGGACTATCTCCGCGGCTCCGCGCTGGTGACGCAGCTGGTGACGCATACAGGAAGTACTCCGTGGACTAGACCGTCCCATTTAACACGTTTTTGAAGCGGCCTTCGGAAGCAGCCTTCAAATGCGCCCTTAAGGCTGCAGCCCCTGAAATGGAACACAGCCTGTATATGATACCATGTAGATAAGGTCTGTTCTATCCACTTGTCGGGGGGAAACCTGTGGGTGCACAGAAACATGGCCCTATATGGTCACACTATAGCAACTCCTAACTCTCCTAACCGAGTGGAACTCTTCGATTTTATGGCCTTCTAGTAATGGCATAAAAGGCCAATACCTTCCACAGAAGTCAATCGTTTTCAACTGGTGCAGCCGTTCCAATCCGATGCTTCAACTCAGATGGGACTGGGATGTATTTCTGTTGTCCGCCATAACATTTGCATTGTGAAAACATAAACATTTGCATTTAAAAAGTAAAGAAGCAGCAGCAGTAGTTATACGTAATTGTATACACACACACACACACACACACACACACACACACACACACACACACACACACACACACACACACACACACACACACACACACACACACACACACACACACACACACACACACACACACACACCTGTACAGGTGTAGCCACTGTCATATGCTCCTAGTGAATCCCCCTGTGGCAGGTTAGCCTTGTGGCGCTCGCGACCAAAACAAACAGTGACAGCTTCTCTCTGCCAATTACCTGCCACCGCGCAGACACCGCCATTACGGAGAGAGCACCATTTACGGAGACGCGTTCCCCCGGGACTGTCCATCACTCACACTCTCTCTCTCTCTCTCGCCGTGGCAGCCATTTAGAGTGGCGATGCTGGCCGGCGTTTCATTAAAGCTGTTTCGATATCGGCCCTTCTGGAGTCTGATGGACAGCTAGCAGGCGGCGCTGTTCCCAACATTTAAGTCGCTTTCAGTGACCGGGTGAACAAAAGGGACAGACACATGCTTCATAACCCATCACCTGCATGGAGGGGTGTTTACGCTCCAATGTTAACGCTGAGGAAAATGCTGCGGTTCTAAACAACCAACCTTGAACAGCCATTTCCTGCAGTCTAACGTGATTGCTCACAACAGCAGTACTGCTAGAACATAGAAGTTACTACAACACAGTAGGACTGATCATACATTATGTTATAACACAGTAGGACTGATCAGAAGTTCTACTAGACCACAGTAGCACTGATCAGAAGTTCTACTATAACACAGTAGAACTGATCCGAAGTTCTACTAGAACACAGTAGGACTGATCAGAAGTTCTACTATAACACAGTAGGACTGATCAGAAGTTCTACTAGAACACAGTAGGACTGATCAGAAGTTATACTAGAACACAGTAGGACTGATCAGAAGTTCTACTAGAACACAGTAGGACTGATTAGAAGTTCTACTTTGACTGATCAGAAGTTTGGATATAACATAGTAGGAATGCAGGGTCAGAAGTTCTGCTTTAACACCGTATCTATCTGATCAGAAGGTCTGCTATGGCGTCACTGTGTGGTATGGCAACACCAGAGAAGAGAAGATCATCGAGTGTGCACTTCCATGCATTGAGGAGATCTATAGGACCAGATGTCGGAAGAAGGCCATGTCCATCATAAAGGACGGTGGACGGTCCGTACAAGGACTACCAGGTTTAAGGATAGTTTGTATCCCCAGGCAGTGACCTACTGAACTGCTAGGAGTGCTGCCACTATCATTACTTTGTCATTAGCATTATACTTTCATTTTTTGCTGGACTTTCTCGACTCATCATAGTTACTGCACTGTATTCATGATGCTGCTGCACTACTGGCACTTTAAATGCTTTAAAATATTTTTGCACAATTCATCACATTTATTTTTCATTTTTATTGTATATATTATGTTTTATAGTATTGTTTTGGAGATTTATACTGCGGGAGGGAATGGGGAGTAAGCATTCAATGTACTTGCAAATGGCCAATAAATATCTTTTATTTTTGTTTAACACAGTAGGAGTGTTGGATCAGAAGTTCTGCTAGAAAGTGGAACATTAACGGTAATGGAATGTTAAACACAAAGAAAAAGATACCAGACAAAGTAATGAGACAGATAGGTAAGGGAAATGAGGCAGCAATAAGGAAGATGGGAGAGAGAGAACATAGGGAGAGAGAGAGAGAGAGAGAGAGAGAGAGAGAGAGAGAGAGAGAGAGAGAGAGAGAGAGAGAGAGAGAGAGAGAGAGAGAGAGAGAGAGAGAGAGAGAGCATAGAGAGAGAGAGAGAGAGAGAGAGAGAGAGAGAGAGAGAGAGCATAGGGAGAGAGAGAGAGAGAGAGAGAGAGAGAGAGAGAGAGAGAGAGAGAGAGAGAGAGAGAGAGAGAGAGAGAGAACATAGGGAGAGAGAGAGCGAGAGAGAGAGAGAGAGAGAGAGAGAGAGAACATAGGGAGAGAGAGAGCGAGAGAGAGAGAGAGCATAGGGAGAGAGAGAGAGAGAGAGAGAGAGAGAGAGAGAGAGAGAGAGAGAGAGAGAGAGAGAGAGAGAGAGAGAGAGCATAGAGAGAGAGAGAGAGAGAGAGAGAGAGAGAGAGAGAGAGAGAGAGAGAGAGAGAGAGAGAAGAGAGAGAGATGAGAGAGAGAGCATAGAGGAGAGGGAGAGAGAGAGGCGAGAGAGAGGAGAGAGCATAGGGAGAGAGATCATAGAGAGAAAGAAAGAAAAGCCATGAGGCAGCAGAATTAAAGAGACTGGATGACGGAACGACATACAATAGTCATAAAATAGGGAGGGCAGAATAACAGAGTTACAGCTAAATCGGTCATAACTATTACCTCTTTAATGGAGGAGAGAGAGAGACAGACAGAGAGGGAGAAAGTGAGCGGGGTGGGGGGGGGGGGGGGGGAGAGGGGGAGAGAGAATGAATTATGACAGTAGTAGCTTTTCTTTTGTTCCTTCGTTTTTAGAGGAACCGTCCTAAACGTCCTAATTCTGCTCGTGTCTATTTCTCTTTTCTGTTTTCATGCAGAGTAAAATTCAGTAATCAACACACACACACGCATGCACGCACGCACGCACACACACACACACACACACACACACACACACGCCCCCCCCCCCCCCCCCCTCCCCTGCTTAGGGGTGTTTTAAAAACAACAAGAACACACGTGGTTCATCCAATCAGTCGGCAGATCGCGCTACAAGCAACCACGCCATTTGCATAAAGGTCACAACTCCTTTCCAACTTCAGTCGTTAGTCATCCCCGCGCTAGTCCCGCCCCCCTTTCTGCAATCTTTGAGCCAACAAACGCACACACACACACACACACACACACACACACACACACGCTGTTACAACAGAGTATGTGAGACAGTGGCATCCATTTCTTCGTGGCCAACTCTAGCATCGCTGTCAAGGTTGGGTATGCAAACCTGCAGCTTCTGCTCCATCGGGCTCGAATATGTTTGCTCCACCTTCGGTGACCAGGATTAGTTGTGTTTATCTCGTACCTGCCGGTGTTTTTCTACATAAACGTGTGTGTGTGTGTGTGTGTGTGTGTGTGTATTTGCAGATGATCCTTTTTAGGGAGCGAGCCATGACCCATGTTATCCCAGCAGGATGAGACAGGGTGATGCTCATAGAATACGTGGCTTTCTCAGTCTTCAAGTGCCCTGGTAAAGCTTCAATGGGGTTGAGGTCAAGTGATTGTGAAAGGGGAAGATCATGACACTTAGGACTCCTTGGTCTTCTTTGGTCTTCCAGTAGTTTCTTGCAACGCTTTGAGGTGTGTTTTGGGGTCATTATCCGGCTGCAGTAGGAATCCTTCTCCACAACGCATGCAAACCGGAGGGTGAAGGAGTGTGTTGTTTGCTCGGGCGTGAAGTGAACGCTCTGACGTGTGAGCGCTCCCCGTGCCGAGTGTCAGGATGTTGAAGGAACGGAGGAGAGATGTTTGCCTGAGTATAGCGGCTTGATGTCTTTCAACATGGCCGCCTGTAATTAGCACTGGAGCGCTGACCTAAATATTCAGCCGCTGTGACTGATGATGCTATTATTTCACGTCCCATAATTATCATGTTTGTCTGAGACAGTGAAACAGGGGGGAGGGGGGGCGTATAATATGATAACCACCCACACAGAAAATCAAATCAATCAAGTCGACAAAAGTCGTCAAAAATTAATCAAAACTGTCGTAAAATGAACAGACACAAATAACAAAAATATAAGTCGTGAAATATAAAAACATGAAATCGAGTGATTTGATCTGTCCACAAGACGGAGGAAAATGGGTTTAAAAGAACCCTGGACAACTACAGATGTGAGGTCAGGAGAGAGAGAGAGAGAGAGAGAGAGAAGGTTTGAAAAGTGTGTGAAGTTTTAAGTTTTAAGTGACCCCGTCTCGCTGACTGAATACAGGAGAGGGAGCTTCTCAAGAGCTCAACGTCTGTTTACCATAAAGCGTCTCCTCCCTCAACTTTATTAACTCTCCACGACTCCCGTGGGGCACCGACCGACGATATAAATTCAATAGCCTTGACAACCATCGTCTTTCCGAGGGCGGGGGGGGGGGGGGGGGGGGCACGACTATCCACAAGGAGATAGTGCAGTAGTGGCTAGGGAAGGGTTAGACTTGCCAGACCAAATGTACCGGGTTCGATCCCTTAATAATCATAACTACCTACCTCTACCTATAGTTGACATATTTATTGATAACATACCTGTGTGATATAGTGTGTACATTTTTACTGTACCTTCCGTATATATTTTAATCTTCAACTGTTGATACAACTGCATATCCCTGCTCACTACCTGCTGTTTATACATTTATATATATTTATATATATAAATGTATATACTTATATTATATATTTATACCTAGTAGACTGTCTTTTAGGAACTGTAAACTGTAAATGATATATTACCATGCACTTTACTGCAACATTTGCACTCTGGTTGCACTACTGTACTTGTGCTGTACACTGACAATACATTTGACTCTAATCTAATGTAATGTAATGTAATGTAATGTAATGTAATGTAATCTAATCTAATCTAATATCCACAGCCTAACCTGTAGGCGTCCTTGAGCAGGATGCCCTAAGCCCTACCTGCTCTTCAATGGCTTGTATCTAATTTCACTATAAGTTGCTTTGGATGAAAATGTCTCCTCAATGAATTAATAAAATAATACGGCTTTATAAAGAAAGACGGATGTGACCCGTCCTGTGTTGTAGCAGACCCTTGGGTAACACTTAACCTGCACAGCATCAGTTGGTCGCTGATTTATTGATCACCTAATTGGCTTTACTTATTTGTCCACACAGAATCGTAATGTTCCTGGACTTAACTGATGCTGGGCGATCAAACAATTGCTCTCTCTGCTTGCCATTCTCTATGTTTACATACATTTATTTAGCTTAACCTCTTTTGCACTTTTTTTTGGTCAATACAATACAATAATAGGTAATACGAGTTTTAATTTAAATTTGTTATCATGGACCTTGGTTTTATTGTTCAGAAATATAGATTTCGTTATGTGCAGTAGATACTCGATTACAGAGAGGCGACAGTCTGCCCCTTCTCTGCTCCCCGGGCGCTGTGCGTACAACAGCTGCCCACTGTACTCAACGGTGGACTATCTGTGTGTAAGTGGTTCTACAACCATTGCTTCACCGTCCTTGGTGTGTGTGTGTGTGTGTGTGTGTGTGTGTGTGTGTGTGTGTGTGTGTGTGTGTGTGTGTGTGTGTGTGTGGTGGCTCTGCTGTCAAAGTGTTTTCTTTCGGACTAAAAATGTAATGTGTGATTTAACAAGTTGTTGAAGTGAAGCTAATTAAAGTATAATGAGTGGACTGCCAAGCCTAACACTTGTGATACATCCGACACATTTCTTGTTCCAGACACTAAACATGTACTAATTGATCGTTAACTCAGGTACAGCTCATTTAAGGTCCTTGCCCGGGGCTACATTTCTAGCTTTATTGAATAAAATACAATTGGAGGCCTCGCCATGATCACCAGTGCACAATATAAACCCTTATATATATATATATAAACCCTTATATACCCGTTGATTGATCAATAACCAACCATTCTTTCATCTGAACTGCTGGGTGAGAGGTCTGGTATCAAACTCTTCCATTTTTTTTTTTACTTAAAAAATAAATGCTAACCCCGATGCTAATACTAGATATGATAAATACTATTTTTTTTTTACCCAAAAGTCTATTTATTTATTTTAGTTTTCCATCCATCCATCCGTCCATCCATCCATCAGGGGACTCCAAACGTCCCTTTCCATGGCCTCATGGACTAGCTCTGACTGGGGGACCCCGAGGCGTTCCCAGGCCAGTGTGGAGATGTAATCACCCCACCTGTACCTCGGTCTGCCCCGTGGTCTCCTCCCACCTGTACCTCGGTCTGCCCCGTGGTCTCCTCCCACCTGTACCTCGGTCTGCCCCGTGGTCTCTTCCCAGTTGGATGTGCCTGGAAAACCTCCCTCGGGAGGCGACCAGGAAACATCCTCACTAGATGCCCGAACCACCTCAACTGGCTCCTTTCTATGCAAAGGAGCAGTGGCTCTACTCCGAGTCTCTCACGAGTGACTGAGCTTCTCACCCTATCCCTCAGGGAGATACCAGCCACCCTCCTGAGGAAACTCATATTCACGATCTCGTCTTTTAGGTCATTATCCATTGTCCTCTGGTCACTCGTCTGGATGGAGGGACAGAGAGCGAGGCTCTATCTCCTCTGGTCACGAGAGACACCAGACAGGGTGTCCTCGGGTCACTGAAACAAGAGACAGATACTCTCGAGACCCTAAAATGTATGCCCTCACATTTCGTATTAGACATCGTAAAAGCTAAAGACAGTTTTGAGAGCCAGATCATGCTTTTAAAAGTAATGACAATTATTTAAAAATGATACAGCCAGTGTAAGGACATCAGGACTGTGATGATGTGGCACCTATGTCTGGACCCAAGAGCCTCATTGATTATAATAACATAATGTATTCATTCATTATATTTTGTATTGTTAATCTGAATCTGCAGCAACTAGTAACTAAGGCTGTCCGATGAATGTAGTGGAGTAAAAAGTACAATATTTGCCTCTGAGATGTAGTGTAGTAGAAGTATAAGGTAGCAGAACATAGAAATACTCAAGCAAAGAACAAGTGCCTCAAATTTTTACTTGAGTGCAGTGCTTGTTGTGTTAATGTACTCAGTTACTTTCCACCACTGCAAAGTAGAGCCCAAGGTTCTTGGTGGTGGATTAGGTGATCGCAGGTATCTGGGCCAGAGGCAGGCTGCAGTACCCACGTGTTGGGGGTCACCGGGGGGTTACGTCTGTCTCTAACGGTATTCCAGCAGTCCGCCTGTATGACGACAAACACACAGAGCATGTAAGTCAGAATCAATGACTCTGCCCGTGCTCTGACACATCGACCACCACCACTGATATGTATTGATCGGAGCCCGGGGGGGGGGGGGGCCAGGCATGGGGTCAGAGCAACTCATGACCGATCATTGCGATGTGTGATCATGCCATTATCTGGTCACGTGAACTGACCAATCCCCCAAAGAAAAGCATCTTGAACATTGCATTACCTGACAGTAATTTAGCCCAGTGATTCCCATCCGGGGGTACGTGGACCCCTAGGGGTACGTGATGGGTTTGCAGGGGGTACATAGAAAGATTAGGGATTGCAATTTATTTAAAATATATATTATTATTATTAAAAAAAAATTAACACATTTTAGCAATGCTTAGCAACCTAAGACCCACGTAATGAAACCGCAAAATGAAAGCCCCGAAATGAAACCTGCGATGCGGTCTGGGAGACGGCTGGTGGCACTCGTGCTCATAACTCTGGAAAATGGATGCATGGTTGGGCCGCGTTAAACGCACTCATACCGGTACCTTCGCTGCGGAACCGGGTGAGCCCAGAGAAAAGAAAAGAAAAAATAGACAAGACCAAACACCGGCAGTTCATTGACAAATACATTGTTTATGAATTTACTTTACATCTGATGATGCATTACTTGTGGCCAAGTAAAAAAAACCACATTTAATTGCAGAAGATCTGATTCTCCCTGCCGCGATCATTTTGGCTGAAGCTATGCTGGACCAGAAAGCAGCAGACGTGCTGAAAACCGTTCCATTATCAAACAACACAATCTGCCGCAGGATCGATGACATGTCCACTAATATTGTTGGACAGGTGGTGAATAAAATTAAAAGAGCCGGTCAGTTCGCTTTACAGTTGAATGAAATGACGGATGTGAGTGGGGAGGCTCAGCTCCTGGCCTTTGCGCGTTATGCTGAAGAGTCTGACATACATGAGCATATTTTGTTTTGCAAGAAACTAACAGGACAACTGGCGAAGAAATATTTCAGGTGATTGACAGCTTTTTCAAAGAAAACAATCTTGAGTGGAAATCCTGCAGTCACATCTGTACCGACGGCGCAGCTGCGATGACGGGGAAAGTGCGTGGGTTGCATGGACGTGTGATGAAGGTAAACCCCGAAATTAAGTGGAATCACTGCATTATCCACCGGGAGGCTCTCGCCAGTAAAATGATGAGCCCCGAGTTAAGTGCTGTCATGGATGACGCAGTTAAGGTGATTAATTTCATTCAGTCCAGACCTACGAATCACCGACTATTTCAAACTCTGTGTCAAGACAGCGGGGCAGAGCATTGGCAGCTACTGCTTCACACAGACGTCCGCTGGTTGTCGCGTGGCAAAATACTAGGCAGTTCAAGGCAAGGACTTGCATATCCTCAACATGTATGACAGAGTGAATGGATTCATAAATAAAGTCAACTTATGGGAGACGAAATGTGACAAAGGGGATATAAGCTGTTTCCCACTGATCGCTATCTTGCCACTACTGATGCTGAAAACAAGCAGATGGTCACAATTGTTAAAACGCATCAGTCCAAAATCAAAACTGAGTTCAACCAGTACTTTCATGACATTGAAGCAAAGTCAGAACAGCTGGACTGGGTGAGGAACCCATTCAGAGTGACTGAGAGCAGCAGCAGCCTTCCTGCCAGACTGCAGGAAAACCTGGTGGATTTGTTCTCTGATCGTGGGCAAAAGATGGCATATGCTGAAAAGTCACTGGCAGAGTTTTGGTGTGATGTTGCAAAGGAGTATCCAGAGCTGGGGGGGGGGGGGAGGGGGTACTTAGAGTGAGGGGGTACTTAGAGTGAGGGGGTACTTAGAGTGAGGGGGTACATAGAGTGAGGGGGTACATAGAATGGCTACCAGCTCAAGGGGTACACAAGACAGCAAAGGTTGGGAACCACTGATTTAGCAGATGCTTTTGTCCAAAGCGACTTACACTAATGTTAATTTACTAGAGAACTAGAGAACTACTAGTCACCAGAAGTCCTAAGTGTATTTTCTTCCCTAACAAGTCATAATAATAAAATATATAGATACATATTATACACATATATAATAACATAATATATAATACATTACATTACAATAAGGTCATTCAACAGGTAGGCAAGAGAACCGCTAGTCACCAGAAGTCATACGTGAATTTCCTTCCTAACAAACCATAATAATATAACATATACATACATATACACACATATATAATAACATTATATATAATACATTTCATTTCCTAACAAGCCTCCGAGAGCAGAACCAGTGCTCAGGTACAATTAGTTGTACTTTTAAACAACAACAGAACTAGCAAGCAAACAAATGGTCCTTCTTCTATCCCTCGACTCCATCCAGCACCTTTCTTTCAGCCTCCTGTTTTTTCCATCCATCGTTTGTCCGTTCCATCTCTCTGTCAATTGTTCTTTCCACCCCCCCCCCCCCCCCATTGTGTGTCCATCATGCCAGCATATTTCTATCCATCAATGGGTTTTTCCAACCGTCCATGTTTCCATCTGTCCATCCATCCATGCGTACTGATGGATGGTCAATAACTTCTTTCTGATCACAGATTCAATAGACACACGGATCACGGAGGACAGCATGTGCTTTTGCCCACACGTGTGTGTGTGTGTGTTTGTGTGTGTTTGTGTGTGTGTGTGTGTGTGTGCGTGTGTGTACACACACACACACACACACACACACACACACACACACACACACACACACACACACACCACCCCACAGGTCCATACAGGGGTCATACAGGTCTACTGTTCATCAACATTATTACAGGGGATGATTGATCGCCATTCCCATAATATTAGCATTGACATGACCTGTCATGCCTACATAGAAATACTGCATAGCAGAAATTATGTACATGTCTCTCTGTCTCTGTCTCTGTCTCTCTCTATCTCTCGGTGTGTCTCTGTGTCTCTCTGTCTCTTTCTCTGTCTCTCTCTCTGTCTGTCTGTCTCTCCGTCGGTCACTCTCGCTGTCTGTCTGTCTCTCTCTCTCTCTCTCGCTCTCGCACTCGCTCCCTCTCTCTTTTTCTCGCTCTCCTCCTCCGGTACTTCTTCCGTTATGTAAAGCTGAAGTTTTTCACTGAGAGACTGCAAAGAGGGCTGAATTCATCTCTGATTCAGCGTTAATCACGGGGAGAGGGGAGTCTGGGCCCTGTGTTCTATTCTCAGCCTCCCGCACCCCAGCTTCTCCGTGGGCACGTCGGTGGACAACTGATTGACGAAAAGGGGCGAGTCGGCCTCGTTGTTAAGCTTCCTCTCTGACCGGTGAGTCAGAGAGGAGAGGAAGCGTGACGTCAGAGACCTCAGGTTGTTGTGAGACTTCGTTAAATAGACAATGGGGACGGCTTGGACCATTTTTAGGAGATCACTTCAGAGACGTCTGCAGGGCCCCCGGGCATGAATTGCGTTCCGTATGAAAGAGAACTTCTCAGTGACGATGTGTGTGTGTGTGTGTGTGTGTGTGTGTGTTTGTGTGTGCAACTGATTTGGTCTGTGTGTTTGATTCAGTGTGTGTAGGTATTTGTGTGTATATCACAGGCCCGTCCTGCACACAAAATCAAGCACACTCACACAATTAATTATCCACAAACCCTGATCCCATCCTCCTGGTCCTCACCCGCCTCTTCCTCCTCTCCATCTCCGCCCCTTAGCGTGTCTTCATTCTCCTCTCTCTCACCTCTCTGATCTCCTCATGTCATCCTCATCATCTCTCTCTCTCTACCTCTCTCTCTCTCTCTTTCTCTTTATCATGTATTTCTCTCCCTCCTCCTCCTCCTCCTGTCTCTTTTCCTTCCCTCCCTTGACTCCTTTTCCATCGCATCCTGAGAGTGCATGTGTGTTGGGGTGCGTGTGTATGTGTGTTGGGGGCGTGTGCACGTGTGTTGCCCTTTTCAACTTGATATGTAGTGATGGCACCAGTGTGGCCTCTCCCTTCGCTCACACACACACACACACACACACACACACACACACACACACACACACACACACACACACACACACACACACACACACACACACACACACACACACACACACACACACACACACACACACACACACACACAGCCACATACAATCTGACATACACACACACAACCCACATACGCACACAAACACATATGGCGCCCTAGTGCCAACGTATGCCTTGCATGTGGTGCTGACAGTCTGCATTCTGTCTAATAGCCTATAGACATGACAAACTGTATTCATAGTGTATAAATAGTGTGGGGCTTATGTATCTGAATACACTTTGAGTCTCTCCGGGTGATGCTGCCTTGTGTCACATTGATTACCGAGCTGGCTACTTTGCTTACAGCGATGAAACCTGAGACTCGACCATATTAGACGAATATCTATTAGCAGTGTTACTAATAGACAGGTGTTTATTATGAATTAACATCAATATCTGAACATGTTCTGGTTGTTGTACAACAGTTGAGATCTCTAAACGGTGCCTCGGACAGAAGCCTGGGTCAGGGTAGGTATGTAGATCAGAGACATGTGCGAGGACAAGAAGGTCAAATATAAATTCCTTGTTGGAGGTACAGCAGCTCCAAAGCCTGACTATAATGAAGGTCAAATGATTTGTTATCCGAACGAGAGGCTGCACAGCTCCAGAGAAGGTTAAACATGTCTTGTGTTTCAGCATGTCAAGTCTTCCACGTTCTACAACGCTGTGTGTTTCCTCGGGTGGGTTTCTGTTAGTCGAATGCTGATGCTTATAACAGGATAACCTACCACCTGGGATGTTTGACCACCAGTCCTAACATCAACCCCCCGATGTTTGCACCCTAACATGTAGGTGTCCCTAAGCTGAATGCTCTAACCCCCACCTGCTCCTTGATGACCAATCTCTGTACTGTTCTACCCCTACCTGCCCCTAAATGACCTGTTACTGTACCGTCCAGCCTCTACCTGCTTCTTAATGTCATGTCTCTGTACTGTCTAACCTCTACCTGCCCCTTAATGACCTGTCTCTGTACCGTCTAACCCCTACCTGCTCCTTGATGACAAGTCTCTGTACCGTCTTACCCCTACCTGATCCTTAATTACCCGTCTCTGTACTGTCTAACCCCTACCTGCTCCTTAATGACCCGTCTCTGTACTGTCTAACCCCTACCTGCTCCTTAATGACCCATCTCTGTACTGTCTAACCCCTACCTGCTCCTTAATGACCCGTCTCTGTACTGTCTAACCCCTACCTGCTCCTTAATGACCCGTCTCTGTACTGTCTAACCCCTACCTGATCCTTAATGACCCATCTCTTAACTGTCTAACCCCTACCTGCTCCTTAATGACCCATCTCTGTACTGTCTAACCCCTACCTGCTCCTTAATGACCCGTCTCTGTACTGTCTAACCCCTACCTGCTCCTTGATGACCCGTCTCTGTACCGTCTTACCCCTACCTGCTCCTTAATGACCCATCTCTTAACTGTCTAACCCCTACCTGCTCCTTAATGACCTGTCTCTGTACTGTCTAACCCCTACCTGCTCCTTAATGACCCGTCTCTGTTCTATCTGACCCCTACCTGCTCCTTAATGACCCGTCTCTGTTCTATCTGACCCCTACCTGCTCCTGCTTCTGACGAGATGACGATGAGGAGGGAGGGAGGGAGGGAGGAGGAGGAGAGCCTGTCGTTTGTCTCTCATCCTCTCATCCAATTTGAACTCCTCTGCGCTGTCTCTCGGAGGACTCCTCCTATCTCCTTTTAGCGACAGATGCTTTGTCTTCCCCTATCTCCCTATCCGTACGCATGTCTCTTCCTCTCTCCTAACTTATTCCAGTCTGAATGCTTTAATACTGCTGGCTGATGAACAGAATGCTAAACAGACAAGGAGGCGCATAGTCCTGCTAAGTTGTTTTGGTGGGGAGGACAAATGTGATCCGATAACAGAAAGCCAATACACTTTAATTGATGGCTTTCAGGAAAACAAAAAGTCAGAGGGCGGCTGTCTAAAGCCGTACCCTTGAACAATAACGGCAGAGAAGAAGAGGATACTTTTCTTGGACAGGGACTTCAACAATGGACCGTTTGCCAATGGTGCTCTGGCCTCTCCTTCTCTTCCTCGCCAGCTTGAACTCAGCTTCATTATTGTTATACGTATTATTATGAATAAATATATCATTAAATATAATATATATGACTTGTAGAATGGTGTATTTGCATGCACTCCTGATTCACACACACTACCATATTGTGTGGGAGTGCAGGAGTTAATGAAAGTTGTCGCCTCAAATTCAATTGACTTCCTGACTTAAAAAACAAAGACTGAGGGAGGTTGCAGTCAGTAGGACTGAGGGAGGTTGCAGTCAGTAGGACTGCAGGTCGCTGATCAGTTTCCCAGAATCCCCTCTGTTTCCCCTCACAGTAAATTCTCAATCCTAAGGGAGCCATGACTCTGCTCTAAGTATTTAGTGACTACCCTTGCACAAACTATAAATACTGATAGATAGATAGATCTTTGAAGCTCACAGGGTGCTCCCTGAAAGACACAGAGAGGTTTTCTTTCTGTTGACACCGTCATATCCGGAATCAAATGAAAGCAGTATACTTTCAATTACCAATTGAAAAACAAACAATTAGCTGTTCTCTTCTCTGAATGTCCTGATATGGTGTTGTAGCAGTCAACAGGGTTCCTTCCCGACGACAAGGACACACTGGGATGAGTCATCCGGTTCATTGGGAAGTTTGTACTTAGAAGATCAGAGAAGATGGTCCAGGAGCTAGCGCTCCTCCTGAGTGTGTGGTGGTGGCTGGTTTAACCTGTGGTGGTGCTGGTGAGGCTGCAGCTGTGGGTCCTTGGTAATCAAAGACCCACAGGTGTGCAGCCACCAGACTCTAATCAGTCTGACCTGGGCCAGGTGAGGCTGCTTCAACCAGACTCTAATCAGTCTGACTGGAGCCAGGTGAGGCTGCTTCAACCTTATGCTTATCAGTCAGACTGGGGCCAGGTGAGGCTGCTTCAATCAGACTCGAATAAGTCTGACTGGGGCCAGATGAGGCTGCTTCAATCAGACTCGAATAAGTCTGACTGGGGCCAGATGAGGCTGCTTTAACCAGACTCTAATCAGTCTGACTGGGGCCAGGTGAGGCTGCTTTAACCAGACTCTAATCAGTCCGACTGGGGCCAGGTGAGGCTGCTTCAACAGACTCTAATCAGTCAGAATGGGGCCCGGTGAGGCTGCTTCAACCAGACTCTAATCAGTCAGACTGGGGCCAGATGAGGCTGCTTTGACCAGACTCTAATCAGTCCTACTGGGGGCTGGTGAGGCTGCTTCAACCAGAATCGAATCAGTCCTACTAGGGGCTGGTGAGGCTGCTTCAACCAGAGTCTAATCAGTCTGACTGGGGCCAGGTGAGACTGCTTCAACCAGACTCTAATCAGTCTGACTGGGGGCCAGGTGAGCCTGCTTCAACCAGACTCTAATCAGTCTAACTGGGGCCAAATGAGGCTGCTTCAACCAGACACCAACCACAAACACTCAACAGGTGGCCACAGAGAATCTGCTCAAATTGGGCTGTGCTGTTGGATGTGGGCTCCCTGTAGCAGCCCACATCCAGTTTAAAATGATGGCCTTTATGGTGGTCTCTGAATCTGCACCCACCTATCCACAGAACCCATCTCTCACAATGTCCCCGGATGTCCTTTAGTGGACCGTCTGAAGTGTGTGTAATGAACGGTGTCTGGTGCTAGCGGCCAGTTCAGTCTCTCCTCATGAGTGGACCCTTAACGATGGTTGCTCCCAGCTCCATTAGGTCTACCCACCCTCCATCTAAAAACATGAACGTTTCATCAGCTGAATTGTGTACTTCTAGGTAATATAGCGCCGCGTATTGGACTCTCGCTCATAAACTCTTGATGTGCACTTAGCAACGCAGCACTCAGAGTCCAGTTTGTTTTTAGAAAAGTTGGTAATTCAGCTACTCCAGTATTGATCGTTGCTGTGGCTGATTGTCCTCCGTCTCACCTGGATGAAATGTAAATGGGTGGTCGGTTGGTCGTCTGTCTTTGGTTCTCCCTCACAGACACATCCATCTCACAGGAACATGCATTATGCATCCAACGATGCATCCCACTTCCAATCAGCCCGACTCGGGCCAGGTGGGGCTGCTTTAAACAGCCGCCAACCGCACACACTCCACACTCCTCATTAACGATAATCGTTCTCCTGCAGAGTAACAGCAGAGAGCTCTTCTTCCAGTCAACTCACAGCTCATTGGTGTAGGTTTTCATCCCGGTTACCCAGAGACATCCCGGTTATATCACAGGCCGTGTTTAAATGGAGTTTGACAGCGCTCCTTAACCCTGAGCCCACAAGAAAACCCGAATAACCAGAGAGGAAAGGATGGAATTTGGAATTGTGTTGCGTCCTTACCTCCTCTCTCTCTCTCTCTCTCTCTCTCTCTCTCTCTCTCTCTCTCTCTCTCTCTCTTCTCTCTCTCTCTCTCTCTCTCTCTCTCTCTCTCTCTCTCTCTCTCTCTCTCTCTCTCTCTCTCTCTCTCTCTCTCTCTCTCTCTCTCTCTCTCTCCCCCTCTTGATGTGAAGGGCCACCCCCCCCCCCCTCCACCCCTCTCTGAACACTAAAAGGGCCTTCAGAACCACAATGGACAATTTCACATTGATTGACTGTTTCAGGTTGACTGAAGTCTTTTTTGTTATAATGAGATTAATGGTGAACCCCTGGTGCGCTTTGGTGCGAATGCTGGTCCATTTTAAAGTTTTGTGTGTGTCCCTTCTAGAAGGTTCCACATGTCCCACTGGGTATCACGGGCGTCTCTGTTTACGTGGTGTTATATCATGTGGGCCTGTGGAGCCCTTTGAGATCACAGCTGTGATAAATGGTTTTTTATATTTGTTATTAATTGATTTTGATTCGATTTGATTATATAATTGGATTGTCCATCAACAGCGGAAATTGGCTTTGACGAGAGCTGACATTAGAAGACATTACCACAACCGGTTAAGGACAAAACAGCAAAGCAACAAGGTAATCTATTGGTGTTCCAATAGGACCAGACACCCCGGCTCAGTGTGAACTAATCACTTGACAGACGATAATTAGGTGACTTCCATTATGCCCCCACTGGAAGCCACTGTGTATTTTTCGCGCCAATAGCTTGAGATGATTTGTGTTGCTCCAATCTTTCCTGCTGAGACTGAGTCAGCTAAGAGCAACGATGATGTCTTCCATGGTTCAGGTGGGTGCTTTCAGAGGAAATCAAGCGGTGCACAGCGTGCTTTCAAAGCTGTAATTCCACATTCCAGACAACTTGTAAGTGGTATATATTTTAGACTTTTGAGTTCCGACCTCAAAGCGTTCCAGGTGCATGACGCCAAACGTAAACGGAAAGTATGGCTGACCCTGACAAAGCGGTGTTTCTTTAGCTCGCGATTCGACAATTTATGTGATTTACGTGCAGAACTGGTTTTACTATGACAGTGTTTTTATTTAATACAGGTTAACATTCTTTCAACGAGAACGAAACGTCGACTTCAGGTGGCGATCCATTGCACTTTTTCTAGTAGGAGGTCGTAAATTGAGTTGTCTGGAACAAACTGACATCTACTACTATCTATGTCAGTATAGTGTCTATGATGATGTTTTGTTTTGTTTTGTCTATGCTCCGGTTTGAAAAACCAATCCCTTCTTGGCTTTTTCAAGAAGAACACTCACGGTAAATCAAATTTCCAACAGAAGACCGGCACTGGCATTACACAACATCTAAACATGCGTACAGCCTATACCACCACAAACGTTAACTGACGTGACTATAAAGTGGTTTTTGCTTTCTCTTTTTCAGTTCATTAAGTTCACAAATTGCTTCATTGACATGACCATAAGAAACAATACTGCCAAAGCCGACTTGGGTAACAAAACACATGTATGTATGTATGTATGTATGTATGTGTGTATGTAGGTATGTAGGTATGTATGTATGTATGTATGTATGTATGTATGTATGTATGTATGTATGTATGTATGTATGTATGTATGTATGCATGCATGTATGTATGTATGTATGTATGTATGTATGTATGTATGTATGTATGCATGTATGTATGTATGTATGAAGCCCTGGAGATACTGGTTTGCTATCAGTTTCCTTGGACTTTATAGGCGTTGATAATAACTGAGGTGTCCCAAATGCTATTAGATCAATATTGAGATGTGTGTGTGTGTGTCATGTCAATACCTTAATCTCCACATAACAGATCAGTCAGGAAGGTCACAAGAGGAGATGAACACAGGTTGTAGTGAGGCAGATGGCATATATATATATATATATATATATATATATATATATATATATAGATACAGTTAGATATTAGGCCGAAACAAGTCATGTTTATCCACTGACTGGCTTTGGACAACAAGGAAGATCCTTTACAAAAACAATGATTTAAGTCCTTCAAATGGTGTGAGTGCTCTTAAACAAAAATGCTAAATAGACTATAGAAGAAGTACTAATAATAGAAGTACTATCAGTTCCATCCTCCAAGAAGTAAATGTAGAATAGAGATAATTATATATGTATATATATTTATATTTATTATTTATTTGATATTATTATAATTATTATTACTCTAAGTGTTTTAATAGAACGCAATTCATAATCTGTAGGAGATCTGTAGGACCAGATGTCGGAAGAAGGCCATATCCATCATTAAGGACTGCAACCACCCTGGGCACCATCTCTTCTCCCCCCGACCGTCTGGTCGCCGGTTGCGCAGCATCCGTGCCTTAAGGACTACTAGGTTTAAGCATAGTTATATCCACAGGCAGTGCAGCCTACTGAACTGTGAGTACTGCCACTTTCATAACACTGTCATTAACATTACACTTTCATACTTTGCTAGACTTTCTGGACTCATCACAGTTACTGAACAGCACTGCACTGTATTTATGATGCTGCACTACTGGCACTTGTTTGTAAAAAAAACTAAAAACATGTACATTCAAGACATGTACATTCAACATTTAACAGTCACTTTGCTGTTCTTTTTTTGTTTATTTTGATTGTATATATTATTTGTATGGTATTGTAGATGAAGAGGTTTTGTAGCTGTACACTGCGGGAGGGAACGGGGAGTAAGCAGTCCAATGTACAATGTACGTGTATCTTGTAGAACAAAGTGGACATAGGGGACAAACAGGAGGTTGGTGACATGAGAGGAAAAGGAAGATAAAATATATAAAATATAAAATAAAATAAAAGGAAGAATCTGGTAACATTTTAAGACGACCATTAAAGAGCAAAGAGGGATGACGGACGGCAACACAGGCAAATGAAAAAAGAGCAGAGGATAGGAGCAGAAGATAAAGAGCAAGGAGCAGGGAGAGAGAGGAAGAGAGCAATGCCACCTAGAGAGAAAGAACACATCCAGATAGGGAGAGAAAGGGAGAAAGGTGAGCCATGCTCATATTGCAGTGGATAAACTGTGCTAGCAGGGTATAATCATGCAGGGTTAAAGTGCAATAGCTGTGTGCGTTCAACAGTGCCGATTAAGGTAACTATCTTTGTAAGTGAATTGCAAAATAAAGAAGAACACCCTTTTTCAAGAAGAAAAAAGGTGAGCAGTGCACAAATGAAAAGTAAAGTTAAACAGCATAATAACCTTTAACTGTGTGAATGTCCTAGTATTTATTATAAAGGTAGATATAACCTCCCCAACCTACCAATGCCCATCTCTCAAGTCAAGCTCCAGGTAAACTTGACATAGCCCCCGGTCTTTTCAATAGCTAGAATCACCCCTGGTACGAGGAGGAGCCAGGGGTATCGAACTAGCAACCTTCCGGTTGCCAGACAACCCGCTCTAATCTCCTGGACTACTGCTTCATGTGGCCTCATGACCCGTGTGTTGTTGGGGGTTAAGGGGTGAGGAACCAGAGCTCCTTCTCCAGATGAGGTGGACATGATGGTCCCGTCTGCGGCCCCTGCACCGTGAGTGTGGTGTGGATTGACGGGTCATTCTAGAATAAACCTTCAGAGCCAGGCGGGTAATTGCCTTCGGTAGAAAAACAAAAGCAGACACTTTAGTTTTGATGCGTTAGAGTGTTCTGATGTCTCGCTGTATAGTGCCGTTTTAATGGAGCATTTTCAGTTTCTGTCTGGTGTTAGATTTTCTGTTTTTTGGTTATTGCAACTCTACCCTTAATTTGTTCTCTCTGTTGTTCTGATTGTTGGCTCATTTCAGTGATCTCTCTCTCTCTCTCTCTCTCTCTCTCTCTCTCTCTCTCTCTCTCTCCCCTTCTCTCTCTCGCTCTCACACACACACTCTCTCTCTCTCTCTCTCTCTCTCTCTCTCTCTCTCTCTCTCTCTCTCTCTCTCTCTCTCTCTCTCTCTCTCTCTCTCTCTCTCTCTCTCTCTCTCTCTCTCTCTGTCTCTCTCTCTCTACATGTTGTTGAGACTCTAAACGTGTAGAAGCAGTAGGTCAGAAGGTACTGTGGTTCGTTGCTGGTCGGTGGCGCGGATCCTTCTCCTAACGCCACATTAGACATCTCTAAGATCTCTTATACCTCTAACAGCTCTAACATCTCTTGTATCTCTAACATCTCTAACATATTTAATATCTCTAACATCTTAAACAGCTCTAACATATTTAATATCTCTTATATCTGTAACATATTTCACGTCTGTAACATATTTAATATCTATACTATTTCTAACATCTGTAACATACTCAAACAGCTCTAACATCTCTTGTATCTCTAACATCTCTAACATATTTAACATCTCAAACAGCTCTAACATATTTAATATCTCTCATATCATGAGAGATATAAAGCACCATTTAACTTTGGTGCTTTGCCACATTTGAGTTTTTAAATCATTCTTCATCATGTTCATCAAGTTTGATTGTGTTTCCTCTTCCTCTCCAATGCATCCCAGAGGATAATGGACTACTTGCACTAAGCTTTGTGAAGTACTTCCGACTCCAAATGATACGGCTCGGCCAGTTCCGGTATATTTGTTTACTTCCAACTAGCTAACTACAGCTCCTGAGGTCATATTTAGCCATGAATTCCCATAAGAAAATATGTTTTCAAAAACAGAGAGAAGAAATACTCCGAACATTGTTGTGTTCCGCTTTGTTCGGCATCATCGAAATGTAACGAGTTTCCATGGCTTTCCAACCCATCCCGACCTGAGAAGAACCTTGATGCGGACATCCGATTCTTTATCAGGTAACGTTAGACCAAAGTTGTGCTATTCAGCTAACTGTTTGACATCGACCAATCAGTTAAACTATAAAGAATCCTATCCTAAGTCTTAATAAAAATGTGCCTACTGCGTGACCGCTGCAGCCTGTGTCTTGCATAGAAAATTAGACATTGGCTTAGTTGTGACAGCTAACATTATTTTGGTGACCGTGTATGATTGTATTTACTTTGTTAATTAATGACTGACATGATGTATGTGTCTTTTTGTAAACAGATTTCCAAGCTATGACCACCTGATGGCGTTTTGGGGTTTGATTGAGCCTTCAAGTCAAGTCAAGTCAAGTCAAGTCAAGGTTTATTGTCACTTCACAGTTTACACAAGTATAAAGCAGTGGTGTGAAAATCTTACGTGCAATACCCGACGACAGCCAGCAGTTATAAAAATAAGATAAAAATAGATAAAAATAGAATAAAAATTGATTAGAATAAAGTAAGTAAAAAAATAATAATAAAAATAAAAACGCAATTTATAAAATGCAATATATCGGCACAGAAAAGAGCAATATGTATATATAATATAATGTAATAAAATATACATTGTTATATGCTATACGCCCTTGTTCAGCAGCCTGATGGCCTGACTGTGGAAGCTATCTCTGAGTCTATTTGTACGGCACTTGATACTGCGGTATTGCCTGCTGGACGGTAAAAGTGAGTACAGTTCGTGGCTGGGGTGGGCAATGTCTTTTATGATACGTTTGGCCTTGGCCACCCACCGCTGGTTGTATATATCCAGGAGGGAGGGGAGCTCACCTCCAACGATTTACTGGGCCGTCCGCACCACCCTTTGAAGCGCTCTGCGCTCGCTGTAAGAACACTCTCAATGGTGCCGTTATAGAATGTTCTCAGTTAAAAATTGCTGAGCAGTGTACTCCTACTTCCGCTAGTTACCAGATACGTGACAAACTATGGCCGCCTCCTCTCGTCGCTGTTATTGTAGTATACCAGTAACTGAGTCGCTCCATGTTGCTAGAGCAAATACGCTCTCCTCGGTCCTGATACTCCTGGACCTGTCTGCAGCATTCACACTGTGAACCACCAGATTCTCCTCTCCACCCTTGAGGGGATGGGTGTCTTGGGCTCTGCTCTCGCCTTGTTTGCATCCTACCTGACGGGTCGCTCCTACCAGGTGGCACTGGGAGGGTCTGTGTCAGAACCACGCAGACTGACTACTGGGGTTCCACAAGGATCAGTCCTGGGTCCTCTTCTCTTCTCCCTCTACACAACGTCCCTTGGTGCTGTTATCCACTCCCATGACTTATCCTACCACTGCTATGTTAAAGACACCCAACTGGTCTTGTCGTTTCCCCCCTTAGCAGACATCTCAAAGTGGATGTCGATGCACCACCTAAAGCTCAACCTGGACAAGACTGAGCTAGTGTTCTTCCCGGCAAAGGGCTGTCCGCACCGAGACCTGGCTGTCACCATTGATGATGCTGTGGTGACACCTACTCGGACCGCAAGATTCTGGGTGTGAACCTGGGCGACCTGTCGTTCTCGGCGAACATTGCATCGGTGACACGCTCCTGCAGATTCCTCCTCTACAACATCAGGAGGATTCGGCCTTTTCTCACTGAAAAGGCTGCACAGGTGCTCATCCAGGCTCTAGTCATCTCCCGGCTGGACTACTGCAACTCCCTCCTTGCTGGCGCCCCGGCATTTGCCATCAGGCCCCTGGAGCTCATTCAGAAAGATGCAGCTCGCCTGGTGATCAACCGCCCCAAGTACTCCCACACATCTACCCTCCTTCGGACTCTACAGGCAATGGTCAAGGCCTACATCCCAACCCGTCCACTTCGCTCGGCTTCTTCGGGCTGTCTGCTTGCCCCCTCACTTAGGAGCCTGTGTGGCCGATCTACGCGGTCACGGCTCTTCTCCGTCCTGGCCCCAATTTGGTGGAACAAACTCCCCACGGAGGTCACGACTGCAGAGTCACTCCCCATCTTCCGCCGCAGGCTGAAAACCCATCTCTTCAGGACATACTTCCCGGATCCTTCCTCGTAGCGTCAATTAAGTCAGTCAAAAGTAGATTACATATTATAGATAGGTATATATTGTTCTAGATATTGTTGCATATTGTTTGCCAACTTATTGTACTTTTTCCCTGACACTTTAGCCTGAATGATTGTCCTTCTACCTGAGCGCTGGTTCAGTTATTGGAGACTTGTTAGAAATGAAATGCACTTTTGACTTCTGGTGACGAGTTGTTCTCTTACCTTCCTTTGTTGAAACACACTATTGTAAGTCGCTTCGGATAAAAGCGTCTGCTAAATGACTGTAATGTAATGTAACGTACCGGGCTGCTCAACGTCAAACCAAAGACAGCCGTACCTCAGTTTCCAAGATTTCCCGAAAGAAAAAGTCTTGGGTGAGGCTGATAAGGAGGTTTCATGTTCTCAGGGGTAGCGCGTATGTCTGCAGTTTGCACTTTGACAAGGAGAGCATATACGTCTCGAAAAGTGGGCAGAATAGGCTAATAATGTTGGGTATGTGATATGATTAAAAGCACTGGTCCTGACCCACACACACATTCCATCTCTTATCCAAATAGAGCTACACAATGTCGGGTAAGTGTGTGATTAAAAGCACTGGTCCTGACCCCCACACACACTCCATCTCTCATCCGAATAGAGCCACATAATGTTGGGTAAGTGTATGATTAAAAGCACTGGTCCTGACCCCCACACACACTCCATCTCTCATCCAGATAGAGCCACACAATGTCGGGGAATTGTATGATTAAAAGCACTGGTCCCAAGCTCCACAAACACTACATCTCTCATCCAGATAGAGCCACACAATATCGGGGAATTGTATGATTCGGATTTAGACTTCTTCACTGTAGAGTGTTCATTCACTAGTTGAACCACGACCGACTTTTGGAAGGTTATGCAGCGATGTTGTCCAGCGATAACTGTCCTCCATGGTGAATGCCAAGGTGAATGCATTAACCGCAACTTGGGACACGCTGCTTCTGCGATTTTTAACGGGTACTTTCCGGCTTTCAACTGTGACGTGATATAGGCCTATTTACAAAATGGTTTGGGTCTCCAGAGCCAAATCGGCAAAAAAAACACAAACCTAGTGTGAAACACAATCAATAGCACAACTCAGAGTACATGTGGAACGAGTCATTAGGATAATTAAAGAAAACTAATTGTTTGCTGTCATCCCCCTTTCCCACGCAGGAAACATTATGCCTGTTGTCAAACTACCAAAACAAGGCATTAGTTAAGGCATGGGTTAAGTTAAGCATTGGTTCAACACCAGGTTTTTGTAATTTAATTGAGTGAATTTTGTTTATTCCAGTGGCAGATCATTTTTTTTTAACATTCTGTAAATCTTATGTACACAAACATCAATGTAAGCAAACTGTTGAATGTATGTGTAATTTGTATCGATTTGTGAAACATTTTCACAAATCTAACATTTTAACATATTGTACATATAACATATTGAACTATTGTAACATATTGGCAAAAAAAAACCAAGATTGAACTGTAATAAAATATTTTTTGTAACATTTTTGTCATTCCAATCTTTCATTGAAGAACCTGGGTTTTGCTCATGTTCATTTCTCAAAGACATGTATCTTATATGTAGAAAAGGAAATAGTCCGCTTTTTCTCTAATTGATCTTTGCACTTGTGGATCCATGTGTACTCGTCGCTGTTTGGAAACCCTGCCTGCCACACAGGAGCATCGGCTGTGTCAACACCACTAGCATAATCTAAGAAAGAGAAAATATAAATTGAAATATAACCTGCTTCATGGAAAAGAGCAAGTAGGTTATTATGAGTAGAACAGTTATTGTTATTGTTATGCCTACCCTCCTAAATACTTAGCTATACATTCTCTCCCTACTCAAACAAACTTGAAGAACCTTCCTTGATAACTTGTGCCTTAGATGGTGTATATTAGCAGTGTTAACTTGTTAACTGTAAATATGTTTTGGATCACCCAAACACGTTTCCACCATTCACTTGATCAAATTGTCTGACCAATATGCAGGGCGACAGGCAAAACATTCAAGTTGGTGAGTCTTTAGGAATAAACTTAGCTATAATGCTCCACTGAACACGTATGAACAAAGTTACGCAGCTTCCTGCCTCCACTTCAACTGTGTGGTGTCTCACTCTTCCTCATTGTCCTGTAGCGTCGTTAGCGTTAGTTAGTCAGTCAGTTAACAGTTGTTTTCTTACCTTCCTAGTTGTATGTATAACGCCGCATACAATTTAAAACCTTTATCCAACTTACTTGTTGGGGCTTTGGTCGTCCTACAAATCCTACAAATCCCAAACTTTGGGAGCTCTTGTAAACACCGGGTGAAGAATGTCGCCGTTGAACCGGAAACAGTCGAGCAGCATTATGTCGTATTAAGTAGAACGCAGAAGTGTTTGTGCAAGCAAGCCCAATCATGTTTGGTGTCTCTTCTCAAGCTTCCTTCCTTGCCCATATTAGGGTGTGGGCTGCCGTCCAATGGAATTAGTATATGTGTTAATGATTACGATGCTATCTAACACTAAGAATGAAGGGGCGATTATATCCAACTACATCTTAAGTTGCCTCCCAGGTCTGGAGGATGTTGGGGGGGACTGAGAAACAAGGGGCTAGGCTCCCGGGTTTGATTCCCCAATCTGTGCCTCTGCCTCCTCACCATAGGCAACCTAGAGCAAGATGCCCTAACCGGCCCCTTTAAACTGCTGGAACAGTAGAACCCAATGGAGAAGCAAGAAGTTAAAGACATCATGGAACTTTGGGATGTGCAGGTAAAAAATGTGTGTGTGTGTGTTTAACATACCTTTTACTTCGGGGCATAAATCTGCATACTTTGATATGCATGCAAATTGTCCCCAACATCAGACTGTTCAACATCATCCCACTGTTCATCACTGAACAGTGGGATGCAGGGGCAAGCTGCTGCTCCGGCTGAGCTTGTGCATGTCAGACAGACAGACTGACAGAGAGACAGACAGACAGAGAGACAGACGGAGAGACAGGCAGACAGGAAGACAAGCAGACAGACAGATAGGCAGACAGACAGATAACGAAAGACAGACAGAAAGACAGAGAAGATGTGTAGCAGACCTTGTCCCTGGGTAATCTATGTTTTGTAGCACTTGGCTTGTGGGTGAAAGTCCCTTAGCGGCTCCCAGTCGACAAGTCATTCAGAGCACACACACACACACACACACACACAGGCGGCTCGATCCAAAACACCAGGGTGCCAAATGTATGAACCACACGTACACGCGTGTCCTCACGCCACTTCCCACTCAGGTTTCTGAATGTTTAAGCGTCCCCGGGTGAGGTGACCATACCGGTACGCACCTGGGTGAAGCGCACCGTATATCCGCAGTCTTTTGAGTCCCATTATGTCACGTGGCTAGTTGGCCAATAAAAGTGTTACATTGTTATTTAGACTTCACTAGCTGTGTGAGGATGTAATATATCTGTTTAAACAACCTTCATTATGATTACATAGCCATGCGTGAGTGGTAAACAACCTTTTGTCGACAAGCTTGGAGTGCCGGTTTGTCCCAATGCGTTCTAATAATCATACTCATAACAGGCTCCCCAGTAACGGGTCACTGAGGCCACCTCTGGAGGATTTAGATTTGACTGCCGACCCAGGGATGAGGTGCCCTGATTGGTCAGAAATAAGGTGCGTCTCCGACCAATCAGGGCACCTCCTCTCTGATTGGGTCACGGAATCCATCTCACCTCGTCAATGGAAAGGTTGAAGTCGATCATGTCACCTTTTCACCGGACTAAAAACAATTTTTGTTTTATGTTCCAATTAACTTTTGGGTAAAATGATCCCTAACCCAAAGTAATTGATTTCGTTTTTTTTACTTCTTAAATGTCATTTTGAGTGGCATTTCAAAAAAGTCTCAAAAAGTCTTGAATCTAACCTGTACAAACCATTACCACCGGTCGTGTTTTCATCACCATATTTTGATTCCCATTTTGAAGTGTCGCATTAGAAAATGTTGATGGCCAAATTCGAATCAACTAAAAGTTGATAATACGCTCGGTTGGTGGCGATTAATTCTGACGTAGAAACCTTTGAACGCGCGTGACTTACGCTGTCGGCCTTTTCTCAAGCGTTCATATGACCCGAAAACATTATGCTTATGTCCACCGCCCGATATCCCTCATCACTGACGTAGTTTTTATTCGCTCCACTAGTGGATGGAAACACAACTCATTTTCATTTCCTGTGCCACAATTCCAAAAGATCGCTTAAAATGAGCTTAGACCGATAGATGGAAACCCAGCTACTGTGGAATCCTCTCTTCAGCACTTTCCCTGGTGGTTACACCAGCTCTAATGTACCGATGACACGAGGGAAAGAGTGAAAGAGAGGCTCGTCAAACACATGATTGAAAATAAAGGAACAACAAACTAAAAGAGAAGAAAAGAAAGGAAGGAAGCACGAAAGTTGTGTGTGTGTGTGTGGGGTGTGTATGTGTGTGGGCGTATGTGTGTGTGTGTGTGTGTGTGGGGGGGGGGGGGGGGTGTGTGCGTGTGTGTGTGTGTGTGCGCGTGTGTGTGTTTGTGTGACTTTAAATGCTTTTGGAAGATTTTTGTAACAAAAACTAAAAACTAAAAAACATGTACATATAATTTCACTTTGCTGCTCTTTTTTTGGTTTATTTTATTATATATATTATTTTTATTTTAGATTTTAGATTTTTATGGCGTTTTTGAGATTTATACTGTGGGAGGGCATGGGGAGTAAGCATTCCTATGTACTTGTTACAAATGGCCAATACAAATCTTATATCTTGTATCTTGTGTGTGTGTGTGTGTGTGTGTGTGTGTGTGTGTGTGTGTGTGTGTGTGTGTGTGTGTGTGTGTGTGTGTGTGTGTGTGTATGTGTGTGGGCGTGTGTGAGTGTGTGGTGTGAGGCAGCACCACGCTGAGATCTCTGCACCGCAGGAACCAAATCAAAAGTTTCCCGCCGCGGTCGAGAGACCATCGCGGGAAACACACGGTGAACCGCAAGTCAACGTGGGGCATAATTATGTGTCATGTGTTTTCTACTGGTGGGTTTCAGCCTCGTTAGAACAACAGTGCGGCGGTTAATTGTCAAAATGAAATATAGTCTTGTTAGGGAGCAAACATGTCAACGGTGTGTTGGAGCATGGAGAGAGAGAGAGAGAGAGAGAGAGGAGAGAGAGAGAGAGAGAGAGAGAGAGAGAGAGAGAGAGAGAGAGAGAGAGAGAGAGAGAGAGAGAGAGAGAGAGAGAGAGAGAGAGAGGGAGGGTGGGTGGGGGGGAGCGAGAGAGAGAGAGGGAGAGGGGGAGGGAGAGAGAGAGCAAGAGAGAGAGATGTGGAGAGATGAGGAAGAGAGAGCGAGAGAGAGCGAGAGAGAGAGAGAGAGAGCGAGAGAGAGAGAGAGAGAGAGAGAGAGAGGGTGGGTGGGAGAGAGAGAGAGGGGGAGGGAGAAAGAGCGAGAGAGAGATGTGGAGAGATGGGGAAGAGAGAGAGAGAGAGAGAGAGGGGGGGAGGGAGGGAGGGGGGGAGAGAGAGAGAGATGTGGAGAAATGGGGAAGAGAGAGAGAGAGAGAGAGAGAGAGAGAGGGGGAGATGGAGGGGGAGCGGGAGATGAAAGCATGGGGGGGAGAGAGAGATGGATAGAGAGACAGAGGGGGGGGAGGGAGAGGGGGAGAGAGAGAGAGAGAGAGAGAAGCTTTTATCTGGGCGAGGTTGCCCTAATGTAGTGCAGGGCGTTCTCTCTCTCTCACTCTCACTCTGTTTGTTTCGTCGATACCCTGAAACTAAACAAGCCACCGAGGAGGAAATCCTTAACTCTCATCATCTTGGCTCATTAGCAGCAGGGATGGGGGCAGGACGGACCGGTCGGGTCGGGCTCCAGATAGGACATGGCGTACGTTAGCCGCAACAAAGCATTGTTGTTATTGTGAATACACACGTATGGAAGTAATATCCTGTGGCAAGAACAAAACACAAAGCAGAGATGTGGGGGGGGGGGGGGGGTCCTCATTCAGGATTGGGCTTAAATAAACAGAACAGGATGGTGCGGTTCTGTTTTTTAGAACATCACAACTAGAGCAAGACACGATGCGATTTCATGACCTGTGTGTGTGTGTGTTAAAGTAAAACCGTTTTTGTAAGTCACTTTGTATAAAAGCGCCTGCACGCACGGCCCGGATGACAGCTCACCGAGGGAGTAAGAGCGGTGAGGTGGTGGAACGCTTGAGAAAAACAGACTCACATGACACATGAAGAGACATTTGACGGACATTTCACTCAGTGGATCCAATGCAAAAGGAAGAATCGAAAGAAACGTCCTTGAACCGAGTCAGTTGGGATACAGGAAACACGGGACAGAACGCCTGCATGCAGTGTGCAGTAGTAGTAGTAGTAGTCGTAGTAGTACGGTGAGGACAGCGCAACAAGGAGCACTGAAAGAAGAGGGGAGAGAATGTGTTAACAAGATTGAGGGAAGGACATCTACCACTCAATAAAACACTGCACTTAATAAGCAAACATCTGTCAGGATAATGTGAGCAGTGCAAAGTAGAAGAGTCCGAGGAACACAATGTACTAGTGTGTGTAATGTAGTAATCTATCTATCTATCTATCTATCTATCTATCTATCTATCTATCTATCTATCTATCTATCGATCGATCGATCGGTCTGTCTGTCTGTCTGTCTGTCTGTCTGTCTGTCTGTCTGTCTGTCTGTCTGTCTGTCTGTCTGTCTGTCTGTCTGTCTGTCTGTCTGTCTGTCTGTCTGTCTGTCTGTCTGTCTGTCTGTCTGTCTGTCTGTCTGTCTGTCTGTCTGTCTGTCTGTCTGTCTGTCTGTCTGTCTGTCTGTCTGTCTGTCTGTCTGTCTGTCTGTCTGTCTGTCTGTCTGTCTGTCTGTCTGTCTGTCTGTCTGTCTGTCTGTCTGTCTGTCTGTCTGTCTGTCTGTCTGTCTGTCTGTCTGTCTGTCTGTCTGTCTGTCTGTCTGTCTGTCTGTCTGTCTGTCTGTCTGTCTGTCTGTCTGTCTGTCTGTCTGTCTGTCTGTCTGTCTGTCTGTCTGTCTGTCTGTCTGTCTGTCTGTCTGTCTGTCTGTCTGTCTGTCTGTCTGTCTGTCTGTCTGTCTGTCTGTCTGTCTGTCTGTCTGTCTGTCTGTCTGTCTGTCTGTCTGTCTGTCTGTCTGTCTGTCTGTCTGTCTGTCTGTCTGTCTGTCTGTCTGTCTGTCTGTCTGTCTGTCTGTCTGTCTGTCTGTCTGTCTGTATATCTATCGCTATCTTTATTTATATCGATCTATATTAGTTGGTTGGTTGCCTTGACTGAATATGGAAGTTGAGTCACTTCGTCCGGTCATAAACACACACCAAGTGAGTCACTGTGAGCCCTTCATATTCATATCATATCATATTATATTATATTTCATCATGCGCTGGATGAGTGATGTTGTTCTGCCCAACCGGTCCCCTATAGTCCTCCGAGACATGGCCCTTTGTCCTTCCTTATGGGGTATATACGTACTGTATATACTAACGTTTATATGTAAAGCTCTTAACGTGAGGCTGTTATTCTGACCTCTTCATCATGAAAGGAACGGGTTGCAGCGTGCGTGTCATCAGGTCAGACTTGTGTAAACGTCTGGTTTCCATAAAGAAGCACTTTAGAAGGAAGAACATGCATGAACCCTGATTGTTATTAATGAAATGTGTTAATGTAATACATAGTATGTGTTTGTATAATATATAATGTGTTGTCTCTACTGTGGGGGCCCAGAGGGAGAGCTGTGAAAGAAACTCAGATAAAGTAACAGAACATACAAGATGATGACACACACTAAGATACACACTCCAAAACACACACACACACCACACACACCACACACACACACACACACACACACACATACACATACACATACACACACACACTGTGTATGTGCGGTTAGCCACAGTACCAAGGCCACAGCTACGGACATTCAGAATGGGCCACTAATCCCAGCTAGGGAATAGAACCCTCAACCCCCGGTAGTGTTTGAGTGTCTTGCTCTGCACATTCACAGGTCATAGGGAATCTAACTGTCAACCATGTACAGTCCACAGTCTATTCCAAATTGCCTATAGCCGGCAACCCTTGTTGAGTCAGAATGCGCTCAGTGCCTTGCTCAAGCGGTTAAGTTACGTGGGGGAATCAAACATGGAACCCTTTTAGAAACACACTCCTGGATGTGTAGATAGGGGCAGAGAGATGGATGATAAATCACGACGATTATAGATGAGAGAGGCACTTATTAAATGTCAAAGTCTAAGGGCAGTCAGTCTCTCTCTCTCTCTCTCTCTCTCTCTCTCTCTCTCTCTCTCTCTCTCTCTCTCTCTCTCTCTCTCTCTCTCTCTCTCTCTCTCTCTCTCTCTCTCTCCCCTCCATCCCTCTCTCTCTCTCCCCTCCCCCTCGACCCTCTACTCTCTCCCTCCTCCTCCATCCTCTCTCTGAATCGAGAGAGACAGATAGAGACAGACAGAGGGACAGACGGACAGGGGGACAGAGTGGAAGACACTCCAATACAGAAGACCAGAAAACAAACAAGAGAAGGATGGAGAAAAATAAGCAATATTAGGAGGGAGGGGGAGGAGGAGCAGGTCTCGGTCTGATGTGTACCCACACTCTGTTATGAGGAGAATCTGAAGGCCACCCAAACACAGACGGCCTCCTCACCACCTCCTCTTGCTCCCTCCTCTCCACATCTTCCTCCTCCTCTTCCTCCCTCCTCTCCACATCTCGCTCCTCCTCCTTCGCCTTTTCTTTCTCATACATCTCCTTCCTCTCCCGTATAGCTCCCACTTTTCTCTCCACCTCCTCTTCTCTCCATATCTCCCTCCTCCTCCTCCTCCCTCCCCCTCATCTCCCTTTTGCCCTCTTCCCCCTAATTTTTCTCTCTTGTCTCCCTCATTTCCTCCTCCTCTCCTCTCTAAATGATCTCCTCCCTCTTCCCTCCTTCTCCACTGCCTCCTCTTCTCCACATTTTCTCCTCCTTCTCCTCCTCCTCTCCACTTCTTTACCTCCCTCTCCCCATCCTCCTCCTCTCCCTGAGCAGACAGTCATGGATGACATTCGGCTGGTATTACTGCCTCATATTAAACGGCTCTCCTCAGCCGGCTCTTCATTACCTCTGATCCACACACCCACACCTTGACACCTAAAGACCTAGACACCTAAAGACCTAGACACCTATAAACCTACAGTAGACAACGCCTATAGACCTAGATCTAGGTGACTCTTCAACGAGGACCTCTCGGACATTGTGTAAAGACAGGAGACGAGACCTACATCCTGATCTCTGAACTGGACCCGCTTGGTTTCCATTTAGCATGAGACGGTAGTTCTGTTAATGTGAATTACATCTTTGTAATGCGTGTGTAACGCAGAGATGATTAGCATGGCTATCCGTGGAGGCATGTTTCTTTGGGGAAAATAAAACTAGTATACTACCGGCATCCTTCGATTTGTATTTTGTTGTGTATTTGCGGCAGTTTTTTTTCCTGCCGATGTTTGTTGTTTTCTGTGAGGTTCTCTTGATCTTCATGTTCGCTTCGCCTTTTCTGTTTCTAGTGGGATTTTAATGAATGTTTTTTATGGTTGTTTATATGTGGACCTCAGGAAGACTATTAGCTACTGTTTGGAAGCTTTATTTTGGGCATCCAAATAAAGGATAATAATGATAACAATGAGATTGTCATTTTGAGACAAACTCAATTATAGACCCAGATAAACAACATTTTAGCCCCTGTGCCGGGATGTGATCTGAAGAACCAAGGGTTTGTTTTTAGGAGTCGGTCCTGAACCACTTTGGTAGTCTATCAAGTCCCTTGTGAGTCACTTAAGCATGAAGTCTAATCCATTAAATGTTAGTAAAACTAGATTTAGGGCGGGGATCAAGCATGAGAGTGATGCAATTGGGCGGCCAGCCGGAGTGCCCACTTTGTACTCTCAGAGTCGATATGCGTTAAGGGGGACCGGATGACCAACGGTTTGTTAACGGAGCGGAAACGGTCGGGGAACTGGCGGGAGGACAAGATGGCCCCCACTGATTCCGCGGGATGCCCCCCTTTCCCCCAGCGGTTGGTGAGAGGCTGGTCGTTTGAGTGACTGGTGGTGGTTCTGCTAACTTGTTGATTGGCACGCTAATCAAGCCCACATCACTGGCCTTAACTGGAATGAACTGCCCGAAGGAGGGAGGGGAGGGAGGGGGAGGGAGGGAGGGAGGAGGGAGGGAGGGAGGGAGGGAGAGATATGCGATGTAAAATGATGAAAATGATTGGCTTTAATGAAAGGATCAACTCAGATTAAACCGAGCCTTATCATTCTCATCCTCCCCATCATCATCACATCACCACCATCCCCTTCAGACCTCCCAAAGCTGATCTGGAGGAGACCTGACATTCTTCCATGTGACTGCCTGAGGCCGGAGGCTCCTCTTGGGGTCGCCTTCCCTTCAACACCCGGCAGAAGAACTCTCCAGTCTCCAGAAGAATATCCACACACCTTCTAACCCCAGGAAGTCTTCAGGACGACCGGGGGGGGCGGTCTGTCTTTGACGTTGTACAGCACCACGTGTTGGGGCCAGGGACGCCTTACAGAGAAAACATTTCTCCAAGGACCCCCTTAAAATTGTAACACCGATTATTATATAGTAATAAACAAACGCATTTAAATTTGAATCATGTTCATACCACTTATATACTTTTAAACAGAGGGTCATTTTATTCTAATTGCATTTTGACTCAATTTGACAGCATTAATACTTTTCAAGGCATTAATCCTTAAGCGTTCAGAACAGTTAACATTAACAAGATGAACAGTAACAACAGTAGCAAGACATATTCCTATGACTATAAACGGTAACAAGATGAACCGTAAAAAGACAGTCCTATGACTATGAAGTCATCGGACTATATAGTCCTAATAAACCCAGATATTTAAATTTACTAGTCTAAGGCTGACTTTCATTAAGTGCTTCAACTTTTTGAATTATGAACGTATTGTTCCTTATTTAAATCATTAGCAGCAAGCTTTTAACAAATCATAACAGAAGTTATTATAACAGCGTTACAGAACACTTCATAGCAATTAAGCCCAAGTCCGTGTTTTTCTGCGAATGTTTTCCTCGCTCTTTAGACAGAAACATTATTTTTTTTGTCCTTTTATTAGAAATAATTACATTCTGGTGCTTGTAATCAGATGTCGCTTTAGCTTGGCTGGCTTCATGGCTTCATTCGCACCTGAAGACACACTTCAGTCTCCCGTCGCTGTTAATTAGTAGTCGACATAATTATCGACATAAGTCGACATAATTATCGTTGAATTTTCTCAATTTAGCTTGTTGTGGTTGTGATATGTTTTTAGCTCGCAAGCTAGCGGGATGGCTAATAAGCCGAGCTACGCAGCAGCAAAATCAGTTTGTTGCGAGTGAAGTGAATGAGTCATGATTGACGTGATGTGACACAACCACATCAGAGTTTTTATTGGCCCTAAGCTAACATGGGTGGGAGTAAGAACACAATATGCTTGTTTGATTTGTGACAATGGTCCCCGTCTGTGGATATGCAAACAGAGCAATTACAAAAAATAATAATAATACTAAAATATATATATATTATATATTTTTATATTTTTTAACAAATTATTCTGCGGAACCCTGGCTATTGGGACTCTAGATTGAGAACCGTCGCAATTAAATGACGTCACACGCTCACAACATGGCTGTCATTACCGTTGAAATGGTAAATGCCTTTCAGCAGGTGACGCGTGTGTACAAATGATACCTTATTGATCTCAGATGGTCGGGTGTCCCGGCTGAACATGAATTCATACAATACATCTATGGTGCACAGTATGAGTCATGTAAATGCTGGTTATAGCAGCACTAACAGGAGCAACGCAGACAGCGTTGTCCCGGGTGAAGGAGATGCTTCAAGGAGTTGGATTTCATTCGATTTCATATTTCAACTCTTATGTGTTTTTGTTTGAGTGACGGTTGGTCTTTTCATGAGGACTGAACGTGCCTCCCGGCGATCTCTAGCCAAATGTCAGAGTGCACGCACAGCATGTTCTGTTTGTTTGTTATAATCGACGAAACGTAGAAGAAAAGAAAAATATATTCTCACCGCGCACACACACACACACACATACACTCCCACACACGCACACATATGCACGCACGCACACACACATACGACTGCAACGTTTAGACATGAGTCATGGTTGAGTCATACCGTGGTCGTATGGCGAGTGGCTATGTTAGACGTCTAAACCTTGACATCACACACAGTGAGTGGTTTATTGATTGATTGATTGACAGAGTGGTATATTGATTGATTGACAGAGTGGTATATTGATTGATTGACAGAGTGGTATATTGATTGATTGATTGACAGAGTGGTATATTGATTAATTGATTGACAGAGTGGTATATTGAATGATTGACAGAGTGGTTTATTGATTTATTGACAGAGTGGTATATTGATTGATTGAGTGACATAGTGGTATATTTATTGATTGACCGAGTGGTATATTGATTGATTGACTGAGCGGTATATTGATTGATTGACAGAGCGGTATTTGATTGATTGACAGAGCTGTATATTGATTGATTGACAGAGTAGTTTATTGATTGATTGATTGACAGTGGTATATTGATTGATTGACAGCAAGCAGGGTATTGATTGATTGACAGCGAGCACAAAATTGATTGATTGATTGACAGAGAGCAGGTGTTGATTGATTGACAGCAAGCAGGATATTGATTGAGTGACAGAGACAGTCTTCTGTTGGAACAGAAGAAAGAAGGAGACGCTGAGACGTGGAAAGCAGAAACACCATCAGAAGAGACTTTGACAAAGTTGTTTTAGGTGAAGTCGGGGACTCGCTGGGTTATGTAAATGAGGCTCAGCAGGCGGGCGCCAATCATCCATCACGACAGCAGAACAACGGCGAAATTACCGAATAATACGATTTCACCACTTCCTGCTCGGAGCCCCCCACTACACCCAGGTGGTGGTTATGAGACAGAACCAGGGGAAGGTCTGTGGAGTGAGCAGAGAACAGACCTCCTCTCCCGGGCACACGGAGGTCACCTGGTCCAGCGGAGACAGAGGTGTCTTCTGACCTCTGACCTTTTCAGAGCAGAGTTTGGAAAAGTGTTGATAAAAATGTCTCTCTCTCTCTCTGTTTCTGTCTCTGTCTCTCTCTGTCTCTCTCCCTTTTTCTCTCACTCTCGCTCTCTCTCTCTCTCTCTCTCTCATACTCTCTATCCGTCTCTCTACATCTCTCTCTCTCTCTCTCTCTCTCTCTCTCTCTCTCTCTCTCTCTCTCTCTCTCTCTCTCTCTCTCTCTCTCTCTCTCTCTCTCTCTCTCTCTCTCCAACTCTCTCCTTTGTTTCAATAAGCCCTGGTTGGCAAAGCGGACAGGTCAGATATGTTGTATGTACTTGTTTTATTCATTGACAAATTAATTAATAAATGCATTCATTCATTCATTAATTGTTGAATGCATTAGTATAATACAATATATATAATACATACAAAGTAAAAACTTCAGAGGGTGTGGGGAGGGTGATCCCGAACCTACCTATAGTCCTTAATGAAGTCATACAAGCGTCTACTAAATGGTTCACAAGTGACAGTTACTGCTTAAATGTTTGAGGGAGAGGCCAGCAAACAAACAAGAGAGAGATAAATGCTAACTACAATGAAACCCATTTAAATCCAATTGAAAAGGACACAATAACAAACTTCTACAGAGAGAGAGAGAGAGAGAGAGAGAGAGAGAGAGAGAGAGAGAGAGAGAGAGAGAGAGAGAGAGAGAGAGAGAGAGAGAGAGAGAGAGAGAGAGAGAGGGGAGAGAGAGAGAGAGAGAGAGAGAGAGCCAACCCCTGCCTGTTTAGAAGACACCGTCATTTGTCTTGCATTATCAGATTACACTATATTATGTTGGATTGGATTAGGATCCAACTCTCAGGTGAAAGAAGACTTGCTCTGTCAGTCAGAGTCTGAATCCAAATGTTATGTCTGTGTGCGTCTGTCTGTGTGTGTGTGTCTGTCTCCCAGCGTGTGTGTCTGTCTCTCTGTGTATGTGCATCTGTCTCGAGGTGTGTGTGTGTCTGTCTCTAGGTGTGTGTGCGTCTGTCTCTTGGGCGGTGTGTGTCTGTCTCTCGTGTGTGTGCGTCTGTCTCTAGGGGTGTGTGTGTCTGTCTCTCGGTGTGTGTGTGTGTGTGTCTGTCTCTCAGTGTGTGTGCGCATCTGTCTCTCGCGTGTGTGCGTCTGTCTCTAGGGGTGTGTGTCGGTCTATCTCTTGGTGTGTGTGTATCTGTCTCTCGTGTGTGTGCGTCCGTCTCTAGGGGTGTGTGTGTGTGTGTGTGTGTGTGTGTGGTTGTGTGTGTGTGTGTGTGTGTGTGTGTGTCTCTCGGTAGTGTGTATCTGTCTCTAGGGGTGTGTGAGGAGCTTAGAGACAAGTCTAATCAAAAGCAGGGAGTTAACCTCAGTGCTCCAGCAAATCATGACCTTTGACCCCTGGCCAATAAGAATGAAAGACAGCAGACAGCTGTAAGCTAATATGTATGCATAGATTCTCCACTGCTGCACGTTGTGTGTTCTGGTTGAGGCCAAATATAATTTCTCCTTGGATGGAACAATAAGGGTTGTATTCTATTCTTCCATCACAGTTTCAGTGGTGGAACTTTCTGGTTCAGAAAGTAACACAGAAATACGAGCGCAGTTAGCTGAGATCAGAGCAGGACAGGAGCGAAGACACAGCAGGGATTTCACTTTTCGGAACTGGAATAGAAGCGTTTAATAGAACTACTAATGGAATACTAAAAATACTAGTACGTAGTATGTTCAAGACTAGAGGGCCCTCAGAAGAGTGCATACCTCCGCCACACCAAGAAGTCCCCTGGACCCGGGTTCAGATCCTGATCTGCGCCAAAATCGAATCAACTGTTCCTCGGCCCATAACAATAGTTTTGTCCAATTCCGTACGTACATTTTTGAGTTATCCTGCTAACAGACAAACAGACAAACAGACAGACAAACAAACAAACAGACAAACAAACAAACAGACTGACAGACAGACAAACAAACAGACAAACAGACAAAACAAACAAACAGGGGGCGAAAACATCTTCGATGGAGGAGGTAATAAATGCAGCAAAGTCAAATATCGCCTTGGGTTAAACTCAGGACCTACCAGTTGACCTGTGTCCTGTGTAGCTCCACTGGTAGAGCTTTCTACCAGAGCATTCATTTGAATCTAATCTAATCTAATCCAATCGAATTCATTCAGCCCTCACCAGGGTGGGGGGGGGCGGTCAAGTCACTGTCGTCTATCCACTGGTTCAACCGCAGGCCTCTACCGTTGGCCCCTATAAGTTAACCAACATGCCACTTCTGTACTGACTGCTCTGACTGCGTCTCCAGTGACTGTGTGTCTGTCCTGTATCCGGTTGGTTCATGATGTCATCGTTCATTTCTTTAAACACGCCCTTCCCGAACGCTGCTCCCTTTTGAACTGGAAAATTAAACTAAATGAGACTGACTGAACTAAATGAGACTGACCAAAGGTGGCGTACGTCGTAGTGTTACCTAGCAACAGACGATGCCAGAAAGCCCTGTGTGTGTGTGTGTGTGTGTGCGTGTGTGTGTGTGTGTGTGTGTGTGTGTGTGTGTGTGTGTGTTTGTGTGTGTGTGTGTGTGTGTGTGTGTGTGTGTGTGTGTGTGTGTGCGTGCGCTTGGAGCGTAACATCAGAGAGATAATTGGATTGAAATCCCAGCGTTTTTTGGCCACAGCTAGGGTCCGTGATTTCATGGATATACAGGATAACAGATAACCCAGTGTCACACACACACACACACACACACACACACACTCACACTCACCGTTACGGAAATACACTCAGAACCACACAAAAGGCACACACACACACACACATACACACGGAACACGTCAGACTCATAAAACCACTTGAGAGCAAGTGCACACACACACACACACACACACACACACACACACACACACACACACACAGAAATACACATGTCAACTCAACAAAGCACACATACACAGCGAGAGCAAGTGCACACACACACACACATACCCACACACCCACACACACACACATACACACGCACACAGGGCAACATGTGTAGGAGTTTGAAAGTAGCTGGATCCCAGCTGGTGTTCACTAGCAGCTCCTCTTTGTAAGCCCAGCTGCTGTCTTCACACCGAGCCGCTCATCTCCAAGCCGTTGTTCTCCGTCGTAGAGAGAGGAGAGTAGAGACAGACACGCCTGGTTCTGTGGAGTCCAAGCTGCCAGCCGCGGTCCTGTGGCTGAACAGAACCGTGGGTCTCATCCAGCTCTCTCTCTCCGTTCCCCTCATCGCTCTCTGAGAGAAGCCGGACTTGGGTATTTTTGTGCTGTTGCATAACCAAAGTACAGTATAACTATTATTATTATTATTATTATTATTATTATAATATACTATGTAGCTTTGGACACTAGCAGCCTCTCATGGCCAGAGTTGGCTATAGCAGCGCTGGAGAGCATTGGCGGGGGTGTGTGTGTGTGTGTGTGTGTGTGTGTGTGTGTGTGTGTGTGTGTGTGTGTGGTTGGTGGCTGGTTTAAGCAGCCTCACCTGGCCTGAGGCTGCACACCTGTGGATCCTTGTTAATCAATTCCCACAGGTTAAACCAGTCACCACCAGACACACTCGAGGAGAGCGCTCTACCGTGTACCATCTGCTCTGTTCATTCGACTCAACTTTGAAAAAGTTGAAAAATCAACTGCAAAACTCTGCAATAAACCGGTGTCCTCATCACCTTGTGTTCTTGTCTTCGGGAGGACAGTAAACATTTTAATGGCAGGTGGTCGTCAACTGGGAGATTTGGTAAATGGTAATTGTTAAATGGACTGCATTTATATAGTGCTTTTATCCAAAGCACTTTAAAAGTCAGGCCTCACATTCATCCATTCATGCACACATTCATCCACCGACGGCGGAGTCAGCCGTGCAAGGCGACAGCCGGCTGGTCAGGAGCAGTAAGGGTTAGGGTGCCTTGCTCAAGGAGGAGCCGGGGGATCTCACCAGCATCTTTCCGGTGGAGAGGCGAGAATTTATTTGATGTTATTGAAATAAAATTAAATAAAAACTTTTTTATATATTTTCTATTAAATAAAAACAGTTTTGAGTTCACAGTCTCTGGTTGAATTTTCCCACCGTGGGTCAGAACAGACCGGATAGAATCCTCGGTCCCATCCAGTCCACTGTTTTGGTTCTACAGACAGGAACTAAGGTCCAATTTGGACTCTGACGCCGGCTCTGACTCAGACTCCAAGGGAACGCCACTGGCCAGGCACGTCGATATGGGGTTCTGAGTTCAAAATTGAATAACTCACGTAACAGTCGGACGAGCATTGTAAATGTTTTCTGAACTTTGGGGACAACCGCACATGGGTGATAGCAAACGGTACACGATCACTGAAGATTTCGCTAGCCAGCTGTGGTTCAGTGAGCTGTTATTTCAACACATGAGGCGAGGCTCAAGTGTCAGTAGACACCTACTCTGAGATGTGCATCAACAGATGATGCTGGAGGAACCTCAGGCTGACTCCTGGGCCGTTTGTCGTAGATTGAGTCTGCCAGTGCATCGCTGATGGTCTCCAGTGAATGCGTACGCTAGGTATAACAAACAGCAGTTAGCCTTCAGCGTTCTAGCTTCATGTGTATCCTCTTTCTGTCTCTCATGTTTGTATCTATTATCTTTTCAACATTGTTATTATATATTTTTTATTATCACCAAACAAAGCCCCCCAACAAATATGTATTCATTTTATATTATATATATTATTGTATTACTTTGGTATTAATAAGCATTGCTAAAGTGCCCATAGTCATGATGTGGATTTAGTTTAACAACTGTAGTCTAGGAAACGTTCCTTTTGAAACGTTTTTATGGGTAATCCCCATGTGAAGCTCTGAAGCGCCAAACGCTTCCGTCTGAAATCTCAATGATGGCTGTTGTGTGTGTGTGCGTGTGTGCGTGTGTGCGTGTGTGCGTGTGCGTGTGTGCGCGTGTGCGTGTGTGTTCAGTAAAGAGAGTCGTGATCGGTTTGAACTTCGCGAACATCGGCCTTGTGAGCCCAATCAATAATCAATTCACATGAATCGGTAGACCTGGCCCCACTGCGTTATGATTGATGACATCATCAGCATATACCATTCATGTGGTTGAACTGCTGTGTGTGTGTGTGTGTGTGTGTGTGTGTGTGTGTGTTTATGTGTTTGTGTGCATTTTAGTTTATTTCTATGATGTTTGGGAAGGTGTTTTGGTATGCACGCACAGTCACACACACATATTTATGAGTCACCACCTAGTGAGTTAGTTTGTGTGTATGCCTGTTTGTGTGTGTTTGTGTGTGTGTGTGTGCGTGTGTGTGTGTGTGTGTGTGTGTGTGTGTGTGTGTGTGTGTGTGTGTGCGCTTGAACAAGTGCATGTGTTTGAGAAGGCGTGTTCATGAACCCTACTGTTTCCTGTTTCCTGTAATGAGCCTGTTGAGGCGGAAACCAGAAGGTTCTGTGACCCGTCTATTCTTAATTGGGATTCACACGAGGAGAGAGGGAGGGAGGGAGGGAGAGGGAGGGAGGGAGGGAGGGAGGGAGGGAGGGAGGGAGGGAGGGAGGGAGTTTCCAAAGTACCTCCCCAACTCACTTCCTTCTTCCTGGAGTCCCATTTTACATCCTGTGGTCCAGTGGTACTTGCTGATGTCACAGAGAGCGAGGGAGAGGGAGGAGGGAGAGAGAGGGAGGAGGGAGAGAGAGGGAGGAGGAGGGGGAGAGAGGGAGGAGGGAGAGAGAGGGAGGAGAGGGAGAGAGAGGGAGGAGGAGGGGGAGAGAGAGGGTGGGAGGAGAGAGTTCGAGCAGACAAAGTGAGAGAGGAAGGGAAGACAGAAAAGAGAGGAAGGGTTGTACATGAAGGAACCAGGGGAGGGGAGAAGAGAATGGTCGGAGAGTACAAGGAAGGAAGAAGTGGAGGGGGGAGTGTTAGGTGTAGAGGGGGAGACAGATATTCATGGTCGATAAAAAAAAAGTGTGCATGCTTGAAATGCTGGGGAGGGCAACGAGTGTATTACCATTTTCACACTGCATACACACTGCGTATTCGATGCGCACTAACTAATACGGTATCGACTCCCGTATTAGTTAATACGGGTGTCGATACCGTATTAGTTAGTGCGCATCGAATACACTTTATGTTCACACTCTCTTTTAATTCGCGATTCGCTGCAAACTCGATACAAGGTTTCGGTTCAGACACGATAGAGAAGCGAATGGGCATTAAATTAGGAGACTGGTAAGTTTTATGTGAAGTGAAAGTAATGCGCATTACAGATTCTGTTCACACACACACACACAGGAAGCGAAACCAGTAGTAGTTTTTTTGCTTTGCACCCAAACTAGTTACTTCGGTATCTAAACCACCTACCCCAAAGTGGATTAGTTAATGCGCACTAATGCGTTGTGTAGATAATGCGCATTACTTGCGTGACAGCAAAAGCCGCGAATACCGTATTTTAGCCCAGTGTGAAAACGGTATAAGTGTATTAAACTCACCTCCTCCTCAAGTCCACCTTCTCTCTCTACACCTCCTCCTCCTCCTCTTCCTCCTCATCTCCTCAAAACATCTGGATAGCCCTCACACCCTCCACCCTTCATTAAACGATGAATGGCGACACTTGACAGACGGCTTGAACAGAGAACTCTTCTAGAATGCTCATTTGAAGTCTCCAGCTGTCACTTAGCAACAGTGCTTAGCAACAGTGGATTCCACCAGAAGATGCTGCCTGTTGTCGCCGAGGCTTTGAGACACGGGGACCCCTGCCTGTGATGTCACTGGCATGACCGGGACACACTTCATAAACCATCCAAGACTTTGAGACATAATTATTATTAAAGTTAAAACGCAAAAGCACAGTATCTTTGATTGGTTGAACAAATTCACTTTTTACAATCTACATTCTGTATTCTTATACGGTAGTCTGTTTATAGCAGTCTCACCAGCCCCCAGTCAGACTGATTAGAGTCTGGTTGAAGCAGCCTCACCAGCCCCCAGTTGGACTGATTAGAGTCTGGTCAAAGCAGCCTCACCTGGCCCCCAATCAGACTGATTTAAAGTCTGGTTGAAGCAGCCTCATCTGGCCCCAGTAAGACTGATTAGAGTCTGGTTCAAGCAGCCTCACCTGGCCCCAGTAAGACTGATTAGAGTCTGGTTAAAGCAGCCTCACCTGGCCCCAGTCAGACTGATTAGAGTCTGGTTGAAGCAGCCTCACCTGGCCCCAGTCAGACTAATTAGAGTCTGGGGCTTGTGTGGCTGCACACCTGTGGGTCCTTGGCGCTAGCAAGTACCATCTGCTCTACTTGCTACTACAACTACAACCAGCCCTGCAATAAACCGTTTGACTCGTCCCCCTGTGTCCTTGTTGTCGGGAAGAACCCCAAGAAGCCATTTTAAGGGCTTGTGGCAGCGTCGACTGCTGCAGCTTTCAATATAGTAATGGGAACCGGGTCCCTAAGTAAAGGAGAGAGAGCCGTCAACAACAGCTGTGAAAGAGGAGAATCCCCAGCAAGGCGTGTGGTCCATCACCGTAGCAACGGTCAGGCGTTATCTCTGGGCAATGGTCGGTATCAGGTGTTGGAGCCCCCATGAGACCGGTTTAGCCCGTTTAGTGTCGAGGAGAGACAGCTTGAGTCAGACTGAGGGACAATGCAGGACCGAGATACAAAAAATACAGAGGAAACATGAAGGTTCATGTACACAAGAATACTGTATGTTTCCGATGGACAAGGAATGTATCTAGTGTATGTCTTAAGAATTGCTAGACAATTTTGTTGTACAATGACGATAAAGGAATTCTGAATCCGACTCTGCTTCTGATTCTGTACGGATGCTGGTTGGTCCGGTGCAAGGTTCATTGGCTTGGTGTGCGGGACAGGGATCCAAGCTGGATAAAGAGATCTGAGATAATGAAGATAGTGGGTTGAGGGTTTAAGTCGCCAGCAGACCAATGTTCACCCTCATTTATTGACCCGGTATAAAATATGAGCTGATAGACGGAAAGATCTGGTGCATTCCTGCTTGGAGTTCAGTCAGTTTGAAATCTCTCTCTCTCTCTCCTCTCTCTCTCTCTCTCTCTCTCTCTCTCTCTCTCTCTCTCTCTCTCTCTCTCTCTCTCTCTCTATTTTAGCACTTGTGTCTTAATAGCTCCAGAAGTTACTTGATTGTTTGCTTGTTAGCGCTATTGTTCATAATATTGCTCTGTTGTTTACTAACTTATTGTACTTCTACCTGAGCACTGGTTCAGTTCATGGAGACATGTTAGGAAGGAAATGCACTTCTGGACTTCTGGTGACGTTGTTCTCTTACCTTCCTTTGTTGAACGCACTATTTTAAGTCGCTTTGGACTAAAGCTTCTGCTAAATTACTGTAATGTAATGTAATCTATCTTTATTTATTTTTTCCCTTACCTCTCATTCTCTCTCCCTGCACATCTGACTGACTCGTTCTCTCTCCTCCCTCACACACACCCTCTCTCTGTAGATCTGTCAGAATATATGGCTTATTCAAATTGAGTATACAAGTCCCAATCTCCTGGTGTCAGGTGTTACTGACACTTGACAAAAAGCCCCTTTGTCACAAAAAGCCCTTTCGGCAAGGCAAATTGTGTGTTGTTTGTTCTAAGCGCCATGGGCCCTTATCCAGAAAAAAACATTGAACAATGAATAATAGTTCAGCTATGAATACAATTACCTGGCGTCAGTCAGTTGACGTTAGAAGGTGAGTTGTGTTTAAAATCACCTGATTGATTATCATTACACATACAGTACATATACACAGGTTCCCCAACTTTACCTTGGACCACTGCCCCTTTAAAGGTCTCTGCATGGCCCTGCCAAGTTAACTCATGTTTCCAGACAAGTACCTGGATAGCTTTAGGGGTAAAATCTATCCATATGGGAAATGATTGACAGACCAAATAACAGATAAGATAATAAAGTTGCGACAGCGGTACAGTTTATATCATCGCACTTGGCAGTCGGACCTGGAAGGTTCCATTCCGGTCCTGGGCTTAACGATTAATAGGATTTCCCAGATGTTGGGACACGCCTGAATGTAGGAACCACAGACTTCCAACCTGCTCCACAGCTCCAAAGGTGCCCCGTAGGTCCAAGGTCCAAGGTCCAAGGTGCAAGGTGCAAAGTGCAAGGTGCAAGGTTGCGTGGCTGCACAAGTCAAGACAGCCCGACGACCTCCCTAGAGGAACTTCCCCGGGCGAGTTTCACCCCACGCCTTGTTGTGTCACTGCAGAGATCCGTCAGGACCTTGTGATGTCGGCCAGAAGGAGAGGGTTTGACCCCCTCTTCATCCCTGACTCCTGGATGAAGGACAAGAAGAAGTTCCCCTAAATGTTCACCCTTCCACCTTCCAACAATATCCAAAGAGGAAATGAAAGATTTTTTTGTTTTACTGACCTGGCAAAAAAATAGCTTTGGCGCTGCCCACATTCCCCCTCCCCTGAATCACAGAATGGTTTTCCAGAAGGTTCATCGTTCCTCTCCAGCACTGCTGTGGAGTGTGTCCAACCAACCTTGACCAGAATGTGTTCTTCTTCTTTGGCCCGTCTGTCTGGCTGCCTCACCGCTGATGTTCCACCAACGGGTTCTTGGGTTGATGCCATGATGGGCACCAATGAGCTTCTAGTAGCATGGTGTCCCGGCATGGTGGTCTGAGAGAAAGAGAGAGAGAGAGAGAGAGAGAGAGAGAGAGAGAGAGAGAGAGAGAGAGAGAGAGAGAGAGAGAGAGAGAGAGAGAGAGAGAGAGAGAGAGAGAGAGAGAGAGAGAGAGAGTGCTGCGAAGGAAGGAAGCAAGGAAGGAAGGAAGGAAGGAAGGAAGAGAAGGAGGGAGAGACATTGATAGAAGGGAGGAAGGGAGTGAGAGACATATAAGAGGGAGGCAGGGAGGCAGGGAGACCTAGGTAGGAGGGAGCCAGAGAGAGACCTATGTAGGAGGGAAAGAGGAAGGCAGAGAGAAAGAGGTAGAAAGGAGCACAAGAGAGAGACCTAGAAGGGAAGGGTAGGGAGGGAGGGAGAGAGAGGGAGAGAGAGAGAGACTTAGGTAGAAGGGAGGAAGAGAGAGAGAGAGAGAGAGAGAGAGAGAGAGAGAGAGAGAGAGAGAGAGAGAGAGAGAGAGAGAGAGAGAGAGAGAGAGAGAGAGAGAGAAAAAATGGAAGGAGCAACAGAGAGAGACACATAAATAGAAAGAGAGAGTAACATTTGAACATGCAAATGGAGGCACACCCACACTCCTCACAGCTGGAGACGAGGCTTATGAACGAGGGAGCAGGGGAGGAACAGGGAGGAAGAATAGGACCCAAATGGATATAAGATCAATTTAAAAAGACTATATATATCAATGGATCTAATAAGCCTGTGCATTCAGGATTCATTCATTACTGCGACACTAAAACACCGAGGCAGACAGGAAGCAGACAGATAAATGAACGAGTCTCCATTGCCACTTAACCCTCAGGCTGTCCTGGTTCAGTTTATTTTCCTGTCCTTCCTCAAGCGTCTTTGGGTACTAAGAAAAGTGCAACATAAATGCATCCAATGCATTATTAGAATTTTTATTGGATCAGATTAAACTGTAGTAACTAGATCTGATAAAATAACTTGGTTGACTCATGAGATTATACTAGACATACGATATTAAATGATGTTGTTCAGGGGGAGGGAGGTCCAAAACGATTTGGTCAGATCAGGACGGAAGAAAGTTATTCTCCTCTCTCTCCCCTCATCTTCCTCACTTCTCTCTCTCCCCTCGTCATCCTCGCTTCTCCTCTCATCTTCCTCACTTCTCCTCTCTCTCTCTCCTTATCTTCCTCACTTCTCTCTCTCTCCCCTCATCTTCCTCACTTCTCTCTCTCTCCCCTCATCTTCCTCACTTCTCTCTCTCTCCCCTCATCTTCCTCACTAATCTCTCCCCTCATCTTTCTTAACGTATCCTCTCTCTCCCCTTGTCATCCTCGCTTCTCCTCTCTCTCTCTCTCCTCTTATCTTCTTCACTTCTCCTCTCTCTCTACCCTCATCTTCCTCACTTCTCTCTCCCCTCATTTTCCTCACTTCTCTCTCCCCTCATCTTCCTCACTTCTCTCTCCCCTTGTCATCCTCACTTCTCCTCTCTCTCTGCCCTCATCTTCCTCACTTCTCCTCTCTCTCTGCCCTCATCTTCCTCACTTATTCTCTCTCGCCCCTCATCTGTAACATCTTTGAGTGGCCTGCTGTCCGATGACTATTCTAATGACTTTGTATTATTTTATTTGAATTTAGAAAAGCAGAAGATACGGCCCCTAAAGTCCCAAAAGTTATATTTTTGGATCTTGTGGGCACAAGTTAACTTGTGCCCACACGATAATAAGTTGTGGGCACAAGATAATGATCATGTGGGCAGCGGAAATCCAAATGTAGTACATCACATTTGGGATTTCGCATCCCACAAGATAATTATCTTGTGCCCACAGAGTTCTCTCACCACCCCAGAGTTATGGGACACTGAGGACTGCCATGACACTTGATCAAGAGGAGCTGGATACGTCCAAAGGACAATGTGTGTTTTGCAGTTGTGTTCCTTGTGATTAAGATGTAGTTGATCTTTGTATGACACTTGTGGAGAAACTGGACTTTCCGTTCCCCAGTAAAAAAGGAAGCTGTTGATCTATATTCAGTCTACTTGCTATAATACCTCTCATTTGTGTGTCATCAATAAACTCATTGACAAAGGGATTTGATTAGAAATAGCCAGCCATCCATCCATCGTCTACTGCTTATCCGTGGTCGGGTGGCGGGTTTGGGTCTTTGGTTTGGAGAGCTGTGTACCTTTTCCAGCTTCTTTTGTGTGTGGTCTCAGTGAAGTGAAAGCAAATTAAAAACTTAGAAAATGTCACCTCAACCGGCGAGTCAGGACTAATGACTCTAATAATGAGCTAATAGAACACACCATAATGAGCTAACAGCCAGGGTGTCCTATTCCAACTTGTTTACCAGTAATTATCTCAGCAAATTAAGACTGGCCCTATTATAATATATAGACATCCATGGATATTGCACTGAACTTTTTGCCACTGCGCATTCAAAATATGGGCCCTAAACAATGAACATGATCTAGAGTTTTGCTAAATGTCTAACAGGTTCTGTTTAGGTTGGCATGAACACTTCATGAAAACAAGTCAGTAGCCGAAAGCTATCTTCAACTAGCTCACCCACCAACAACATAGCAATCTGACTATCACAATAAAGCAATAATTGATGCCATATTTCAAACATAGCCTACTTGAGAAAGCAACAAACTGTTAAATGCAACTTAAATCACAACACAAAACAACTTGTGCGCTCAAGATGCTCACTTGTTTATCTCGTGATAATTATCTCATCTTAACTTTTTGGACTTTAGGGGCTCTTTAAGAAGGAGCTGATATCGTACTTGGTTAATATAATATATATGTATAAACATCTGAAGTTCTACTTTCAAAAGCACTTTGCTCTGAGTATGTATGGGTTGTTCGCTCTGGGTAAAGCTTTGTGTAATTTTCTACCAACTTTTAACAAACGGTTGCCTCTGTCTGCTTCTAATTCCCATGATGCAGTTCCATACAGGATGTATGTCCACAGTGAGATGTCTGAAGGGTTCCTGGGGTTTGGATCATTTTTAGGACTTATTATATTATATTGCACAACAAGAACAAACACATTTTACTTGTTGTGTTTCTTTACTCAGATACTAGGGGGGTTATTGTTGTGGTGCATGACTTTAAATGCGGGCGGCAGTATAGCTCAGGAGGTAGAGCGGTCTCCTCACAACCGAAAGGTTCCTGGTTCGATCCCCCGGCGTGTCCTTGAGCAAGAAACCCTAACCCTAAATGCTCCTGACGTGCCGGCTGTCTCCTTGCATGGCTGACTCCGCCGTCGGTGTATGAATGGGTGATGTGAGGCATGACTTGTAAAGCGCTTTGGATAAAAGCGCTATATAAAAGCTGGCATTATTATACTACAGGCTTTTTCCCTTAATGCTTAATATATTTGACCTTTTTGTTTACATCTTGGGAGCCATGCCGGGGCTGTACTGAGTTTAATTTTTACGATGGGAATGAAACGATGTTATCGTGGTCCCCCGGAGGAGACCATTTACAACTGGAAAGAAAAACAGATTTATTTTTTTGATGGCGATGATGCAGGCCAAGGTGTGCGTCATCGTCCATCATATGTCCATCTTTTGTCTGGTCTGGAAGCACCAGACGAGGGAGGGAGAGAGAGAGAGAGAGAGAGAGAGAGAGAGAGAGAGAGAGAGAGAGAGAGAGAGAGAGAGAGAGAGAGGAGATAAAGAGAGATGGGCTCAGAGGGAGAAAGGAAGAAAGGGAGGGGGAGAAAGAGTGAGACCTTGGTAGAAGGGACATAGACAGGGATAGAGACATAGGAGGGAGGATGGGAGGTAGGAGAGAAGGGGGGAAAGAGAGAGAGATAGACCTAGGTAGGAGGAAGAGACATAGGTAGGAGAAGGAGGGAGAGAGAAAGACCGATGTAGAGGGGAGGGAGAGAGAGAGCTAGGCAGAAGGGAGAGAAAGAGAGAGGAGGGAGGGAAAATAGGAGGGAGGGAGAGATATCTAGGTAAGAGGGAGGGATGGGGGAGAGATACCTGGGTAGGAGGGAGGGAGATAGAGATATCTAGGTAGGAGGGAGGGAGAGAGGGAGAAAAGGAGAGAGAGATACCTACTGTATGTAGGGGGGAGGGAGAGGGAGAAAATGAGAGAGAGATACCTGGGTAAGAGGGAGGGAGAGAGGGAGGGAAGGAGAGAGAGATACCTAGGTAGGAGGGAGGGAGAGAGGAAGGGAGGAAGAGAGAGATACCTACTGTATGTCGGAGGGAGGGAGAGATATATATATAGAGAGAGAGAGAGAGAGAGAGAGAGAGAGAGAGAGAGAGAGAGAGAGAGAGAGAGAGAGAGAGAGAGAGAGAGAGAGAGAGAGATAGACCTAGGTAGGAGGGAGAGACATAGGTAGGAGGGAGGAGGGAGGGATAAAGACAGAGAGACCTAGGTAGGAGAAGGAGGGAGAGAGAAAGACCGATGTAGAGGGGAGGGAGAGAGAGAGCTAGGCAGAAGGGAGAGAAAGATAGATCTAAATATGAGGGAGGGAGAGAGATCTAGGTAAGAGGGAGGGATGGGGGAGATATAACTGGGTAGGAGGGAGGGAGGGAAAGAGAGATATCTAGGTAGGAGGGAGGGAGAGAGGGAGAAAAGGAAAGAGAGATACCTGGGTAAGAGGGAGGGCGAGAGGGAGGGAAAGAGAGAGAGATACCTAGGTCGGAGGGAGGGAGAGAGAGAGAGAGAGAGAGAGAGAGAGAGAGAGAGAGACCTGTGTAGGAGGCAGAAAGAGAGCTAGGGCGGAGGGAGAGAGAGATACCGATGTAGGAGCTGAGGGTGTAACGGAGGGCTTGATTGTGTTATCTCCAGATGTGAAGGGGCTGGGTTCAATCCGGTAGCTCCATCAACTCATTCATGCAGAACTTCCATCTACGACCTGACCGCGTCCAAAACCAACACTGTTCTGGTTGTGTACCATTGGCTGTGCTCAACGGCGACCTCCACGCACATCACTTCCTGTAAGGGCCAGGCCCCGACCTCTAACCCCTACCTGCTCCTTCATGACCTCTGATCCCTACCTGCTACTTCATGACCTCTGATCCCTACCCGCTTCTTAATGACCTCTGATCCCTACCTGCTCCTTAATGACCTCTTACCTGGTCCTTAATGACCCATCTCTGTACTGTCCAACCCCTACCTGCTCCTTAATAACCCGGCTCTGTACTGACCTGCTCCTTAATGACTTGTCTCTGTACCGTCTAACCCCTACCTGGTCCTTAATGACCTGTCTCTGTACTGTCTAACCCCTACCTGCTCCTTAATGACTTGTCTCTGTACCGTCTAACCCCTTCCTGCTCCTTAATGACCTGTCTCTGTACTGTCTAACTCCTACCTGCTCCTTAATGACTTGTCTCTGTACTGTCTAACCCCTACCTGCTCCTTAATGACCCGTCTCTGTACTGTCTAACCCCTACCTGCTCCTTAATGACCCGTCTCTGTACTGTCTAACCCCTACCTGCTCCTTAATGACCCGTCTCTGTACTGTCTAACCCCTACCTGCTCCTTAATGACCCGTCTCTGTACTGTCTAACCCCTACCTGCTCCTTAATGACCCGTCTCTGTACTGTCTAACCCTACCTGCTCCTTAATGACCCGTCTCTGTACTGTCTAACCCCTACCTGCTCCTTAATGACTTGTCTCTGTACCGTCTAACCCCTACCTGCTCCTTAATGACCCGTCTCTGTACTGTCTAACCCCTACCTGCTCCTTAATGACTTGTCTCTGTACCGTCTAACCCCTACCTGCTCCTTAATGACCCGTCTCTGTACTGACTAACCCCTACCTGCTCCTTAATGACTTGTCTCTGTACTGTCTCACCCCTACCTACTCCTTAATGACCTGTCTCTGTACTGTCTGTGTGACCATATACACACACACACACACACACACACACAGCAGCTCTTAAGAGAGTATCTGGATTCTTTGTTAATTAACTGTTAATCGGTTTTATGTTTTGTGAGCTCCATCAGTTAGTTTGATAGGCCAGTTACACACTGTTTTATATTCACTAGTGTGCGAGCCAATTAAAATATAAACATAGTCGGGTGCCCCATACACACACACACAGACACACAGACACACAGACACACACACACACACACACAGTGGTGGGTGCACTCTCGCACACACACACACCAAACACCCACCCACACACGCACACACACAGTGGCGTGCACTCTCTCTCTCACACACACACACACACACACACACACACACACACACACACACACACACACACACACACACACACACACACACACACACACATCCACATTAATGAACGAACGAACGAATGACGTTGAGACGGCCGGTGAGCCAGGGGGGCGGTGCCCCGACGCACGGGCACGTAGAGACGACAGGGGGGGGGGCTGGGTTCAGGAGGAGGGAGGGACTCCGGTGACGGCCCGTCCACCGGGGGTATTAAGTTTAGTCGAGAGAGAGAGAGAGAGAGAGAGAGAGAGCTGACGCGCTCCGTCTCACCGGCTCGCTGCCTCGCCTCACCGGAGCTCCGGTTCCGTTTTGTTTTCTACTATTATCTTTCTTTCCGAGCTTCTGCAACAAAGAGGACCAACACACACACACACACACGCACACGCACACGCACGCACACGCACACACACACACACACACACACACACACACACACACACACACGAACACACACGCACAGAGGGTCGTGCGTAAAACACGACAGCTGTTACTTTTCCCACCCCCCCCTCTCCGGATATCCCCCAGTGGAAAGAGACGACGTGTGAGATGTGATCCGTGGGAATGTAAGCGTCCTGTCCTCCTCCTCCTCCTCGACCTCCTCCTCCTCGGACGACCCTCGGCCGGTCTGCTCGGGATATGGTGAGTACCTCCACGTGTTCGTCATGACTTTTTAACGGTGCCGATGGTGCGTGTAACGGCGGGATGGATGGAGGTCCTCCACCACGTCCTCCGCGTCCAGTCCATCAGTCCACCAGTTCATCAGTTCATCAGTTCATCAGTCCACCAGTCCATCAGTCCATCAGTCCACCAGTCCACCAGTCCATCAGTCCATCAGTTCATCAGTCCACCAGTCCATCAGTCCATCAGTTCATCAGTCCATCAGTTCATCAGTCCATCAGTCATCAGTTCATCAGTGAGATGTTGGGGGGGGGGGGGGGGTACTTTTCTTATACTCTTCCACTGAGTCGTGGAAACGTGTGTGGACTTTTTGTTGCGTATGTAGCTTCGGGTATGTGTGAAATTAATATTGGAATAATACTACTACTACTACTAATACTATTAAGAAATAATTGTGTATTCTTTCTTTTCGTTTTGTAGTGTGTCAGTTAACAGTTGCAGTTGCACTAGAAGGCATAATAATAATAATAATAATAATAATAATAAGACATACGCATGTTTGATACACAAGTGTAGGCTACCTATTTGGGTAACTTAATCCATTTATTTTTGAAGTGGTAATTAAAAGACATGTCCCTCGATCAATGGTGAGAGAGAGCGAGAGAGAGAGAGAGAGAGCGAGCGAGAGAGAACGTGTGAGAGAGAGAAAGTGTGTGTGAGAGAGAGAGAGAGAGAGACGGGAGAGAGAGAGAGAGAGAGAGAGGGGGAGAGAGAGGGATAGGAGATAAAGAGAGATGGGCTCAGATGGAGAAAGGAAGAAAGGGAGGGGGAGAGAGAGTGAGACCTTGGTAGAAGGGAGGGAGGGAAAAAAAGACATAGGAGGGAGATGCATAGGTAGGAGGGAAGGGATAAAGACAGAGAGAGAGAGAGTGAGAGAGAGAGAGAGCTCACCCCTACTTGCTCCTTAATGACCTGTCTCTTCGCACAGAAGGTTTGTCGTACTGTTTTATTCGTGACGGTAGTTCTTTATCACTGCTTTATGAATGAGCATTAAGTGTCAGATGATGAATTAGATTAGATTAGATTCAAATGTATTGCCAGTGTACAGCACAAGTACATCATCTAACATTTACATCTAACCAGAGTGCAAATGTTGCAGAGCAAAAGTGCAAAGTGCATGGTAATATATAATGTACAGTGAATAATATGTCAAATATGTAAAAACAG